>OY757311.1:148949685-150149685 GCA_963583905.1 Stenurella melanura | reverse complement strand
AATCAAATAATAATAATAAAGAATTTGTTGCTCAACAGAATCTTCCATTTACAGAACAATTTTTCGAAATAAAAATAAATTTCATAAATGCAAAGTATACAATATAAAATATAAAAAGAAAGTATAAAATATAAAATAATTATTTAGTTTACAGTAGTTTAATATTTTGGTTGTCTACTTAAGTACATATTTAAATATAGGTTACATTCTATTTTGGACACAGAGTTTTATGGTCTGGAAGTAATTATTTGAAGAAAGATTAAACATGTCACATGGTCACCAATAGAGTTATATATTTCCATCGTGGAATAAATAGGTGATTTAGCAAGGACGTGCAAAAGGTTTGACACGAGTCTAAATGTGGAATTCTAAAATTAATTTGCGATAGAACTTCTCGAGAGTCTATTGTATTTTCGATCAGTTTGTAAATAAATATTAAATTTGACATAATTCTTGTTTTCCAATAAATCAAAATTAAACCAGATTATCATTAAATGATTGGGATATCCCTGTTTGGGATATTGGTGATCTATTTTAAAAGAAATGTTTAAGAAATTTTCGCTGAACAGATTCTAATGATTGTGAGTATTTCTCATAAATAGGATTCTATATTACCTAACTATACTCCAACTTCCAACGCACAAAACACACATATACTACACTGAACTGAATTTGTGGTAGGTACCTTGTGAAACATCTTGAAAATAATTGTTAATTATAAATTAAACACTGCTTTTAGATGAATCAATCAATATATTATAAATACTCTACATATGTTTCGGCTTATTAGGCCTTCTTCAAGAGTATTACATAGTGAATGCTAAAGTTTCCGACGTGCTTATTCTAATTTATACCTAAAAGTATTATGTCTTAATCTATTTATGACCCAATCTATTTAAGACTTAATTTAACATCCTTAATTATTTGAATGTTTGGAGTGGACCTAGCTGATTATATAAATCAAAGGATAGTTCTTAATAATTAGTTTATTATAGGGGTATTCAAGAAATTTTGTTGGTCATTTGTGGTACAAGGGTTGTACTTGAAAGATTTTTTGATTTCTAGTTCTAGCAGATCTAAACGTTTACCTTTTCTTTCTGAATGAAGTAAATTTATGTTATCAGTATCTATGAAATGGTTGTTTTCAATACAGTGTGTTGACATTCCTATATTTTCATTGTTATTTAAGATTGATTTTTTGTGTTCTTTTACCCTGTTTACAACGCTTCTACCACTCTGACCGATATAGACAGCATTGCAATCTTTACAATTAATTTTATATACACCAGATTTATCAATTTTATTAAGTTTTTCTTTGTTATTAACCAAACAGTTTATTAATTATAAGTCTATAGCCGATGCGGTCAAGAGCCTTCGAGAAGTATATTACGTCTACCTGCCCTCGTTTGGCTAGTATATTAGAAATAAATTGGGGTAGACACGCTAAGTTAGATATTGTAAAGCGTTTTTCCATAAAGGCATGTTGAGATACAGAAATTATTTTTTTACAGCAGAATATATTACGTTATACATCGCCACCTTGAAAACCTCTTGCGAAATAGGATCAAATAGAAATACTCTGTAGTTAGGCATATCACTAATGTCACCATTTTGTGTATGGGATATACTCTTGCTAGTTTCCAGCAATCAGAAAATGTACAAGTTTTTAGCGATAGATTGAATAAGATTAAAATGGAAAATTAGAAACATAAATAGAACTAGAATAACCATAACAAGTAATTTTGGTTTTAGATATTCCAATTTGACTGGTGAACACCTCGTCAATATAAAATAAAATTAAATAAAAGAAGAATCTACATTTAACATACTGGGGGCTCGAACCGGCGACCCTTGGATTCAACCAACAAAGTCAAATCAAAACCAATCTATTTAACACAAACGTACACAATTTTGCCCTTCCCTGATATTCGTGTCGGAGCCACTCAGACATACATGGCCCTAATCGTCGTAGCAATTGAAGGACTGAGCGGGGCAAGGCTACGTAAGGCTTAAAAATAGTTAAAAAATAACATAATATCTTGCATGTTTCAACATAAATATTAATTAGAATTATACGTGTAATAAAAAACTTAAATCATTTAAATAAGAAAGCAAATGGCGCATGTGTAAATAAATATCGGAGATGAATATAACAAGGCCACCGAAAATCCGTTTCAAGCAATTGAGACAATAACCGGCTGTGCCAAATCGCACAATTTAATATTTAAAATGTTATGGTGTTAAAAGGTCATGATACTCATTACTTATGTTACTCATGATTATGAAGGGAAAATTTAGAAATGAAAGAAAGCAACAAGCAGAAACAGAAAAGGACAGGAAAGAATTAAGGATCAGAAATTTGTATTTTGACAGATTTTATAATTGCATGGAGAAGAGAAAATGTGACTAAATGGTCTGCCGAGAAATTGACAACGCCTGATATGGTAATATGTGTTTTATTCAAAAGGATGCGTTATGCTCTCCGATTTCTGCAATATTGTCTGTAAGCGAACTATCTCCAAGTGTGAATTGGTATAATTTTTGAGGTATAACTTTGATGTAGTCTGCGAGTGGAATTATGTCGTGATAATGTGCATAGATGTCTCTTAAGAAGGCGGTCGTGATGAGATGAGGTTCATAAATTTATATTCCAAAATTTTTAGTTCTCTCATTGCGATGACCGACGTGCTGCACCACGCCGCCAGCGTGAGGAGGTCGGTCTTACAATAACGGTGGAAATTTATTTCTTATTCTGTGTGTTTATTTTGCCGCACAAGACCGGATACAGGCACCTGAACATGGAACAGACTATCCGTACAGTGTACAGTTTCGCATTAATCACAGCTAAACGTTAGTCATTTATCTAAGCATACACCCAAGTACTTCACGTTCTCTCACCCGCATCTAAGAATACATTCTTTAATTTCGAGCAGACTTTTGAGGAAAAATCTTTCTGCTGAAAGTAACCTCTCTAATCCCACGCTGGTGTTGGTTACTAAATAGTGTTTTTGGATTTAAAAGAGTGAATTAATTAAAGAAACGCTTGTTGCTCAAATAATTTCCGAAATAGTCCTATAATGAAATATAAATGCTTTTATAATGCTAATTCTAATCTACTTGTTAAATTCGTTGAATAGGTAAATATATTAAATTAGCCATCACTAAAATAAATAGTGAATAAAGTTATATAGCATATTATATTACTGTATAAAATAGATGCTATTACCATTAATTTCGGGACATTCTAAAGTCCAGGGATTTCTTCTGTGTACCCAGGACGCATAGTATATCAAGATTGCCTAAATATAGAAAATCATTACCTGAACCTAAACTATTGATGCTGTTCTTTGGAGTCTAAAGAGACATTAGAGCTCTGTCGATCTATTTTCAAATAAATCATATAAAAAAACTAGAGAATCCCGACATGTTTATTTTTAAACCTCTGAATTCTTCAATTTGGTGATTTACAACTGACTTTTCAATCAGGTGATGATAGAACATTAGCGATTCTTCAAGAGATTTTGTAAAGATATATTGGAGACATATTTACTGCTATCACGAACTTTAATTCGTGAATGAATATTCTGAGAGACTAATTTGAATTGTTTTTTGAAAACATTGCTTATGACAATTGTTCTTATGGTTCTTATTCATTTACTGTTCCTTTAAAATAGTTATTATTAAAGCCCTATGTGTTATGGAGTTGTATATTGCTAGTTTATATTTTTGGATTAAGAGAATAATTTGAAATTGTGGTATCAAATGTCGATTTTCGGTAAATTTTAATGTTATTTTACTGTTTCGTATCAAAACTAAATTCAGAACTATTTCGAGAAAATTAGACATATTCTTCATTTATGGTGAATATTTCGTAAAATACTTATTTTTGAGTAAATTGTGATAATTTAATCTATTCAAAAGGGTCAAAAAGGCAATAAATTCAACACTGTGACGGGATCAACTTTTATTTTAAATGGACGTGACCAGTTTTATACTAACAGAAATTTTACAATATCTCTGACATATTTTTCAAAATGACGTTCGAGATATTTACCAAAAATGCGCTCTTTCCCTCGATCTTGGCTTGTAGGTTCCTGAGGGAATATATAATAATGATTATTCACATAATGTTGAACTGCTCAAAGGATTAAGAAATTTTTCTTTTACTTTGCAAATTGACGTTTATTTTTACTACATTATTTATTATTTATTCTAAAATAATAATAGACAGATGAAACAAGATTCAAATTCTACTTACAATTTTTACCATTTAACTGATTCCCGTTTGTTTGCTCTATAAAATTATCACGATAAATATGGCAACAGCGCCGGACGCAGTATTGTTCTAAGTTTGTCAAAAAATATACCGCCCGGACGCAGTATTGTATTGAGATTAAACAAAAATATCCTCAGGACGCAGTTATGTACCATTAATGAAAGGACGCAGCATTGTACAGTATATCAACTTCTTTATTTCTTAACTTATTGATATTTTGAAACTAGCTACGAGCTGCATTTAATTAGAAGATCAAATATACTCCACTAGATTTGAGCTAAATGGCGTATTTCTAGGAGACGCAGTAAGGTTGTTTTTTGAAAGGACGCAGCATTGATAGCAGGATGTATATATATATATATATATATATATATATATATATATATATATATATATACATCCTGCTATCAATGCTGCGTCCTTTCAAAAACCAACCTTACTGCGTCTCCTAGAAATACGCTATTTAGCTCAAATTTAATGGAGTATATTTGATCTGCTAATTAAATGCAGTTCATAGCTAGTTTCAAAATATCAATAACTCAAGAAATAAAAAAGTTGATATACTGTACAATGCTGCGTCCTTTCATTAGTGGTACACTACTGCATCCAGAGAATATTTTTGTTTAATCTCAATACAATATTGCGTCCGGGCGGTATATTTTTTGACAAACTTAGGACAATATTGCGTCCGGCGCTGTTGCCATATGGATCGTGATAATTTTATAGAGCAAACAAATGGGAATCACTTAAATGGTAAAAATTGTAAGTAGAATTCGAATTTTGTTTCATCTGTCTATTATTACTCTAGGATAAATAATCAATAATATAGTAAAAATAAACATCAATTTGCAAGGTAAAAGATAAATGTCTTGATCCTCTGAGCAATTCAGCATTATATGAATAATCATTATTACATATTCCTTCAGGAACCTACAAGCCAAGATCGAGGGAAAGTGTGCTTTTGATAAATATCTCGAACGTCATTTTCAAAATACGTTAGAGATATTGTGAAATTTCTGTTAGTATAAAATTGGTCACGTCCATTTGAAATACAAGTTGATCCCGACACAGTGTTGAATGTATTGCCTTTTTGGAACTTTTGAATAGATTAAATTATCACAATTTACTGAAAAATAAGTATTTTACGAAATATTCACCATAAATGAAGAAGATGTCTATTTTTCTCGAAATGGTTCTCTGAATTTAGGTTTGACACGAAATAGTAAAATAACTAAAATTTGCTGAAAACCGACATTTGATACCACAATTTCAAATTGCTCTCTTACTCCAAAAATATAAACTAGCAATATACAACTCCGTGACACATACGGCTTTAATAATAACTATTTTAAAGGAACAATTAAAAAAATTGAAATAAAAACCATAAGAGCAATTGCCATAAGCAATGTTTTCAAAAAACAATTCAAATTAATCTCAGAATATTCATTCACGGATTAAAGTTCGTGATAGCAGTAAATATACCTCCACAATATCTTTATAAAATTTCTTGAAGAATCGCTGATCTTCTATCGTCACCTGATTGAAAAGTCAGTTTTAAAACACCAAACTGAAGAATCCAGAACTTTGAAAATAAACATGTCCGGATTCTCTAGTTTTTTATATAGTTTATTTGAAAATATATGGACAGAGCTCTTATGTTTCTTTAGACTCCAAAAAACAGCATTAATAGTTTGCGATCAGGTAATGATTTTCCAGATTTAGGCAATCTTGACACACTAGGCGTCCTAGGAACACAGAAGAAATCCCAGGACTTTAGAATGTTCCGAAATTAATCGTAATAGCGTCTATTTCATACTGTGATATAATATGGTATATAACTATATTCACTATTTATTTTAGTGATGGCTAATTTGATATATTTACCTATCCAACGAATTTAACAAGTAGATTAGCATTAGCATTAGAAAAGCATTTATATTTAATTATAGGACCATTTCGGAAAAAAAATCCAAAAACGCTTTGATGCCATAACTATTTAGTAACCAACACCAGCGTGGGATTAAAGAGGCTACTTTCAGCAGAAAGTTTTTTCCTCAAAGGTCCGCTCGAAATTAAAGAATGGATTCGTAGATGTGGGTGAGAGAACGTGAAGTACTTGGGTGTATACTTAGATAGATGATTAGCGTTTAGCTGGGATGAAGGCGAAACTGTACACTGTACGAACAGTCTGTCCCTTGCCCAGGTGCCTGCATCCGGTCTTGTGCAGCAGAATACACACACAGGATAAGAAATAAATGTGCACCGTTCTTGTAAGACAGGCCTCTATATACGCAGAGCCAGCGACATGGTGCAGCACGTCGGTCATCACAATGAGAAAACTAATAATTTTGGAATATAAGTTTATGAACCTCATCTCATTACGACCGCCTTCTCAAGGGACCTCTATGCACATTATCACGACATAATTGCACTAGCAGACTACGTCAAAGTTATATCTCAAAAATTATACCAATTCACACTTGGAATAATCCGCTTACAAACAACATTGCAGAAATCAGAGAGCATAATGCATAAAACACCAATTACCATATCAGGCGTTGTCAATTTCTCAGCAGACTATTTATTCTCATTTCCTCTTCTCGATGCAATTATAAAATCATATCACAAATTTCTGATCCTTAATTATTTCCCGCTCTTTTCTGTTTCTACTTGTTGCTTTCTTTTCATTTCTAAATTTTTCCCTTTATAATCATGAGTAACATAAGTAATGAGTATCATGATCTTTTAAAACCATAACATTTTAAATATTAAATTGTGCGATTTGGCGCAGCCGTTCACTGTCATAATTGCTTGAAACGGATTTTCGGTCAGTAATTTTCCCGTGGCTTTGTTATATTTATCTCCGATATATTTTATATTGGCGTGGTGTTCACCAGTCAAATTGGAATCATAAAATTAAGAATATCTAAAACCAACATTACTTAGAAAAAATTGTAATGTTTACTCTAGTTCTATTTATGTTTCTAATTTTCCATTTTAATCTTATTCAATCTATCGCTAAAAACGTGTACATTTCCTGATTGCTGGAAACTGGCAAGAGTATGTCGCATACATAAAAATGGTGACATGAGTGATATGCTTAACTACAGAGGTATTTCTATTTGATCCAATTTTGCAAGAGGTTTTCAAGGTGGCGATGTATAAATGTTATATTCTGCTGTAAAGAAAATAATTTCTATATCTCAACAGATTTTATGAAAAAACGCTTTACAATATCTAACTTAGCGTGTCTATCCCAATTTACTTCTAATATACTAGCCAAACGAGGGCAGATGGACGTGATATACATCTCGAAGGCTCTTGACCACATCGGCCATAGACTTTTAATTAATAAACTTTTTGAGTTCTACTTTCAAAGCCGGTTACAGTATGTTCAGTACAGTGGTTTTAAATCAAATACTTAGGTCGCAACGTCTGGCGTACCTCAGGATTCAAACTTGGGTACACTAATCGATATTTATTATTGACATATTTGATGGATTGAATTGCAACAAACTTTTCTTTGCAGAAGATCTGAAATGATTTAGTGAAATTGCTACTCTAGAGAATTGTGCAAGATTACAAGAACAATTAAATGTCATTGAGAATTGATGCCTAGAGAATAAATTATCAGTGAATGTATCAAAATGTAACGTTACGACTTATTCACGGAGGGTGAATCTGGTTGAATATCTCTTTGACACATTGTGAGAGTTAAATATTTGGGTATACTGATCTACTCCAGATTGGAATTCACAGAACACATTAACTCAATTTCTAAGCCTGCGTTAAAAACACTCGGTATTGTTTTAATAAATTCAAAAATTTTACTAATTCAGAAGCATTAAAAACATTATATTTTTGTTTCGTGCGTTCGAAGTTGGAGTATGGTTAGGCCATATAGAGTCCTATTTATGAGAAATATTCACAATCATTAGAATCTGTTCAACGGAAATTTTTTAAACATGTATCTTTTAAAATAGATCACCAATACCCCAAACAGGGATATCCCAATTATTTAATGATAATATGGTTTAATTCTGATTCATTAGAAAACATAAGAATTATGTCAAATTTATTATTTATTTACAAACTGATCGAAAATACAATATTCTCTCCAGAAGTCCTATCCCAAATTAATTTTAGAATTCCATGTTTAGACTCGCGTCAAACCTTTACTTTTGCACTACCATCTGAAAGAACATCCTTGCTAAATCACCCATTTATTTCATGATGGAAATATATAACTCTATTGGTGACCATGTGACATGTTTAGTTTTTCTTTAAATAATTACTTCAAGACCATTAAACTCTGTCCGAAATAGATTGTAACCTACATTTAAATATGTACCGTAATATTAAGCTACTCTGAACTAAATAATTATTTTATACTTTTATATTTTATACTTTCTTTTTATATTTTATATTGTATACTTTGCATTTATGAAATTTATTTTTATTTGGTAAAATTGTCCTGTAACTGGAAGATTCTGTTGAGCAACAAATTCTTTATTATTATTATTATTATTTTATTCATGATCGTGAAATTATTAGAAGTATCCTATAAATTATCTTTGCATGTTCGTTATCTTTTATCGTTTGAAAATGGCACATCAAGTGCTGAAAATGCAATAACATATAAATTACAATAAATTGGCGATAAACGAAAAGTAACGCTCACTTGTCATTATATGCTAAGTTAATTTGTAAACTTTAATTATGCGTGCCGAAATTTTGTAAAGTGCATCTTTTATAAAAGCATGCGCGACTACTCCGTGCATTATTTGAATTTAAATCCTGTCGGTTATGCATGACAAATCTTTAACCAATAGGGGGCGAGCCTATAACTAGAGAAGAGGAGACGTCGTACTGCGGGTCAGTTTGCCTGAGGCTAGATCACAAGGTGGATTATTAAAGATTACTTCGATAAATTTAGGTGAGATTGTTGAATCTGATATCGCTCTAATTTGTTTAGTTTGCGAAGGCATTTAGTGCCCTAAAAGCAAAAGTTACCTTAAGTTCAGTCCAGCCTAAATGAGAATTACACGTTGCTACAGTTAAATGTTGTAGTAATTTCTTATTAATTATATCGGCAGTAAAACCCGAGTATTTCCTATTTTTTCGGTTATGATATGAGTAAGCAACTTGATGTCCAGTAAAATCCCGCATATCGTTGAATAATACTGGAGAATATTTGTTAGAACTGAAGTATGTGTTAGAAACTTTGCATTTCAGATAAACCTATTAAATGTGAATGTAGAATTGGTTGACACAATAATTACATTACATTACAAATATTTTGGTTCTACGACATCTGCAATTATTTGGCGAGACAGAATTTTCGTATTTAGTGATAACTGTTTCTACTGTTCGTTAACGGACCCAGTGACGTCGAGCGATCGGGGCACGGGTTATTTAATTCATATTAGTTAAACAATTACGTTTAAATGTTATTAGCACTGTAACTTTGTAGTTAAGATTTGTTTAAATTTTCAATTCATGTGTACATTTTCATTTCATGTTTACCCACAGGGGTTACTGTGGGCTTTAGCTTTTGTTTAATTTGCCTGTTCTATTTTATGTTAAGTGCCATTCGTAAGTTGTTGCCTTGTTTAGATTTATTAACCATAAGTATTGTTAGGATTTACGTTTCATGGGTTGCAAATATGTAGCGGAAATAAAACCGGTACGTTATATTGTTTAGTATATTTGTTGAGAATCAAGTAAACTTGATTTTGTCGTGTTGTTTAGTTGGTTGCCATATGTTTGTTATAGTACGTGTATTTTGTAAAGAAATTTCTGATAATATATTGTTGTTGTTATAATTCCGTTTTTGAATTGACAAGTTCCATTTCATTAAATTTAACCGTTGTTTCTCTGGTCTTTGCGGTGAACTTTATAAAGACCCGCGGTTGAGTTTTCTATTTTTTGTGCTTATTTAAACATTTTTCAGTTACGTAAAAGTTATAGTAAGCCTCTGGTGACAATCAACTGCATTATTTTTTTGATTTAGCAAATTGACTATCAGAATATTGCTCAACCCTTGAGATCGGTTTCTAGGCTCGGCTTTTTGAATCTAGAGTTTAATATAATATAACCCCAGCAAGTAAGGTTATAAAGTATTGGTGTTTCTCTTATGTCAACTTGATTAATTATATCAAAAAGGTAAGGTTTACACAATTCAATTTTGGAAAAGATACTGTTTAATTACTAATTACAACAATATCCTTTGAGCAATATTAATGTCCGTTAAAGTTGCTTTCATTTCATGAAAATTAATTTTTGTGATAAAATTGTTCATTATAATGGATCTATAATCTGTAGCGAATGCCACCTGTCCCAGTACAGATGAAGAAAGTCCTATTATTAAATACTTAAAATTAGCCGCTTCTACGCTCCGTAACTATAAATATATTAAATAGGGGACTTTGTATCCATAAAGACTTTTATTCAGTGAGCCGTAAGCTATCAAATGCCGCTTGTTCCATCAAAATCGTCCGAAATTCAGAATCCCATGTATTTGATGCTGGCTCCTTTCACATATATCAGAAGTCATCACTCGTCCGATGAGGAAGAAGTACCTAAATATCGGTTAAACGCGGCGTTGCCAAATGTCGGACGCATCATTATACCATATCTGAATAGTGTATATTAAATGTATATTTCTGTACAAAGATTGAAGCGCTCTCAAACATAATTCGCTTGAACTAAAAATATATTTTGAGTTATACTAACCGTATAATACTGCGTCCGAATCGTAAAAAAATGAAGGTCGATATCTCATTCAAGTAAAATGGCACAGAACTTATTTCCGCACCTACATATAGCCCAAGAGACAAAGAACAGTCGGAGATGCTGGAAATTGTTCAATCGTGTACTATGTTGATTCTAGCATAGGAAAACAATGCTGCGTCCTGTATACGGACGCAATATTGTACAGGACGCAGCAGTGTATGGTCCAACCCCCATGTATGGACGCAGCATTATGCTAAGGACAAATATATATATATATATATATATATATATATATATATATATATACAGGGTGCGCCAAAGTTCTGATTTTGGTCGATTACGGCTGTATTTGAAATGGTGGAAATATATTGTCTATAGATTATTTTCTTGATTTTCAATTCTGAATAACCAGAAAATATGTACAATTATACAGGGTACTCCGTTTTCGTTGTCCGAGCAACAACTTCGTTATTTTAAATGGAACACCCTATATTTTTTTCCTTTATCGAGTTACCCATCTAATTATATTCATAATTCTATTAAGGTGGTAGGTACTTAAAATGAACCGTTTACGATATAAAAAAGATTTTTTGACAAAAAGTGAAGTTTGCGGATAAGTTTTTGAGTACCTCTGATTTCATAGACAAGAGAGTTTTCAAAATTCTGCTTATACTGTTATGTTGAGCATATTAAGGGCTAGTAGGGCAGAAACATTATTAATATTAATCTTATACAGAGTGCTGAAAAAATTGAGTTTAATGTTTCGCTAATAAAAAAGGCCGTAATTCAATTTTTTCAAATGGGACGTACTATTTTCAGTTCTGTCATCTAATGAAGTGTTAAATTATCTTTCCATTGATATATCATAGTAGGTATTTATCTTTAGGAGTTGCATAGATATTAAGGTTAATTGTCTGGATCAGTCATTTTTCTTGCTGGAACTTCATGAGGTTTGTACTGCACTTCACCAGTTTCGATAAATCTGTCTCTAAGATTACTAAATGCAGGTTCTAAAGGGTGTCTCCTTTCAGGATATCTGGTTTTATAGACTCGGGATGCTAAGAGGCTGTTCCTTGAGCACTCCCCCAGAATAAAAATCATGTCAACCATTTCTTCCCGCGAATAATTCATATTTAATATAATTATATGCAAATGCAACTTCCTGGAACTGTAAAAGCTACTAGTATTTTATTAAAGACAATCAAAACAAAAGCACTTACCGATATAGCAGTAACACAAAACTTTAGAACATCCACAGACACGTGTTTTGACATCTATGTCTCTTCGGTGCGGCTTTTTCTAAAGTTCACAATCAACTGAAATATGTAAGCAAATACTCGTGTTATAACTATCAAAGGATTACCAGAACAGGATATTAAAAATTAAAATTAGATTATAGGAAATTCCCCGTAAAGGGATAATTATCAATATAATTATATGCAAATGCAACTTCCTGGAACTGTAAAAGCTACTAGTATTTTATTAATTATTTTTATATTTTATTATCAATATAATTATATGCAAATGCAACTTCCTGGAACTGTAAAAGCTACTAGTATTTTATTAGCTAATAAAATACTAGTAGCTTTTACAGTTCCAGGAAGTTGCATTTGCATATAATTATATTGATAATTATCCCTTTACGGGGAATTTCCTATAATCTAATTTTAATTTTTAATATCCTGTTCTGGTAATCCTTTGATAGTTATAACACGAGTATTTGCTTACATATTTCAGTTGATTGTGAACTTTAGAAAAAGCCGCACCGAAGAGACATAGATGTCAAAACACGTGTCTGTGGATGTTCTAAAGTTTTGTGTTACTGCTATATCGGTAAGTGCTTTTGTTTTGATTGTCTTTAATAAAATACTAGTAGCTTTTACAGTTCCAGGAAGTTGCATTTGCATATAATTATATTAAATATGAATTATTCGCGGGAAGAAATGGTTGACATGATTTTTATTCTGGGGGAGTGCTCAAGGAACAGCCTCTTAGCATCCCGAGTCTATAAAACCAGATATCCTGAAAGGAGACACCCTTTAGAACCTGCATTTAGTAATCTTAGAGACAGATTTATCGAAACTGGTGAAGTGCAGTACAAACCTCATGAAGTTCCAGCAAGAAAAATGACTGATCCAGACAATTAACCTTAATATCTATGCAACTCCTAAAGATAAATACCTACTATGATATATCAATGGAAAGATAATTTAACACTTCATTAGATGACAGAACTGAAAATAGTACGTCCCATTTGAAAAAATTGAATTACGGCCTTTTTTATTAGCGAAACATTAAACTCAATTTTTTCAGCACTCTGTATAAGATTAATATTAATAATGTTTCTGCCCTACTAGCCCTTAATATGCTCAACATAACAGTATAAGCAGAATTTTGAAAACTCTCTTGTCTATGAAATCAGAGGTACTCAAAAACTTATCCGCAAACCTCACTTTTTGTCAAAAAATCTTTTTTATATCGTAAACGGTTCATTTTAAGTACCTACCACCTTAATAGAATTATGAATATAATTAGATGGGTAACTCGATAAAGGAAAAAAATATAGGGTGTTCCATTTAAAATAACGAAGTTGTTGCTCGGACAACGAAAACGGAGTACCCTGTATAATTGTACATATTTTCTGGTTATTCAGAATTGAAAATCAAGAAAATAATCTATAGACAATATATTTCCACCATTTCAAATACAGCCGTAATCGACCAAAATCAGAACTTTGGCGCACCCTGTATATATTTATTTTTTTATTGATGTATATCCATTGACGTGTCTGATTGTGTATTTACACTGAAAAGACAAATAAAGAATTTATTTATTCATTTATTTATTTATAACCGAAAGTACCACATGCTTGTAATTACTTTGGTTGGATTGGCTATACTATCTTTAGTAATTCCCAAAATGTTCCAAATTTTTTGTTTCAAACTTTTCCCAATATCCATTGGTTCAGTTCCCGGTGAGAAATTCTGTATAATAAGTCAAAACGAGAAATAAAAATAGGTTCGTATTTGTATCCCCAGCGCCTCCGGCAAAAATTGCAAAATCAACCGTTGACTTATATTGACTGTATCTTGGCTTGCCACTTCTTTTTTCTGTTACAGGCTTTTATTCAACTTCATATTATGTCTGTCAGTTAATTTAGGTCAATTCTTGCTAGTCAGTTTTGAACCACTTCCACTTGAAATTTTGCCTACATATGCAGTACCGATGACAATACAATTATCTGGCGGTCATAACCTGTTATTAAAGCCAGGATAATCAGTGAAATTTGAAGGCAATAGATCAACTGAAAGTGGTTCAAAATTGACGCAAATTTGAACTAAACTGACTGATTGAGTCCTGACTGATGAACAATAAAAGCTTTGTAACTCAATATTTTTTATAAGAATTAATTATAAGTCTTTTTGAAAATAATTTTTATTAATCTTGTACTGCACTCAACAAATATATACGGTTTGTTATAACTTATTGAAATATACAATACTATACAATACATAATTTCAAACACATATCTATAGTGACAATAACAAAAATGATTTTATTAAAATTTTTAATTCGGAATGTAATTTAAACACCAATTACTTAATACTGATTATATCATTTAATCATGTCAGATTATTACATTTAATAATGAAAGTAAATATGTAATATATAATATCATTATTAGTTTGTTAGAAGGTGTTGCAATTAAGAAAAAAAAAATCAATGTTCTTTTAAAATCGTTTGTGTCACCTTTTAGGTTCAACCTCTATATTGATTGTGACGTAACAATGTGAAGACGCAGGTCCAACATGGCGCTAGAGAAAATTAACATTAGGGTTTCAGTATTCTGTACGACCCTCTGATAAAAACATGCGCGTCGGTAAATCATTTCCACGAACGACATTCAAACGTAATTCGATATTATGTGACATATAAACGTTTAATTTTCAATTTACCAGTCGACAGATCAAATAAATATCGTCCTTTTTTTTTCGAGCGTTTAGATAGTCATTAAATAAACCAGGTTTTAAATATTAATATTATTTTCTATTGACTAAAATGTGGGTTTGGCTTCGTGAATAACTTAAATATAACCAAACAATAAATGCCTTCTGTGTAAAGTATTCGTATTCAGTGGCTTTTTAATGTGATATATTTTTTTCTATTTAGAATAATCGAGTATTGAATAGAGTACATATTTTGAATTAGCATTGTTCCGCTGATTGTTGAATTTCTCGTGTTAGATTTTTTAAAGCTATGTGAATATTGTGATTGTGCGAGATCGTGAACTTGAAAATGGTTCGCTTTTACAATGGAAAACTTAGGTTAAGATAACATGAGGATCTGCACACAAATTGTAAGTTCTTTTCTATAACGATCCTAACGTTAATTACTTTAAACTTATTGGCTCGGTAGGGTTTAATTTTGAAAAAAGAATATACAAATATCTGTAGGCATTAATATGTGAAACGTTTTAGATTTATTTGTGTACAATACTACTTTAAGTACTGTCTTATATACTAATATAGAATAGTTCGAAAAAAATATGTTTGATGTACTTCAGATGATTAAAATCTAAAAATGGAAAATCTTAAACAAATTAATTATTAGAGTACTTTCCTTTGTTTAATTTGAAATATGCCTATAGAAATTAACAAAACATTTCATCTATCTGTAACATGATGGATGAAATATCAAAAAATGTTCTTATTAATAGTCAATGTTCATCTTGGCATAATTACTTTGAAATGATACAGCTGTTTTGAAAATAATGCATAACAGTTAGGTAAAATACTTGAAACAATTGAGAATTAACTTTTAGCAATTTCACATGAAGAAGAAATATTTGGTTGGTTCTGCACAAAAGAGTTATTACAAATTAAATTTAGGAACATAGAGACGAGTCCTATTGAAATATGCTGGCGACAAATTGTACTGAAGGAAAAGCTATATAAAGCAGTAAGTAAATAACAAAAACCTGTACGAGAACAAAAATATATAATATCACAGAAAAATGCTTAACAATGCTTTGAAGCTGATGGCGTGACATTTGTTTACCTAAGGGAATTGTGGATATTCCAACACGGGACAGTAAGGAGACAATGGAGTAATAAAGACTAGACAAGGGAGGTGTTATATAAAGGGGAGCTAGAAAACATTTCATAATATTTCACATGCTATCACCAGAAAATTTAAAAGAACAGTGATAAATTGGCTCTTTTTCTCATAACAAAGAAGAACTAGACTACCATAAATTTCTTACTACAATTTCTATTTATTCTGCATATTCTTATCAAGTTAATCAATGTCAAATTCGATGTCAACGTATAGAAATCCGTTAGTTGTTGCACTACACTTGAAGCAAGTATTTTCTTTACATTAAAGTGTATACGTTGATCATGATATATGAATTAATACGTTAAATAAATATGATTTTAGAGACCAATATGGTGATTGGTTGAAGTCGTATTTGTCTGATCGAAGACGACAAGTTGCAATAAATAGTCACCTCTCTGATGTAATGAATATATCTCATGGAGTACCGCAAGGATCAGTCCTAGGGCCTCTATTGTTTATATTGTTTGTGAATGACTTGTCAGGAATTATCGGTGGTAATAATCTCACTCTATTCCCAGATTATACTTCTTTTTAAAGTGTGAGTACTGATATTGCAAATCTAAGGGAGGCGGCACAAAATATGTGAAACAAACTTATAGTGTGGTTTTACAACAATAAATAAAGACAAAACAGTGTTCATACAATTTACTCCTAGAATAATGCGATACAATAAAAGCAGTCTATTAAAAATAGACGGGAGGGATGTACTTGGAACAAGTACAGTCAACAAAATTTTTAGAAGTACATATAGATAATGCTTTAAGCTGGGAGTGTCATATAGACATACTTTGTAAACATATGGCATCTGTTTCCCTTGCATTGAATCGGCTGAGGGATATTGTTAATAAATCCGTTATATTTTCGTTTTAATATGCACGATTCTATTGTAGGCTAATTTACGGTATACTTTTTTGTGGATCCTCACATCATATTCAATTGTTCATAGAGTATTTAAAATGCAAAAATGGGTAATTCGATATACAGTTGGTACCCCCAAATATTCTTCATGTAGAAATGTATTTAAAGAATAAAAATTTAAGCAGTTGCGTATGTGTATAATGTGTACATATTAGAAATAGTATTGTTTGTAAAACTACATCTTGAAGATGTTTAAAAATATATTTTTTTCCATGATTATCAAACTCGTAATAAAAATGATTTACAATTTCCTATTCACATTTTATCAATAACTATACAATAAAAATTCCAAATACATGGGAATAAAACTATTCAACAAGCTGCCACAACACAATAAAGAAATTATTTCAATTAAAAGTTTCTAAAATGCCGACAATTGGACAATTGTTTTTATTCCGTTTCTGACTATTTAAATCATAAATTTTAAATGCTCGCTCATATGTCTCTGTACCTACTCTTTCATGTAATTAGTTGGTATTATGTATGTATATTGGTGCTAATAATGGTCGTTTGACTTGTCCCATATCATTCTTGTATGATCTCATAAACAACGAAATTATTATTATTATTGTGTTTTCATGGGTAATTATTTATATTTATTTTGTTTCTGTTTTCTATCGTCACCTTGATTGTGTTCATAATTTAGCATCAACTAGTATCGGTACGTCTACAGTAGGGTGATAAAAAAAAACAAAAATTCCTCCATTCGTCTTTGTCTTTTACCAGGATCTTTAAAATGTCAATAACACACCTCACCTACTTTCAGCAATTTTAATGCAGGTTTAAGGGTCGCGCAATCTTCTTTTGCACTTTTACTGCAGTTTCCTCCATCTGGCCCCTCGTGATTACATAAAAACTACAAAGATAGTCCCCCCAAAAATGAAAATCGACGATCCATCGCAATATTGCGCCATTTTGAGGCGCCTTGTATATTTGAAAACAAAATGATTAAATTCATCTATTTACACAAAATAACTTTCCCATTTAACATTTCCTTCTATGTCTCACCGTTTTCCAGATAATGTTTGTCTAAATAAAGCTGGCACATCCTATATACAGGATGTTCCAAATTTCAATAAGTTATTTTCAAAACTAAAGGAAAACATTGGTGTACTATGACTGTGTCACACCAGGTAGATTTGTTCATTTGCAGGCAATTAGGCATTGTACTCTCAATAAACATAAAGGATCAACAATAACTCAACTATTTAAGCAACACTTGAACAGTTTTATACTTTACATAATTCATGGATTATCTTGAAATTCATGGAACGCGTACATGTTCACTGATCCTTCTCCACCATTTAACTGAATTTGTAAATGAGGTCTCGTCTGAAATAACAGCGAATTAAACAGACAGTCATTAATTTCTTTTTATATTTGCTTATCACGCGATGAAAATCTACATAGAAACTCCGCACTATCTGTAAAACGAAAGAAGGAAAATAATTCTACAAATCCACACTGCAGACATTTAATAACTCAGTCTGTCCAGTTCTCAAAGGAATTATAATTTTTATTTTACTTGTGAAATAACAAAGAAACTCGCGATAAAAGTTTTTAAACGTTATTTTACTGAATTGTGCTACATTTTATAATTTACGCTCTTCAGTACTTATAAAAACATTTTTGATAACAAAAGTTTTTAAATGCCGTTTTATTTCATAATTTAAGATCCTGGATTTAACTAAACATGAAAGAATGTAGGTGAGACTTATCTCGTTTTTGTAATCATCGGCGGACGATTAAAACTTAAAGTTTTAATCATCTCCCAACGATGCCAACGTGGTTGGTGAAACATTAGTCGAATGTTGATATTCGAGTGATATTGAGTGTGGTCATTAGATGAAAAAAAAATTATTAATAATTTTTGAAATATTAAAAAAAAATTGAAATAATCCCTTAACTAGTGTAGAAGAGGATGTGTATGAACTATAACATAACTGCTTGTTAAAATACATGTTGAGGCTGTTGTTCGTTTATTTGACAACATTTGTGAGGTTCCTCTTGCATATTGTGTAGAATTTCTGACGCAATCAGTCGGATTTGATCCATTGCAATATACTTTAGATTTTACATAACACCACAAGAAGAAATATAAGGGGGTTAGATCAGGTGACCTAAGTAAGAACTCAATACATTCCTTTAACGAAAACGCTTTCCATATTCCATATAAATCTGGAGAAATATTGCTTTCAAAGTAACAAAGTTGATGTTACTTCTGCGAAAATCGGAAGTGATATTGAGTAACCGTGAAAGTTAAAAGTAGCCATTTCATAAATATACATTGACGGGCAGAAAGAAAATAAGATTTTAAAGAATTTAATTTCTTTTATGTCTAATTCAGTGTATAATACCCGGCGACTCCGCCAATTTTTAAAATATAAGAGTTTGCTTCTTTCAAGTACAGTTTTTTTTATTATTATAGTCGTGGATCCAGTAATCTAAATTTCGCTTATTTCTCTATTGTCATATACAACTTTTGGACATACTTTTAAAATGTGTAGTAATATAATATGTCTATGTTATGTAACATTTTCGGCCAAATCTCTTTCCGGAGATCGATTTGCGATGTATGCTTGCGTTCATCACCTATGTTGATTTAACACTTCTTTTCAGCGTTGTACGATATTTAAAATTTTTATAACTTGTGCTATCTCGAAAACTGTATAAGCTATAAGTCTCAAATTTTAGACGGAGGTTAAATAATGTATGATGATTACCATAGCAGTGTTGAAATGGTATTTTGGTTATTTATCCCCCAAGAGAAAATAAAGAATGCGAGGGTGCTGAAATATTGTAGAGAAAAACATAGCACCCAGGTACGTTTTTCTATTTCTAGAGATATTATATCGTTTGTATGAGCGTTATTGTAGTAAAAAGTCCAAATTTAATTGTGCGAGACGTATTTTTCGTGGTAAAATTATGTATAAAAAAAGCCAGGTGTTATTTAACAAAATTAATTTAAAAAAAACTGTATATTCCTTTCAATAAATAATATAAATTTCAATTTGGTGTTTTCAATTGCAAAAGTATTTTGTCTCGTTGATTTCAAAAATTAATAAAAGTTGAAAATATCAAATAAAACGTAGTTTGCCAGGCTTACAAAATATTTTAATGGGTTTTCCTATCATTTTCATATGTTTAATTTTTGGTGTATTATGAGGTACTTTGTGTTATGGGAGCTTGTAATATTACTATTCTCTTTAAATATGTAAATGTTTAATTCTATTTGAGAGTTTTTATATTTCAACTTTAATATTATCGGCTCAGTGGTGCAGTGCTAATAGTCTAAGCTCACGTAACACAAATTTATGCCTACCTCATAAAATACCAAAAATTAATCATATGAGATTGATAGGAAAACTTTTTTTAAGTTTTGACATCGACGAAAATAGAATAAATTTACAAATGGGAACACTAAATTGAAATTTGTTTAAAAAATCGCATCTGACTGACCGATCTTGTTAATTAATAGCTGACAGACCTCTCTTTATACCTTAACTTTTCCACGAAAAATACATCATAACACCATTTTTTCGTTTTTTATTATAAGACCTCCTTTATCCATTAAGATTGATCTGCCAGACAATTTTTGTTAATTAACACCTGCAAGAATTGTTTTATTAATAAATTTTTACAATGAAAATATATCATGTTTAAAAATGAATTATTATTTGTTTGCTTATAATTGTATTGAAACATTTTTTATAGGATTTTGCAAACAGCAGAAAAAATAACTATCTATAACTAAAAGAAAAACTTTGTGTAGAAATATTAATGAAATATTTGCAAAGATTTCATTAATATTTCTACACAAAGTTTTTCTTTTAGTTATAGATAATTATTTTTTCTGCTGTTTGCAAAATCCTATAAAGAATGTTTCAATACGAAAATATATCACTTAACACATTTTTTTCTGCTTTATTAATAATATTTGACTTACGATCATGGAGTCCCGGGTTCAAGACTTGGCCAGGGTATGGATCTGTAGTGGCGTTATTCATGTGTTATCGAAACGGTAGCAGAGGACTTGACTACTGTTGAGTGGCATACGTCTAGCTGCTGTTATCTCTCCTGAGTCGAATTTCAGCCATTCAGGCCCGACGAAAGGTGGGGTCGAGGGTGTTTCCCCCCCGGGCCCGCAGTTTTTGAGGGGCCCGGATTTTTTCTGACTTTTTGAAATTCTGGAAAAGTTAAAGATGCTTATGTAAATTTTGATTGCATTTGCATTGGTTAAAGCAAGAGAGGCATACTTGCAAATTATGACGCAATATAGATAGACATTTTATGTAGAAAATTGTAATTTATATTTTTTGCAATGATCACGATCAAGTTAATTTCTATCGAGGTAAGTATTCTGTCGTATGGAATATCATCCCCCGCTCGTCGAAATGTCGAAATTTCAGCCGAGATAAAAATGTTGTAAGGAATACCACCCCCGGTCTTCAAACTTTCAACCGAGATAAATATCGTATAGTAAGAAGATGCTACCCTCGCTTTTCGAATTTATGCCGAGGAGCGGTGGAGACCGTATGCACTACCCCCGGGCCCCGATTGTCTCAAACCCATATATTGCACGTTGGATTCAGAAAAAACTCATAGTCTCACTTTAAGATATGAATCTTTCAAGAAAAGTTATATAGAAGTGATTTATGTTATGAAGTTTATGATTTAAAATATTAATATTTTTCAAGTAATTCTAGCGTCTAAGATAAAATATTACTAGGACGAGAACAATTTAGAAAAATTAACAAAAATTAACAAACAGAAACGAAGAAGGGAGAGAGTTAAAGATTAGAAATTGTGTTTGGCAGATTTTGTAGTTATAGATAAAAAAGATAAAGGGATTTTGTATTGGTTGCCGGAAGATGGGCAACGCTTGGTATGGTAATTTGTGTTTTATACGAAAAGGTGCATCATCCTCTCTGATTCGAGTAATGTTGCTGGTAAGCGGGCTATCACCAAGTTTGAATTGGTGGAATTTTTGAGATGTAACTTTTATGTAGTCCGCTAGTGGTACTATGTCGTGACAATGTGCATAGAGATCTCTTAAGGAGGTGTATTGAGAGGAATTTGAGATGAGGCGCATAAATTTATGTTCCAGGATTTTTAGTTTTTTCATTGTCGTGACCGACGTGCTGCACCACACCGGGTATGTAAGGGCCAGTTTCACAATAACAGTGTATATAATTTTTTTATTCTTCTAGTTATCGTAATATGCTGTGGCACGAGCCATGTAAGTTTTGAGAAGCATGTTAACCGCTTTCGCGTTGTGGCTATGAGCGTACATGGCTGTGTCATCGGCTTACTTGGCAAGTTTAGTATTCGGGTAAGTGGGAAAATCGGATACGTACAAATTACATAGCTTTGGACCGAGGACCGACCCCTGTGGGACACCCGCGCGAATGTCCCGCGCGCCGTGTGGACAGTTTGTTATTTACTTGAACCTGTCGCGTTCTGCCAGTCAGGTACGAGTGTATGAGTTTAATGTTATGTCGTGGAAACTGATAACTAATCATTTTAGAAAGCAGTCCCGGGATCCAGACGGTATCAAAGGCTTTCTCAATATCCGAGTACCATAGTGGTACTCTTATCGACGTTGTATTGTACATTTACATCATTAACAATTCTGACAACTTCTTGTACTGCGCTCCTTCCCTTCCTGAATCCGAACTGATGCTCATCTTCAATGTAAACTCCATCCTGAGCAGAGCTTAATTTATCCAGGATGACCTTCTCCACTAACTTGGAAATCGCCGACGAGATCGGTCGATAACTGCCCGCGATTCTTGCATTCTTGTTAGGTTTGAGGATGGGAAGAACCACATTTCCACTGGCAGGGTCAATGCTGTAGCTGCAGAATAGCATTAATGATATACATATTGGGTAAGGTCTTTATTAGCTTCACTAGTTCTGAGGGCTTGACCATGACTTTTAAAAATTCCCGTCTAGTTAATTGGATATCATGGGACCTTTCACACCGTAAGCGAGAACATTACCTATGCGCCAACCGAACGGCTGATGATGAACACTAGGCAAGAAATAAATAGTGAGACAAATAATATCACGCTTCTTTATTTGTCCGCAGCAGCAGCACTAATGCGTCCCGGCTCAATGCTACATAATTTGCTCTCTCGGTACCGTTTTTTGTTGAACAGGTGGAACAATATCGATCGGCGCTGACCGACTCGCTTCCCACATAGTAACAGGCTCTCGCTCAGCATTACATCATATGACCTTGATACTTTCATGTCGACGGCCTTGGAAAAAACTCGTAAGTTTTGTGCTATACGCTATACACGAACATTAACATTTTCAATGTTAAAAAGACAGGTGTTAATTAACAAAATTTGTTAGGAAGGCATGTTTTTCAAAAACTATGTATTCTTTTTAATAATAGTATCAGTTTGGTGTCAATTGTAACAGTATTTTTCGTCGATATCAAAAATTCATAAGAAATAGAAAATAACAAATAAAACGTAGTCTGCCTCTTTTTGGTATTGTATTGTATGCAATTAAAGTATATTTGTCAAACAGAAGGTTTAAACGAATTATATTTAAAACATGAACGTCTAAAATCTAACATTTTTTTTCCATAAGTTTCTGGTACATATAAATTTTAGATGACTATTTCAGCGAAATTATACACCAATTTTATTTAAATATTAAGAAAACTATAACTAAATATGTGTCTTGAGATATACCCTCAGAAATTAGAACTATTATATTTGGGTTCAAGAAAAAGCTTCCAGATAAAAGTTGCGTGCTATTTAAGAAAGTGTACTATTTAGCCCCTTAGAAAATCATGCAATTCTTATCTGAAATTTTACTGTATAATCAAATATAGTAAAGGTAGCAATAATAAGTCATTACTCACGAATATATTAATTAAGTTTCCTTAGTTTGTTTAGTTTGATTATTATCCGAATGTGGTAAATCTTAGGGTAGACTTCTGGACTTTCATTTGTTTCGTGCACAGTAACTTATTTCTCTTTTTGAAAAATGGGTTTGTTACTGCATTTTGACGTCACTAGGGTTTTAGATTGAATTAAGTTTTGTTTCCAAGACATAATATTTTATTATAGTTTATTAAACCTTGGTCCAGGCAAAAGGGAGTTTTCGAAAAAAAAAAGAGCCAATCGCAATTTTTCAAAGGAGAACGCGTACCTCTCAATATGTAACTATTGTACTTAGAATTGAACAGCTGGAAGTTAGTAAGTGAAGTTATAAGAAACGAGTTTTTGGCTTATATACATTTATCTATATGTTTTACAAAAATAGTCCGAAGAAGAAGTTGTAGAAGTAAAAATATCTACATAATGAGCCCAACCTCTAAAATTGTTCATTGGTTTTTTAATAAAATACAAAATACCGCTAAAAACGCTGTATATTAATTAATTTTTAACTTTAAAAATAACACAGGCTTACAAAAAGAAAATAAAATTTCTGGATCTGGGGTCAGACCATACGTTTCTTATGTATTTTTCGACGCTGAATTCAAATATGTTTTTAGTTTTGCTCTATCACGTCAGGATTTTGAGATATTCTAACCTAAAAGTTGGACATCTTTGAGGTTATGTAGCATTGAGATTTTTTTTTCTCAAAAAACCATGTGTGGGATCTTAAAGTACATGTCTTCACCTTTAAAATACCGTTGAGTTTGCTCAAATATCTTTATTTTTCGCCGAGATATTGCAATTTAAATAATGAAAATAAGATTTCCGTACTAATTAAATGTATTGGGAAAGATATGATATGAACAGACAATTTTAAAAATTCGGTATCAGCGAAAAAAAAAGATATTGGGGCAAACTCTACGGCATTTTAAAGAGGAAGATTTGTACTTTAAGATAGCATACATGGTTTCTTGAGAAAAAAAATCTCAAAGCTACATAACCTCAAATATGTCTAACTTTTAGGTTAGAATATCTCAAAATCCTGAGGCGATAGAGCAAAACTAAAAGCAGATTCGAATTCAGCGTCGAAAAATACATAAGAAACGTATGGTCTGACCCCAGATCCAGACAACTTTTTTTTTGTAAACGTGTGTGATGGACGTAGACATAACACACTTTGATAGAGACTTTGCTGTGTAGAAAAAGTGATTTTTGGAAATGATTACTTATATAAGTTTTGCAAAAACATTTGTTTACTAAAAAGGCATTTTTTTGAAAATTATTTCTGCAGCTTAGGGATGTCCTTGTGTAACATGGTTGGGTTTATTTACTTCCTCAAGAGTTGTTCTTTTGACAACAGCAACATCAACAATAGCAAAACAAATAACAATAATTTCCGCAAAGACACGTGCAGAACAAAGTAAAGTTAAAAGTGGTCTGTTTTATGGACGAGTTGGTTCCTTTTGCAAAACTAACGCGATATCTCGATTTATGTCGTCGAGCTACCCCAAATCGATTGGCTATAACATTTTGTACGTTCAGAGGAAGCCGAAATAATGATGATTTTGCTAGCGCGCACGATTTTATACGTCCTAGTTCAGTTGCTGCAGCGGGTGCAAGAAACATTGAACTCGGACGTTCAAAATCTGACTAATATCAAATGTGGTTATGTCTAGAAACTCACTTCATAGGTATATATTAACCACTAATATTTCAAAATACTAGGATATCGTATAAGCGAGATAAGAGAGTGTCTTTATCTTAAGTAAGTCTTACGCCGTACATTGTAGTTATACCTACATTTAAGGGGAATGGCAAATCTTGTATATCGTTTTCGAAAATCTTTCTTGTTGCCAGAAACGGACACCATATCTCAATATGGACCTCGCTTGGACAGCGTGTAAATTAATTAAGTAGTAATATTATTGAACAAAAATAAAATTGATGCTAGCTTGGAACTCAGAGATTCCTAATGTGATTTCCAACTCAAACACCCATCACTACAAAAACCTAATAATTTTATACTTTTATGGGTACCCATTAGAAATGACTCATTGACCTGCAAGAATATATAGTCGCAACTTTTTGTCTGTTATGGATTGAGTTAACTGACTTATCTGCACTGAATTAGTGAAAAATGTAGATGCCTTTTCTACAAAATTGTTACATTTACTTTCTAACGCATTGTGCATAGGATCTGAAATAAGCATAGAAAGATCATCAGCATACATTGAAACGAAATCGTTACATAAAATTCAATCATTAACATATATTATGAAAATAAAACAGGGTTCAGTAATGAGCTCTGCGGGATTCTCAGTCGATTCGAAGTCGAAGGTTCAGAATTGGATTTGTATACCATATTTTCACTAACGTCTTGTATATTCCAGTTTAGGAAACTTCAGTTGGAATGATGTTGCTCTAGTAGCATTAAGTTTTTGTATGCTTAGAATATTTTTCATGGCATCTGGCAATGGTTGTGGCAATGCAAATATTCAAGAATTCGTGTTTCAAAAACGATTACTTAGGGGATAGTATGCAGAACAGTAAATTGTTGTTTTCATTTTTAACTACCAATTAAGTATGATTTCTGCTTTGTGCAGGATTATTTATACTTTAAGCTAGACCGAATTTTCGCTACTTTAACATAATTGTGCATTGCGGACTTTTAGCACTGCTATAAATTCTTTCCATCTTTACATAAAATAATAATTATCCATAGCTGGGGTACTAGCTCGCATGTACGCAAATTGTATTTGTTAAGCATGCATTATGTGTTATGTAAATTTTTTCCTGTTGGTCATAGCAAGGGTTTTTTTCAGTTTCCGAATGAACTCGCCTTATTTAACATTTTTATTCCATTCATAGGAAGTGAGAACATGTTAGAAGGAAATGAATAATTAGCAGGGTATTGAGTTTCATTTAGCAACAAGCTGCTGTCAAAGTAGCGATTTATTAAAGCATTGTTGTATTTAAACTGTTACTTAATATTTGAAATCGAGGAGCTTATTATTTTTTTCTAAAGTTACTATGCGGAACAACTGATAGGTTTCAAAATGTGACACTCGATTGTCTTATGAAAAAAATCAGCAAAAGTAGAAATATTTATTTACTTTCAGTAGATCAGGTCCTGATCACACAATTTCAATAGGATGTGCTTTTTATAGCGGTAAGAGAACTTTTTTAAAAACAGACACATGTTTAGATTTATGTCGAAGATGGGCCGGGCCTTCTTTATACAAAGTGTATTGGTCCTACAATGAGGATCAGCAACCCTCTCCATGAAAATATAAAATAAACTAGAATATAATAGTGCTTTATTAATTTTCAATACTGTTAAAAATTACGGAAACGGTTTCATCAAAATTACAATTAAGAAGCATAGACATAGTAGTATAGTATAGTATAGTATAGTATATTTATTTATCACTATAGATATACATAGTATATATATGAACGTCAACAGCACTAAAATTATACAGAATAAAATAAAGTAATTTACAGTTACCTTTACAATAAAATAACAATACACAATGAATAAAATAAACATATAATCACAAACTGGTAAAAATTTAGGATCATCCCAGATAATTTTCAAAATTTTCCAATATCACTGTGTCTCATAGTTTAAGTACTCTTCAACCGAATTTTTTATTCTATGTGTAAAAGTATTAATGAAATCTTTGCATTTTTTCGATAACCTGAATTCTGGTTATGCTAGCAAATTAAAATCCTAAAATGAATTTGTCTAATTTCTTATTTGACAATTCTCAGTCTAACACTAGCATCCACACAGTCCCCTACGACCATGCAGATTAAACTAGTATCTACATAACCCCCTACGATCATGAAGATTCAGTTAAAAATGAGAATAGAGGCCTAAATTGAATTTATTTATCTACCTTGTCTTAAAAATTGTTTCATTCTAATGGATTACATTTTCATGAAATCTATCATTCTGTTTCTTGGAAATGCTTAGCCTTTGAAACGTTTTTCGCCCTTATTCTGGAGCTCATCAGAAAGACATAAAGCCACTCAAAGATGTTTCATGCAAAATCAAAATAATTTCTATGAATAAGTGTGAAATAATTATATTTGACATTGAATGATAAAAACAACCTCACCTATCTATTAGCTAACTAGTATTGGAGCCTATATACTCTATGCATGTTTAAAAAAGATGAATTATTATTTGTTTGCTTATAATTGTATTGAAACATATTCTTTATAGGATTTTGCAAACAGCAGAAAAATAACTATCTATAACTAAAAGAAGAACTCTATGTGTAAAAGTATTAATGAAATCTTTGCATTTTTTCGATAACCTGAATTCTGGTTATGCTAGCAAATTAAAATCCTAAAATGAATTAGTCTAATTTCTTATTTGACAATTCTCAGTCTAACACTAGCATCCACACAGTCCCCTACGACCATGCAGATTAAACTAGTATCTACATAACCCCCTACGATCATGAAGATTCAGTTAAAAATGAGAATAGAGGCCTAAATTGAATTTATTTATCTACCTTCTCTTAAAAATTGTTTCATTCTAATGGATTACATTTTCATGAAATCTATCATTCTGTTTCTTGGAAATGCTTAGCCTTTGAAACGTTTTTCGCCCTTATTCTGGAGCTCATCAGAAAGACATAAAGCCACTCAAAGATGTTTCATGCAAAACCAAAATAATTTCTATGAATAAGTGTGAAATAATTATATTTGACATTGACTGATAAAAACAACCTCACCTATCTATTAGCTAACTAGTATTGGAGCCTATATACTCTATGCATGTTTAAAAAAGATGAATTATTATTTGTGTGCTTATAATTGTATTGAAACATATTCTTTATAGGATTTTGCAAACAGCAGAAAAATAACTATCTATAACTAAAAGAAGAACTCTATGTGTAACATCAATCTTGTCGTTCACGTCATCATCTTTTAATTTCCGATTTTTTTTTGGGTCCATATTTTGCCACAGTAGTATTTGGGGCGTCCTGCTCCTCACGGATTCTCTTACAAATTCTTTGCACCATCCGCATACAAATCCTCAATGCATTAGAATAAGTTAAAAGAAAATTTACTTTATAAACATCCACCACATTTAATTTTACGAATCACCTCATAAAAGGGGACATCCATCGCATTTTTCCTGTTGGAAGTATTCAACTAATTTCACCACCATATCTCTGACTACTGCATTCAGTCTTTGGCCCGATATTTTGAGATTAGTTTCTTTACAAACAGTAAAACTAAAGCACTCAAGAACTATTTACACAACAATTTACATAATTATAGGAAACTTCAAACACCACAGTAAAGAGCACTACAAACTTATATAAATAACGAGCGGAAATAGAAAATCACTAAATTTGACAAATGCGCCAACTGCACGCTACTGAACTGACAATGCTGAACGTTAGTTGCGGCTACAACAAGCGGTCGTATTATTCATCTCTAAAACGCATCGTTACGCCTGAAACTTCTATCGTAGCCCCATCATGCGTAACTTTATGTTATTTAAATTGCAATGTGCTAGTATTTAAGCTGATAGAAAAATCTCGTCTCTGATAACTAGGTAGATTAATTAATGACGTGAACGACAAGATTCGCAATTTTTTCGATGTCAAATGATAGGTTCACTATACTAAACCTGCTCTCAAGTAAGATCCCTTGTAAAAATGTAGTGGTACATGATATAACGTCTGTTTTAGGAAATTGTTTCAATTTGTCAATACACTCAATTTAACTAAAACAAACAATTTCTGCAAAATCACAGAACCAATACAATTTAGCTCGATTCAACTTCTAGTAAACAATAACGTGCTAATTCGACGAAGCGAGGTGATGTTTTTATTTGCGTGGACATTCTGATATTCGCACGCCTTGATTTTATCATCCGACTTGGCTGAGAGCCGGCTGTACAGATTTCCTATGAATAAGATACATGAAAAACTGTACGTGAGTGAGTAAGTACAACCACAGACCTACACGGAGCCACTTTTCGTATAAGCAAATTTTGTCCGCGTCATACAATTTTAGCGTGAGCGGAGCAGCTATGAGGGGATGCGGGCAAATAAGAAGCGGCACCCTATTTTTTTTAATAAGTAGAAGGGTGGAACATTAATAATAAGCCATAATTCAAGGCCCCAAAATATGAGAATATGAATAAATGTGCTTAAGTAAATTGTTGTTGTGGAAAAAGATACAGGGTGTCAGAAAATGCATAGAAGTAGTTGGAGGCCGCATCGATAATTTACTCTAAGTTGCAGCAAATAGTTCAGACTTTGCGTAGTTGTCTTTCTTTAGTTTTTACTTGCGTTGGATAATTTTTTCAATAAATACAATTTGTCCTTTTCAAATTGAGTTTGTTTTCAAAAAATTCTTGAAATCTTTTGCGGCAGTTTTCTCGAATAAATCGAAACAATACTCAAGGTTTCAATAATCATTACATTGCATATTGTTTGATCTTGTGCATCATTTCTGTATATAGTTAGTCAGAAATGTTGGATTTCTGAATAAGTAGAAGCTTTTTAAAACATTTTTTTACCGAAAAAAAAAAATGTTTCTTTCTTAGCTCACTTTGAGCTGAACCGTAGTTGATTTGAGTAGTTGACACCAGAGATGATAAGGATAATGAAGAATCAAGCCGCTTAGAGACAAAACATTTTAATGTAACTTTTAAGCTTGTCCTAGAGTCTATAACTAGATTACGTACACTATATTTGTCTCGAAGGTACTCAAGAAGTCTATATGTACACTTAGAATTGCATAAACTAAAAACATTGCATCTTTTTAATTTAAGAAGTCACTGTAATTTCCTAGGAGCGGCTACCTGTCGTCATGTCTGCCCTTGGACGCCCAGAACGCTCCTGTAGTTCTAATCGCCAGTTGCGTAAGCCCTTGGAAGCTTAACCCCTAAAAGGTTAGCTGAAAGCTGGGCCCGCACCCAAAAAAGGGGGAGTTTTCGTGGGTTTAGCCGTGAGAAGACGGCTAGACTAGCCTGTTAGGCTAGAAAATACAGGGTGTAATCAGTTTCATGTTATTAAAAAAAACTGGTAATGGGGACCGACTAGACAAACAAAAAACTTTTATGACTTTTCCCTCTAGGGGCACTTTGAAAAAACTGACCTAGGCCAACCTTTTTAATATTTTTTTAATATTATATATAAATAATTGAGAACCAATGCTTTTCTTGGTCAATGCACTTGAAGTTCCCAATTATAAAACTTTTAAATTGTCATAAAAAAGTGGATCATCGACCGCCTTTGATCGACCGCCTCAACGGAACTGAAGCAATTATAAAGAGGTAAATAATTCGTTATCTTTTCCTGCACAACTGCAAGCAAATAATGGCCGTAGAAGTTTAAACAGAGCATTTCTTTACATGTGCGTCTTTTTATTTGGAACAAAATATTGGATTAATGTTTATAATTTAGAATATTTAAATGTGATTTATTAACGTTTGTAACATAAATGAGTGTCCTGGGTTAAAAGCTTACCACTTAAGTAAATTATTCGAAATCTGCATCTGCATCAATACACAGTTCGGTACGTCGAATTAAGGACATACGTACTCCGTTCAACACTAAACAATAAACTATCAACTAACGTTGTCAATAAAAAAATGAAAGAAAAACTTGGTCCAAAATCCAAAACGGAATACAAAAAGAACGAACAAGCAAGTTGTGTCTGTACGTAATCAAGAATTTAACGACTTGAACGGTAAAGTCAATAAAATAAATCTTCACTATAAATACACAGCGACCCGAAATTCAAAAATAACAAAAACAACGAACGGCGGGTTGGACGTGTGTACATAACGAAACACCCACAGAAACTAAAATATTGCACAAGGGAGAGTCAGAGTATAGTTTTCTTCAGATCAGATCTACTAAACACTCAGAAAACGTCGACGTGTTTCATCTTATTTACCGCACCGCTAAAGACCGCCGACATTTTATAGCTATCTACACAAATATTGAGTATCATAGGCAAAGACACGCGCGACGATCTAAACCTACCTCAATATTCCAGCAGTTCTCAAAAGATTGTATTGAAAATTTGCGAAATTTTTGTTTTTTTTTTTTCTCTAAAAGCTTTAGACCTGATGTTTTATAAGGTTTTTTTGTTAGTCTTGTCGTTCCCTACCACCAGTTTTTCTAATGACATGAAACTAATTACACCCTGTATATGTGTTTTTCGAGGTTCAATCCGACTCACAGAATGCACTAGTTATTCGTATCGTCTTGATAAAAGTTATGTGGCTTCCCTTTGCTGTGTGACACATCTGATAGCATCCAGTTAACTTTAGTTTAAAACAGATGTTTTAGTCAGTCGTTGCAGTGGAAAAATTTACGTGACAGCTTATAATTTATAAGTTGATTGTTAATCGCTTAATCAGTGTTAAACGCTAGAGATCGGAAAAATTATAATATTCTTCCCTTTCTGCCAATTTTATTTTGTTAACTTTCATTAGTGGAGTAGTGGTAGCGGTGGCAGATGTCATAAAAAAATTAAGACCTTGGCTTCTAGTAGATAAACCAAATCCCAAGTTTCTGGATTCTCACTACCTTTACTTATCTATCCCTATTTACCCCCCCCCCCCCCCCCCCCAACGCTTCAACGGAATAAACTCAAAAAGTTCCTGATGTCGTTATAATACATACCTATACCAAATCGATTCAATATTTTAATTTCATTTTGTTAAACCCTTTAACAATGAAGTGGGGGTGGTAGTGGAGGTGGCAGATGTCATAAACAAATTTGAAGCTTTGGCTTCTAGTATACAAACCGAATTCCAAATGTACCAAATTTCAAGTCAATATCTTAAATCCTTAAGAGAAAACGTGCACACAAGAAAGTTATACACCGACAGCCTGAAATTTCTTTCTCTCAAATTTAAAATATTGACCTTTCAGGATATTCTAAAACTGTTTGAACAATAAAGCTGGTCGCAAGATATATATTAATAAAATAATTATATTTCTATTGAACTAAATACCATTGAACCTCTCCTGACAAGTTTTTGGGTCAGGTGATCAACATCGATAAAATGGTGGCTTTTGTCTAATTCGACAACACAGGTCTACAAATATAAAAGAATTTCTGCTCCAAGGACTTTCAAATTTTGTAAAATACTGTTCATTAATAATTGTTTACTTAATAAAATGGAATTATTGAAAAGTTTATTACTACTCGAAATATGAAATACGTGAAGCAAATAATATTTGTTTGAAATAAATTACATTAAAAAACTTATTTACCTACTGACTTTGATAAAATTGTTTGAATATAATTTCATATATATTTATTTATTTCCCATCACGTACTAGATTCATTTTTATTATACGTCCATAAATTACTCTATTTCTATCCTATAAGACTATTTAATCACAATCTGTTTTTGTTTCTGCGAACATCTATTAATGTTATCCTGCGCAAAACAAACAGAACAAGAAAAAAAGATGATTGAGTATTTCTCTTGAATACAAATAAATATCGCTGTAGGCTGGCTCTATATAATGAAGTGGTTATTGTGTCATGGCCGAGGAGATAGAAAACGCTTTGACCTAAAAAATAGCAAAATATGATGCCTCTCGGAACATTGATTATCTAGAAAATTCTCTATCTGGTAGTATGTTCACGGAGGGCGACAAGGCCTCTGGGTCAAAAGGAACTTTCCCATATTTGCCCTGATTTACGATCACTTCAACAAAGGAGTTTCACGAATTTTTTATTAAAACACTTCTTGAGCTTTGTTTGTCAACTGATCAATACAAATGTGTCTACGAAGTGTGAAGTGAATACAAAAAGAACGAACAAGCAAGTTGTGTCTGTACGTAATCAAGAATTTAACGACTTGAACGGTAAAGTCAATAAAATAAATCTTCACTATAAATACACAGCGACCCGAAATTCAAAAATAACAAAAACAACGAACGGCGGGTTGGACGTGTGTACATAACGAAACACCCACAGAAACTAAAATATTGCACAAGGGAGAGTCAGAGTATAGTTTTCTTCAGATCAGATCTACTAAACACTCAGAAAACGTCGACGTGTTTCATCTTATTTACCGCACCGCTAAAGACCGCCGACATTTTATAGCTATCTACACAAATATTGAGTATCATAGGCAAAGACACGCGCGACGATCTAAACCTACCTCAATATTCCAGCAGTTCTCAAAAGATTGTATTGAAAATTTGCGAAATTTTTGTTTTTTTTTTTTCTCTAAAAGCTTTAGACCTGATGTTTTATAAGGTTTTTTTGTTAGTCTTGTCGTTCCCTACCACCAGTTTTTCTAATGACATGAAACTAATTACACCCTGTATATGTGTTTTTCGAGGTTCAATCCGACTCACAGAATGCACTAGTTATTCGTATCGTCTTGATAAAAGTTATGTGGCTTCCCTTTGCTGTGTGACACATCTGATAGCATCCAGTTAACTTTAGTTTAAAACAGATGTTTTAGTCAGTCGTTGCAGTGGAAAAATTTACGTGACAGCTTATAATTTATAAGTTGATTGTTAATCGCTTAATCAGTGTTAAACGCTAGAGATCGGAAAAATTATAATATTCTTCCCTTTCTGCCAATTTTATTTTGTTAACTTTCATTAGTGGAGTAGTGGTAGCGGTGGCAGATGTCATAAAAAAATTAAGACCTTGGCTTCTAGTAGATAAACCAAATCCCAAGTTTCTGGATTCTCACTACCTTTACTTATCTATCCCTATTTACCTCCCCCCCCCCAACGCTTCAACGGAATAAACTCAAAAAGTTCCTGATGTCGTTATAATACATACCTATACCAAATCGATTCAATATTTTAATTTCATTTTGTTAAACCCTTTAACAATGAAGTGGGGGTGGTAGTGGAGGTGGCAGATGTCATAAACAAATTTGAAGCTTTGGCTTCTAGTATACAAACCGAATTCCAAATGTACCAAATTTCAAGTCAATATCTTAAATCCTTAAGAGAAAACGTGCACACAAGAAAGTTATACACCGACAGCCTGAAATTTCTTTCTCTCAAATTTAAAATATTGACCTTTCAGGATATTCTAAAACTGTTTGAACAATAAAGCTGGTCGCAAGATATATATTAATAAAATAATTATATTTCTATTGAACTAAATACCATTGAACCTCTCCTGACAAGTTTTTAGGTCAGGTGATCAACATCGATAAAATGGTGGCTTTTGTCTAATTCGACAACACAGGTCTACAAATATAAAAGAATTTCTGCTCCAAGGACTTTCAAATTTTGTAAAATACTGTTCATTAATAATTGTTTACTTAATAAAATGGAATTATTGAAAAGTTTATTACTACTCGAAATATGAAATACGTGAAGCAAATAATATTTGTTTGAAATAAATTACATTAAAAAACTTATTTACCTACTGACTTTGATAAAATTGTTTGAATATAATTTCATATATATTTATTTATTTCCCATCACGTACTAGATTCATTTTTATTATACGTCCATAAATTACTCTATTTCTATCCTATAAGACTATTTAATCACAATCTGTTTTTGTTTCTGCGAACATCTATTAATGTTATCCTGCGCAAAACAAACAGAACAAGAAAAAAAGATGATTGAGTATTTCTCTTGAATACAAATAAATATCGCTGTAGGCTGGCTCTATATAATGAAGTGGTTATTGTGTCATGGCCGAGGAGATAGAAAACGCTTCGACCTAAAAAATAGCAAAATATGATGCCTCTCGGAACATTGATTATCTAGAAAATTCTCTATCTGGTAGTATGTTCACGGAGGGCGACAAGGCCTCTGGGTCAAAAGGAACTTTCCCATATTTGCCCTGATTTACGATCACTTCAACAAAGGGGTTTCACGAATTTTTTATTAAAACACTTCTTGAGCTTTGTTTGTCAACTGATCAATACAAATGTGTCTACGAAGTGTGTGGAGAATAACTTGAGATGCCCTTAGGTGGTTTTGTAGCGAAATGCTTAAAACCAATGTAGGTCACACTATCTGTTTCCTGACCATAAAGGCTTAGCGGTATACTTATAAATAAATAATTTTCATATAGAAGGGAATAGATAGGTAGATGTGTGTGTTTCAGGTTTCTTGACTACGGTTACAAAGACCATTCGCCAAGTTTCCTAGTATAATAATTATTTTTTTAAATTTTATTTCTTATCACATTATTGCTTGGTTACTAATGTATACACTTTTTTTAACTACATGTTTTTCTTTTGTATATAACAAGCATATAAGTATTTACGTAAACGGATAAGTACAAACATACAAACATACATCTTTTTTTTTTGTGATATTTTTTTCAGTTTTTTTTTAATATGTATTCCTTTTTTTTAATATATGTATTTTTTTTCAAAAAGTTTTTTTTTCGTGTATTTTTTTTATTTCATTTAGTTAATAATTTTTAATCTTTTTTTTTCTTTTTTTTTCAACTTATAATTGGGAACTGACAGTGATACAGGTACGTCTATGGCTCCGTATAGACGATTTTCACACATACTGACTAGACCTCGGATAACATGGATTAACATTGAAGGAAAGACGATAGGAAACTTATTTCTAAATACAAGTTACAAATATTACTTATTTAATTTAATTTTTAATTTTATTTTTTTTATATGGCATACTAAATGGTTATATATAAAAATGTAGATAGGTAGATAGATAGATAGACTTTTATTAGCAGCTTCTGCTATATAAAAAGACAATACAATACTACAATATAAAACTTAGCATACATAATTAGTATACAATAAATTAGAAACACAGATATACTGTACATACGTTATAAAATATAAACCTAAAATTAAAATTTAATAACTATTTCATTTTTGTGTCCAGAATGATAATATTAATTAAGTACCTATATTTAACAATTTTTTGAAAACAAACATTTTTTCTTTAACTTAGCTTTGGACATAAGTGTTAACTACGTGGTTCTTTAACTTTTTTTAAATTTAAAATGGTTCTCACAATTTCTAATTTCTGTTGGTAGTGTATTCAACATATTTAAAACTTTGTATAATATAGTTTCATTTAATAATGATGTTTTGGATGTGTCTATAAAAAAGTCATTTTCATGTCTCATGTTATGTAAAAGAATATTATTTACAGATTTTACTTTATTACTTCCACATCCACGTAGTGGATTGAAAGTATAGTAACCGTAAAAAAAATCATTTTTTTTCTTGAAGTAGGTCGAGATTTTAAATTTGAGAAAAAAATTCTGTCTGTCGGTCTGTCTAACTTTTTTGTCCGCACGTTTTCTCCGGAACGGTTTAAGATATTGACTTGATATTTTGTACACCTACATATTATAACGAGATCTGGAACTGGATTGTTTTTTTAACATATCCTGTGAATGGTTGGGGGGTAAATAGGGGAAAATGAGTAAAGTAAGCTGGTAAGAGTACAGAAACTTGAAATTTGGTGTACGTACTAGAAGCCAAGGCCTCAAAATTTTTGATAATATTTTCCATCTCCCCACCAACCCCACTCCATTATTAAAGGGGTTCATAAAAAAATTGAGATATTCACTTGAAATTTGGTATACGTAAGTATATATTATACTGACATCAGGATCTAGATTATATTTTGGGATTATTCCGTTGGAGGGTTTGGGGTTAAATAGGGGTAAATATATAACATTGAAAATGTCTAACAAATTGAAGACGTAACGGTAATACGGGGGTCCAGTAGCGATTTGTGCAATGCTTGGAAATTCGCTTGTTTTTTTGAACACGAAAGCGTTCGGTGCTGTTATATCGCATACTTTTTTTGAAAGATCCAAATTTGATTTTGAATATGATAAATTTTGATACCTAGAATCATATTCTTGCATTTTTAAGTCTCAACGCCGACCGACGGCTAGGGCAATTTTTGTAAAATTCGTGTATTTGATAAATTTTGATTCCTAGATTCATGTTCTTGCATTTTTACGTCTCGACGCCGACCGACGTCCAGCGTCGTTTTTGTGTAACTTGTGTATTTGATATCTAAATTTATGTTCTTGCATTTTTACGTCTCGACGCCGAGCGACGCCTAGCATCGTTTTTGTAAAACTAACGCATTTGATAAATGTTGATTCATGAATTCATATTCTTGTATTTCTACGTCTCGAAGCCGACCGACGCCTAGCGTCGTTTTTATATAACTTCTGAATTTGATACATTTTGATACCTAGATTCATATTCTTCAATTTTTCCTCTCGACGCTGACCGACGTCTAGCCTCGATTTTGTAATACTTGTGAATTTTGATACCTAAATTAATGTTCTTGCATTTTTACGTCCCTGCGCCGACCGACGCCTGGCGTAGTTTTTAAAAACTTCTGAATTTGATAAATTTTGATCCTTAGATTCATATTATTCCATTATTTGTTCAAATAAATTTGAAAAAGTGCATGTTTAAAAATGAATTATTATTTGTTCAAATAAATTTGAACAAATAATAAACAATTCACTTTTAAACATGCATAGAGTATATAGGCTCCAATTCTAGGTAGCTAATAGATAGGAGAGGTTGTTTTTTATCAGTCAGTGTAAAATATAATTATTTCACACTTATTCATAGAAATTGTCTTGGTTTTGCATGAAACATCTTTATGAGTGGCTTTGTCTTTCTGATGAGCTCCAGAATAAGGGCGAAAAATGTTTCAAAGCATTTTCAAGAAACAGAATGATAGATTTCATGAAAATGTACTCCATTAGAATGAAACATTTTTTAAGACAGAGTAGATAAATAAATTCATTTAGGCCTTTGTTCTCATTTTTAACTGAATTTTCATGATCGTAGGGGGTTATGTAGATACTAGTTTAATCTGCATGGCCGTAGGCGACTGTGTGGATGCTAGTATTAGAATGACAATTGTTAAATAAGAAATTAGACAAATTCATTTTAGGATTTTAATTTGCTAGCATAACCAGAATTCAGGTTATCGAAAGAATGCAAAGATTTCATTGATATTTTTACACAAAGTTTTTCTTTTAGTTATACATAGTTGTTTTTTCTGCTGTTTGCAAAATCCTATAAAGAATATGTTTCAATATAAAAATTTAGTGCATCGAAACTAGATAATGTATAATTCTGGCCTATTAACATATAGTTGTCTTAGTTTTAGTTAAATTTAGACTTAAACTATTTTCACACATCCAGTTATTTAATATATAAGGCAAAATGGCCCCAGCAGTTTCCCAATTCGGTGCCAGTAGAGCAACAATAGGAAAAGAAATGATTTCCTCCAGTTTTAACCCCCTGTCGCCACTATTAACCGCTGTACCCTAAAATAGTATTTTGCGTTTTCATTTTCTATCTCTGCAAGTTGGGCGTTAATTTTTATGAAAGAAATTGAGGATGTTGATGTAATTTAAATACATCTTAGGAAAAAATTGTGCTGATTTTGCTGGCCCTTTCCAATAAAAAAGTGTTAAAAAAAGAACTTTTTAGAAGCTGTCAGATACTGCCAATATTGGCAAATGTGTTAGGTGATTGCACACTGGCTCTTATACTATAATGTTTGCATCGATTTGTAATATTTTGTATCCTTCGTAACAGGCACATTCAACATCCGCTTGAATACTCTATAATTTCTTTTCATTTTTATTAGTATTTCGATGTAGGTATCGTGCTGCCTTGTATCTATATTTTTATGGCAAATAAACGTAATGTTATTAAAATTAATAGACAACAATAATTATTATGAAATTGACGTATAAAAATGAGCTCCGGTTTTACTTCTAGTATATTTTGAGACCGGAATAAAATTATTATAGGCAACAAAATCAGTAGAGCAGTCGAAAATCAAGAGATTTTACGCTTCAAACAAGTTTACAGCTTCTTTTATGACCTATAAAATTTTAATTTTTGGTCAAGGAGAGTCGATAAAAAACATTTTACTAGTTTTCACACGTATAGGTCAAGTATATAAAATACTGATGCTCTTCCCAATATCTGTTTCCCGTCGTAAACATAAAGTAGATAGGAAACAATTGAATTAAATCTGCGTTAGATTCTTGATGAAACATTAAATAGAATAAATAAAATAGACACTTTACTTTATATCCCATTAGTTTTATTCAGATTTGCCTGGCATTTGTTAGGGCTTAAGGCCATACAGTCAGAACTCTAAAGGTCACATGTCTGAAATCATGTGTTCTTCCTATATTTTAATTACTTACATCGCTTTCGTCCATTGCTTTAGACATAATCATAATCAAATGAGGCTAAAAGTGCGGGCAATAATTTTTGTCAAAGCTGTTAAACAGAAGGCAGGTAATTAAATAGCAAAATATCTGGAATTGAAAGTAAACGACATTTGAAATTTGTCACTACGAAAACATTAACTGATCAATTTACAGTGTGCAAAATATTCTCTAAGGTCATTTTCTCATTTGCAACTTCGCCGTAAATTTTTTTTAACCGTGGTACAGATAACAAAAATCTCTTGGAGCAAGCTAATGTAGGTCTTGATTTTTCAAAGATTCTCTCAGACCACCGTAAATTGCATTACCAAGATACAGTTAATAATAAAAGTCTCTTACCAACTAATATAGGCCTTCGAAAGCAAACGAAATGAACACTAATACAGGACGTTGAAGCGAAACCACAAATTTCTAGACAACCTGAAACCAGATCTGGACGCCTGCTCACATTTTAATTTTTGAAGAAATAAATCAACATGTCCAATAGTTTTTCTAAACATTTCTCGTATTTCCAAGCCTTTACCTTTCATAAATTCATATATCGCCTTTTCTTGTGTTGGTGTTCGGAATTTTTGTGTGTTGCCGCGAATGGATGATGCATTGTCCATAACAATTACAGAATTTGTTGGGATATTTGGTAGCAGCTGTTCCTTTGCCCACTTCTCGAATAATTCGGCTGTCATATCCTCGTGGTAGTCTGCAGACAACAACAACGCATTTGGAATAAATCCGTTTTTACTTCCAGCATGTACAATTATAATTCTTTTCCCCCTAGAACATGGAGCACTTAAATTACACTTTTTGGCGTTATATAACCAACCGTATTGAACTTCATCATGGGTGTCAACCTCTTATTTTACGCAGGTACTCGAGTCGATGATCAACGATATATGCTGATTCCATAACTACCATTCCTTTGTCCAATTTGTTGTACCTAAAACGCCAATCGAGCAAAACGTTTCACAAAGTATCTAATGATGTATAGTTATAATCTGGATAGTCGCGTAACTTATCCCTAATCATTTCTAATGTGGGCACCTTCTGTCCATTGTAAAAGCCATACACAAATCAACGAATGACATCTTTGGACGCGTTATCAAGTTTTTTAAGTTTTTGTCCAACTCTTTTCCGTTTAATAGAATGATCAACTACATCCCCGACTCTAATAATAACCCTATAAAGTGTAGTACGGCTAAATTTGGTTAATTCACAAATCTTCTTCACAATTTGATTATATGAAGAATCAATATTTTCGCCTTTTAAACACGAGTAAAGATTCAAAATAACCGTTTGAACGTGTCAAATTCCGCTTGCATATACTCTGTATCAAAATCATCCGTTTCGTTGTTACTACTGTTGCGTGTTTTCCATCTTTTAGGAAACACCCTGTATAAATCCGAGGCTTCTAAATAATTTCAACAAGAGATAAACATTAACACTTTATTTAATAATTTACTGATTAGACAAAACTTCCTAAATAACCTTTACACTTTGTTAACCTCACTTTTTCGCTTTAACTTCACTTTACTAATAAACTTCTCCTTCTGCGCCGGTAATCGCGCCTTATTTACTCTGAAATTACCTCTAGATTGATCCAGAATCTTCTCACACCACACTCTAGAAAAGTCCATGGCTCTTCTACAAGTTTCCAGTCACTCACTAGTAGGCATAGGCGTATCAATCTCCAGTTCCAAGGGGGTGTATTCATAACACTACTATCGAAAGGCCTTCAAAATGCCATTTTACTGAAACACAGTAACAAAACTAATAATTTGTTCAAATATTCACTAGAATTAAGTAATTTGTAACGCTCCCTGGCTGTACTGCACTACCTAATACAGATCATACGGTACAGATAGTTCGTACGTATTTTTTGTTTTATGTATTACGGCATGCAAAAACTCTGAACAAGGTTGGTGTTGACAAATCAAATTCGCTAAGCATCTAATCCCACCTATATTTCTGTGTGACACAGTGGCGTAGCGGACGGACCCGCAGGGCCCGCGGTGCGGGGGGGCCCCCAGCTCTTGGTATAGAACAAGAATTTCAAAAAAAAAGTAAAAGGCGTGTTAAAAAGTTTTTTGATGAATTAGCAGAAGATGAACGACTTACAGATTCCGAAACATCTTTTAAAGTAGAGGTATTTTATGCCAACATTGATATTGTCATTCAACAGATTGTTGGCCGATTTTCTGGGATGAGCGAAGTGGTAAAGAGATTTTCCTGTTTGAATCCCAAAACAATATCAAAGTTGAATGACGATCAGCTTTATTTGGCTAGCAATCTTGCTGAAAATTATCGGCAGATTTTCCCCGCGAACTTCTGTTACTAAGAAATGTTTTGAGCACACAAATAATAGAAATTGCGGATTCTTCAGTCTCTTATTTTGCTACATTCCCTATAAAAAATCATAAAACTTTACTGTTAAGTGTTCCAAATGTTTTCATTGTCATAAAATTATTCTTAACACTACCAGTTACTGTTGCTACAGCTGAAAGGTCATTTTCAAAATTAAAATTTATTAAGACGTTTGTACGAAATTCAATGACACAAGAAAGACTGTCAACATTATGTGTAATAAGTATTGAGACAGAGAGTAGCAAGGAAGTTAGATACTGATCACATCATCGAAGACTTTGCTAAAGAGAATGTACGCCGCTGCCGAAAAACTTTATGATTTAAGTGAGTTCTTTATTTTGTGGGGGCCCCGACCATACATTTTGCGGGGGGCCCCGAGATTCTCAGCAACGCCACTGATGTGACAGGCGGATCAAGTCCACGTGGACTGTATACGAGCAGTGGTGAATATAAATCTGTAAAATACTGTGCTCTCTCATTCAATGTCAAGCGATATATTGACGATATCCCATAAGATCCTGTAGTTCCGTGCTGTTCCAGTTGAGTTTGTAATTCTAGACACATGTCTTATTCTAATGGAATTATGTATTGAAACCTATTAAAATTTACTTGACATTTAATGTTATGAGAACTGTAAATAGAACCCCATCATGTTACGACTATGAAGTTTATACTTACTTGCGAAACGATCGATTTACATCCTTTCTATACTGTTTTCTACAAGCGAAACAGCACTGCACTATTTTATAATGACTATATTGTCACTAAACTATATAAAATGTCACACTTCTCCACCATTAAATTACTCTGAAATCCTAAAAACACCTGTTATTACGGTAAACGAACCCGCACCGATTATTTCAGAAACGTTATGGATTTTTGACAATAAAGCCGCAAATAGATCGACTATTCAATCAGGAACTTTGAGAGGTTTACAACTGAAGCGCCTCAGACGGTGATTTCCTCAGCGATAAAAAAACTAATACACATTATGTATCTAAGGATAATTTCTTTGATTGGAGATGCATACGTATTGTATTTATATATATATATATATATATATATATATATATATATATATATATATATATATATATATATTGACATGATATTTGCCACACGAACAGACAGACACTGTATAAATAATATCAACAAAAAATAAATTAAAATTAAAAAAATTTAAACATAATGCTATAAGCGAATCAATTTATTATACTGGAAACGAGCACTCGAGGCATGATGTATCGAGCAGACTCCAGAAAGTAATTACAACTAAGCCTGAACTGTAAATGAGAACAGAGTAACAGGATTCAAGTATTTAGAATTATATGTGTATAATTGTAAGTTGTGAAAACATGATTTTAAACATTAATTGTATTTTACCTTATCATAATGGACTTTTAAATAAAGAAACGTGATTGTAAAAACGCCCATATACAGCCAGAACAGTACTGAAGCATCCATGGTGTCCAAAAATATGTTCTAGTTTCATCTTCTTGAAGACCCATGCAAAAGCTCAGCGACTGGGCTATAATATAAATAAATTTTGTTAAAATATGTTGAATTAAGAACTTAAAAGCTACCTAGCTAGTGTAAAAATGAACCTTTAATCGTTTAAAAAGTAATTATATAATTAGAATACAAACACAATAGGTGTAATCCACTTTAAAAACAGTATTACCCAAATGTCAAAATGGAGACTCGTCTATTGAAAATATTACTACTAAAGCACATCGTAATAGCTCCAAATGGTATAAAATATGTAAAGACTCATGTAAACTATACTTACATTGTGTGTGCCCATAATTTAAAGGACTATTGTAAGGCCCACGATGCTATTTGAGAATGACCATAGCGTAGCTCAACGATTATTATAAAAACCATTATATAAATGAACTTTACCAATGAAATATATGGTTGCAGTGAAACAGGACTCACTATACTTCATTTACATTGCATTATGTTCCATTAATTTGTTCATCTAGGAGGTATGAGATGGTGTTGAAAAGTACCCGCTACCCCTAGAACACAAAATGTTATCTATATGAATTTAAAATGTTTGTAACAATGTTTATTGTGTGTATAATTAGTAATACAAAGCTCGTTTACAACCTGGAAACCAAACTTTGTATGTAAAATAGAATTTAAGAAAAATATTGTATAAATTTCAGCAATTTTGAAAATTTTATTGATACTCAATTATACATAGAGTGTGGCATATGGAAATGTTCAGAATTTAATGCAGATTAATAATTTAATAGTAAAATCCAGCTTTAGAACTCCTACACAAAAATAAGTGTAAATACAGAATTCAATAAAATAATTTTAATAATCAAGCAATCTAATCATGTCAAAAACGTCAAATTAGGCCAATTAAAAAGCTTGAATTTTTAAAACAGTCACCCATTAGAGTTCGTAGAGACAACATCTAGAATTGTTGATCCAGAAAATTATAACCTAAAAAAAAAATTAAATAAACAAATAATAACCAAAAGTGTCAAGAAAGTTAAAGTAGAGCCGTTTGTACTCAAGGTTAAGAGTAGACAAATAATTTAAATGCATATCTAGCAAGAAGTGATAATTAATAATATACAATTTACAAAGTTCCTGAAATTTAAATTTTTAAATGTTTTGAGAAGGTAAACAAAATTATAATTGAAAGTATTTCATATGTTGTAAACATCCTAAGAGAAAAATTAAGTGCTACGAAAGGTAACAGTACCTACCTTTTAAAATAAAGTGTTTTCGGTATTAAAAATAAGTGTTTCGTCCAGTAAATTAATCAAGAAAGCAGAATTCATATCACAGGCCACTAAGGTGAAGCTCCAAACGTCAACGATTCGCCAGGGATCGCAGATAAGGAAGAAGTAAGACTGCCGGCAGCGCCACAATCGCGAGTGAAATGTCGAACTAATCGAGCAGCGACAATAAATCCATGGTAAATATTTTCTTAAAAATTGCAATTTTCATAAATAAAAGGCCAAATAAATTTTATTTTAGTAATTAAGTCATACAACGTATGTATTTGTGTATTTTTTCCAGTATAGGTTTCCAGGAAGGAGTTTTATAAATAAATATTTGTTTCTTGTTATTTTGAACTCTGGCTTTCATTTACCTTTTCAGACTGTGTGCACCAATGCTAACCTGAGCAAATTTGAACCGACTTGAGCCCTGGAGAGTCTGTCTGTCCAAATTAAGGGACTAGACATCATGCTACAAAGTTACTGTTTTGTGTAGTATAGTAAATTTGACATATTGCTGTGCAAGCGATTTGTCTGGCGCCCAAGAATAATTATTTTCAAAACATTCATTTTAAACAAAACACAAAATATCGTAACAATATATATATATATATATATATATATATATATATATATATATATATATATATATATATATATATATATATATATATTAAAATAAAATATTTCTGTCAATCACCTCTGTGAATCCTTATTTTCATAAGGATAATAAACCAAACTGCAAACAATTGCGAGCCTGGCCGCGTTAAGTATAGAAATCACATTCTACAACAGAACGCTTGGTTTTGATTTAAACAAGCACCAGCCGAAAGAATTATTCCTAATTAAAGGAAACTCTCGTACCAGCCGTCTCAGACTAACTTGCATACTGCAGTTTCGCACTTCCTGGTGCTCATCAGTGCAAGGCGAGCCCGAGACGACTAGTACAAGAGCCTGGGTAAACCAAGTGGCCAGATCGACGTTGTAAAACGACGAAATGGGGGAGGCTCCATCTAGCGACAGCTGCCTGTTGAAATCAAAACAATAATATCCCGACATGGGGCACGTAACAGTAAACAGCGTGCTTCCAGAGGGCAGAATATATTAAAATAAAATATTTCTGTCAATCACCTCTGTGAATCCTTATTTTCATAAGGATAATAAACCAAACTGCAAACAATTGCGAGCCTGGCCGCGTTAAGTATAGAAATCACATTCTACAACAGAACGCTTGGTTTTGATTTAAACAAGCACCAGCCGAAAGAATTATTCCTAATTAAAGGAAACTCTCGTACCAGCCGTCTCAGACTAACTTGCATACTGCAGTTTCGCACTTCCTGGTGCTCATCAGTGCAAGGCGAGCCCGAGACGACTAGTACAAGAGCCTGGGTAAACCAAGTGGCCAGATCGACGTTGTAAAATGACGAAATGGGGGAGGCTCCATCTAGCGACAGCTGCCTGTTGAAATCAAAACAATAATATCCCGACATGGGGCACGTAACAGTAAACAGCGTGCTTCCAGAGGGCAGAATATATTAAAATAAAATATTTCTGTCAATCACCTCTGTGAATCCTTATTTTCATAAGGATAATAAACCAAACTGCAAACAATTGCGAGCCTGGCCGCGTTAAGTATAGAAATCACATTCTACAACAGAACGCTTGGTTTTGATTTAAACAAGCACCAGCCGAAAGAATTATTCCTAATTAAAGGAAACTCTCGTACCAGCCGTCTCAGACTAACTTGCATACTGCAGTTTCGCACTTCCTGGTGCTCATCAGTGCAAGGCGAGCCCGAGACGACTAGTACAGGAGCCTGGGTAAACCAAGTGGCCAGATCGACGTTGTAAAACGACGAAATGGGGGAGGCTCCATCTAGCGACAGCTGCCTGTTGAAATCAAAACAATAATATCCCGACATGGGGCACGTAACAGTAAACAGCGTGCTTCCAGAGGGCAGAATATATTAAAATAAAATATTTCTGTCAATCACCTCTGTGAATCCTTATTTTCATAAGGATAATAAACCAAACTGCAAACAATTGCGAGCCTGGCCGCGTTAAGTATAGAAATCACATTCTACAACAGAACGCTTGGTTTTGATTTAAACAAGCACCAGCCGAAAGAATTATTCCTAATTAAAGGAAACTCTCGTACCAGCCGTCTCAGACTAACTTGCATACTGCAGTTTCGCACTTCCTGGTGCTCATCAGTGCAAGGCGAGCCCGAGACGACTAGTACAAGAGCCTGGGTAAACCAAGTGGCCAGATCGACGTTGTAAAACGACGAAATGGGGGAGGCTCCATCTAGCGACAGCTGCCTGTTGAAATCAAAACAATAATATCCCGACATGGGGCACGTAACAGTAAACAGCGTGCTTCCAGAGGGCAGAATATATTAAAATAAAATATTTCTGTCAATCACCTCTGTGAATCCTTATTTTCATAAGGATAATAAACCAAACTGCAAACAATTGCGAGCCTGGCCGCGTTAAGTATAGAAATCACATTCTACAACAGAACGCTTGGTTTTGATTTAAACAAGCACCAGCCGAAAGAATTATTCCTAATTAAAGGAAACTCTCGTACCAGCCGTCTCAGACTAACTTGCATACTGCAGTTTCGCACTTCCTGGTGCTCATCAGTGCAAGGCGAGCCCGAGACGACTAGTACAAGAGCCTGGGTAAACCAAGTGGCCAGATCGACGTTGTAAAACGACGAAATGGGGGAGGCTCCATCTAGCGACAGCTGCCTGTTGAAATCAAAACAATAATATCCCGACATGGGGCACGTAACAGTAAACAGCGTGCTTCCAGAGGGCAGAATATATTAAAATAAAATATTTCTGTCAATCACCTCTGTGAATCCTTATTTTCATAAGGATAATAAACCAAACTGCAAACAATTGCGAGCCTGGCCGCGTTAAGTATAGAAATCACATTCTACAACAGAACGCTTGGTTTTGATTTAAACAAGCACCAGCCGAAAGAATTATTCCTAATTAAAGGAAACTCTCGTACCAGCCGTCTCAGACTAACTTGCATACTGCAGTTTCGCACTTCCTGGTGCTCATCAGTGCAAGGCGAGCCCGAGACGACTAGTACAAGAGCCTGGGTAAACCAAGTGGCCAGATCGACGTTGTAAAACGACGAAATGGGGGAGGCTCCATCTAGCGACAGCTGCCTGTTGAAATCAAAACAATAATATCCCGACATGGGGCACGTAACAGTAAACAGCGTGCTTCCAGAGGGCAGAATATATTAAAATAAAATATTTCTGTCAATCACCTCTGTGAATCCTTATTTTCATAAGGATAATAAACCAAACTGCAAACAATTGCGAGCCTGGCCGCGTTAAGTATAGAAATCACATTCTACAACAGAACGCTTGGTTTTGATTTAAACAAGCACCAGGCGAAAGAATTATTCCTAATTAAAGGAAACTCTCGTACCAGCCGTCTCAGACTAACTTGCATACTGCAGTTTCGCACTTCCTGGTGCTCATCAGTGCAAGGCGAGCCCGAGACGACTAGTACAAGAGCCTGGGTAAACCAAGTGGCCAGATCGACGTTGTAAAACGACGAAATGGGGGAGGCTCCATCTAGCGACAGCTGCCTGTTGAAATCAAAACAATAATATCCCGACATGGGGCACGTAACAGTAAACAGCGTGCTTCCAGAGGGCAGAATATATTAAAATAAAATATTTCTGTCAATCACCTCTGTGAATCCTTATTTTCATAAGGATAATAAACCAAACTGCAAACAATTGCGAGCCTGGCCGCGTTAAGTATAGAAATCACATTCTACAACAGAACGCTTGGTTTTGATTTAAACAAGCACCAGCCGAAAGAATTATTCCTAATTAAAGGAAACTCTCGTACCAGCCGTCTCAGACTAACTTGCATACTGCAGTTTCGCACTTCCTGGTGCTCATCAGTGCAAGGCGAGCCCGAGACGACTAGTACAAGAGCCTGGGTAAACCAAGTGGCCAGATCGACGTTGTAAAACGACGAAATGGGGGAGGCTCCATCTAGCGACAGCTGCCTGTTGAAATCAAAACAATAATATCCCGACATGGGGCACGTAACAGTAAACAGCGTGCTTCCAGAGGGCAGAATATATTAAAATAAAATATTTCTGTCAATCACCTCTGTGAATCCTTATTTTCATAAGGATAATAAACCAAACTGCAAACAATTGTTTATTATCCTTATGAAAATAAGGATTCACAGAGGTGATTGACAGAAATATTTTATTTTAATATATTCTGCCCTCTGGAAGCACGCTGTTTACTGTTACGTGCCCCATGTCGGGATATTATTGTTTTGATTTCAACAGGCAGCTGTCGCTAGATGGAGCCTCCCCCATTTCGTCGTTTTACAACGTCGATCTGGCCACTTGGTTTACCCAGGCTCTTGTACTAGTCGTCTCGGGCTCGCCTTGCACTGATGAGCACCAGGAAGTGCGAAACTGCAGTATGCAAGTTAGTCTGAGACGGCTGGTACGAGAGTTTCCTTTAATTAGGAATAATTCTTTCGGCTGGTGCTTGTTTAAATCAAAACCAAGCGTTCTGTTGTAGAATGTGATTTCTATCCTTAACGCGGCCAGGCTCGCAATTGTTTGCAGTTTGGTTTATTATCCTTATGAAAATAAGGATTCACAGAGGTGATTGACAGAAATATTTTATTTTAATATATTCTGCCCTCTGGAACCGATATATATATATATATATATATATATATATATATATATATATATATATATATATATATATATATATATATATTGTTATGTTTTTCTTTTCTTTACGTTTTATATAAGAAAGCTTTTATTTGTTTATTAAAATACTAAAACATAACACTAACCTTGTTGAGCGCCAGATGAATTAAATCATCAATAAGACAGACGAGAGCACTCGATACTGTCTAAAATCCAGAGCATGAGCAATCTTCTCTCAGTAGTCGATTCTATATTCAATAAAATTTAGCAAATAACGAACACGAAAAATACAGTTCAAACGTTAATAATAAGGTTTAATGTTCTGAATGGTGAACAAATAATAATAAATCTAAATATGGTCTTTTGCTTTGTATATAAGGTTGAAACCAATAGTCAAAATAACGTTTATCAATAAAGGTATCTTTAATTATTCAACTACAAAATGCTTACTTACGTCTGAGCTCAGCGTCGCGCACAGAATTGTCAAAACGCATATGTCCTGGTAATCAAACACTAAATGTTTCAAAGTCGTTGATACTTCCCTAAATTCCTAATGATGATTGTTGCTATCGTTTCCTTTGGCAGAAGATCCTGACAAAACCAAAAGTTGATTTCCTACTTGCATCTATCGTCGCTGAAACAATTACGGTGTTTAAGGTAAATACCTGTTAACAATCGACAGTTGAAACAATCATCTCGTGATCACTTCTGTTGTCCAATTTAAAACTCTGTCAATCTTGTATTCTCAAAATAACATCTCTCAAGGCGGAACACTTATTTCCACTACATAAAAATACTTTTCTTTCTTTAAATAACTTCCATTATTTTAATTCACGACAGTCATTTTTGTTGACATTTCAAAAATTATTCAATTTCTTTTTTCTCTCTTGACATCCCTCAAAAATTTCCTTTTCTGTCCAAAAATATATCCTTACTAGATTTTTTTTTAATTTATTCGTTTTCGAAATATGATTAAATATAAACTTTTTACTAAATACTAGATATACCTAACTACAGACCATTCAGAATCTCAGTTAAACCCTATAGTTCATTTTAACATTAACACAACAATGATATTTATTAAAAGTTAATTCCCTATACTGAAATAGCCTTGTACATGCACTCACTCATGTCAAATACAGTATCGTGCAATGAGTGTTGTTTCCCACGTCTGTAATACAATTCCAAAACATCTAAATATCACTAGCAATGATTGTGCGTATACGAATGACATAACAATATATATATATATATATATATATATATATATATATATATATATATATATATACTGGCTCCTGCACCATAACATTTCGAGTCATGGATTACTTCAGATTTACACTTCTAAAGGAGATAATCTTAATGGCGACGTCCATTTTCTGCCGCATATGTTCTTTCATGTTCTCATATAAGTCCCCATGAAACGTTTGAATGAAGGAACCTTTTGACTACTTTATGTATAAATTTTCTCATTACAAATGCATTACTTTTTGTGAAAAAAGGAAATGAACGGCTAGCTGTTACTAAAACCAGCGCCGTTGAAATTTAAGCACGCTACAGATACGTAGATAAATGAAATTCCGTTATTAAAAGCTATTTTTGTAATCGAAAAGGCATCATATTAGATACTTACAATTTTTAATGAAAACCAGAGGATAATAGGCTAATGGTTATACAAAGAGATTTTTATTAGTGCCAAATTCAACAGTGTTTTGGATACGCCCCACAAAACTGACAAACTGAATCGTTTAAATGTTTTTTAGTTTGCATTTCCAATTACTAGTTCTTAGCATTATGTAATCTTTGAGGCACCCAGAATCCATTACTGCATACTTGAAAGATAATTAACACTCTCGGTGTAGAGACTTTATAATAAATACGGTATTGATAGTCAGCAATGAGCGAGAACAATTACCATAATACAATAACCTCACAGTGTTCCCAGACGCTGTTTAATGATTCAAGCTAGAAGATTGTAATTTAATGAATTCGCTTATAAATTACAATAGTTGCCGCTAGCTGAAGTTGTAATTAGGATGGTGTTGAAGGCTTTTTATCAAAAGACACTTCTCTAAGACTTGAACAGATTATAATTTACATAAAAAGTACGATTAAATTTTTATTTGACAACCTACCTACTTCTAAGTATTTAAGAAACTAGTAAGACATTGCTCCAATATGGATTCTCAATATAGGGTTTCTTCCAACAATTGTAACCATTGTTGGTGGACATATTCAATATCCAATATAGAGTTGTTTCCATAACATATTAAAGCATCATTGTATTACAAAAGATTTGATTTGTATAGGTTTACTTGTATTGTGATATATACAGTGTGTCGTCGGATGGAGTACTGCACTCTTATAAACTTTTACACTCTTGGTTTTTGGAGAAAACATTATTCATAAAAACTTTGCTTATGGGAAGCCATGAGCAGGGGTCAGATTTATGATAAAACATACAGGATTATCAAAATTGTAAAAAAATGTAAAATTTTTATTAAGCAAAATGTCTTTATTTTTGTCTTTTTTGAAAACTTTACTTAACAATTGTTATAATAGTCCAAAAAGGTTAATATTCACATTTCACAGAAAACATAAACCAACAAAAAATATTTGTCTTGATGCCAGAAAAATAAGTACTGATTTTGGATATTTTTGGTGTGCTGATTCCAAAAGTATTCGTAGTGGCTCTAATTTTTGAGATACAGTGCGACAAATGATAGTATAGTCGCGTCATTTTGGCATTTTACTTCTAAGAAAAAGGTACAGAGTCAATTGACTTCAGTTTTGTTGCAAAGAGTTCAGAAAGTCTTTTAGAAAAAATAGTACCTTTTATTGTTTGGCGGAAATGTTTGATTTAATTTTTTGTCAAAAATTGGCCAATATTAATGGCCAATTAATTGAAAAATTTGTTATCATACACAGTATACCATAGAATTAGACCAAAATGGTTACTCTGAAGTTTTTGGGATCGCAAATCACGAATTTGAAGTCCAATTTGAGAAATTCCAAATAACGGACCGGAAATCGGGCCATTTTCCAGAAAAAATGAGAATGGATATCTTGGGCCTTGAAAATCTGTACTTGGAGGTTTTCGAGGTCGCTGATTACGAATCCGAGGTCTACTTTAGTAAATTCAAAATGGCAAACCGGAAGTAGAGTCAATTTCTCAGGAAAAATTAGTATTTTTTCGTTTTTCGTCTGGAAATGAGTAATCGGGGGGTTTTTGAGGCCGCTGATCACGAATCAGAGGTCGAATATACGAAATTCAAAATGGCGGACCGGAATAATTTTCTCCGGAAAATTAGTATTCTTTTCTTTTTTGGCCTGAAAGTGGGAACTCAGGGTTTTCGTTTTCGCTGACAACTAATCTGATGTCCAATTAGGGAGAATTCAAAATGATGGACCGCAAGTAGTATATTTTTCAGGAAATATGCGTATTTTTCGTACTTTCAGCCCAAAAAAGTAAAAAATACAGAGTTTTCCGGAGAAATTGATTGTTCTTCCGGTCCGCTATTTTGAATTTCGTAATCCCCCAAGTACTTACTTTCAGCCCAATGACGAAAAAAATACGAGTTTTTCTTGATAAATTGACTCTACTTCCGGTGCGCCATTTTGTATTTACCAAATTAGACCTCGGATTTGTAATCAGTGACCTCGAAAACCCCCGAGTAGAGATTTTCAACGTCAAGATATCCATCCTCATTTCTTCTGGAAAATGGCCCATTTCCGGTCCGCCGTTTTGAATTTACCAAATTGGACTTCAGATTCGTGATCATCAACACCAAAAACTCCCAAGTAATCATTTTCGTCTAATACAATATGCCATAGCATATTGTGTATGATAACAAATTTTTCAATTAATTTGATTAAATTGTCCATTAATAATGACCAATTATTGGGGAAAAAATGAAACTAAACATTTTCGCCAAAAAAGGTACTGTTTTTTCTAAATTTCTTGTTAAACTCTTTGTAACAAAAATGAAGTCAATTGACCCTGTACCTTTTTTTTAGATGTTTTAGATTTTTCTGACGCGACTAGTACGGATACAGGCAATAGGCAACAAAGACCAAAATATTATTATCTTACCTGAAATTAGGATCCAAATCGCTGATTTGATGTATTCGTTATTTCATGACTCTACTTTCCTATCTACGTAACCCACAACCACGTGATGATTTGAAAGAAAGTAGAGAACGCGTTTCTGACTTTGTGAAAAGGGCATATCTGGCTTATTTTGGCGTCCATTTAGGGTACTAGGATGAATGTTGTGCTCCGTATTTCGTATGTAAAATATGCGTTGAACATTTGCGTCAGTAGACAAATGGTAAGAGGAAGTACCTAAAGTTTGGAATACCGATGGTTTGGAGGGAACCAAGAAACCATCTTGATGATTGCTATTTTTGTCTCATAAATATCAAAGGCACCAATCGCAATAATTGGCGCAAATAGACATACCCAGACCTGGATTCAGCGAGGATATCTCCGCATTCTGAAGAAATACCCGTTCTATCATTCAGCAACCTGCCTATGCTCCCAGAGGAAGATACAGAAACGTCAACGTCTGACGATGTACAATTTAACAGATCTGGAGAAAGCTACAGTGATTTTGAAGGAGCTTCAGCAAGTCCCCATCGTTTCAACCAACAAGAGCTGAATGATCTCATTAGAGACCTGTTCCTCTCAATGGAGTCTTCTGAATTGTTTGCCTCCAGATTAAATGAAAAGAACCTGCTTTCTCCTGGTACTAATATTACATTTTATACTAAGAAAGAAAATGATCTCCTGCCCCTTTTCTCCCAGAAAAATAAATAACCTGGTATTCTGCAATTATACAAGAGGTCTCTTAGAGAAAATAGATTTGTCAGAATACATACTAAGGGAATGGCGTCCTTTAATCGAAAGTTCAAAGCGAAGTATGAAACGTGTCCTGTGGCTCTATATTCACTGAACATTCTACCAACATGAAAGAGGACATATCCTGAAAAAAAATCAAGTATGAAGAAAGTGATTTGCGCGACCTAAAGATGGTAAACTTCCTTCTTGGACAGCTAAGTGGTTATACAAAATATCATCAGCACTGGATTAAGAGAAATTGGCCTTCAAGAAACACACAACGTAATAAACACCACCCTTGCATATCGAGCTGGAGTTTATGAAGAAAATGGTAAAAGCTTTGAATCGGTAAGGAACTTGTCTTGGCTACTTGCCTCGTAAATTTCCTGGGATTAGTGTGGAAAAACTGAAGGCCGGAATTTTTTATGTCCCTAGACAAGACAGCTTATAAAAGATCCACATTTTACAGAATTAATGGACGAGATTGACTCTAATGCCTGGTGTTCTTTTGTTCAAGTGGTTCAAAATTTTCTTGGAAAGCATAAGGCCCAGAATTACGTCGAATTAGTGGAAGAGACGCTTTCCAACTAAAATAAACTCGGTTCTAACATGAGCATTAAGGTTCACTACCTCCACAGCCACTTAGATCGTTTTCCAGAAAACCTAAGAGATTTTAGTGAAGAACAGGGAGAAAGATTACACCAGGACAGCAAAATTACGTGAGAAAGATATCAAGGGAGATGGGATACTCACATGATGGGGCCGATTACTGCTGGAGTCCTCAGCGAGATTGTCCTGGTAAATTCTATGCAAGGAAGTCTTATAAAAAAAGTTTCTAAGTGATGATCGACTAATGTATATGTCTATTTTATGAAATAAATACCGTCCTTAGTTCAGTTCAGTTCGAGTAACAAGGAGCAGCTGTTGGCAGCTTTCAGCGAGAACCTGAAGATGGCAGATAGAATTCTGCCGAAACGCCGTTTAGACAACCGTGGCACCTGCGGGAGCCTATCAACTGCGCGGGAAACACCCGGAAGTACAACAACATTTCATGATAGTCTCCTTCCCTATTTACACTTTGAACATACAAACTCTTTCTAGCATATAAAAGCAACTCACTAGATTGTTCAACATACATGCATTTTTGCAAATTTTACTTAATAACTTAATATTGCATGTTAGACCCTCTATTGGATGGAATAGATCTCATGCTTGCGTCACTTGCAGCCCATGAAATGGGCTTAAAAACGATATTTTTTATATATTTTTATAAAAATGTGCACGTTGTAACTTAAACATTGCAATTTAATTTATTTCTCTAGCACTTAAAATGGCTTTACAATTAATTGTTGAAGTTCGAGCAATTAGTCCACGCCCCCATCTTTCCTAGTAGCAGCTCGACTGAGTGCACTACGTCATCGACGCCCATTTACCCCGTAGTGATCATAGTACCGATGCTTTGCTGCGATGTTATAGAGATGGCTACACAAAATATTCGTTACAAATACTGTGTTGTGCCTCGATGTACCAATACAACAATCACTACGCCAAACAAATTATTTATAAGTATGCCAAAAGGTGAAAAAAACACGAAAACAATGGTGTGATGCAATAAAGAGAGATAAAAAGAATAATATCACCTTTTCGAGTACAAGTAATCGGTTTTGTTGTGAAGACCATTTCGAAGTGAACTTAAAATTGTAATAGTTATCTCTACCTACATAATGCAATACTTACATTATCCTCACATACAGGGTGTCCCAACAGTGTATCAGTCATATATCCCAGCCAGCTCGGTGGCGCACTGCTGAAGGTGTTTGGCTTGCTAACCCGACAAGACACACTACCCGACAAAACAACAACCCCCCCCCTCCCCAAATCCCACACCCCACCACTTACCCCCTACCCGTCGATACCTTATAATTTTATTTTTTTATAAGTAAATGCTCACACATAATCATCATTTTTATATCTTGACAATATTATCTGAAGCAGGTTTTTAATTCTACATTTTTTCCTGCATTTGTTAATTGAGCTATTTTCGTTCCGCCAAGAAACGCTCGAGTTAATGAGCTTTAAGCTCGATTAAAGCCAAGGCAACACATTGATTATAATTGATATAAATTGATAAAGAAATATCAAGATAAAACATAAAAATAAAAAGAGCCGTGTTTTTCTAAAGTCTCCAGCCATACCATCGGCTGTGTCATGTTCTATATTATACTTTTTGTGTAGTTTTAGGACGTGACAAATAATGTACTGTACGTACCTACTTTTATATGTGATATTCATATATATACCTTTAGAAATAAGCTTTATACAATGTAATATTTTAATTAATAAAATTATATTTAAATGGAAAATGTTTGGCTTGCGACCACGGAGTTCCGGGTTCGAATCCTGGCCAGGGTATGGATGTTGGTGGCGTTTTTTCATGTGTTACCGAGACGGTAGCAGTGATTTAGACTGCTGTTGGGTGGCACAACATGTCTACTCTCTGTTATCTCTCCTGAGTTCGAGTCTCAGCTGCGGTAGATGGCAATATCGCAGGGAATGGTTGTTGTGTTGATGTCTATGTGTACGTGTCCTGGTTGAGTGGTAGAGCAGCAATAGCTGAACTCCGCCAGGACGTTAATAAAAATAAGGCATTAAAATAAGATTAAAAAAAAAAATAATAAAATATTGCTCTTATTAAAATAATTCAAATTTTTTTGTACGTAACTGGTGTAGTGTCAAAGAGTGCACACTTAAAAAATATTTTTAAATATACAGGGTGATTTAGTACATCGGTGCATATATCTTTACATTTTTTTAATGAGATTAAAATTTTCTTACTAAGTTTTTAAGTTTTTGATGCCGCATTACCGAGCTTTATTAAATATTGTAAATATTTTTTCCAGATAGGTTTAAAAAGTGAATTCGCTGTGTGAGAATTAAGAAAACATATTTTGCTGTTATGTAGCCCCAGGGCGAAAATTGATTATATTTTGTATATCAAGCTGGGTAACCAATGGGAATAATAATTAAACGTATTAATGTTCTTTATTTCAGTCAATTTTTGGCAAGTTATCCGACTGTCCACGAACAAATCCCTGCTCCATTATTGTCACAACTACTTAGGAACTCAAAATAAGACTGTTTCACTTATATAAATTCATTCAAATAAGGCGAGCGGCGTGCGACATCGGCGCCGATTACGTCACAGCCGGCCAGCTCGAGTTTCGGGCATTACAGCAATAGTACAGTCACATAGGGATTCATCTACTAAAAAAATCCGAGTGAGCTGAAACTTTGCATACATTTTTACTTTTATTATACTAATAATATGTCAAAAGTCCCCACCGATATCTTGTGTGCGTTTCAAGTTATTCAAGGTCAAACGTCACAGAAATGGTTTTTTCGCAAATATCTTGCTTCCTATAAGTCCTATGACTTTTTTGGTTATGTAAGAATGAATATTAAAAAACCCTCTTCAAAAAATGTTATATACATGTTTTACTTAACACCAACCGTTTTCACACTATACGCCAGGAAAACATAGGGTAGCGGTGTATCTGTTTCCACACCACCTCAGAGGTAAGATACAAGGCGCGTTTTTTTACATGGTCTCCCCAGTAGGCCTAATCTATGATTTTGCTTGTTCTATAGCTCATCCTCATTCTCGAAATCTGTCCCCTCTTCCACGTATTCGTCCTCTGACAGCTCCTCCAAGTTCTCGTCCTTTGTCCCTTCCTCCAGATTCTCGTCGTCCTCCCCAACATTTTCTTTTTCTTCTATATCTTGTGTCAACAGGTCAATACGATCAAGCTCTTCATCTTCTTCATCCTGAATAATTTCTGTGATGGCGTTACTATTAACATTTGTGTTGAGACATGACTGACCTTGACAATGGCCACACAGTACTGAACAGGACAGTCCAACTTTTCTGCACCCGCAATTTGTGTTGCATCCTTTGGTGCAGTTGCAAAAAATGGTATTTAAAAGTATATCTGGTGCAGCTGGTAATAGAGTCTTAAGGGGCTCCAAAATGTTATTAATCATCGTCCATCCCCATTGTTCAGGATTTAAATTATTTCCAAGCCAATTCTGTACTTGATAATACACTCGACTTAGATGTTGACTTGCAGCTGCGGCAGTAGGTGGAAGTGACGACAATTTCACCGCGGTATTAAGTCTTATTGACTTCGCAAATGTCATGTATCGATAGTTTTCAATGGATAATTCTGTTTTAGGAGCTCCATAGATTGCCAAAAGAATGCGTAATCCATTTTCCACAATCGTTTCTACTTTACAATTTTCCTGTTTAAAAGCTTCCGCAAATTGATGCAAATCGGGGCGCCTCTCGAACATTTTAAAAACTTTTATTTTTCCTTTATTAAAAAGTGCAGACGTTGTGTCACAGCCAGTAATAGCGTGTAGCAACAACAGATGCTTTTTACAATTTGGAAATTTATTTAGGCTAGAAGAGGAGTATGTATTTGATTTTATTTTCCCTCTCCCTGGTTTAAGGAAGAAAACATCTTGGTTTGAAGTAGCACGTCATATTAAAAGAACTAGTAAATCTACATCATCTCCAACGATAATAGTGATGTTGCGTTGTGATTTCTCAAGTGCCGTTTCAACTATTAAAACGTCGGCGTCGTCTCTAGCTTGTTTCACGGCTATATTGTTAGATTGTAGTCTGTCCATTAGCATTGATATTAATCTAGTTTTATTTGAGCGATTGGATAGGAACTTTTCTTGGCTAAGTGTCACTTGCATTGCTTCGTCAAACATGACCTCTACGGTTCCCGAAATTGAAGCAGTTCGTCGAAGTTGTTCCATTGCTTTTATATTTTTGCTATTGTCACTGTATCCATCAAAGACAACTGTTATGTCAGAGCCGAAATGTTTTTGTAAATAATCAATATATCTTTTGATAATACACTGAAAAGTATCATCTTTTTGCCATATTACACGGTGCAACAGGAACCCACCATCAATGACGTAAGCAACGTTATCAGCAGGTATTTCATCACACCGAGGGTCGAAGCATTTATAGAGCATTCATTTAGGAGTTTTTCGCATGCCTGCATTATCAAAAAGTGCTGTGGGATAAGGACTTAACTCGTACTGCATATATTCTTTCAGGTTTTCGTCAAATTTCTTATATAAACTGATTCTTTGAAACAGCAGCAAAGGATCTACAGCAACATTTACGTCATGAACTTTAATAGAGCTATTGACTGACAAAAGCGAAAGGACCCTATTTGCACGTTTAAATTTTATATCATTAAATTTTAACCCAACAATACTTTGCACTGACTGAAGACCAATTTTGTATGCATTGTAACAGTTTATTTTTTCAGTTCCGACGACACCTGTAGCTATCGATATAAGTTGATTTGTTGTTGGAAACGGACTATAAGAACTAAACCAGTCAACCAATTTTTTTACGTCTGCATTATCTCTCTTAATGCTTGAGTCTCTTGCATCAACATGTTGATCAGCTGTGTCCAGAGACACCTGGCAAAATTTTTCAATTTCTTCGCAGACCGAATTCATGGCGTGCATGCCATATATCCATTTGCACAGTACACTTTCTCGTGTACTTCGTCCCCTGGAAACACCTCCCTCAGATTTCATAGATTTCATTAAGGTTTGCTCTATTATCATGTCGCTCCAGGTTCCGCAGTTGAACTTGTTTGACCGTCGAATCGTGAAAAATCCTTTAGAAAATATCTCAAATGTCTGCTGGTTCAGATTATTTTGTAATTCCAGCATATCTTGCAGATATAAATGTGCTGACTTTGCGTACAAGAAATGCCCTGCAGCATGGAAATAAGGAAGCATTTTCTTCACAGCGTTTAGATGTCCAGTCCAGTTTCCTAACCTCTCAGCTCGGATAAACTCTTTTGCTATGCATACCATGTCAATGTATTGTATCCATAATTGTGAGGTGGGGCTTCGACTTTTGATTTCATTTAATTTGTCAGAGAAGTGTTCCCTTAGTGATTTTAAAACACCGACATTTTCGTCTAAGTTTTCATACGATACTTCCCCAGTTAATATGTTTTCAATGTTATTCTTGAGAACTTCTTTTTCGTCATAGTCAATTTCTGTTTCTTGAAAAATAATACTTGATAAGGCGATAAGGAGTAATGTGTGACCTCTGATAGCTCGTGCGAAAGCGTTGCCACTCAACATTTTGTCAACAGAATTAGGAGCGTAAATAACGCTGAGGGCTTCCTTGAGGCCACTTCCAGCCATTATGTATCCAATACATCCAAGAAATGATAAAAGCATATGGAAACCCCCAAGTCTAAGTATGACTTTTGACGTTTCTGATCCAGCTGAAGAAGCAGCAACAATTTCACGAGCTTTCATATATAGTGGCTGATCGAATGTAACTATGCAATTTTCGTATTTGTGCAACCTTGCATTTTCCATGGCACAATTTAATGTTGTATAAATCGTATTGTAGTTGCTTGCCGGGTGGTTAATAAATGGCAGGAAAATAATTCGAGATTGTGAAAAGTTTTTGTTCTTGTTTTTGTTCTTTTCCATAGCCTCAGATATTTTTTCATCTAATGGACGACCTTTCAAATCACCCGATTTTGGCTTAATAAAGGAATCGAAACACTTATTATGATATCTTGCTTCTGCAGCTACTAAATCGTATTCAAATAGAATACGGTCTTTAACAGTTTTCCCATATGTATCACCGCGTTCATTAGCTGCCTTAATAACATTATCTTTAAATGAAAGTGTACTTACTTGTCTAATTATACGTCGATACTTTTTAGATTTTTTTTTTCTCTACCTGCTCGTTGGCTTCTTCGCCACAAAAAAAACACAAAGTTTTAAAATCGAAAGATCCCAAGTTTGAGCGTTTTTTGCGAGGAGAATCCTGACATGTACCGGGAGCATCATCATCTCGGCGTCTTTTAAATGCCACTACTCTTGCGAGTATACTCCTTGCGACAGTTTTTATGTACTATTACCGAATCTGTACCCCTTAAACATTCTGTATGTTCATCTTCTCTTTCCGCACTTGCGTCTCTCAAAGCGTCTATACCGCGTTTTACAGTCACTGTAACACCTTTCAAGAGCGATTGATTGCAAATGAAACAACACTCATCCATTGCGATGGCTAGTTTAACAATAACAAAACGTCTGTACTCCGTACTACTTGCCAACTAGATTTAAACTAGAGCTTAAACCTGCTTGGCGACAGCGAATCGGGGAACTACACCAAAATCTCCGAGCGATGACCGATGACCGACGACCGACGCCGACCGACGCCGACCGACGCCGACCGACGCCGACCGACGCCGACGGTTCATACTCAAGGTTAAATTAATAGCGAGCTATTTATATTATGATATCAAGGTTTGACAGAATGAAATGAAATGTACTTACAGAGTTTTTTGGTAGCATAATACGGAAAAGACCTTTATTTAAGAAAATAAGATTTTCGTGACCTTTGACCTTAAATAACTACAAACGCACGCGCGATATTGATGGGGACTTTTTAGACATTGCTTATAATGTTAAAATAAAGGTGTAAACAAAATTTAAGCTCACTCGGATTTTTTTGGCAGATGCTGCTTTTTCCGGCCTAATATAACTGGAGTACAAGCCGTATCGTTATTTGCAGATTTTAAAAGCTTATATCTCTGTAATTAATAATCGTATTGACTTGATTTAAACGCTACTGTAATTATAATAATGATCCGTATTGATTGTTTAAAAAAAAAACGAGACTTTTTTTAAAATTTCCAAGCCCATTACATAAGCTCGCCCACTACACCCGCAAATTAATAAAAGGGCGTCGACATTCTTTATATATTTTTCACTGATTCAATTAAATTTCCACATGTCAACTTTTATACAGTGTCTTTCTCTTAATTAAAATAATCGAGTTTTAATCATTCAGGTAAACAATTCAATTAATGTTTCGATATAAATTAATGGGAAAGTCACTTTTGGTTCATATTCAGCTATAATTGGAATTGGATAAATAGCCTGCACCAAACCCACAAAAGGTAAATTGAAATCCATATACGCATTGCGTGTGACCTGAAAGTCCAAGTTCGTTCGTTGCCATAGTGATAGTCATTGTTTTCTTTCTACTTGAATAGTTGAATAATTTAATGTGTAAATATGTTATTACTTTTTGTGTACTCACACTATTTTACTTGGGCCATTAAACCGATCCATTACATGGAACCAGAAAAAAGGAGTAAATTATATGTATTTCAGTAAATAGGTAGATAGGAGCTAGAAAGGCATTTTATCGTTTGCTTCTAGTTATTGTTTTAGCTATTGAAAGTATTTGGAAATTTATGGAGGTCGATTTTACTAACAGGGTGATTTTAGAATCTTAAAGAATGATGGTAAGGAAGTATTGGTCTTCTAAATATGATTAGAATTTCAACTAGAAAGCGGTTTATAAGATATAACTCATTCGCGAAAATTACATAGGCACACACAAAAAATTGTGCGTTGCCAAAAGAAGTGACCTATATGACATTGTAATATTGATGTAGTATAGCCAAAATCTTCATTGCTTACAAGTTTTTTTATTTGAGTTTGAATTTTTCGTTTGGGTCAAATTATTCCAAGTGGGCCACCAAAAATCAAACGTGGTTTTTCGCTGTAGAGTGAATTTGTTCAGTAGCTATAATGTTCAAAAAGACTTTCCTAGGTTTTGGTTGGAGAAGAAACGGCTGAACGGATTTTGACGCCTCTTATGGTGACATTTTCTTAAAAAACGTACATTTTAGAAGTATTTTTTCCAAATATGTAACACTGAATTTGTTTAAAAAATAATCAATTTATAAACAAATGATACTTGCTGTCTCTTAGAAAAAAAGTCCTTTTGCAAGTTATTCTACATTTTTGAATCCCACGGCTCAGTTTTGAGCGGATTCTTTTAAACAAATGTAATCAGAGACGGGAATTTTTATCTCGGTTATATCAAAATCAGGGTTGGCACTACCACCACCCAAAATTTGTCTGCAGATATGACACAGTATAACTTACCTTGTACTTTTTTAGAGAATTCCGTAATATACAAAGTTAATATGATCAGTTTATTATAAAGACTCACTCGACGAAGGGGTATAGGGGGATGTAACACTGAAATAACGTTATCTAGTTTCGATCACAGTATGTTAAATCCCACCATCACTTCCACTAAATCTAAATTAAAATTACGTTGACTGTCACTCTCAGTGGAGCCACTAGCACTCATATGCTTTTGCAAGGAAATATACCTATTAACATTTATTTTAGATGTCCAAGAAATTGTTTTGTTGCAACTACTACAGTAAAGATCTGTACCATCAAATTCCAGTTCTGGAAAATCGCGAATCCACAAGTATACTGCAGCTTGAGAAGCACTAGACATTTTTGCATACCGCCGACTCCGTATAATATTCTAGATTTGTAGATACATATGTACATACATATGGTTACATTTACACTACAGTTTGTTAAAGTACGTAACTGCGATCACAGATGATGTACCCTTTCCCTTTATTAAATGTTGATGTAAATGAGAAGAATTGCCACAGCATATCTAAGTAAAAAGGGGTTCTGTCAAAGCAATGTTTCACAATTTCGGTGGCGTCGTCTAATTAAAGGAGATAATAAAACCGCATTAGTGAAAACATATAAAAGTAACTCCATACACTGGAATTTAATGTTGACACTCGGTCAGGGTCGAACTTAATAATATTTTAAAATGAAATAAAACTTACTGTATCACGTTGTATGCATTTTTGATGCACACGGTACATGGCAATTTTATGCCATTAACCCCTAACTTTGTGTGTTATGTATGACTAAATATTATATAAAAATTGCTTAGCCCTGTTGCTTGGGGTTTTAAGCCGGAATTAATTGTTACCTCGCTAATTGTTTCATGAAAGGCTAGTTTTTTGCTATTAGAAAGTGACACAAAAAATTTTACCAAAATTTGCCCCTGTGAACCCTTATAAAAAACCCTCTGAAACGGAAAAAATCAGTTTATTGCTAATATCTCGAAAAATAATGAAAAAAAAACGGATATCACCACGTGAAAGAGCGGGAAATTTTACAAAAAATAGTACATAAGTTTTTTTAAATAAATGTTTCCCTTAGAATGAGAAATGGTTACAGTTCACTCAATATTTCAAGCGCATCACACAGGAAAATGAAGCATTTCTCGACCGCCGCTACATAATAAAGACAATTTGTACCCATTAAAAACGAAAAAAGGTAGCATTTTAAAGAGCTTCCAACCGTATACTTACTTTTAATTTTTATAATTTTTTGCGCGTGAAGTTAAGCTTTATAATTCTTTTTTCCAATCTATACTAAAACATAAATATTTAATAAAATAGTATTTTACAAAAAAATCCTTGTAGATATAGTTTGTACATTAAATTTCAATCTAAGATTAATTTTTATGTCTAAAGTATCCAGGGTAAAAAGAAACTAACTTTTAAATCATTCGTATTTTTCCATTTTTTTAGGGTTAGGAAATTTTCACTTGAAAACTTGTCCAAAAGGGCTTGTAGGTAAAAAAAAAATTGTAACGTGAAAAGTAGGTTATGCTTAATAAGTAAATATCATTTTATTTTCAGAGATATTTTTATTTCATATTTAATTATGAAAATATTTCTTGGAAAAAACGTACTTTTTTCTATTAGTGCTCCGTATATAAGTTGTAGATAAAAACAATATTTTAACATATGAAACAAAAGATAAAAGTCTAAACTTTCACTTACAAATATTTATTTTATCGTTTGACGTACAGGTTTGAAGTATATGATACTTGAAATGAAGCAAAATTGAAGAAATCCAACTCGTATAAGTGAAAATTCAAGAGCCGGTAAAACACGCCGCTTAATTTTTCTAAAACACGTGCTGTTTCTCTGCATTAGTGTACGCTTTAAGAATGCTTTGGAGCACGTTGATAGTGATAGGTTTTTAAAAATATAAATCATCGAATAATCATAAATTAATATTTTACGTGTTATTTATTATTATTTTGCGTCTTACTTTTATATATTAATAGTTTATTAGTATAATAAATGTTAAAAATTTTAATAAGTATATTCTATTTTTATTTCAGTGCAAGTTTGGATAATAAAATTAGTGACATTAAAGAATCAATGACAATTTATTTTTAATTAAAGTTTGAAAAACATTTTGATGACAAAAAGTATTATAAATATAAGAAAGGAAAAATAACCTGTTGTAAGCATTTTAATTTATAAATGTATTTTTTATTGGATGAAAAATATTTTAGTGATTAATAAAAAAAAGTAAAAGCGTTACCGCACTTCGTCTCGATAAGAAGGAAAATTTATTTTTTACTTTATTTAATTATTTTTCGAGATATTAGCAAAATCTGGATTTTTCCGTTTCAGAGGGTAGTTTTTGGGGGTAGTTGTGGATCATATTATGAAAATTTTTCTTTTCTTTCGTAAATCTGTTTATTCTATTGATACCTGTCATATTTTACCCATTAACATATAAAAATTTGTGTATGTAATTTTCGTTATTTTTTCAAGAGGGCGATTTTTAAATTATATTTTCTTCGGCTAAGATAAAAATTATACTAATTTCCCGCTCTTTCACGTGGTGCTCTCCGTTTTTTTTTCATTAGTTTTCGAGATACTAGCAAAATACTGGATTTTTCCGTTTCAGAGGGTTTTTTAGAAGGGTTACGGGGGTAAATTTTAGTAGATTTTTTTAAGTCATTCTCTACTACCAAAAAACTAGCCTTTCATGAAACAATTAGCGAGGTAACAATTATTTCTAACTTTTCATCAAAATTGGTCTCTGACAACTGGGCTAGTTTATTTTATTGGGAAAAATGTTGTCAGCAGTTAATTGGCTTTTTCTATAGAGAATAAACAAAATAAACACGCCACACATATTAAACAGAACAAGAAAGTGTGTGTGAAATATTACTTTCTTTGAGAAATTAAAAGTAAAACAAAATTCTTTAGGTACACTAAATCTAGAAGTAGAACTTTAGTTTCTTGAGGTAATAGAGATAAATAAGTTGTAATTAATACTGACACATGAAATGTCACTTAAGTAAATAGTCGACTGAAGAAACTGTTGTTCAAAACTAAAAATTTACAGTCTATTTCTTATAAACAACATCTAATAACTAAACTACGGAAAGGGCAGCTTAAAAACTGTTGAGTGTTTTAGGAGTTTTAAAGCAAGAAAAAGTTTTTGTAAAGAAGTTTCTCTTTGAGAAGTCAATAGTTATAAAGTGTTTCTTCTTGTAAACTCAATGCAGGGAATCACGGTATATTGAGTAAAATGTAAATGAAAATAGAGTTATTCTTGGCTTTAAAAGTGCTCCTAAATAGCTCGACTAAATCCAAATAGCTGAAAACTTGGAAAAAAGAGATCATTTCTATTTTTCTATTTTCTAAGAATTCAACTTAGGTTGTTATAAGTGACATCTACATGTTATGTATAAGAACTAACCCCCAGAAGAGCTAAAAACTTACAACAAGTCTTAAAAAGTCAGTTATTTGTTTTTTATTTGTAGGATAAAATTAAATTACAGTGAAGTATTTATAATTCCTCCTGTTAACATACAAAATACTTGTCACTTATATTAACCTGCTAAAGCTACGAAATATTCATTGAATCCTTAGAAGATAAGCAACATTGAAAAAACTATTTATTTAGAGGTTTTTAGCAATTTGGAAAATTAGGTGGTTTTAGCTAGTTTGGGGCAGTTTTCAAGCCAAAAGTAACTTTTTCATTTACGTGTAATTTAAGTCTTTTTTATTTATGTGTAATTTTACTCAATTTATAACAATAGCTATAAAAAATTAATTTTATTAAAGAATATTGTAAGAAATGCAAGAAACTCCCTCGATGGGGTGTATTCCACCCCCTGAGGGATCGAGAAACTTATTATTTGGTAATCTCTGCCCCAAAATATATAAAGTTAAAGCATCCTGGACATAGCAGGTGATTTTTTTAGCCTCTTTTCTACTTTTAACTAGACTATCAGACAATGCAACTCATGGTGTATAACAGCAACTTTGAGGTCTCATGACTCAGCAACTAAATATATGCTCGAGTTGAAATTCGCCAGATATTAATGTATTATCATAAACTATCGTTTAGGACAAAATTCAAATCCGAGATCGAGGGCGAAGAAACAGACGATTTTTGCGGTTACTAGTATTAGCACACTTATAGCGAGATTTGTGAGAAATCTACTCGGTAGAATTTTTCTTCAATGATTTTATCGGCTTCAGCGCGTTAAAATATATGGGAAACGATGGCTTCCATGCATACATCAAGACTTGTGTGATTACAATATATTCTATTTGACTAAATCAATGATATAAATATAGCATAATTAAGTAAAGAGGAAGGATTTTTATATACACATTTTAAAAGCATTTCTTGGCTCAACCAAAGTCCGCTGTTATCGTTATGTAACCTTGACACACATCTCTAGCGTCGAAGAAAGAAAATCAGGCAGCCTGAAAAGTACGATCGTGGAAACACTCAAATTGTCATCATCTCCTAGATATTTTGACGGGAGCCGTCAGCTCAGGGAGTAGTTTAGAATTAGTAAAAATGTGTCTTACATAATATTCCCTTTAACATTCACATAAATTATTTCTTTATGAATTGTTTGTGTAAATTTCACTAATGAACATGCCTTCACTTTAGTTGATGATACCGTATTTTATAAACAGACCAGAATATTAAATGTGACTATGACAGAACATGATTGATTAAAACAACGATATCCTAAAGTATTCATCAGCAACATTAAATATTGATGAAACTATACCTCAAATGGAATTGCCAAATTGATTTCTAAGATTAAAATCATGTTAGGTCTTGTTAATCTAATAGATTAAAATGTTGCTTTCTCGGTCAATGATATGGAAAACTATAGTTATAATTACCATAGATACCTAGTATTTATTAACTCAATTGGAACAGCACGGAACTAGAGGATCTTACGGGGTATTGTCAATATATCGCTTCACATTGAATGAAGAGAGCACAGAATTTTACAAATTTATATTCACCACTCCTCGTCTACAGTCCACGTGGACTTGATCCGCCTGTCACATTGAAATATAAGTGGGATTAGATGCTTAGCGAATTTGATTTGTCAACACCAACCTTGTTTAGAGTTTTTGCATGCCATATAGTACAGGCAAATTAACAATTTAAGGTAACAAAAATTAATAAAAGGATTATCTCTGGGATTTAAGTAGGTAATAACCTGGAGAATGAGATGATGCATTCTTTGCACTTCCAAGTTCCGGGAAAATTCAAAAAAATTTGGAACAACTTTTTGATTTTCGGTGTTTTTGCTCTAGCGGCCAAAATAATGAAAATAGAGAAAGAAGTTCTCTACAAAAAAGATCTTTACAAATTTTTGTCTTACTTAAGCCGTTTAGAAGATAAATCGAGTTTTCCACTTATAGTTTTAAGCCGCTTCGAAATGCGCGAAAAATGGAATTCTCTAGGAGTTTCGTACGACCGGACTCATCGATCGATAATTCTTACTATTCAGAGCCCCTAAAAAAATGAAAATAACATAAAATGTAGAGAAAAGTCTCAGCTTTAATGTGGAACTAATCACAAAATTCATAAAAAATGTTATCAAGGAGAGAATGTGTCAGAAGATGGCCTAGTGAACTTTGTACAGTTGATCCACAGATTTATTCATATCTTTGCCGGGAGTCGTTAAAATGATAATTCATTTTGCTTATATATTCTTATATAATAATATATTAATCCAATTAATATTTTATTGCAATTACTTTTGTTGGAAAAATATGCCTTGCGATCAAAGTAAAGGGTATATTTCTCATCGATCAATCACCTCCAAATTTTGGAGTTCAATTCGCTATATCTTAAGTAATAATAATAGCACAGTCTTAAATTTTGGATTCTAAGTACAATAAAACATATTCTTTCGAATGACTTTAGGGTTTTTTAAATGCACGCAGTACTTTTTTGAATTTGTCTACATTATTCATACACATTCAGAAAATGCACAATTATACAGTAAAACATATACAACTTATTTGTTTCTTAACATTCTTCAATGAAATTTTTACGAAATATAGATTAAAGTGCGTGGAATCGAATCCATGTAGTGAAAAAGCACCCATTGTTACGGGAGAAATAGGCACGATGCATAAATCTCAAAGATGTGAATAAACTGTATAAAGTTTACTAAGCCATCTTCTAACACTTTTTTCTCTATGATAAAAATTTGTATGAATTTTGTGATTAGTTCCACATTAAAGCTGAGACTTTTCTCTACATTTTACGTTGCTTTTATTTTTTTTAGCGGCTCTGAATAGTAATAATTATCGATCGATACGTCCGGTCGTACGAAACTCCCAGAGAATTCTCATTTTCCGCGCATTTCGAAGCAGCTCAAAACTGTAAGTGGAAAACTGGATTTATCTCCTAAACGGCTTAAGTAAGACAAACATTGGTAAAGACCAATTTTGTAGAGAAAGAGACGAGCTACAAATTTTGTTGAAAACTTTTTTTTTGTATTTTCATTATTTTAGCCGTTAGAGCAAAAAAACCGAAAATCTAAAAGTTTTTCCAAATTTTTTTTAATTTTCCTGGAACTTGAAAGTGCAAAGAATGCATCATTCCATTCTACAGGTTATTAACTACTTAAATCCCAGAGATGATTCTTTTATTAATTTTTGCGAGGTTTTTACAACATTTTGCCTTCATTGCCTGTACTAATAATGCATAAAACAAAAAATATATATGAACTATGTTCATCGTATGATGTGTACGAGGCAGTGCAGTACAGCGAGGCAGCGTTATAAATTACTTAATTTTAGTGAATATTTGAACAAATTATTAGTTTTATTACTGTGTTTGAGTGATTTCTTGCAATTAATTGTTTAAAATGGCATTTTGGAGGCCTTTCGATAGTAGTGACAATGAAACGGACGATTTTGATACAGAGCCTATACAAGCGGAATTTGAAAATAAAGACTTACACGTTCAAACTCAAAGGGTTGTTTTGAATATTTACTTGTGTTTAAAAGGCAAAAACATTCATTCTTCATATAATCAAATTGTGAAGAGGATTTGTGAATTAACCAACTTTAGCCGTAATACAATTTATAGGGTTATTAGAGCCGGGGATGTAGTTGATCATTCTATTAAACGGAAATGAGTTGGACAAAAACTTAAAAAACTTAATAACGCATCCAAATATGTCATTCGTCGATTTGTGTATTACTTTTCCGATGAATAGAAGGTGCCCACATTAGAAATGATTAGCGATAAGTTACGCGACTATCCAGACTATAACTATAAATCATCAGATACTTTGCGAAACGTTTTGCTTGATTGCGGTTTTAGCTACAAGAAATTGGACAAACGAATGGTAGTTATGAAATCAGCGCGCATCGTTGATCAACGACACGAGTACCTGCGTAAAATAAAAGAATACCGAGATGCAAATAGAGACATAATTTATCTTGACGAAACATGGTTTGACATGTAGTTCAGTACGATTGGGTAGATAACACCAAAAAGTGTAATTTAAGTGCTCCATGTTCTAGGGGAAAAAAAATTATAATTCTACATGCTGGAAGTAAAAACGATTTTATTCCAAATGCGTTGTCGTTGTCTACTAAAAATATCAAGCAATCCTCTGCCGACTACCACGAGGATATGACAGCCGAATTATTTGAAAAGTGGGCACAGGAACAGCTGTTACCAAATATCCCACCAAATTCTGTATTTGCTATGGACAATGCGTCATACCATTCGCGGCAACGCACAAAGATTCCGAACACAAACACAAGAAAAGGCGATATCATTGAATTTATGAAAGGTAAAGGCTTGGAAATACCAGAAAAAAAACGCAATTGAAACTTTATTGGAACTAATTGGACAGTAAAATTTTAAAAAGGAACATGGCGTTGAAAAAATTTTTGAAGCACACGATCATACTATTTTACGTCTATCCATATTATTGCGTTTTCAACCCCATTGAAATGGTGTGGGCGGATGTAAAAATAAGACTACGTCAATATAATCAATCCCCACATTTAAGTGAGTCCGTCTTAAAGAATATAAAGATAATAGTGGACGAAATAGGCAAAAGCGATATATGGAGGAAGTGTGTATCTCATGTGATAAAAAAGGAAAATGAATATTCCATATTACCACCTATTAATACAATTATTATCAATGTAAATACGGATTCAAGTTCTGAAAACTCGGATAGTGACGAATGAAATATTGTTTATTTAAAGTTCATAGACAAAGCTTTTTTGAAATTTGTTTATTTAACGTCGACCTATTTCCGCGACTGAGACCAATTACCGATGCCAGGAAACGAGTTCCTCCTTTAAAATTTTGCCCAGTCTTTCCTTTCTTTTCCTTACCTTATAGAATACAGAATAGTAGAAATTTTCTACCTACCTAACATTATGATACTGCAAAGTTCATAGTATCATGGCCTAACATTTAATAAACAAGACAGTCGCTGATTTACGCCTCTTCGGAAGGATTATATACCATCTATGCAATTTGCGCCTAAGATTACATAATTTTGCCACTAGAAGATACAACGAGAGGTAGGTCACTAGACAATAGACGTAGCTTTAATATATCATTTATGTGACTTATCAAATGTGATAAACATATTTTTTCATTAACCACTTCTGTTGAATAAAGGTGTTATAGAAATCCCTTTCTTTAACAATTACAAATAATTATTTAGTATTTAAAGCAATTTTACATTTCTACCGCCGCGGCCTATGTCCCATAAAGGAGACGCCGACTTTACTCCGAGTTTTCGTTTTTACGCTGTTCCAATTGAGTTCATATATACTATAACTATAGTTATGGTCGTATAGTCGAGATCTACGGAATAGGCTAAAGCTCATTTTCTCAGGTAGTATGCTATTATAGGCTACAATTAAGAAACCGATAGTCTGCCAGTCCGGGACGGATGTGTTACAACACGGCGTCGCGGCGCCTGAACGTTATTAAATTAACGATGCAAGTAAGTTATAGTATGCTGATTATTTTTTAATGTTGAATTAAATAGACATGTCGTCGTGAAGTACCGTTGGTAGACAAATAAGTGTGGTGTAAAGTGTTGGCAGATTGATTTGAAGCTTAAAAAATAAGTGTAGCTTTTACGTTAGAGTACTAACGATGATTTTTCTTTTTCCGAAAAAATTAAATTTTTCGCTTTCGAAAAAGTATACTGGTAGCCAGATATGTTGAGTCCTTGGCCCTTGCAAAATCGCGATGAAGGTAGATTGTCAGCTGCCGCCGTGTGTCTGCAAAGTGCTTACTACATTGAAAGCGTCATCGCAGGAAAAGAGTTGGGGCTCTGCTGGGATAATAGGAGCACAGTGATAGTCTTCAAGAACAATACGACGATGATGGCACGCACAAAGGCAAGAAAGAAGAACTAGAAGAGTACAAGTAAAACGAAAAATATAGCATATTCTAAAAGAAACATGTACACGTGCCTTTTTACGGAAATCAGTGGAACTTTTAATTCTATACCCATTTTATACCAGCTCATTTTTGCGAGGGACGAGGCACAGGCTGTCAGTAGCCGTCGGAAAAGTCGAAGAAAATGCGAGTCCTAACAACTTCAAAGTTGTGAAAATATGTTCGTTATGTGTACTTTTTATAATGAATTATTTTTGGCGCACGAGGAGGCCTGTAAAAAAGATATAACGGAAGTTCTCGAAAAGTGTTGTAAACAATTTTTATTGGGTTATGAAAAAGGTAATTTTCAAATGGCTGCCAAAAGTTTGTTTGTGGTCAGATTGACTTGACTGTGTGTTAGGTACCCCCCAATTACCATAAAACCAAACGCGCACATTTGAGCCCTTTGTTGCAGTTTGACAACCATTCGAAGTAAAGTGTAAGAACATTTGGGGTAAATTTTCTTATACTTCAAAGGCCCTCCTGTGCTGGCAGGTCAACTGTTCGTACAGAGGAAGTTATTAAAGACGTTCGCCAATATACGGAACAACAGTCTGTAAAACCTTTGAAACGTCTCTCTCAGGGAATTGGACTTTCTAATAGAACATGCTAAACGTTTGTAAAGGACTTGAGCATGCATCCGTATAAGATGCAATCATATTCTCTTGTCAACAGAGCACCCCAGGTAACTTATGTACTGCCAGTGGTTTTTTAAATTAATAAATAACTACAATGATTAACTTTAGCATGGTTATTTTTAGAAGAACGGAGCAACAGCAGATACGGCAAAATAAAATATAAATTTTCTTCCCGAATTGTTTTATAGCCGGCTGATAAGTACATTTATAAGTATATGAACATTAACAACTGCTTTTTTCCCATACTTGAAAAACAGGTCTTCCAGAACTACTACACTTAATTGACAAGAACTGGAACCAAGAATGGTTGAAGAGGATGCAATTATAACGCCCTCAATGCTGGAAAATGCTTTTCGTAGTATGAGGATGCGTATAAACGTGTACATTTAACAAGGTGTGTCGCTTTTTTGCTAATAAAAACATCAATAGTCTTTTATTTAGCTTATTATTATTTTATCTCTACCGTTAAAAATACAGCAAATTATTACAGATCATATCAGTGTGGGACGTAACATGAAAAACTTTAACATAGTCTTTGACACAAGCTAAGATAGTAGTTTTTAATTCCATGAATATTTTTAATCAATATGATTTTCGATCACTGTAGTTATGTCGCATCTCAATAAAATTTATCTCAACTTTTGATCAAAGGATAATTATTTGAAAGTAAATGAACCGAAGTTTATGATTACGGACAAGACACAGAATAATGGACGTTAAAAAAATATAAATCGTCTGTCTTTACGACACGATAATTTTATTTGTGTCCACTGTTAAGATTCGTTAGCAATCTGGGCAAACTCAAGTAATACGGTTTAATCTAGTTAGCCAAGTACGTAAAAACCAAGACTTGATAGAGCGTGTAATCAAATTGCGTCTAACGATATTACAAAAACCGGGAGTTTTCCACCTCTATTGTTCACTCTATTATAAATTAAATTCCCCAAGTATAAGACTGCATTGTATATTGATCTTTTAATTTCATTAAAATTAAGCCTTTGTAATAAATTTTGTGTTCTACGAAAACCACTAGTACGAAAGGCGGTTTGGCCATGCTTATTATACCTGCTCGATTTAATCAACATTTTTTCATGTAAAAAAACGTGTTTAGAAATTTATGCCATTACACGCTGAACTTAAATAGCGACTAAAAAATTATTATACGTCTATGGATGTACGTTTGTGCGTACGTGTGTGTTACAAATCTGGTACACATGTAAAATAGTATGTTAGAAATGATTGCATGGGGCCATATCCATCAGACAAGGTGACCGCCAGAGGGAAGTAAACTGGTTTTTAATTAAGCATATAATACGAAGATATACAAGATATCGAAACAGCAATGAAATAATAATAATATTCGGACTACTCGGTCAAGATGGTGGGCCTAATAATTGATGTCCTCGGAGGAACAAAGCTGCTCTCAGAACTGAAGATAATGATAATAATAATAATAATAATAGTAATAATAATAGTCTTTATTCCACAAAAATATATACACTTACAAACAGATAAACAACACTCATAATTAATAAATACTTTGTGGAAAAGGCGGAGTTTAATTATTTAGGATGTATCATCCACTCTGGCTTGTTCGAAATCTGCCGAATGTATGAACGTATAAATTAATATTAAATCATGTCTTAGTGAATGTTTTCCGTGACTACTGTAACTCAGATTATAGTATAAACCTAGATTTTGGGAAACGTCTGTTAGTACGAGAATATATACAGTAGACGCAGAAGTTCTTCGATCATAGGAAAGTTGAGCACAATTTACACTTACCTAACCTCACTCTCGTAAAGATCCAATGAGGTATCCAGTGTTGGCAGATCTACTTTATTCATACATAATGACGCCAAGTTTTGTAGAATGGTAGAATCTAATTGATTAAAATAAAATAAAATTCATATTTTTATAATTTATATTAAACAATGAAATCATTATATTTAGCTCATTTGCTTTTTTATCTTACCAAAACGTAACTAAGAGTTGGGTTTTAAAAAATATGAATTGTTTGCATGATAAATCAAATAATCTGGGAACACTGATGCAGTAATACCTTGAAGGCTTGTTCTCTATTGAGCACGACAAGGACATCGAAACATCGACCGAGAGGGTTGTCACTGCCGCTGCCCATCTAGGATACAGACGGCGAAGGAGTTTAGTAATGCAGGAAAGGTAAAGTGGGATACACGTCCCTTCGCGAAATCTAATAAATTGCGAATACAATTGGTTTTAAAAACATTATAAATGTTGGTACTCTTATGGAAAAATTTTATAATTCTTAAAAATGGGTAAAGCAAAATAGCAATATTCTAAAAGTTTTTAAAAATGTATGGAGTTAAGGAAAATATTTATTACTTACACCTAACAAGTTTAATGTAATAAATGCTCAAATAGACTTCCCTGCTGAGCTGAGCAATATCCCAAACGATTATAAAATCCTTGGCGAACATTACCCAACATAACAGGGGTAACAGTTAAGCAGGCGTTTTCAATATTCAAGTTCCTGCAAATTGTTGGGCCTATTTTCCCGAAAACCATAAATTTTTGATTTTAAGTAGCCCCACAAGAAAAAGTCATACGGCGCAAGTTCTGGTGACCTAGCTGGCTGGATATTACCATGCCCAGAAATAAGTCTATTCGGAAATGTTTCCTCCAAATACTGCCGAACGATAAATCTATTATGGGGAGGGCAACCATCTTGTTGGAACCAAATTTCATTAAACCTAGCACCTACTAGATCCTGAATCCTTGGGACAATTTACTGTTGAAGCAAATTCAAATATTTTTGGCCATTTAAGATGCCATCGATATACAATGGTCCAATAATATGCTCACCCAGTATACCGACCCCAACATTTAGTTTTTGAGGATACTGAGTGCGAAGTTCGTAAAACTTATGTAAATTTTCTCGCGACCAATATCGTGTCCGAGTAGAATTATGTTTACCAATTAATGGAAAAGTTGATTCATCGGTAAAAATAATGTTTCTAAGAAAATGTTCATCCACATTCGCCTTTTCCATTAATTGCTCACAAAATTCCATTCTTCTGATATTGTCCGTCTCAAAAATTTCATGAGTTTTCCGAACCTTGTATGATTTGTACCCATTTTTTTTTAAACCGACCTAACCGTTGATGGTGTAGAACCTACTTCGGCAGCAATTTGGGAAGTAGTAAGTACCGGGTTGTTGGTTGCCAGTGCACAAATCATAATATCTCTTTATATCGGGCTTCATTGGGAGAAATCGATTTTTTATGTTGTTTATTATCAACACAACCATGTATTTCAAAATTGTGAATAATATTATGAATTGTGGATAATGCAGGTGAAGGTCGGCCGGGAAATGCACCATTAAATGCGTTTTTAATTTGACGCCTTGACTTTCCTTGATAGTACCACTTAACCATCTGAACTTTTTCGGCCGTTTCAAACATTTTAAAGAATTAATTTAACGACAAGGTCACTCTTCCAGTTTCCAAATAGTACTAGCTTGAGTACGAGTTTGATGTGATGTGAGATTGCGGCGAGTCGATTACTAGTTACGCAGAAAACATCAAGGGTCCTTGGATTGATCCTTGGAGGACTCCATTCATACAATGTCGATTGGAAAAGTGCGTCTCCCTGGTTGGAACGAACTATATTTACTATATTTTAAATTCAATTTGTTTTATTTGTACAGTATAATCAGTGAAAGTTGAACTCAAAAAAATACAGAAAAAATACTAATGTAAACAAAGTGTACTCAAAGTGACGGCTATTTTATTGTAGGTGATTTAATAATTAGTGCCTGCTGTCGGACAATAGAGCAAAATACTTACATACTACACTCGAATAGTACCACTGAGCGCACGTTTCACCAACCTCGTTGGAATCATCTGCAGATAATTAAAATTGATTCGGAAATCAGGCATTTCAGTATGAAATATATATTTTGCTCTAACGAATAGTATCAAAAATATTTTGGCGAATTTTTTAATAAGAATAACTAATGTTAATGTTGTCTTGCTCTGTGCATTAGAGCCTTAGTAGTAATAGCTGTATCAACACGTCTTTTAGTGCATTATATTTTTTTTTTCAATTTTTTGTACGTTCAATATCTTTTGGTATACTATACACTGATAAGTCTTTTGCTGTTTAAAGACATTCTAGGAATAACTGCAACTTATCTTACACATCAGTATTCTTGGTTATTAATGTTGCTAGTTTAGTTTATACGCTTTATTTCTATGTAATACGTGATACATAAATTAAATCAAATTATATTCTGGACACATAAATTAAAAAAATTACATGAATATCCCTAGACATTTCGATTGTATATATAACATTCTTCCTGTTGCAGTAAACCAGCAACAATTGTTTCATAACCTACCCACAACCTCACTAAGGTGCTTTATGCCATTTGTAGCTTTTGGAATAGAGCCATACCAACTTTAATGCAGTGATAAAAGTTTATGCTTCATTTCTTGCTTCCTGAAATCCTGTATAATGAGAATTTATCATTTTATACTTTCTACTAGAGAATAAATTATTCTAACCGCTCGCGCCTGCGATAATTCTTCTCACTCTAATTAAGAATATATTTTGTTTCTTTCATAAACTTTACCAGTACATTTAACTTATATCATTTAAAATTATAGCTATACTCAATCCATCAAAGCAAAGTGATGAACTGAAACATTAAGAGACTTAAGCGGCACTACATTGTGACTCTTAATATGAATACAACTTTATATCCTCATATGTATCTACAGTCATAATTTTCGTTTTGTTGTAATTTATACTTAAACCGTACTCAGAGCATATTGTTTGGAGATTGTCCAGCAGATGTATGAGCGCATTTTCGCTTGCTGCAACTAGCGCAGTATAATCTGCAAATTTCAAGTTAATCTGTAACTACTACTACTTTGCACACATTACATCACGTGTCCACTATAAATGTTAAAGCGGATTAATGACAGAAGGCAATCCTATCTGACTTTACATTTCTCGAAGTTAGTGTTGTCAACTTTCAACAAAGCAGAGTTTCATTCATACACTTGACGAATAATAAAGATCAAATATCTGGGTGTTTGCATCTCTAATGATATAGCTTATAGTGTGTCCTATTCCACCTCAGTCCGTGGAACAAAGGTACATTGTTCTCTAGTATCCCTTAAGGTGGCCATTCCCTAGAAAGAGACATCCGATAGAGAAATATTTATTATTTTTGGCCATAACTTTTTTCTTATTACGTGTATTTAAAAAAAACTATAAGAGTACCTAACAAGAGCCATAACAAGACTATTACTATGAATTTTCACTCAATAATTTCAGTGGTTTGCAAAATAGCTAGATTTTTAACAGAATTTAAAATTTTTCAGAAAAAGAGAAAATATTGCTATTGGTTTCGTAAAAAATATTCAACCCAACAAACTGCAATACTAGCGTTCTTAGAGAAACTTTATGAAAATTTAAATCAAAATAATAAATGTGTTGGACTCCTTATGGATCTAAGCAAGGCTTTCGACCTAATAAATCATTCAATCCGTATTAAGAAAGTAGAAAAATATGACCGTAGAGATAAAACAAGGCTGGCTCACATCATACCTTACAAATATGTTTCAATTAGTAGAAGATAATGGTACTAAATTAAATAAACTAAAAACTAGAATTTGGCGTACCACAAGGATGCGTTCTAGGGCCTTTGTTGTTTTTATTTTATATTAACGTACCGACTTTCTTTGATGTTTGATCATGTTTGCTGACGACAATTTCTATTTGTGTTACGGAAATGCTATGCAAAATGCTTTAACTTCCTTACAAGATAACGTAGTGAGATATGCTGAATATTTTAAAATAAACAGATTGTTCTTGAACGTTTCTAAAACAGTATATATTATATTTTCTCCTAGAAATTCTATATGCAATAATAGTCATCTAATCAAATTAGAGGGTAAATCTATACAACAAAGAGATCCTACAAAATTTTTTGGAATACATATGATAATGCCCTAAATTGTGATACGCATATAGTGCCTGTTGTTAAAAAAGTCTTCCACATTGTACATTATCAGAATTAGCCAGTATACAAACAGTGTTAACGCACTATTATGAAGACTTTCTGTCAAGAATGTATATGACATTCTTGCTACGTATTATTTTCTGGGGTTCGGCTCATAAATTACCCGTTGCCGGACAGGGCTTCCGTGCTTTCCGACCGATACCACACGGTAGCCGCGCCGGCGATAATTGCAGCCACTCCCCACGACCTGTGGGGTTAGTGACTGTAAATTCCAGATTCGTGTGCCCAAAGTTCGAAGGGACTCCAAGATGACCACCTTCTGCATTTGGCCTGCCAGCCATTCGGCTGATTTCTGACAGGCTGGTATGGTCGTCAGTTTCGAGAGTAGCGTAGGCTTCATACCTCTGAGTACACCGATTATTAGGACGACCGACTTGACCGAATAGCCTGGGTACAGCACTTGGAGCTCGTACCGGAGATCAGGGTATTTGGGACGTATTTTCCTCCTCTTTCAAAGCGATGTTTGACTCAGCAGGTGCTGAGAACTCGATCACAAACATCGCCTTGTTTTGATGGTCGAGGAGGACTATATCAGGCTTGTTGGCTTGAATTAGCCTGATTGTCGGACACGAGACGTTCCAATAACTAATAATAAATTATTATTATTATTATTATCTCATATAACAACGGAGTAAACTACCCCAGGATTTTACAAACACACATATTTTATTAATTATTATTTTTTGTTTATTTTCTAGTATTATCTAATGTTCTAGTAGTAATAAATTGGCCAATGACTAATATTATACGCAAAGCACTGATTGAATGAAACAGCGATTTTACTAACGATTTTTTGCTTTGCTTATGCTCAAACATCCTTCTTGCCCAATTTTAATATACATATCTGAAGTCAAATAGTTTTAAACCAAAGTCGAAATGAAATATCTTATATGTCAGAGAGACAGCATAGCCAATATTGCAATATTTGCTGTGGATGTATTGAAATTTTACAGTGGCTATGATATTGATCCGTTTTCAAGATGAGATTTCAATGGCCCCTACAAGTCTGGAGAATACAGGACTAGAACGTATTGATTTTTAAATCAGATATTTTTTATATTGTCGGCAATTTCATAACTCCCCTCGAAGTTCTGTTTTAATATATTCTATGAAACTGTTTACGAAAGACGTCTAAAGAAAATAAAAATCTCACATTATTTACCTTTATATTGCATGTATATTTCCGCAGAACCATATTAATTTTAGAACATAGGAACTCCAGGAACTCCGGTATTTTATTTAGACATCCCATGTAAATGAAGGCACGCCAGGGGCATGCTTGTTGAACATTTATCAAATAAATTGATATATACAACATAATCCATTTATTACATAGTAATAAATCCTTTAATCGGTTTTTCAATCTGCGTATTTTCAAACCACTAATAGCATTCCCAGGCTTATGTTTTAGGATTTAAATGGAATTATCATAAGACTAGTTAGTTACACCAGTAGGTACACAATAGGAAGAGTCGACAGGAAATAACGATATTTTCAAATCTTCAAGTTACATTTTTTCTTAAATGCTGGGTCTAAGTATTGAAGTGACGTTTCCATAAACATTAATGAATGCTACTCCTTATGCGTGGACAATAGTTATTTATTGTACTAGTGTGTTATTACGCGCATTAGTCCCGTGTCCCGTAAGAGAAAGTTTAAGGTCGGGTGGTTAATTTTCTTAAGTGACTAATATGCAATCACAAACGTGTGCATGTGCAATGCATAATTTTATCCAACTTTTTTTTAATGAAATTTTATTTGAATAATGCTCTTTAAAATTTGACAATTTATTTGTCTTTTGTTATTTATTGTTTACTAGTTTATACACATAAACAATAAATAAAGGTAAAACATAGTTATTATTTGGGAAAAATGGATGAAAATTGGTATGAGTCGGAAGAAATGAGAAATGAAGCAAATGAAGTTTGTTTACTACTTAAGAAATCCCAATTTTTACGACAAGGAATTCAGCGAATATAACGATTGTCAACACGCAGAGGTGTTACTGATGTGAATGAAGTGCAGTGTAAATGCTGTCTCTTATTTTCTTAGCGTACAGAAAAAGCGTTTAGCACTTCAATGTAGAAAAAGTATTCAATGCTGAGGGCCACATTAAAGGTTTATAAAGATTAATATTTGTAAATATGGAAAACTGATTGCTAATTTAAAAAAAATGAGTTATGAACTGACAAACCGAATCAAACTATTTTTATATGCTCTCACCAGTGACTTTTTGAATATTATCTCAATAGTGTGTAATATATCACATTCTATATGAATAATCACCATAGTAAAACCGCTGTCTAAGGAATAACTACTTTCACATCCATATTTTTCATCCGTCACTTTAAAGGAAACATTTTGACTATATTTGCACTCTGCTATGTAGAAATTATTGGTCATAGAATTTTAATAATATTTGTGGCAGATGTTATAGAAAAGCTTGAGGCGTTGGTTTCTACCATATACTTTAAAAATGAAGTTTCTAACTTACTCTTACTTATTTTCCCCTATTCACAACCTACCACCTCCCACCCCTTCAACGGAATCATCTCCATCATATATCATTACAATACATACATGTACTAACTTTCAAGTAAATATCTCAATTTTACGTTATCAATCCCATTAATAATGAAGGGGAGATGGTGGATGGGGGGGAGCTTGAAAATATTAGAAAGAAATCTGAGGGCTCGGTTTCTAGTATATACAGCAAATCCCAAGACAGATTGCTTTACTTATTTTTCCCTATTTATCTCTACTTACCCCCACCTCTTTAACGGAATCATGTCAAAATATATGCTACTTTCAGATGTTGTTGTAATACATACGTGTACCAATTAAAAAGTCATATAGTTCGCTGAGAATTTTTTACGAAGCAGGCTTTCTCTTTTAACATGTTGCCCCACGAAATATTTATTTAGAAAATGTGCAAAATGAGCGTTATTTAATACACTCTGTAGAAGATTTAAACACATTAACAAAAGAGCGAAATCGAAATAAAACGCGTCCTTTGAAACTCTCTTTTCCTTTTTGTATTACACTCGTGTGTCTATTTACATGTTCTAAAATAACATTTTTCTCTGTACACCTTATTGTGACATCACAAATATTACCAATTATTTTGTCGCCATCAAAATGTAGTTCTTAATAAGGCTTAACCTATTTTTCGACAGTACTTTTCCTCAGACTAAAACGCGGCATATTAACAATAAGTCTATCTATATATCTATACTGGTAATATATGGCTGTGGCTGTAAAGCCATTCGCACAACACCGATCAATAAGAATGTTTTTTCGGTAAACACAATAATTATAAAATAGGTCCTGTGCCTCGTCCATTTAATTTAAAGGCGAGTAAGTAGTAAATAATGTTTGGCGTGTCGGCCACGTGTTGCAGGTGTGCATTGTTTACACGCTCTGTTTCTTTAACTTAAATAGCCTTATTTGTTTAAATAGATTATATAGTTATATTACACGAAAAATAAATCAAAATTTATTTATTTTTCAGTGAAATAAACATCTGTGCTTATTTGAATAAATCCTTGTAACGACACACCTGAAAATTAAACCCAAATTCCGACCACAGTAGATTGTTTTATGGATCGTAAAATGTCTATTAAGATGATGTGAATATGGAGGAGAGTTATCTATTAATTCATTGTACAACAGGTCGATATAAAATTAAACCAGTTTTACTACTTAAATGGATTCTTGGTTTGTGAGTCTCGCTGCATAAATAATTGGTAATTAAGACTATTGATAGAACCAATTAAGGTTGCGATTCCTTGAATCAGGAGTTAGATTTCCAGATGAACAATTATCTCAAATTGAAAACAAATAACCTAAGGGTTAATCAAATTAGACACGTAGTATTTAAACGTTTAATATAAAAGGAGCGCCTTGAAGACTACTCATTATAAATTATTATTTAAGGAACTGTGGCGCTAGAAATTCTTAAATTTTTATCGTTAAACTTTGTAAAACGAAATATTAACATCTATTTGTTATATATTGACATATTACCCGAATAAAGGCATCTTAAAAAATAGGAATATACAACATGGTTACTGGTCTTATGAATATTAGCAGGGCCGGCGACCATAGTGGTGCTCGCAAGCTCGAGCACCACACCACTTTGGTGAATACGTTTCTGGAAAAAATGCTGATGTTCTAAACTAATATTAAACTTTTATTAGAATCTACAGTTTGTAAAATTTACCTCGTGAGCGTGTGGTGTCATTTAAAGTTAGGACAGTAAGATCATACAGAACGCGCCCATGCGCGCTTATGTTATTACAGCCCTGTTTATTGGTACCCCGGTATAATTTCACATCTTTACTGCACACAAAAAGGACAATGAAAGCCAGCCATTCAAATATCAAAGACACTGCCGACAGGGTACTACAGAACCGTGTTTCAAATTTTTCCGCATTAGAATCAATAAAATAATATTAGAGATATAAAAAGCGTGTTTTCGGTAGAAACTTAATGATGTTTCTGGTAATTTAGAAAATCTTACTCTGTTTTGCATCAAAATAGAAATATCTTACGCATTGGTGGACGCATCGCCCGTCCTGCGCGATATTGATAGTTACATTTAAAGTACAGCTCTGCTTATGTATTCCCTGGGTATGACGTTCTAGTTAGGGGTAATTTGGACTTCGTGCCTCTTCACTTGGAAGTTCGGAGGAGAGCAACTAGGTCACACAAGGACCCTATCTGACGCGATAGGGACCCACCCACTCCTGGAGGCCAGGAGTGACGACACCCTTTGAGGTGGTCATCCCCAAAAGGGAAGACTGGAACTCACTCGAGGACATACTCGGACCTGCCGATATCGTCCGGTTTACAGGGCTGAGGTTTCCTATGCCCTGGGCAAATTCGCCACGGTATTCCAGACTGAGATCTTCTCTATCTTAGTCTACGCACAGGAGAATATCCGAGGGGAATACTCCAAGAAACGCATACACATATGTAATGACAGTCAAGCGGCCTTCAAGGCCCTTGCATCGACAAGGACCAAATCAAAATTGGTTCAAAACTGTAAACAGGCTCACTGCGAACTTGGCTCATCTAACTGGGCCCGGCTTCTCTGGGTTCCTGGACATAGCAACATTGAGGGTAACGAGCGGACAGGCGCTCTGGCCAGAGGGGGCTCTCGGAGGCCCCTACTGGGTCCGGAGCCGGCCCTAGGTTACCCTAGATCCAACGCCAGGAGGTTAATAGAATTTGAGAAAAGCTTTGTCTATGAACTTTAAATAAACAATATTTCATTCGTCACTATCCGAGTTTTCAGAACTTGAATCGGTATTTACATTAATAATAATTAATTGGATTGATAGGTGGTAATACAGAATATTCTTTTTCCTTTTTTATCACATGAGATACACACTCCCTCCATATATCGCTTTTGTCAATTTCGTCTGCTATTATCTTTATATTCTATAAGACAGACTCACTTAATTGTGGCGATTGATTATAATGACGCAGTTTTGGTTATACATCAGCCCACACCATTTCAATGGGATTGAAAACGCAATAATATGGAGTCAGAGGTAAAATAGTATGATCGTGTGTTTAAAAAATTTTTTCAACGGCATATTTCTTTTTAAAATTTTGCTTTCCAATCAGTTCTAATAAAGTCTTTTTGTATTTTTTTTTTGGTATTTCCAAGCCTTCACCTTTCATAAATTCAATGATATCGCCTTTTCTTGTGTTGGTGTTCGGATTATTTGTGTGTTGCCGCGAATGGTATGACGCATTGCCCATGACAATTACAGAATTTGGTGGGATATTTGGTAACAGTTGTTCCTTTGCCCACTTCTCAAATAATTATTTGGCTGTCGTATCCTCATGGTAGTCGGCACAGGATTGCTAGATATCTTTAGCATACAACAACAACGCATTTGTAATAAAACCGTTTTTACTTCCAGCATGTAGAATTATAATTCTTTTTCACTTAGAACATGGAGCACTTAAATTACACTTTTTGGTGTTATCCACCACACTACATCATGGGTGTCAAACCATGTTTCGTCAAGATAAATTATGTCTCTATGTGCATCTCGGTATTCTTTTATTTTATGCAGGTACTTGTGTCGATGATCAACGATGCGTGTTGATTTTATAACTACAGTTCGTTTGTCAAATTTTTTGTACCTAAAACCGCAATCGACAAAAACGTTTCGCAAAGTATTAGTAGTGATTTAAAGTTATAATCTGGATAGTCACGTAACTTATCCCTAATCATTTCTAATGTGGGCAACTTCTGTTTATTGTAAAAGTCATACACAAATCGATGAATGACATCTTTGGACGCGTTATCAAGTTTTTTAAGTTTTTGTCCAACTCTTTTCCGTTTAATAGAATGATCAACTACATCCCTGTTTCTAATAACCCTACAAATTGTAGTACGGCTAAATTTGGTTAATTCACAAATCCTCTTCACAATTTGATTATATGAAGAATCAATATTTTCGCCTTTTAAACACGAGTAAATATTCAAAATAAGCCTTTGAGTTTGAACGTGTAAATCTTTATTTTCAAATTCAGCTTGTATAGGCTCTGTATCAAAATCGTCCGTTTTGTTGTCACTACTATCGAAAGGCCTCCAAAATGCCATTTTAAACAGTTAGTTGCATAAAATCATTCAAACACAGTTATAAAACTAATAATTTGTTCAAATATTCACTAGAATTAAGTAATTTATAACACTGCCTGGCTGTACTGCAGTGCCTCGTATAGATCATACGATACAAATGGTTCCTACGTATTTTTTGTTTTATATATTATGGCATGCAAAAACTCTGAACAATGTTGGTGTTGACAAATCAAATTCGCTAAGCATCTAATTCCACCTATATTTCTATGTGACAGGAGGATCAAGTCCACGTGGACTGTAGACGAGGAGTGGTGATTATAAATCTGTAAAATTCTGTGCTCTCTCATTCAATGTGAAGCGATATATTGACAATACCCCGTAAGATCCATTAGTTCAGTGCTGTCATAATTGAGTTCGTAAATATCATGCCTAATTTCCAGCTTCCACTCATGAGCGTATCAGTCTCCAGTTCCTAGGGGGCGCCAGCGCGTAACAATATAGTCTACTAAGTTCTAACTAATACAAAATTTTCAACCAGTTTCAACCAGTATCACATTGCCTACCCGGCTATGCCCTTTAATTACGGGTGAAACGTATCACAGAAGATCGCAGAAAATTAATAAATAACCACTACTTTAATTTTAACTTATGGAATTTGCGAAACCCGTATAACTAAGGACCCTTGGATCTACTTTTCACTCTTTCGAAACAACTGCATGTAGCTAATTTTGAAGACTAATAAATTACTCAGTTCAGTTATTTTTGTACTAACTTTTATTGCTAGGTGCATTAAATATTTCTCAAATCATTGCGGCAACCAGTATGTGCTTCAGATTTATATAAAATATAATTTATTTGATGTTTGGTGCAGGGTGCTTATAGATTTTTGCCTTTTATTTATTTTTAGAGAAGCTGATGCACCATGTCACGCTTTGAGCATAATAAACATAGCATGCATCACACGGTAGAGTTAGGCAGCATATGTAGGTAATAACTGAAATGTCTAGCCAGCTCTAGTTTTGATTTATACGCTAAAATGAAATTCATTATGACAACGAAATGATGTATTGCCAAATGAATTGCTGCAGAATCCCGAGGTTAATTGAAAATATTTCATAATTGAACAATTTTAATCAGAGTTTAACTATGCATAAATAGTAAAAAGGGATTACGTATAATATAGTTTATTATATCCATCTTAACAGTCTCGACCACCATCAGAATTTTTAGAATATTGACAACGTGGGCGTAAGAACATAAGATAGTTTGTTCACGACTATTAAATAATGTTCTCATTATGTGTGTGTTTCCTCAAGGATAATGCTAACCATTATTTACTAGTGAATAATGAAGACAGTCAGCTGTTTATAAAATTTAAAATGTCAAAATTGCAGTAACCAAAAGATATGTGTTGTCTCTCTAAGTTTTCTAGGAAGCACTCAAATGGTGCGTGCCGAAGGTACTATAATGAACACTCAAAACTACATTAGTAAGTTTTTTTTAAAGCATTACCTATTAGTAACATGCGGCAATCTGCAACATTGTTTTTGAAACCATTTACCTACGTGCCTACAAATTGTATTACTTTATTACTAAATTATTTTATAAATGTTTTCGTGACTAAGTTATAAAATATTTCAACTTATAAAACTAAATCGTTTTATAATGATTTTTTAGTATCGTTCAGCAGCATTTTTAACACCGTTATAAATATACATTTGAATTATTTTATAGTTATTTCTTATCATCTTACAAAACACTTATATTTAAGATCTATTTGTGACAATTGCTCTTTTAAGAATAAATGTTGTTCCAGCAAGTTATATAATTATTATATAGCTGTAATATGGAAACAGCAACAAAGTCATTACAAAACAAAATTGTTTACTTGAGCATAAAAATATGGTGGCTAACAACACAATAAAACGTATTATTTGAGAAAATTGATTTCCTGCGTTAGCTGTGTATTTATAATAATAATTAAAGTCTGTCTTTTAATGAAAATTTGTCATAGTTATAATACACAAGTTTATAAAAAATTATTCTCCCAAAATTTTGGTTACCAACATTGACAAGAGCGGTGCAGATCTTAACAGATCATATAACGGCCAGCAGATTTAGGACAATGGAGAAACTTAAAAAGTGGTTGTAAAAATATTAGGTACATGTATTAACAGCATAGTGGTTTCGGCAATTAGACACAGTTTATACTGCTGTAAAATGAAACGACACATTTCACTCACTGCACTGTTAACGTATCAGGTCTTATGTCAATGTACTGTTGTATCCACTAGTAAAAGTAACTACGTGTTTTTGGCAATAAATAAACCATGAATAAACAGTTCTGTAAATAAGGTGATTTACTGCTGCTAGGTTATATTTATGCAAATTAAGCCAATTCTGTTTCCATGGTGCATTTACAACTCAGTCCTAACAGATTTATTATAAGAGCTACAAAAGTATCGCGAAAGTGGGTGATCTATTTTATAAGATTCGCGAAAAAGTTACACTAAGGCGCATTATTTTACAAATGTTTTTTAGGAGTCGTCTAATGATTTAAAAATCGTGAAATGTTTGTTACTAACACAAAAATATTTTATAGAGGGAGGCCATCTTGAGAGGCCAGCGTTCGTGATGGTAAATATGACAAGATATGAAAATTTAAAATATCAAATGTTTATTAGAATTTATGGAGTCAGAAATGTGCTAACTATACAGTTATGACTACTAAAACAAATTAGCGTAAGTTACATTGTAAGAAAACTGAAATTCATAAAATCGGTATTTATAAAATTTCAAAAATTATTAGAAATCATCAATAAATGTGAGGCACGTTAAAAAAATATAAAAAATATGGCCATAGTTCACAGTAAAATTTTCTCCCCAACAAAAATTGCAGTCGTTGTAAGCCAGAACAAGTCTCCTAAATAATTATTATAGTTTATTAAGTACCTACCTAGTATTAAGAAATCATATAAAACAGTTGTTTAGTTGTTTTATAGCAGTAATATAACAAACAGTGAAGTGTGTTTTATAATACAATTAAATGAAGCTTTAATAAAACTGCTATATAGTGATGCTACTAAATTTTTATAAGGCTTCTGGAAATGTTTGTACAATTATTTTGTAATTTTTCCAACAGGCGTTACAAAATATCAACAGCGACTGAAATATTTTATAACATGGTGCCAATTTTTCATTTATAGCTGCTGTGAAAACGTTATGAAACTGTTTCTGTTAACATTGTTTTATAAAATTGGTGTCAGAAACATTCCTACAACTTTTATAAAATATCAAATTTGCTAGTTGGGTTTGTTATTAATTTGAAACGTCAAAATTTGTAATAATTTTACATGTTAGCCAAAAAGAGTAATATAATTAAATACATGGATACTGACAGTGAAAAAGAGATTTTTTGACATCGTCAGAGGTAAAGGAATCTGCTGAAATTGGCTCATTAAACTTCAAGCGAGGAAATTAGACGTGTTTCAGAATCTCATGAGCCGCGAAATGCGCAAAAGGCAAAGTTTAATCTGAGTTATAAGTATGTTTTTGAAGACACTGGAGGCTGCTTTGCTGTATACATAAACAAGAGCTCGGGATAAATTGTAAACAATAAATATAGTATTTTTAAGAAGTGTAACTGAGTCAACAGGACGGATTATGTCTCTGCGCATATGAAGGTCACGGCTCATGAGGTTTTAAAACACCTCTATATATGATGGCGCATGAATCTTTCTTAAATTGGAGAAATGAAATGAAAATTAATTAAATGAATATTAATATTTAATAGTCTCGGACAAAGAATGGTATTCTAGTCGTACATAATGGCTACTGTTCACTCTGGTGATCTACGGCACTCGCCTGCGGCTTGTGTATTAAACCCTCGTGAATAATAACCATCATTATATGCCCACTGAATATATTATTACATTGACAGTTTAGCTGATATATCATTTTTAGTTCGTTAATTCTCCAAGCAATCGATGTCAGTTACAACTTCTTGAAAAGGGACGATTCTGTCTTAAAAACGTTACCATTTTTCGATTGATTTGAACTGTTATTATATTCTAAAATTGCTGTTAATAATTGCCATATGCCCTCATCCGTTGGTCTGTACTTACGTAAACACTCTAGAGGTTGCAGAACTTAAGGGCCCACTTGAATTGTTCTTAAATCGTTTTGTCTACTATCGGAACAGAATCCTAATTATTCATAATGATCTGCAACGCAGATACGTAATTATTTAACACCGCTTCCGCGAACTATCTCTCTAGTTTTTGGCTTCTATTGGATAGATAATAATAACAATAATAATAATTAATAATAAAATAATAAACTCGCTTTACTTAAGTTATAAATGGAACAATGAATTATCTTCAAATTTTCCATCGTTTTAATATCACATATCTGTTAACAAAGTCTGTTATTTTCAAGGTCAAATTTTAGTAATTAAGAAAATATTATTTTATTCCTAATGCTATGTCGATAATATGTGAATATCTGCAATGGTAATTATAGCAAGCGCAGATTGTGTTTCAAAATAGATATCAAATATATTGGGAAGAAAGAAAGATAAAGGATGGAGGTAACTTTTGTATTTAAAATGTTTTTCTACCATTAGCAGTTTTCTATAAAATAACAGTGAATTAATGTTGTGTGCATTCTACTTATTGGATAAAACAATTTATAAATGGGCAACTATTGATTTGGAGGAGCATAGCGTATTCTCTGATATTTAAAATCATGCTGTTCAATTTTGTAAAATTAATACTCGAGTTCTATTTCCAAACAATAATAAATTATGATTGTATTAAAATGTGTGGAAAGTAATTTTGGATAAGGAATACAAAATGAAAACGAAAAAGGATATTTTGTAGGATACCGGGGTTAAAAACTCGAGGAAGACATTTCTTTTCCTATTGTCGATCCACTGACAGTGAATTGGGTTCAAAATCTTCTGGGGTCATTTTACTTTACTTACTCTGCTACACCCATTACGAAAAAATGTTTTTTTCCCGTTAAAACATTTTTGGGAAATTTCATGATCTTTGAGACACGTGTTAATATCGACCGATTTTGCTGAAATTTGGGGAATATAATTTTTTTTAGGTTTCTAACAAGTTTTGGGAATGCATGTAAATTTATTTTTCACAAGTATAAAGCTAGTCACCCTACTAAATATACTTGCCGATGAGAGGCTTTTATAACTGATTGACTTTGACATCCTCGCTGACATTCACTGCAGATACTTTACAAGCGTCTCTTGTGATTATTCGACGTACTCCAGAGCTCGAGCGCTACTAAGGAATAGTTAGGATAATTAATCATATATCATGAATTATCGAATAACGGGATAACCGCAAAAATGGGAGTAATAAACAATAAACAGGTAATAACTATTAGCAGAACAAAATGTAAAACTGGTACATTCCAAATTAGTAAATTTTGGAAAACTAATCCCAGCTAATGTATTACGGGATAACAGTTCCCTTGAATTAAGTGGATATATTGCGAAAAATGATTTAAAAAATTGAAAAACAAAATATACTGTTGGTAGAAATCACATTCAGAAACTTTTTAAATCTTCACACAAATTGTAGCAGTTAATGCAAAGCAAAGAATTGGGTTTATGTGATTTCTAAGACTATACAAAAATGTCAAATAATTTTAATGCATAAACTGCTTCTGTCACCTTTTAAGACCGATTTCAAGAGACATTTTTTTATTGGATAGACTGTTATACATTCTTCTCTGTAAAGTAGTTTCATATTTAACTTCACCGGTATTATTTGATATCTATTAGGAAACAAGTTTCAATTTGTTTTACGGTGTTATTTGTGAACTACAAACAATCACACCATCACATTTGTTGAGACTCTCGAGAGAACAAGGCTGGGAGTTTGCTAAATCAAATATGTTTAAATTGGTTTGCGGATGTGAGTGAAATGGGGTATTTAAAAAAAAATGAAAAAATTGGTACGCTTAAACTAAAAAGTCTTAACTATCACAGTCGTTACGAAGTAAATATACAATCAGCGTCAAGTTGAAACTGAACTGTAGGAAACTGATCGCGAATGATTGATGAAGAAGTAACAGAATTAACCAATAACTTGTCTCAATTTTAGCTACCGTCTTTCGTCGATCCCATTTACCTTTCAAATAGTCACAAATTAATGACAGAAAATACAGGTAAATATTCGGATAGCCATACGGATATTGCCGCCTGTTAAAATATATTTTTCCGTTTCAGTCTGAAAAATGGAAAAACTGATTTTTATCTTTCACCACACCCTCGTTTTAGAGCTTTTACAGCACTCGATAAAAACCCCTATGTTTGGAAACAAAATTACTCAGCTAATGCCGAATTAATTGATATCGATTAGAATCACTCATTTGCGATAATGCTCACAAACATGCGGAAGTTATTTTGTTCTCATCGCTTTGTTAGCCAAAAAATGGAAAATTAATTATTTTGTCAATTTGTGAATATACGTTCAAGTTTTTTGTCAGTAACTAGACATGTTTGAAATATGTACTTATATTTCAATTGTATTTGCCGAGTCCGGGCTTTTTATTCAACTTTAATTACAATATGCCTCCAGTAGAGAGAGCTGATATTCTAACACATCTATTCTAAAGTGGCTTAACAAGCTTCGGTAGGTTTGTGATACTAATTTAAAAGCCATACACAGCATTACAAAACACAGAATATGTCACAACCAAAAGATAATTAAAAAACACGAAAGATAAAGACACGAAAACAACAATATTCAAAACCTTAATTAGACCTGTAGTAACATATGGATGGAGACCTGGACCATGACAAAAAGAACATTCCGTATTTCGAATATTTGAAAGGAAGGAATATCCTGCGAAAGATACATGGGCCAGTCCAGGCGGCTGATGGAACATGCAGAATTCGCATAAATGTTGAACTGAATCAGATCAATAAAGGGAGTGACATTATTAAACACATAAAAAGTCAATGACTAACATGGCTGGGGCATCTCAACAGAATGAAAGACTTGAGAGAAACTAAGAAAATATATGAGTGGAAATCTGCTGGAGGAAGACGAAGAGGAAGACCTAGGATGAGAAGAATAGATGATGCAGAAGATGATCTGAGAGACTGGAAAAGAAAAGTCAAGAGAGAATATAATGGAAGAAAATAGACAGACAGGTATAGACCCGCTCTGGTTATGATGCCAAAAGAAGAAGAATTAAAAACACAATAAAGAATTTAACGATTCACAATAAGCTCATTTTCACAACACAATCATCACTCACTAATTAATCTATTAACAATAAAGCTAACCTAAATAACCAGCCAGCTGAAGAACAAGATATTACTTCAGTATTACACCCCAAGAAAAGTTATCACTGGATAAGTACCGTAGGCTGTCCTGAATTAAATATTGGTGCAATTTTGCCAAATTTCATAATCTTTTTCGTCTTCGATAAGTTTATATCTAACATTAAAATATGATTAATTTCGTTATAATTTGATGACGTATAGATTTATTTTGGCATGTATTGAATCATAGAAGCAAATAGACGGAGAACTGGCTACGGAAATTAAAAATGCAATGAAAATTTTTATGTAAAAACCCTCCTTAATCGCTGAAAAGTACATAGCTCTGCAGCGAGAAGTCCATCCCGGGGAGGGAAGCGTGGGCGTCGCTTAACGCAATGTGCTACGGTCGGGGTGGACTTGAAATTTCAATTAGTCTCGTCGGAAAAAGTAAAACATGAAATATTTAAATGTTCATAACTAAATAATTACATCAGCAGGAAGGCTTCCGGATGTCGATATCGAAAGATCGAAATTGGCATTTTCACGGCATCGTTGATTGCATGGGCGAAATCTATAATTCAAGCCGACAGAAGTGTACGAAAAATAGCATTTTTTGACATTTCGCGAATTTGATTTGCTTTTTGTTCCATTAATGTCGCCAGAACTGCACCTTGACCAATGTCAAATTTTAATAATTTTAACAATTTTCTTACAACCGACTTTTGGCAACGTTTAATCCCCGACTTAGACTTTTGGCAATAATTTTACTCAGTTTCTACAGTTATAAACCATAACTACACCAAATTTCAGAGCTGCACTCTAAGATTTTATTTTGATTGCCCGCCCACGCTTCCCTCCCCGGGATGGACAACTATGTACTTTTCAGCTAGTAAGGAGGGTTCTTACATAAAAAGTTTCACTGCACCTTGTTTTAATTTCCGTAGTCAGCTTTTAGGCTAAAAACCCGATCCCCCAAAAAATATTACAAGTGTAACAATTTGGCCCATTTTTCTTCCTGATCGTGGCAATAAAACAAAAAGAAATGATGTTACCAAAAACAACGGTCTATAGACAAATATTAAAGCTTAATGGGCGGTGTGGGAACTTAATTGAGGAATTTAATGAATACATTGGATGAAATGTCTCAAAGTTAGATATATCGGTCGAGGCCAATGACAGCGAGAAAGGCAGGGAGCGCTAGACGAGAACAGAGCGGACACTGCAGCAAATACAGCACGTGGTTGTTCTTGCCTCTGACGTATTAGAAAAAATTGGTAAATGTATTTACACAGAGCTTCCCTCTTAATTTATACAGGATGGCCGCTCTAAACAATGATTAATTAAGAAACGACATAGGCGAATAATATAATTCGAATGTAGTTACAAAGAATACCTGATAACTTTTAGTTATCCAACAGAAAAATAAATAATAAACAAAATAGGTGCCAAATGTGGAAGGTTTGCGTAAATACCTTTACTCCCTCATAGTTGTATTATTTTTTAGAATGACCACCCTGTATAGTTTTCATTAAAAGTGCAATAGGTGTTTATTTTAATTACAGGTCTTTGATGAAAGTTGTATGTTCATGCAAGAAAAAACATAACATTTTGCCCCCTCCTACGAAGCCGGCAACATTGTTTGAATTGCAAAATATTAATAATTCGACACCTCTCCACATAAATCGCTCTAACTTTTTCTAGACAAAATTGATCTACTTTTTTGGGCTGGATCGATTGAAAATTAAATTTCCAATCCGATGATGTCGGTCGCGAATATCTCACGCCGCTCCGGACGCTAGCTGTGGGCTACCAAAGTGAAATGTCCGAGGATTTCGCTTCTCGAGCGACACGGTCTAGCTTCGATGATCCTATTGCCCAAACTAAGGCTCACAGAGGCTCGATACTGGAAAATTGAACGAACAATCGTATGGCGCAAACCGGAGGTCGCTACGAGCCATAGCTTCAAAGATATGACCTCGAAATCACCGGAAGGTAAGAATCTGATTTTTTTCGGAAGCAGACATCGAGCTACGGTTTACGCCTTCCTGCGCACGCCTTTCAAATTTTTTATGGCACTTTGACTTTTTCACAAATGTTTGTATTTAAACGCAATTTCGACACTTCCTCGCTTAAAGCGTCATAACTTTTTCGAGACAAAATTGACCCTCTTTGATTTGAGCTGAATCGATTGAAATTTAAATTGGCCATCTGATGATGTTTGGCACGAATTTCCTACGGAGCCGGATACGGGAGGTATGGGCCGTCAACGTGAGAAGTCCGAGGTTCTTAATTCTCGAGCGACACGGGCCCACTTCGGGATCCGTTGCTCGGAAACGAGCTACCGCGGAGACGAGAAAACTTCTTATCGTAGTAAATCGAACGACAAATCGAACGGCGCCGTGCACAAGTTCGTGAGAGCTTCTGTTTCCGAGATATAGGCTATCAAAGTGGCCGGATGGTAAAAATTGGATTTATTTTTTGCAGTTTACACAACTTTGCCGGCATCGTAGGAGGGGGCAAAATTTTATATTCTATTCTTGAGTGAACATACAACTTTCGTCAAAGTTTGAAATGTTTTGTAATTAATTCCAGTTTTTCCTAAATCACAGGCTACCTAACACGACGTTTATCAATGAATTTCTAGTATTAAGGCCGGTTAAATAAATGTGGTAATTTATAAACAATGGCGCTATTTTATTTGCAATGGTGGCGCAAAACTAGTCAATTTGATATACCACGATCTTACCACAACCAGTATTGCCAATGGTTAAGAACAAAAATGTGCACGCCCTCGACCATAACTATGCGATTCTGTAACATTCTGCAACATTGTGCGATATAGCCGATTTAATAAAAATTCTTTAAAGAAAGTAATTAATTTATTACTCATGAGTAATGAGCCAGTGTATTTGTGGCTTCACTTAACTATAAAAAAGGTGAAATAGATAGAAAGAGCGATAAATTTTACCCCTAGTTGGGAACCAGCAATCTGGGATCACAGGATACCAGTGCATAAAATTCTATTTTCTTTCTCTAAAAGATCATTTAGGTGGGAAAGAAAGTCAAGACCATCTTATTTTTCGAAAAATGCCATTAGATCATAAACTGTCAGTTGGGTTCCTCTCTATCCTTTTCATGCAAAAAAATCTAATAAGGGTGTTGTCGGTTCCCTGTATGCATATTGTCGGTCGCATTTCCGGGCTTGGTCACTTGATGGAAAATGTGAAAGTGTTGCCAAGCCTACTCGTAGTAAAACACAGAAAATAACACAATATTTGTAGAAAGCTAGAGACTTGTAATTATTTAATTTTTTACGTGACTTTCGCGAGATTATGCGAAATTATGCAATTTTATTAGAGTGCAAAAATTATTCCCTGGCGGTCAAATTATGCGCAAATCGTATAATTATGCGCCAATCTGCAACACTGGCCATAACATTCTTTCTAGTTGTTTAATTTAATTATGACGAAAATATTAATTATTTGACCAAGGTAAAAACATCGATCGATTTGTTTGTTTCCATTTTTCATCTCCTTATGTATTTTTTGATATACCATGCAAACACTCTCTATTTTAGATACAAATACGACTATATGCAATTTTAGTTTTGTTAAAATTGTTCATTGTTTTCAGAGCATAGATTCTGAACTGAGCAGCTTGGGAGATGCTCATTGGATAAAACTAAACTTTCGGCTGAATCAACATTGTTTATCACGGTTCATAGTTAACGAATTTATAGCTTTGCAGATACAGATACCAGGGATTATGCTCATATTAGTATTTATGGTAATGAACTTTATACTTTGATATGAATGCATTTCTTTTCCACTATGATAAATTTAATGTTATGACACAAAAATAGTCTATACAGTTTATCACAGCCGATTTGAAATTAAATTTTTTCTATTTCTAAAGTTCGCATATGAGTGTTCCCATTAAAGTTTTTTTTTTTTAGTTAAAATGTTCAATATTACTTCCACATTCACGTAGTGGATTGGAAGTAATCGTAAAAAAAACATTTTTTTTCTTGAAATAAGTCTAGAATATCGTGAAACGTCGAGATTTTAAATTTGAGCGGAAAATAATTTCTGCCTGTCGGTCTGTCTGTTGGTCTGTCAGTCCGTCTGTCTGTAACTTTTTCTGTCCGCACGTTTGCTCCGGAGCGGTTTGAAATTTTGTACACATATATTATAACGATATCTGGAACTGAATTGTTTTTTGAACATATCCGGTGAAGGGTTGGAGGGTAAATAGGGGTAAATAGGGGAAAATAAGTAAAGCAAGCCTGATAAGTGTACAGAAACTTGAAATTTGGTGTATGTACTAGAAGCCAAGGCCTCAAAAATTTTTATAACATTTTTCATCCCCTCAGGTTTCTTTCTAATATTTCTCAACCCCCTCCACCTCCACCACCTCCACTCCATTAATAAAGGGATTGATAACAAAAAATTGAGATATTCACTTGAAAGTCAGTACATGTATGTATTGTAATGACATCTGATTGAAATGACTCCGTTAAAGAGGTGGGAGGTGGTAGGTTGTGAATAGGGCAAACTAAGTACAGCAAGCTAGAAGCTTTTAAACGTATATGGTAGAAACCAACGCCTCAAATTTTTCTATGATATCTGCCCGAAATATTACTAAAATTCTATGGTCAATAATTTCCACATACTAGAGTGCAAATATAGCCAAGACGTTTCCTTTAAAGTGACGGATGAAAAATCCGGATCTGGAAATAGTGATTCCTTAGGCAGCGGTTTTAGTAGCAGTTGGTAGCCTTTCTCAGTTGCGTTTAGTCGATGAAGTTAGTAAAACTAAATGATTTTATACAGATTTGTTTAAATTCGGTTAAGTTAAAAACGTATTAGGTTAAGAAACTTGCAGAAAACAGTGTATTTTACAATAAGATATGACAAACGAATTTCATTTCGAGTAGGAAATGCTATATTTTCTACGATATTGCAATAAAATATTGGATTAGAATTTACAATACTTTATTTATTTTTAATAATCGGTTGGAAAATACATATTAGATATATGTAATTAAGTAGTGACAAAAAGTCTTTCATATTGAGTAGAAAGTGCTATTACTTGTCATCATTTCTCTAGTCCATGAACTTCTTGCAAACAAATTCATAACGTTGTGTTGCCTTGTCGGGATTTATCCGGCAAAATGTTGTCGTTGCTATGGTAGGTAAAATATATACTCAGGCTACTAATGATAATGTTTCTTCTATCCATTATTAAAACTATAAAGACATTATTATTTTCACTTCTAGAGATGAAAATATCTTCATCAGATAAAGGAAACCGCATGATGTCTTTTGTGCACATGGTTTGACATTATTTTTTAAGCAATAACTGTTGACAGAATAAAAGTTAAATTACATTGATTAACAAATTTTTTTCTCATGTGATGTGGACTTCATTGGTGACACTGTATACTTAAAGTAAACTAAATTCACGGTCTGATTTACTTAACACACTTTATATTGCATACAGTCCCTGGAGCTAATTTCGTAAATCCCGGACCATTTCTTTAATTCAATTATGTCCCTTAGGTTTCCTAAAAGTTGGGATCCATTTCCAGACAAATGGACAACTGTCGTATCTAAGTCTTTAAAAATCCCATTTTGACCACAGGTAAACCAGAATTCATGTTGAATGACACAGATACAGAATTTTAATATTTCGGGTTTGTAAGATTGAGTAGTATCGAAGGGTTTCCTTGATTTTACGTTTTCTAGTTATTTTATTAACTGTATTGAGAGAATATCCTTTGCTATTGGCTGTGTCTTTACTTCAGGCTTTCCCTTTTTAAAGACTTTTGTTTAACTTCGTTTGTATGCTAGTTTGTTAGTTATATTTAGGTCAAATCGTGCAATCCAAATTTCGACTTTGAGGATAGAAAAAAATTGTGATGTGCTGGGGAAAAACTAATACCGGATTCGGATTCAGCAAGTCAAAATACATCGGAAATGGTTGGTTTGGTCTGTGGAATCGACAACTTTCTTTTTGTGTGTGCCTGCGCCACAAACAAAAATGTTGTATTAAAGCATTTCCCTGTATTTAAAAAGCAATCCGTTGTCTATTAAATTAATATTTCAACAAATAAATAACATAAAATCTGAATATTTGAACAGCTTCGTGAAACACGCCATTATTGGTGGTGACACTGGTGACGTCATCGATTACATCAAACAGTAATATCGCATGTACGTAGTATATAAACATAGCATTTTAAAGACTTTGTACGTTCTTACCTGTGATTTAATTCGAAATGGCTAATACAGGATTCAGGAAATTTACCGGCAGTGGATGTGTTCATGATCGCGGAATTTATGAAGAAAGATGAACGTAGCTAGTTATTCATTATTTTAGACTAATACTAAAGCATGACAAGTAGTTTTAAACTTACTTTACTTACTCAACTTACTTTAAAATTATCCACAGAGCAGAAAAATACTGATGTTATAGGTGGATCACATCTAGCGGTTTTGTTACTCTATTTTGCGTTGTTTTTAAAATGGATTATTTTAAGGAATGAATCGATTGCTTGGAAAAATTCAATTTTTTTTAACCATAATTATTATCTTCACAGTCAAAGATTTTAAAATTTGTGAAAACACCGAATTGACAACTTTTATTTTTTTGTGTGTGTCTGTGTTTTGAAATTTGACCCCTGAAGGGGGCCCATACTTGTAAAATTGACTTGGACTTTTGTGTCACTATCCCCCGGTCTAAAACTGGCGGTAGTGAAATTTTCTTTTATCATTTTACACAAACCGCATTAAATGCCCCAACATTCATTTCGAGAAAGATTTTCGATACATATGAGAGCTTGTATAAAAAAATATGTTATGGAGACTAGTAGGTATCCTTCTTATTAAAATTTTTCATATTTCGCAACTTGGACACATTTTAAAATTTAACTTAGTTAACATAAAACCTCAATATTTATCCATCTCTCGCAAAGTTCTCATAAAAAGTACGTTACCAGAATTTGCATAATTGTATTTTGTTATAATTAAGGAAACGAAGAAGTCACATTATGTGCCCTCTAAGAAAACCATAAAAGATGCTAAGTGTAGTTAATATGTAAACTGAAGGCCGCACTGTTTTCCTAAGAGCCATTTCTTAAAGATATTCTGTCGACCGTGGCCGCCAGTTATGGAGTAGGATTTAAAACATCGATCTTTTGGAAAACTTATAACGGTTTAACTTTTTCGCCCTAGGGATCACTCAACTTCAGAACAAAGCTTCAAATTGTATGCGTCAAGTAGATTTCTTTCAAATCACTAATACCGCCGTCGACCTACTACTTTGTATTGCTAAGGCTTTGTTGGTGGCATTATTCACTGTTCCATATAGATTTAATAATAATAATAATAATGATAATAATAATAATAATAAACGTCTTTATTATTTTCATTCAATTTACACTTTAACGCTTAGCTACAAGTTCATATTGAAAATGAATGGAGAAGTTCAACCCTTGTAGTAGAAATTCTATTACAGGGTTGTTCTTCCACTTAACCTGAACAATGTTTATTATTATTACACAATTTTAGTGTATACACGTATGCATATACATGCTAAATGCATGTTATTATTAAGTAAACAATTATAAGTTTGTAAATAATGCGAAAGAAAATGAGTATTATTAATTGATAGGAACATAAAAATAGTAAAAAAAGTTGTAGCTTATAGCCATCTTAATAGAGCAACAAAAGAGAAGGAGATTACAAATTGCGAGTAATCTATTTCAATTTATTTTATTTTGGTTTATTAATCATCCTTGACTATTGAGTAATTGTTTTTTTGCGTGGATTTAAATTTGGAAGGCTTTAGTGCCTTCAATTCGTTAGGTATTGAATTATATATGTGGCTTTGGTATGAATATGAGCAATGAGCATTTAAAAAGTTCAGTGCGAAATAGTTAGACATCTGTTCTAAAGATAACTTTTCGGTGTAGATATGATGGGGTTCTCGTTATTAAAACTTTCTGATGCAGACACGCAGAATGCAGCAATCTCCTATTTTCCATGTTTAACCAGCCGGTTACGTTTAATAATGTAAGAAATTCTCTCACATCGACGAATTCCATGAATGAGCCTCAGGCACGAATTTTGAATTTTTTATACTTTGTTCTTATATTGGCACGTTAAATTTGGACCATATAGACAGTCTGCAAAGATTAATAAGGTCAGTACTAGAATTTCACATAAGGTAACTTTCATATTTTGCAGTAAGCAATGTCTATTTCCTTAAATAAATTTTAGAGCACCATAGGGTCACTGTGGTAATTTGTTTAAATGTTTTTCAAATCTTAAATTATTATCAATCAGAACTCTTAGACTTATAGTCTCTTCTGCCAGTTCAATTTTGTCATCATTTACAGTAATGCTTATAGCATTTTTGACAGAGTCCCTACACTATTTTGCCCAAACACAATGACGTTGGATTTACTTGAATTTATGATTAAGCAGTGATCTTTGGCTAAGTCTATAAATGTTTTTAGGTCTTCATTAACTGAATCTCAAGCATTTATTACTTCTTGAGCAGGAAATGAAAAATGGAGTTGAGTGTCATCTGCGTATAAGTGAATTTGACAGTGTGGAAGACATTTTATCAGATTGGCAGTATATGTAGTACAGAGTAGTGGTGCCAAAATAGAGCCTTGCGGAACGTCAAAATTTAGTGTTACATAATCTGACCTTTGACCATCTATACAAATTCTTTGTTTTCTATTTTTAATGTAACGTTCCAGTAATAATATTACGGTTTCAGAGAGGCCTATATAATAAAGAATGGCAAGTAATAATTCATACTTGAGCGTACTAAAATCGAGTAAAACCAAAATTGTGCAGCAGCCCTGATCTGTCGCCCTAATTATGTCATCAGCGATATGTAAAAGTGCAGTGGTGGAACTGTGGCCGGATCTAAAACCGGATTGTAAAGGCGGTATTAAAGGATGTTCGGTTAAATATGTTCTTAACCACGCTTCCATTGCTTTTTCTAATATTTTTTTGGAAAGTGTCGGTAATATGCTGGTAGCATGCAGATCTTTATAAACCGTTGGGTTTACTTTCTTAGGCGATACAGTTACCTCGGCATTTTTCCACATCGTTGGAAAGACATTCTTCACTAAAGAAAAATTTACAATATGTGTTATATAGCAGACTATATGTGGACAACATAATTTTATAAGTTTTATATTTATTCCGCCACACCCTGTATTTGTGGATATTTCATTTATGATACGTAAAGATGTCATTTATTTCGTAAAACTGAAAATCAGAGTATAGCAATCGATTATTTTTATAGAAATTTAATACTGTGTCCGATGGTTTAGACACCGGTATTGAGTTAATAACATAATTATTAATTTTCCTTATCTTTTTAAAAATTATCAGGAATATCCTTAGATTTGTCAGGAAGCGTTTTATTATATTTAAGTATTATTTCTATTCCTTTAGTGGTGTAGTTCCTTAAATCTCTATAAAACTGTAAATGTTCATCATTTTTTGGTTTTTTATATTCTCTAAGTGCTTTATTTCTTATTGACATCATATTTTTATTGTGTCCGTTAGCCAGGGCGCAGGCGGTTTTGTAACTCGAGATGTTACAATTGAGGCATGTAGATTTAATATTTCAGTTAAACTGTTTGTCAAACATGAAACTTTGTCATCAATACTATTTAGGTCAAATATTCTATAAAATTCTGTATTATACAGGTTTCTCTCTCTCAAACAGTTCGTAGTTAAAATTTTTAAAACTTCGGTAAGTACACATTTTGGGTCCATCACTCTTACCACTTACCTTGAGTTTACAATACACTAAAAGATGATCTGATATTTGCTCGTTATCTATGACACCCTTCTACATAACATGTTCGTCCTTGTCAGCAATAATTAAGTCTAGCAATGTGGCTGTTGTGCTTGTAATTCTGGTAGGACTACCTATTATTTGAGTTAAATTAAGGGAATCTAAAACATTCATTAGTTTTTTGAGATTTGAAATATTAAAATAAAAAAAATATATATTAAAGTCTCCAGCGCATATGATATTATCTATTGTCGGGCTAATTAGGCTTAAGATATTCTCTAACTCCTCTAAAAATATATGGGTATCATGAGATGGTGGTTTATAGATAGTACCTATTGCAACTTTATTTTTATTTAGGTTGATCTTTATCCATAATTTTTGTATGGTATCGACATTGCAATTTATAATGAGACTTGTATGTTGCTTTTTATATATATGCACAAACCACCACCTCTGGATCTTCTATCTAGTCTATACATACTGAAACCTTCAATACATATCATTTCATCTGTAATATATTAATAAAGCCAGGTTTCGCAAATTAAAAAAATGTCAAATGCGTTTTTAGGTATTTGTCCTGTTGTAAAGAAGGTAGAATTGATTTAGCATTAAAGCTGCCAATTTTTAATTAATTCGAGCCCATATTGAAGAATAATAATAATAATCACGAGGATTAAAAACAAAGCAAAATACTTATCTGTATGAAACAGTGAAATAGAAAGTGGTAATAAAAAGTATAACCGTAAATAGGTTTTGCTTGCGTAGAATATAAAATGTTAATGTTCCTTTCAACTATCAAAAGACAAAGTATAAAATTAATAATAAGAAATAGTGTGTCCATCAGTAACAAATAAAGACGTACTTCTTTCTCTGCGAGAATGCAATAAAATCTTGGTGCTTTTTTCCTAATAACAATTTTATTTTACATGCAAATTAACTTAAATAATATCCATGATAAAAACATTAATTTGATAATGGAGGATATTAAACATACAAAGTATTAACATTTTAAAAATCATCTTCATTCTTAATTTTTAGGATTTCTGCTTCATCTTCAATTTTAACAAAAATGTTCCCATGATTTGTCCGTTGTTTTCGACTCTTTTGAATGTAACCTTCAATAATTTTATTTGTGCTGCTGTCAAATCTTCTCTGATGACGGTTCTCGTTCCTCTCAACAGTTTTTTATTCATATAAATTTTAGTTTTGACATTTCAGAGCTAGTTAAAAAAAACATTAAATGTTAAGGTACGCTTTCTGACGTGGTTGAGTGCTAGGCGCATGGTCTTACCAAAGCTCTTTATGAAAAAAATAAAATAAAATAAATGGTTAAATGACGTTGGATCGCATGTTAATAAAGTCCTTTCATGACTTTCCAGATTATCTATTTTTAATGCTGAAAATATATACATTTTAAAATACAACATTCTCCGCATTGTTCCTGAACTTTAACATAAAGTGACAAAAATTGTTATAAATTGGAGCAAAATTAACTAATGAACTACCAAAAGTGCGTTCACGAGATTTGATGAGTACAATTACAATACTTTTGATAAGGGTTATTCTTTTAACCAAAAGCTCATTGGAATCATGAAAGAACAAACTCGGTATTTACTTAATAGACGGCATAATTTGCAACCTATTTTAATTAAGGCTGTAATATTATTCGCAGGTACAACACTCGTAAAAATTCTTTATGAGTAATTAATTACGTTGATGTGAATGAGAAAAATGTTCAAACGGTGTTTATAGTTTTGTGAGTAGAAAAGTGCATAGGCAGTAATCTGGCAACACGGTCTCTTTTATAGACTTGTAATTACGCTACTAGTTCGGAGAAATTCTGCTTGATTAAACATTAACCGTCACTCCAAGGAACTTGTGCACCATTAAATCCCTGCTCTGTGTTTACATCTTCTGTTTAATGACTCCTCACAACTGACGAGAAGTGTTTAGATATTTTTGAACGGGTGAAATAATTGGAAAGTAAGTACAGAAAAATATTTTAGTTTGAATTTTAGCCCAACTGATAAATGATTTAACAAACTCAAAAAATGAATTATTATTTGTTTGCTTATAATTGTATTGAAACATATTCCTTATAGGATTTTGCAAACAGCAGAAAAATAACTATATATAACTAAAAGTGAGTGGCTTTATGTCTTTCTGATTAGCTCCAGAATAAGGGCGAAAAACATTTCAAATGCTAAGCATTTCTAAGAAACAGAATGATAGATTTCATGAAAATGTAATCCATCAGAATGAAACATTTTTTAAGACAAGGTAGATAAATAAATCCATTTCAGGCCTTTGTTCCCATTTTTAACTGAATCTTCATGATCGTAGGGGGTTATGTAGATACTAGTTTAATCTGCATGGCCGTAGGGGACTGTGTGAATACTAGAATGAGAATTGTCAAATAAGAAATTAGACAAATTCATTTTAGGATTTTAATTTGCTAGCTTAACAAGAATTTCGATAACCTGTATCGAAATAATGCAAAGATTTCATTAATATTTTTACACAAAGTTTTTCTTTTAGTTATGGATAGTTATTTTTTCTGCTGTTTGCAAAATCCTATCAAGAATATGTTTCAAACTCAAAAAAGTCTACTGTTATTAACACAATTTTTTCTCGTATTTGTTTATTTATTTACACAACTCAACAGAACAAATGTCCCAGTTACAGGGTCGGAATACTGACAATAAAGATTCTGCAATAACAGAAGTAATACAAATTATGTTTATACACCGGGTGACTCACGAATTGCGCTGCCCAGATATTTCCTAAAATATTTGGAATAGACAATTGAAATTACATTTTTGGAATCTAGAGGAAATTTTGAATACAATACATCCATTTTGGTCACTTTTTGATAAACATTAAAAATTTTATTAAAAAATCTATTTCTGAATCCAGAGTGCTGTGGTGCCCAAAATATATTTTAGTTTGTGTGCTACGTTACTATAAAAATAAAAGGAGCAATATGATTGCGTTACTTAATTCTCTAGAGGCGTTTAAAATTTTTAAATGTGATTTTTACCCACTAACTCGGTTTTTTTAAATGGGAATTTAATCGTTCACCAACATTTTTAAATACCTCATTTTCATACGAATCTAATGATACCAAAATTTTGAAAATCCGCTCAGAAATATTTGAGATTTCAGCCAAAATACAATGCAACCAAACTTTCAGAAACATGCGGCTAATAGATAATAGATTAGTGGGCTTTGGAAACTAAAATGGCACATTTCTGTGTAAATCTGGTAACCTAATAACATTGGAAAAATCATAGTAGCCATTGAATGTAATAAAACAATATCAGCTGTCAGACAGACTCGTGTAGTTATAGGCAATCTTGAGCTATCAAACATTTAATAATTGTGAGCGCTAAGAACGTTACAATTAAGTTTAGCATAGGTATGTGGAGGTAGAAACAATTACATCTACAAGGACATTTGCAATAGAATGCGACATCAGTTCGGTTTTCAGAGTTTTATTTAAATGAACATAGTTCAGTTTAGCATAAGTACCAAGATACTAGGAAAATTATAATGTAGATGAAGTGATTAGAGAAAGCGAGTCCAAGGGCTTGGTACATATTTATGAGTACATACAAAATAAATATCTGGAACTGAAGGAACTTCCTACGACAAAGACGGGCGAAAGAGTCCACTAAATAACTCCGTGAACTTGTCAATAAATCAATCAAAATAAATTTATTTTAAATTAATAATACATATTTATCCTCCCTAAGCACTCGTCCGGAGCCAATGAACTCGTCAGTAAGGCTGGAGGAGCCACTGCCTTATACGCTTTTCCAACGAATTCAACATGGCCACTCGTATATATACATAGTGGGTCAAATGATGCGGCGGTGAGATGTAAGGAAACGTTACACGCCACATCATTCCCCCATCAGTGACAAAGTCACGAGAAATCTGATGGTAGAAGAAGAACGTTGACGCATTCTACCCGCATCATCACAATCCTAAGAAAGTATAATGCAATGCTCGAGGAAGAAATAACTCATAAACTCGAATATGCTTCTGCGCGTGTCTCCCTCCGTAGGTTGTAGAGTAGCTGTAGAGTTCGTCATAAATCACGTTGCGTATTCACATCACGTCGAGGTCATCAATTATGGAGCTTGAAAATATTAGCGTTTCGTTCCGTGGCTACTCCGTGAACTCGTCAGTAAGGCTAGAGTAGCCTTATGCGCTTTTCCAACGAATTCAGCATGACCGCTCCTATATATACTTAGTGGGCCAAATGATGTGGCGGTGAGATGTAAGGGAAACGTTTACACCCCGCAATCGACTAAATTTTCGAGGCATCTACAATGTCAGAATAAAAAGGCCACTAGTATAATAGTATCTGTCTTCTGACTGGACAGTCTGGACACCGTCAGATTAGTAGACGTTTGAGTTTAATGAGCCTAGACAGAGAAAGAACATGTCAGAGAGTAGAGGAAATCTCAGTACATGTGCTATGCCATTTTGAGGGATTAGGAGCGCTGAGCCATTAAATGCTTTGGGAGGAGAAACTAATAGCCCCTTCAAGCCGTGGGGTCTGGTAAGATAGATTCTGTTCATACGGTGTTCTAAAGAATAACCATAGAGGAGCACTACAATAGATTTGTAGAAGATTGTGGTGGTCAAGGCCAGCTCCTCTATTTTCTTTATCTATGGCATCAGAAGATGATTTTCTACAGCGCATGAAAAATAATTGGTTAGTATTTTAGTATTTATTTTTGAACACAAAGTTCGTTACAACGGTCGAATTAAAAATGATACTTGGGAACTGCGTACATGGCCACTATGATACTTCTTCCATACATGTATTTGCAAAGTCATTAGCATTGTGCGTGGCTTTTTTTCCACTAGGTATAATTTGGGTAGTTTGAATATAATACTAATAATGTAGTAACAACAACGTCATCATATTTTTGATGCTTAGTTGAGTGGTCAGGCAGGTATTGTAATAATAACAACAGCAACAAACACATTTACGACTATAATGGAGACAATGAAATCCTGAAGGATAAGCACATATTATGTTAGGGTGGACTTGTTTCCATCCTACTGTTATTTCCGTATGTACACCCCCTTTATCTCCGCCAATTCACGTTAATGTCAGAATCACAATATCCTGAGAGTTCTTCGGACAAGAAGGCGTGTATTCCTGTCTAATCATTCCGCTTCTTGTCTTAATGTCTGTTCTTTAGTTGGGTATAATTTATTTCTAGGCTTTAACTGATTCTGTTTTTCTTGTCTTTTTATGTGACGCTCGTCAGCGGCTATTAGTACGATTAACGGCTCAAACAGTGTAAGCTTCATTAACTATTTAATTGAGTATATTTGTATAAAAACGTAGTAACAAACAAGGGAAAATTTGTTCAGTGGTCGTCAGCATTTGTTGAAATATGAAATGAAATTTAAAAAAACGTTGAGAAACTGTTATTGTTTTATTTAAAAAGGTAAGTCCAACGGTTAAAATACATTTTTAATACAACTGTTTTAATTGAATATTAAACTCAATTAAAATTATGCTTGATTTTGTTATTTGTTCAATTTTAGATCTAGCTCAATATCGTTTTGGATAATAAGGTTCGATTTTCCGAGCAACGATGAAACTTTAACTTTTGACGTCAGATTTAGTATCAGTTACTCCGAAAATACCTAACTACTGATATTAAAGCAATTCCGACTAAAATTATCACTGGCGCATTTGCCAGACTCTCAAATAGAAAAAAAAGTTTTGTTAATTTTGCCCCTCTTATAATTGATAAAGTTTAATGAAATCATTATTGGATCATCGCAATGACATAATCTACAATATAGAGTGTTCCGTAATAATGTGCAAAAAAATTAAGTACCAATTCCTTATCGAAAATGAAGACATATAAATCAGCCTTTCCTGTCTAACTACACCCCTTAAAGGGGTGTGTAAAAAACGGTTTTTAATTTTTATCTGAAAATAGTCTATAAGCATCAATCGATAATATCGGTACATAATACTGTCAAAATATGATTTGACACCAGCCTACTTTGTGCTTTGACTAATGTAATAGTGCTGGTCGTTTTTGATTGATCACTTTCTCAAAAACTGTAGATATTACGCAATTTCTTCACGAGGTAAAACAGTTTCTAAATGGACGATAATGTTTAGTTTATTTCTTTAATTGAAAAAAAAAATAGCAGACAAAGATATTTACAAAATTATAAGAAGAGTAGTTATTATCACTCGTTTGTGTACAAGCTAGATGGATGAAATAATTTAGCTAGATGCCTTTTTATTAGTAACCGTGATGTGACAAATTTCGTCTTTTTCCTATTGCGTTATTCTTAGATAGAAATTATAAACAATTTTTTTGCACACCCCCTTAGGGGGCTGTAGCTGGATAAGAAAGGCTTGTTTTGAAAATTTTTATATGTGAAGTCCTCCTTCATTTTCGATAAAGTATTGATAGTAAAAATTTTTGCACGTTATTACGGGATACCTTGTATGTTAAGAAATGATGGAGACATATCATAGTTATGACACATATTGATCGAATTGAGAACTTCCTGTTCAATTTTTTAAAATCTGTTAAAAATAAAACTAAACTAAGCCTTTTTACAACAAGGAAATATTTTGAAAAACAGTTGATATAGAGATGAACAGTATGAACACTCATTTAGGAGCCCATAGCCCTTTGGAATATACACAGTAAGAAATTAAATAAAAGAAAGAGGAGCAGAATTAGATCCAAACTCCAATATCCAGATCTACAAGAAAAATGTTCGACTCCAAGGACTAAACCTATCATGCTTTAAGTATTTATGTGTGCTGAAACCAAATTTTTCATTTGAAAATTTCTCTACTGCCTATATTTCGAGTAAATCCCGGTGTTTATTGCCAAAATACGGGTTTGGAACGTTGATTTACTCGAAATCTACGCGGTCTAAATTTTTTTAAATTGAAAATTCGATTTCAGCACACAAAAATACTTAAAGCATGATAGATTTAGTCCTTGGAGTCGAACATTCTTTTTACTTCCACATCCACGTAGTGGATTGGAAGTATAGTAATCGCAAAAAAATTTTCAAAAATTTTATTCGTGAAATAGGTTTAGAATGTCATGAAACGTCGAGATTTTAAATTTGAGCAAAAAAAAAATTTCTGTCTGTCGGTCTGTCTGTAACTTTTTTTGTCCGCACGTTTTCTCCGGAACGGTTTAAGATATTGACTTGAAATTTTGTACACGTATATATTATAACGAGATCTAGAACTGGATTGTTTTTTGAGGATATCCGGTGAAGGGTTGGGGGTTAAATAGGGGTAAATAGGGGAAAATAAGTAAAGCAAGCTTGTAAGAGTACAGAAACTTGAAATTCGGTGTATGTACTAGAAGTTAAGGCCTCAGATTTTTTTATAATATTTTTCAACCCCCCACCACCCCTACCCCATTAATGGGGTTGATAAAATAAAGTTGAGATTTTCATTTGAAATTTCGTACACGTATGTATTATAACGACGTCTGAAATTAGATTATATTTTGAGATGATTCCGTTGAAGAGTTGGGGGTTAATTTGGGGTAAATAGGGGAATATAAGTAAAACAAGTTGGTAAGAGTACAGAAACTTGAAATTTGGTGTATGTACTAGAAGCCAGTGCGTCAGATTTTTTTATAATATTTTTCAACCCCCACCACCCCTACTCCAATATGAAAAGGGTTGATAAAATAAAATTGAGATATTCATTTGAAATTTGGTACACGTATGTATTATAACGACATCTGGAACTAGATTATATTTTGAGGTGATTCCGTTGAAGGGTTGGGGGTTAAATAGGGGAAAATAAGTAAAGCAAGCTGGTAAGACTACAGAAACTTGAAATTCGGTGTATGTACTAGAAGCCAAGGTCTCAGATTGTTTATAATATTTTTCAACCCCCCACCACCCCTCCTCCATTATTCAAGGTGTTGATAAAATAAAATTGAGATATTCACATGAAATTTAGTACGCATATGTATTATAACGACATCTGGAACTAGATTATATTTTGAGATGATTCCGTTGAAGGGTTGGGGTTAATAGGAGTGACTAGGGGAAAATAAGTAAATCAAGCTGATAAGAGTACAGAAATTTGGGATTCTGTGTATATACTAGAAACCAAGGCCTCAGATTTCTTTCTAATATTTTTCAAACTCCATCACCTCCGCTTCATTATTAATGGGATTGATAACATCAAATTGAGATATTCACTTGAAAATTAGTACACGTATGCATTGTAGTGACATCTGATTGAGATGACTCCATTGAAGGGGTGGTAGGTGGTAAGTTGTGTATAGTAGAAAATAAGTAGGGTGAACTAGAAATTTAATTTTTAACGTATATGGTAGAAACCAACTCCTCAAACTTTTCTATGACATCTTCCCCAAATAATATTAAAATTCTATGACCAATCATTTCCACATGCTAGAGTGCAAATATAGTCAAGATGTTTCCTTTAAAGTGACTTGGATGAAGAATCTGGATGTGGAAGTAGTGATTCCTTAGGCAGCGGTTTTTAGATCTGTGTTATGTTTTCGTTTATAAAATGTAAAAGAAAATTTGGAACCGATATGATTTAAACTTATTACGCTTAGGGAGATTAAAAGTTATTGCTTGCTATTTAATTTAATCATTATATTGATCGAGGCCAGATACTCTTCAGTTTTGACATATCTAACAAATGAGGTGAGTAGATTAACAAGTGTAGACAAATTGACTTTCTCCGTAATTTTTTTAATTGTCTTATAGGAAAAACCCTAAAAATTATTTGAAACGATTTTTAATAAAAGTTATTGAGAAAACATCTTACGAAATCTACAAATCTAAATTAACAAATATTTTAAGACACTGCTTTCTAAATTTTGGTATAGTATATACGATCTCAGTTGGGACAGCATAAAAACGAAAACTCGGAGTAAATTCGGCATCTTCTTTAGTTGACAAATCAAACTTCTGGCATCTAATCTCGGCCACATTTCCAAATGGCAGGTCTATCACGTCCACGTGGATTGAAGACGAGAAGTGATGAATATGCGAGTTTTCGTTTTAATGCTGTCCCAATTGAGATAGTATATACTGTACAGTTTATTGTCATTATGATGACATTGGAGTTGTTTTAGTATTAGTAGAAGGGACAAAGTTGCTGTGGAGGAAAACCCATAGTGCAAGAGGCAGCTAATAACGCTACAAGAACTGAAAAAGGGAAAAATCTACATAAAATAGTCAGGATTCATTGGTTCTGCATCTGAACTATCTTTGTGGATCCATAAACGATATATGAAACATGACGTTTATTTTTTGTTCAGAAAAATGTTGCCCTTCTCGATTCTGGGTCATTTATTATTTTTATATGTTCGTTATAAGAGTATTATAGAGTATTACGTCAAGTTCTCCATAGTGTTAAAAATGGATTCTAGAAGTAATGGTACATTTGGAAGAATTTCGTGAAATAACTGATAATCTGGTACTAGATATTAATTTATCAAAATTAGGATAGTACCACCTAATAGTATTAGCAATTCTGAAGTCAAAATGCTTGTGTGGGTATAGAAAATTGTCAAAATAGTCATGGATTTAAAAAATACTCTCTTAGCTTATCTCATCCTGTTGTAATGATTGTTGTTTCCATTTGCATCTGATATTCGTCAAACGTTAAAGAATTTCATTTATCGTTTACTTCTGTTGGGTCGAATTTACAATCTTGCTCAAGCAATTTGCGATGCTGTCAAAATGCCTATTTCTATCCTTCGATATCGATATCATAAAGCAGCAGTTTCTAGTTACATGACCATCTTCGACTAAGACAATTTACACGAAGTAAATTCTTGTACGATTTTTTCAAAATTCTTCCAGCATCATTCATATAATAAACTACATCGGTAACAAATATTATGGAGTTATTGCACAAGACTTAAGAATATTTTATCATTCCATTGTTTAGATATGATTTCACATGTGTTATATTATATGTGTTTCAATGTAAAGGTCGTCTCTAGAATTTATCGCTGCCTCTCGATTTCTGATCAAGACGGAGGGCGATACACGTAGACCCTGCATAATTTAGACCCTGTCTGACTTAATAACAATCCATCCCAACTCACTCCATATCCAGAACTCAAATTACCAAACTCCACGCCTCATGTGAATAGGATATTCAATTAGAACAATGTGGCAAAAATCAAGCTGTGAGGTAAATCAAGAATTCAGGACACCTGATAAATTTAATTACACACCTGGACTCTAAAATATGTGCATATTTATTGAATATGTTGTTTGGCAAAGTGCCAAAACAAGGTAAATGAACATAAAATATGTGCTTGGAGACGGCCAAATTGAAACATCTGCCGGTAAACTGCGTCAGCTCATTCGGTTTGTCGTAATAGTGGGCAGACGTCTTCATGCATATTGCAGGAATGATATAGTCAATAGGCAATATCTAGGATTCCTAAGGGATCGATAAGCCACCGGCGTAATACACATCCTTTGCATATTGAAAATGTTCTGATGTGGGCGGAAAATGAGTAAACAAACCCGTTTGCATTAAGGAGGATCGTTTTCGACTTTACGTGGGATGAAAGGTAAAGTCTTATCGCTCCTATAGGTCAGGAATATAAATCTGATTAAATGACGGCATTAGTATGATAGAATTTCATTGTAGTTAACTAACAATGGGAAATCATATATAGTACAGCCCTGAGAGGGATTTGAGCTAGGATTAAATAATCCTTTTTAGAATAAAGCATATTCTTCCCAGGATTTGACAAACAGCAGAAAAAACTATTTATGAGAACTAAAAGAAAAAACTATCTGCAAAATAATCAATTTCCAGTCTTCGGATTCTTTCGATAACCTGAATACTGGTTATAGTAGCAATTGAAATTCTAAAATGAATTCGTCTATTTCTTGTTTGACAATTCTCATTGTAACCCTAGTATCTACAGAGTCCCCTTAGGCCATGCGGGGTAAACTAGTATCTACATAACTTCTTACGGCTATGATGATTCAATCAAAAATGAAAAAAGTCTATATATTCAATAGAACATTAAAATTTACTGGAAACAAAACTTTGTGTTTCTCTGTCAACCTACATCTGACTGTTAGAGACCAGAAAAGCCCTAAACTGAATTTATTTACATACCTTGTCCTTCAATTTTTCATTTTCATTTCATTCTAATGGATTAGATTTTTATGAAGGATTGGTTATTTATCATTGGCCGAGAAATACAAAGTTTTGTTTTTAGTCGATTTAATTGTTTTATTGAATAGAAACAGTTTTGTTCTCGGAGAACGAGGTCGGTCGGCGACGAAGGCAGACGCGTTTTAAGTGTCCCCTACAAAATCTCGAAGAAGATCTGTTAAAATTGTGGAAAATCGTTCAAAATTGTGTTAAATTAAAGCGTGGACAATTCTACATTAATTGATATAAATTAGCATAAGTCACTGCAAGCGTATACGAATAATTTGAAAAAGGATAAAACATCTGGTAATATAACTCTAATAGATAGTAAACACGTGCAATCGGACCGACCGAACTCAGTGCTAGATACCAAAGAGGGCCAGGTCATAAACTCATCAATTACCCTGCAATAACAAACTAAGGGACGGATATATGAAGTGAAGTGCAAGAAATCAAATCCAAGAAGGGATGATAAGCCAGCAGCTGTGGATTAAACAGATAAGTTGTTTAGTTCATTACTGTAGTTTATTTCTTTATTTAAATTGAAAAAAAATAAAAATTTAAAAGGTGTTAATAGTACAGGCAATGAAGGCAAAATTTTGTAAAAACCTCGCAAAAATTAATAAAAGGATCATTTCCGGGATTTAAGTAGGCAATAACCTGTAGAATGGAATGATGCATTCTGTGCACTTCTAAGTTCCGGGAAAATTAAAATAAAATTGAAAAAACTTTTTTATTTTCGTTTTTTTTTGCTCTAGCGGTTAAAATAATGAAAATACAGAAAACAGTTTTCGACAAAATTTGTAGCTCGTCTCTTTCTCTACAAAAAAGGTCTTTACAAATGTTTGTCTTACTTAAGCCGTTTAGGAGATAAATCCAGTTTTCCACTTATAGTTTTGAGCCCCTCCGAAATGCACGGAAAATGAGAATTCTCTGGGAGTTTCGTACGTCCGGACACATCGATCGATAATTCTTACTATTCAGAGCCGCTAAAAAAACGAAAACAACATAAAATGTAGAGAAAAGTCTCAGCTCTAATATGGAACTAATCACAAAATTCATATAAATTTTTATCCTAGAGAAAAAAGTGTTGGAAGATGGCTTAGTATACTTTATATAGTTGATTTATTCATATCTTTGAGTTTTATGCATCCTGCCTATTTCTTCCGTAACAACGGGTGCTTTCACTGCATGGACTCGATTCCAGGCACTTTAATCTATATTTAGTGAAAATTTCATTGAAGAATGTTAAGAAACAAATAAGTTGTATATGTTTTACTGTATAATTGTGCATTTTCTGAACGTGTATGAATAATGTAGTCAAATTCAAAAAGAAATGCACGCATTTAAAAAGCTCTAAAGTCATTCGCGAGAATATGTTTTATTGCACTTATAATCCAAAAATTAAGACTGTGCTATTATTATTAATTAAGGTATAGCGAATTGAACTCCAAAATTTGGAGGTGATTGATCGATGAGAAACATACCCTCTACTTTGATCGCAAGGCATATCTTTCCAACAAAAGTAATTGGAATAAAATGTTAATTGGATTAGTATGTCATTATATGAGAATATATAAGCAAAATGAATTGTCATTCTAACGACTCCCGGCAAAGATATAAATAATATATGGATCAACTGTACAAAGTTTACTAAGCCGTCTTCTGACAATTTTTCTCTATGATAAATTTATTTAAATATTTTGTGATTAGTTCCACATTAAATCTGAGACTTTTCTCTACATTTTATGTTATTTTCATTATTTTAGGGGCTCTAAATAGCAAGAATTATTGATCGATGAGCACGGTCGTACGAAACTCCCGGAGAATTCTCATTTTTCGCGCATTTCGAAGCGGCTAAACTATAAGTGGAAAACTCAATTTATCTTTTGAACAGCTTAAGTAAGACAAAAATTTGTAAACGCCTTTTCTGCAGAGAAAGAGACGAGGTATAACTTTTGTTGGGAGCTTTTTTCTCTATTTTCATTATTTTGGCCGCTAGAGCAAAAAAACGAAAAAAAAAAGTTTTTCCAAATTTTTTTGAATTTTCCCGGAACTTATAAGTACAAAGCATGCATCATCTCATTGTCCAGGTTATTACCTACTTAAATCCCAGAGATGATCCTTTTATTAATTTTTGTTACCCTAAATGGCTAATTTTCCTGTACTATAAACATAGGTAATGAAATAGAAAAATATGCGGAATTTGAAAAACGAAACTTAAAACTGAAACTGATTATTTCAGGAAGGAGCAGGTATACAAGATGTACACAATATTCTCTCGGGCCTCTTTCTCATAACCCGCTGACGAAAGCTCTTTTTACCGTGAGACAGAACCCTTCTCTGCACTTCCACCGTAAATGGATATTTACCAGTGGAATGGTTAATATAAATGAAAGCTCATTGCGGCGAGCTGAAACGCAGATTTCTGGGAAACATGAAACCATATACTTATGGACGCAAGCGGGCAGGAGGCGGTGCTAGATCCAGAAACTGAAGAAGCACGAAACTTGATGATGATAGAGGGAAACTTAAAAGGAGCATGGAAACTAAAAAGAAGCATCTCGCAAATACATACACTTCCCATCCGAGGACGACAGATGGAAACTAAAGAGAGGCATGGCAACTAAAAAGGAGCATCTCATAAACACTTGCACTTCCCATTCCATATTCCCACCCCATGCGTCATGTGGAGATAGGTTCTTGTTCTCATTTTTAACTGAATGGCCAGCAGAGGTTATGTAGATACTAGTTTACTCTGCATGGCCGTAGGGGGCTATGTGCGGTTTCTTGAGTGCGACATTATTTATTTAATTACTGTTGCAATACATTGCTGACGACTTTGTTTGCACATTTAAATAAATGGTAAAGATTTCATTATTATGTTTGTTCCTATTTATACTTATCTTTGTGTGGTGGTAATCAATGCTCTGTGTCCACTCATTCAACGACTACAATTGCAATCGGCTTTCAACTTATTTTGTTTCCACGGATAATTTTCGCAACCTTCACGGATATCTTCTTTGTGTTGACATTGGTTGTTGATACAAAAATAATAAAGAGCCTTCTTGAAAGGCTCCCGTAATAAAGCGAACGCTGCAAATAGATTGCCTTCTATAAAGCGCAAGTTAACAAACGGGGCATTCAGTCTAAAGGTTTGTAGCTCGTCAATATCTTGCGTAATTTCCCCTCTGCTGAATTAGTTGTCATTGCCTTTGTGTCTAATCATCAATGACTAGAGTTCTCGATATGATAACAGGGTTGTACTTCGTAAATTATGCCGCATTATAATTCATTAGATTCCTAACTTCTCACACTGCATCTAGATTTATTTCAGTTACCTCAAATATGTTAAAAGCATTATTGAAGTTAAATTTTGAGAAAAAAGAGCTAAGATCCGTTTAATACAAGAAATCACTAACAAGCAATAAGCGATTATTCGGTAACTTTGATATGCACTGCGTCTTTAAGCAAATCCTAGAAATAACTTTAGTTGTGTAGAAGTGCTAACTGCTATACAGTAAAAAGGTATAAGCGTACATTGCATGTTATCAGATAAGTTACTAAGAATAATTTTCGGTCAAGTGCGAGGCGCGCTCCCGTGCAGGGGATTCCGTACTACATAATAATTTATGATATAAGGATATATCTCCATGTGTGTAGATAAACATCAAACCTACAATAATTTTATATTCCCTAAATCATATTAAAATAATTCAAATTATTTGAATTAACTTCAAATAAGTACAAAAACACACCAGAGAAAATAAAATAGAGATAAGTTTAATAAGTTAAATGAGATTAATACGGTCTGTGATAATTTGTTCACCCCAGTTAACCTGTTATAATGTATATCACATACAAGTAATGTAATTTACACTGTTGTACGTAGTATATTTAAGTGACCATAGCAATATATTATTTCTAGCCACAGGTAAATGAAAAGTAATTGAAACACTTGTAGAAAGCTTAGGACCCCGAAATAAGATTTCAGTGATAATACTTATGTAATCAATTTTATTATGTAAAATTTTGTAAATAAAGACTTTTGTAAATAAAACCTAAGAATTAGCGATTAAAAATTTTACAACAGGTGTTCAGCGACGCACCTCTTTCAAGGTATACTCAGAAGATCTTTTATTGTAAAAATTTGAGACATTTCCTCTGAACATTTCCAACAGCAAATTCAGGAACATTTTGAAATCGATACCAAATCAAGGAACCGTATTCTAATATTGATCTCACATACGGATACCAAAGTACTTTTATTGCAATGGTGAAAATTACGACAGTTTCGAATTCTAAAACTAAAATTTTAAATACAGATATTGTATGTAGATTGATTAATATGTTCATCTAGAAACTATTTTTGACACACACATTAAGATCTTTTATGGATTCACATCACTTAGGTAAGTCTGTTGACTTTAATTGTCAGATAAATTTTGCCTATTGTTTCTTTAATATAAAAGTTAAGCTTTTGCATTTATTAATGTTTAATAAGAGAATTATTTTCGTCGCCCCAAATTTCAAACATTTTCACCTGATTCTGAAGAGATCGACAACCATTAATATTTTATACAGCATGGTAAATTTAGTTATCATCAATGTATAACATTTTTCATGATCAATAATCCATATAATATTATGAGTGGAAAGCAAGAATAGTAAGGGATCAAAAATAGACCCTTGGGGTACTCCAAAGCATCAATGAATCGTCGAATCGTTAATTTTTTCTGTTTTGTTTAGATTAATGTCCTGGCGGAATCAGGCCATAACTAATCTACCGCTCAATCAGGGCAACAACACAAACATATTCCTTGTGGCATTGTCATCTGTCGTAGCTGAGAATCGAACTCAGGGAAGATGACAGCGACTAGTTGCTTCGTCCCACCCAACCGCTGCCCAACTCATTACTACCATCTCGGTAACAATAAAAATCCAATTAAACATGTATATCTAACCAAGTTTCAAACTCAGGACTCCATAGTCAAGCCTTACGCGTAAGCACTTATCCACCGAGTAAGTAAATGATATCCAGTTTAAACCAGAAAATATACCTTCTGCTGAGTATGAAACGACCGCAGGAGTTTTGGCCTCTGTAAAATTACTGTATACTACACTACAGTAGTTAAAATCTAATGAACCTGTGCAATTATTTTAAATAGTCATATGCCTTTTAAGGTATGGAAATAGGGTAAATAGAGAATTTAGATGCCCAGAGAACTTCAAACATTGATCTAACTTCAGTCCATTATTTCTTATTATAGTTTCAAATATTATCATGAAAAATATGAATAATACTAATTTACAATTACTGTGACACCCTTTAGACTATTTTAAGCTACTAATGAATTTTGTTATGGAGGCTAGCGTATATCTTAGTTTCATCTGTATGTTTATATATTGTAGTTTTCAACGGCACGTAATATATTAGTACAGTATTAGTATATAAGTACAGATATTAAATAAGAACGAACCTAAGAACGAACCTTGAAGAATGCCAGATACAACTTTTAAAGGAGAGGAAATACAATCACCAAAGAGCATTTTTTGAAGTCTATTATTTAAATCTGAGTTAAAGATAGCAATGCTCCTATAATCATGATTCAAGTTTTACCCACATGACTTCATGAATAATCATACCAAAAGCTGTAGAAAAGTCAAACAGTACTACAATAGTTACTTATTCTTTATCAGCGTTTATTATGATATCATTAATAACTCTAGTAAGAACATTGAGGTTCTGCGTCTTTTTCCAAAACCTGACTGGCTTTCATGCAAGACTCTACACCGCACTCTACAGCTTGGTCCAACTAGACTGTGCTGCCGCGTAGGGCTACCTCCTTGTACATCTTACTCTCGAACTATAATCCGCACATGATAAAAATACCTTTAACGGACAAGCATCAATTGGTAAAATTTTCAATTACCCTGTTTAATTATACGTATTATTTAAGTTAAGGATTCTTAAAAGTAAAGTATAAAGTTTTAAAGTAATGTTTTCTTTCCAGCTGACGTACTCGTGACGATTGCGCGTTGGCTAGGAAGTAGCCGAAGGTATGCGCGCTGGGGAAGAGTATTCTGAACTGGCGGATTTGGGTGGCGGCTCCTACGGCCGCACCTGGAGTCGAACCCCAGGCAGAGGACGAGCCCCGATGCCGGCCGAGGCGGAGGACGTGTTGGGTCCCAACGGCAGCCCGAGAAGTCACTCAAGGAGCCGCTCGGGGCTCTACTATTCTCCGCCGGGAACATCGTACACAATAGTGGAGAGGCCGTCTTCTGTCATGCACCACCATTCGTCTAGAGATTATAACACTACGCACTATAATTCGTTGAGCAGTCCCAGAGGTAAGATGTAACTAGTTAAGGAGTTTTCTTCGTCTAAAAGTTTCTTAGTTCACGGTTCGCGGTGAGTTGCCGAGTGTATTAATAGAGCAAAATGTCTTAAAACCGATTTTGGCTTTAGTCCAGGGTTTCTTTAAGGGAATTTTACAACTATATAAATTGTGAACAGAGAAGGCAGCTAGTATAGTTCGTATGTTATAGTGGAATCAATAGAGGCTAAAAACATGCATTATTTCGTAATAATTACGAGAAACTTCAATTTTCCTAAAACCTTTTGATATCACTTTTACATAGCTTAAAATTAAAAGTTATAAACATATTGTTGTGAGGAAATTGTTTATTAATTATTTAAATAAAAACAAAATGATTACAAGTTGAGAAATTTTAAAGCAATTTAATTCAGACTGACATGTTAGAGGTTTTCGGGGTCACTGAAACAGATTATGATGCCAGAAAAAGGTTATTCAAAACGGCTAATCCAATATGGCCCACTTTTCGATTAAAATTTAATTAAAGATGACGTAACTCTATAAATTTTAAACAAATTTCGCTTGGATTGACACTGTGGGTGTATTTTAGGTCACTGAAATAATAAAAAATTTGGGATATTCCTGCTGTCATTGGCCAATTTAGGGCGGAAAATTAATTTGGTATAGTCATAAAAAGTTGAAGGGTATAAAGACATGTTCGCTAAATTTTTCTTTTAATTTTCGCTTAATTTTTGGCCGCGCCCCATGGGCCTTAAAAGGGCCAAATTTTCAAGGTCATGTATTGTTTTCGTTATAGCGTCAAAAAGTTAGGAATCAATGTATACAGTAACCAAAAAAATATGGAATAAATAAAAGAATTTTTATCCGCGCCCCAGGGCCCTTAAAATATATAAAAGTAGCTTTTCGTTTGAGTAAGTGATAGGCTGCCTAATATTATTGTATTGGTTGTCTTTATTTAATATAATATACATACTTTATCAATTACCCATCCCAGAACTCATCGCGAGGAGGTGGCTGCTTACCAAGTTCCTCCCACCCCTTCCTCCCTTTTTCGACTTCTTGTACTTATTCTAATCGTAGATCTAACTTATTTATTACTCAGTTTTGCTTTTTTTGGATCTATAGTGTAGTATAGATTTTTGGTTTCAAATGATGGCAGATCACTCCTCACACCAAATTTTATGCGAATGTACCCGTCTCTTGAGTCACGACTACAAACTTTGCCTGAAGCTTCAGTGGTGATCTTTACACATCACTCGACAGCTTGAGTGTGGCATGGAAATTGTTTAATAGTGATGGCAGATTTGCTCTGAAGTGCTGTCATTAAATCGTCGGTAGAAATGGTCATTGTAAGAGGCGGTTCGGTTACGGTACATTTGTTCCAGTCAATTAAATCGATATAGTCCTTAGCATTCTAGTTGAAAGCAAATATTTTAAACACATACATTTTTTGAATATCTCGAATTCCTAGCCCTCAAAATGCGATAAATCCCAAGTTCTCTTATATGACTCCGAAAATCTGTGATCATGGTTAACAAAATGTTTTCGGGGTGTCCAAAATAAGCGTTTGTGCTAATAACTCAATAATCTTCTTTATTTCATTTGGAAATTCTCTAGATAGACTTATCGATTTCCATAAATATTGCCGCTCCATAGTGGCATAATGACGAGCAGACTTTCATAATAAAATTTGTCAGTACAACCAAGGTTTCAGAAGGCTCACTTAACGTGAAACTAAATAAACACATTATACTTGCATTGTCCCACATACATACAGGTCGACACTCGTAGCTACGACGCAATAGGCAGTTATTACCAGGACCGGGCTAAGTGTGGATGAAGCGTAAAAAATGTTTTTAGGTTGGGGCACGGCGAAATATTAATATAAAATTATGAAATTTGATTGGTGATTTAGACCCATTATTTAAAAAGTATTTACGGCTATACCAGATCCAGAACAGTAATTTTACAAAAATTTTATTTTAAGGCCATTGGGGCGCCGCCAAATTTCATTTAATACTTTTCGTAAAAATACAGGACATTTTTACAACTTTTTTTTGCTATACCAAATCAAATTTCAAAAAAAAATTTTTTCAATCGTTTTCGGCCCGCCCTCCTATTGGCCATGGAATAGAAATTCTAAAAATCTTTTTAATGTCAAAATCGTAATCTTTAAATCGTTACAACTTGGAAAATATAAATTTTCATCTAAAATTGTAAGCGACCTTCCTGTCTTACGATAAGATTGTATAATAGATTCGGTGGTTACTATTTTACTTTCTTGCCTTCCTCTCTAGAGGAAGGTAATACGCGGCAATTTTTAGAGGGTAAACTATGTTGTACTCAGCATTAGAAAGTCAATGCAAAAAAATCATGAAAATCCATTCGTTATAACTGGGTTCCGAGGTAAAAACCTAATTGCACTCGGCTAAATGATACGATTTTTACAGCTACCTTAATAATGGATTTTATTCTATGATGTTGCATTGAACTTTGTCTAAACTACGTCGACACAACCGGGTCTAATTACAGTAACCACTACACATCAAATAACTATTATTCGTTGCTTTCAGGGACCTATTTGGGCTCAAATCCAAATTTCAGCACTACCAGAACACCATCATCAACAAACAACAAGAAACGACCAATATCCCCTGAACAAGTGCTTCGCCTTTTCGGTACCAACAACCCCTCTGCTACTGCCAAAACAAACGTAGAAAGGCCCCGTCGTTCTCCAGCTAGCAGTCCCCCTTCCACTACTCACCAAATCAACTATCGCCCACCGTATGTACCCAGTATCCATGAATTATCTACTAGGACCGTCACGATGGTCCGTGAGCCCCAAGATGGGACCCACGGATTTGGAATTTGTGTTAAAGGGGGTAAGGAAGCAGGTAAGCTGTAGGCATTCATTAGTTGTTACCTCGCACCCAATTGTCCCGTATGCTGCATAAACTGCTTGAGTTATTTCACTTTATGCTTTTAAAGTAGAACTATTTTAAAATCGCTTTGACTGTGAAGACAATACTTATTTACAATTTAAAATATCCGATAAATAGCTTAAAATAAGCCCATTTAAATTTTACTTCCAGAAACTCTACGTAACATCAACGCATGCTGATGACGTCATCGGTTCCATTGTTGGTAAACAAACGTCGTTGATGTGCATTGTAAATACATGTTATTTTGAATTCCTAATGTTGTACAATGGAAAATATCATTCTCTTGATAATACTTGGATTTCAACAAAATGGTGAGCTCTGAGTGTAAAGTAATGACAAATATATTGTTTTACTTGCAGTTGGTGTGCAAATAAGCAAATCCTGTTTAAATAGAATCCATATTCCCCACTCGTCTTTGTTTACAGTAATTTATAAGTAGCACTTATAGGTTATATTTGTATTGTATCAACATTATATATGTATAACATTATATTAAGTAACTGTTTACAATATTCATAATATAGAAATCAAAATACCACATGAAAGTAAGAGTACATGAATACAAATAATAGTACATTTAATAAAAATAAAACACTTACGTTGCAGCTTTAGAGCCCCTCAGTTCTGCTATGTTGAAATGTTCGTCTTTTTTCATACATTCGGCAATCACGAATATGGCTACAGCAGGTACATTTACGACAGACATCATTAAAGCGAAGATTATACTACCTTTACGTTTTGTTAAACGCAATTTCGGCCATTAATGCAACTGATAACGTCACCACCAATCATAGCGTGTTCTGCATACCCGTTAAATATTCATGTTATTTAGTTGTTGAAATTTTACTTCGATACATGATTGAATGCGGTTTAAATATTGGGAAGGGTTTTAATATATCAAGTAATATCATTTTAATAATATAAAAAATAATGATAAACGTGATTTATTGATTAACAAAAGGCCTTTGACCACAGTTCTTCAGCCCATAATAATATAAATAAATAAAGTAAGTTTGCATATAGTGAAAACATATAATTCCTCTTAGTAGTAGAATTAATTTAGTTGCCTTGCATCTATAAGCTGTGCTATTTAATGATAGACATGAAGTTAGTAACCCAATATGTCAAAATAGTTTATGTCTTGGTTAGTTTTCAATTTCCTACCAGTGTTACTAAATAGTAAAACATAAGTAAAAACATCTTAATAATAACAAAGTTTTATTAAAATTAAATGGTTCAAAGCTCTCTAATATCTCAGCTGAAGCACTCGTTACAAAGTTTTCAATCCTGATTGATTTCTTGATTTTTGATCTGTCTCTTAATTTCAAAATTTCCATAGCAATTTTCAGCAGATTCTCTTCCATCCTGTAAATTCTCTTCTCCTACTCTTTCTTCTTGTAGAACACGTTCTATTACTTCTTCTTGTAGATCTTCTTCTACTACCTACTCTTATAGATCCTCTTCTACCACTTTTTTTGAAGGATACATGAACTACTTCGTGCCTCATTTTCTCTAAATTCATCCTTATCTTTGCCCATTGTTGTTACTGATTTATAATTTACTATGGTTTTTTCACTAAATAATACATCTCGCGATCTGATAAGTTTACTGGTTTCATTATGTTAGATTTACAACTCGAGGTAAATACTTCTATTAAGGAGAACTATCTTCTTATGAATGAGTGGAGTGAGTTAAAAATTATCAAATCAAACAATTAACATCATTTTATCAATGTTGATAATATGACCTATCTCGAGAAGCTTAATTATGAAGTATTTAGTTTAACAGAGCAAAGATTAATTTTTAATGTATGGTTCGCGACGAGCTTGTAGGTCAGGTCATATACATTGACAAAATGATGCTATTTGTTCGATTGAATCATTTTTAACTCGCTTTTGTTAACATCCGCTCATCTGTACTGTGTCCACTTATTGGTCCACGGCCCGGCCCGAATGTCACGTAATATTTATTTTCCTAGCTTTGGTAGATTTTAATAAAAGCTTGTTTTTAAAAAAAGTTTTTTCTATTTATATTTTATTATTTCCGTTTTAGTCACGGTACGTCCACCATTTACCATTAAGAAGTTTCACAGTGAACTGACAATCCTGGCTGCTGCAGCACCAGATTATGACAGATAATTTTATTGTCATCTGCACTACATATTATGTAAGCAAAACTGAAAAACTTTACAGGGTGTCCACCGGGAACTGAATTGACCGATATAGGGAAAATTATGAAACAAAAAATTTCGAAATGTTTTACTAATCAGTGTGACCAATCCAACCAAAATAATTACAAGCGTGTGGTACTTCCGGCTATACATAAAGTCGATACCAACTTGCTTATTTTAAATGGAACACCCTATATATTTTTAACTTTTCGATATGACCATAAAACACGTAGCACACCCTATACCTCGACTCAGCAGTTTCGGAGACATTTGACATCTTATAAAAAATTTGATTGGTGCAACGGTTTGCAAGAATCGTTATAATCAATGATCGGAATTTGGGTTTAATTTTCAGGTTTCAAGCATTTTTTCAAATAAGCACAGATGTTTAGTTCACTGAAAATTTAATAAATTTTAATTTATTTTTGGTGTAATATAAATTATATAATCTAATTTTGTACAACGAACGTTATTTAAGTTAACTGCTCTAGGCTAAAAAACATTCATTGCAGTTCTTGAATCCGAAATGATATCATTTTTTACGATTTTAACGAAGTTAACATATTAATTATTATTGTCTAACCATATCAAATGGTAAAATAAATAGTATATTTTTATTCTTACCGCAATAAAATAAGAACATTTATGTTGTAATTTAAATTAAATAAACTCAATGTATTTATAAGATATGCCAAATGAAAGTGAATTTAAACCGTTAATTTTCATTTTGGGTGCCAATGGACTTGAGATGGCTTCGATGGGGATTCCACTTGGGTATTCTCATGTGTCTGTATAAACTGTGCTCCTAAGTAAACAATTGCATTCTAAACTGAGACCGACTATAGTTCAAAATTAACTTGCAAGATTTGACCTAAACTGACTGATAAATATGTGAAGTCGAATAAAAGAATGTAAAAAGAACAACATAGCGTTTAAATATATTTTAAATATTCTTCTACATTTTAATGTCCAAAAGCTTGACGCTTACTACCCCCTGAATTACAACTTTCTTGTATCGAATGAATTGCAGCTTACATATTCCACTTCAACTCTAAACGTCCAAAACAGAAAGCGTAATCTAATAAATGTATATTATGTTCGTGTTTATATGCCTATATTAGAGAAAATTACATTTTGCACGCATTCGGGGAACAATTTGAATTCCAAAATATATGTAAATGTCTTCAAATACCGTGTGCAATAAAATGAGTTATGGTTTCACTTATTTAGGGCTCTTGAGAACACACGGAAACATTTTTAATATCGAACAAAAGCTTATGAAAATTTCATAGCCGGAGGTTTAGGATTTCATAAGCTTTGAATAAGCAGGATCTCTGAGAGAGAATTTCTCCGAAAAATGTAATATGTATGTACATGCAATATATCTATTATGGAATGAATGCAATTTTAATTTTGAAATTGGAATAATGTAAAGAATGTTTTCAAACACGTTGAAAAAAATGCGTACAAGTTACAGTAGAAATATTATTTTTTTTTGGATGTAGGGCCATTAGAATACAGTAAATCCAACGATATATCGTGTTTAGTATTTTCACAACGGTAAAATACACACTTGAATACTTGTAGACTTTCAGGTTTTTCCATATTTGATATGACTGCTTCTTAAATCTAGCTATAATGGGCTGTGTCGTTTGTCCAATATACTACAAGTTGCAGTTATCACCAACTGATTCCGTAAAAGACTTGCTCGGCATTTTTTATTCCATAAATCGAAAGTACAAGTATAAAATAATGGATCTGCAAAAAATTTGAATTTTATTCGCATGTTTAGTGTCTTAAAAACAATTACAAACCTCCACCTCGCGAATGTTGGGCTACGTCACTATACGCATAGAATCTTCGATCCAAGTCGACTTGATGCTTTTTAGTTGTTATAATTACAGGTCTTTTCGAAGTATTGCTTGTGTTACGTACTTCTTGTTTGATCCAATATGAGTACAAAGAAAAAGAATGTTAAGTATTGTATAATTCCAGAATGCACAAATACAAGTAGAAATGCTCCAGAAAATTAGTTATTTGTGTACCAAAAGCCAAGAAGAGCATAGCAATGTGACTTTTCGAGGAGTCGATTTCGGGACGGGTCCGGTGCCGTTCGCTTCGGGAGTTAATTGTAATTGTGTTAGGATGAACTCGGAGGATGTATTTATAAGGGGGTTTCCGCAATTAATGCGCAGAAATCGGCTATCTCTCTCGCCTCTCATTTTTAGGAACGGGTATTGGAGGGACTGTAGCGGAGTACGATTTGACGAAATAACAATTTTCTCTCGCTCCTGTCGGGCTGAACTTTCGATTTTGACTCTGCAATTTACGACGCCGATTCATCGCCGACTTTCCCCTTTCCCTAGAGATATAGAACGCGCTTCCACTTAACGTATTTATTTAGTTGCGGGCATCTGATAGCCCAATTGCTTTCTAACTTCCTCTCTTTTCACAGAGTGTTTATTTAGTTTTGAATTTTTAAAGCACGGACGGTTTTCCATTTTTACAAAAATAGCCTTTTTTTCGCACAGGCCGAGCTAGTATTCCGATTTCCATTGTGAAATTTTCGATGTCGATAAAACGCCGATCTTCCTTTTTCCATAGACACCTAAAACAACCTTCAACTTCACGTATTTACTTACTACTGAACGGTTATTAGTAGTCGCGGCTTCTCTGTAGATCTCCGAGTTCAAAGTTGCGTACAGTTACGTTACAAATGGGCAACTGTTTTTGAAACTGTTGCTTATTTCAATCTCTTTTATCTCGAGAACGGAAAAAGTTAATAATATGAAATTTTAGGTGCATAATAAGAACATCGAATACTATGTAAAAACGTATAAAAGCCATATAAAAAGAATATCATGGAACAAGCCGCACTTCTCGTTTAATTTAATTCAATCCTAGGTTTCCTAAGAGTTGTATCATTCCCAATCTATGAACTACCGTGTCTTTAAAAATAACACTTAGACTACAGATAAACCGGGAGTTTCATACTTTTCTGTTTGATCTCAAAGACTGAAGGATTCTGGAGGATTAAACAATACAATAACCATACTTTGCCACATTGCCATCTACCGCAAGTCAGACTCGAACTTAGGAGAACAGCAGCGACTAGATGTGTTGTCTTACTCAACTGCAGTCCAGCCCACTGCTACCGTCTCGGTAAATATTAAAAACGCCACTACATATCCATATCTAGTCAGGATTCGAACCCGGTGTCCCGTGATCTCAAACCTAACACGTAGCCACTGACCATTTCTAAATCTCACTTTCATTTAGAGTCGATGAATCAAAAATTTAGTCTGAACATTTTGTGCTGGGTGTAATATTGTGAAATACAAAGTACAAAAAGAGCAAATTTTGAACAAGAGAATATTGAAAGATGATTGTTATGTTCAATTTCCTCAATAATGATTTATGGTAATGTATAAATTAAATTCGATTTTCTCATTGTTAAGAAAAGAAATATTATTTTGTAAAAAAGAGTCAAACAAGTTTCACTTTCATATGTACAAATGTTTTCTATAAATTACGGTTCAAAAGAAAATATTATTAATATAATCATTCTAAGAAAACAAATTTTGCGGGATTTTGAACAACTGTAAAAATTGTCCACAACCTCTTGATGCCAAAAGAGTGTAAGATCAGATGTTGAATAAATTACATTAATGTTAACGATTTTTCAGGATAACCACAATGCTTCTATGATTGCAGGTGTTTAATTCTAGCTTTTAAAATTTATATGATATTGCACACAAATTATAAATAAAATCTAGTAAAAGCTAATTATTAGAGTTAGGTTTGTGAGTTAGCGACAGACTAGTAAACTCGAAAACTTTAGAAGCACGAGGAAAGAACTAGGTTGCTGGTCAATCCGAGAAACTTTTATTAAATTTATGGCTCAAACTTTCCGCAATAAAAGGAAAATATTATCAGGGAATTCAGATTCTGGGAAAGCTTTGGTAAATGTCTACTGTCTAATAACTTTTGGGTCAGCCTCAAGAGCTTTAACTCTGCGGTTAGCAAAAAAATACAGGACGCTGAAAAATATCCACTATTATCTGGAAATGCAAAAAATGATCTTAGAATGCACTAAAACAATTAAGTGTAATTGTCGTCTGTTCTTTTTTAGCTGCAAGTACCCTCTTAGCTGTAATTAAAAAGATTAATAAAGGAACAAGTAAAAAAGAAAAAAACAGATAAGAGCTAAAATAATTGTGCCAAGCGGCATGTTACTGAAGACGCCGATTCACAAAAATCAAATTGCCTATCAAACTAGTAAATCTACAGAAGTACCTTATTTTATAAATGAAATTGAAGAGACGTATGCTGCGGCAAAAAAATTTGTATAAAAATATATATCGAGGAAGAGTTTGATAATAGCCCCCATGGGTCGATAAAATGAGCGGCAGAAATTTTTCATCAATAAAACGATTAACAAGTAGAAAACAGCGACTAATATAGTAGGTAATTCAGAAACGAAAACTTTCATCAAGAGACTCCCCAAGGAGGGTCTCTATTGTAGACGATACTACCATTTTCTGAAGGACACATCAGAGATGTATACTATACGTTTAGGATACTAGTCGATTTGTCCACTGTCAGGGGATTCATTAGAATGAGATGTGAGGAATTTTGCGAAAATCAGTAAATGGCTCAGGTATTAAATGACAGGTATTAACATGAGAGAGAAGGATTGCAATTACGAATTGCTTTAAATCAATTCTTATATGTATTGATGGTACAGTTCCATTGGTATAAGGGTAACAATAAATCATTGTCTAACTAAATAAATATATAAAATGAATAAGATCTGCATAACACTCGTGGTAAGATTGGAATACATCTAGAGGATGTTTAATTTCTGTATACAGTATCACAAGGGTAACAATCGACAAAGAGTCAAATTCCCTGAAGGATATATTTGGGAAGTTTGGAATGTGGTTGAAAGGATTGATAGTAACAATATAATTGAAAATTTTGGTCTTGGGTTCGGCTTTATTTGTCCCTATGGACGTTGATTGTATGATTCCTTAGGACTAATCACTTGGATCGTGCTTTTTAGGTCACATTAGGTATTTAAGTTTTCCAACTTATAAAAATGTGCTAACTGCATAAAATCTGATAAGAGTAGCGTAAGCTTGACCCTCTTACGAGCGACCCCTATTGTGACGTCCATATTTTTCCGTTTTAGATCTTTTCTCACTTCTAAAAAAATTTATTGAAAAATTGAAAATTCGTTCTTCGGCATGATCGAAAATGGACTCGGATGCTTTTTCCCAAAATTGTTGTTGACAGATGAAGTAATATTTCGTTCTACTTTCGGAAATTTTTAGGAAAACGTGTTAAGTCTTTTATAAAATAAATTGTTTTTATAAATGTGAGTTAATTGTACTTTCTTTTTTTTTTTTAGTAGACTAGGTTTGGGTTCTCTAACATTATTACCCTTGTTGTGATTTTCATTTGTCACTAATCTTCAACTAAGCAACTACAAATTTCATGTTAAAAGTTAAGTTGATGATCTAATATTTATAATAATTAAAATACTTTCAACCTTTTTAAAATCTGGTGCTTGAAGGAAAACTCATAACTCTCTCCAAACAAAACAGCTCTTTTCTCACTAAAAAAAGGAAGTCCTAATTGATACCTGCAAGGCTGGATAGTAGGAAAGTGGCTTTCTACCGTGAAATAAAATATTTTTGGGGTAATCCTAGATCAAAACCTACTCGGAAATGAAATCTGGTAAAGGTAATCACAAGAACAACACCGATTATCTGGATTTGATGCATGCTCTTTGTCGAACCATAGGAACTGAAACCTCTTGGTCAACTCTGAAAGTTATTACACCTAGTATTACTTATGTATCGGAGCTTGGTATGGCGGACAAAAATATAATAAAAAGTAATTGTTAATATTGATGACTGGCGTGCTTTGGAAGTACAGGCGCAATATGCCACTGTCTAACAGTTGCAAGATAAGAGCACTTCTTAATCTGCTTCCTTTACATATTTGCGTAAAGATGGACAAGGATCACCGCGTTTGTATACAGCATTCTGATAGTAAATTTGAAAATTTGCGCTGTAAATCTCTCAGCTCGAGAAGAGTAGATTAAAAGGGACATACAAGGAATAAGGATTTATATACTTTCAGAGACCCAAGCAGAACTTAAAGGTTTAAGTTCATTTATTTTCACTTCCAAAATGGCACAGGATGGGAATGCCCTCACACAGTAAAGTAACAGGCAAGATTTAATAATATAACCTTTATCTGCGACGTGCGTGCCAGGAATTGCTGGAAATGTGATAGTAGAAGAACTTGAAAGATAAAGTGCTAACTCGTCATGTATCGAAGCGGTACCATTTAGTGGGAATGTGGGATAGCAGTGTTACACAACGGAAGAGTCATGAAAATAGAAAGATAAACAGGAAAACTCCTACTGGCTTAGATAAGAGACATTTATGAACTATTTACAAAAAGAGCTTAAGAGACATTCGACCTCAAAAGAACTAAATCTTACTAGTCACCTTCAAGAGTGACTGCCCACACTGAGATACTATCTAAAAAATATAGGCAAAGCTGAGGACAAATTTGTTACTTTTATATGGAGATAATTTGGATCGTGAAATATTTGCTTACGTTAAATATATTAAAGTAGGTTAAAATTCTTAGAATAGATACTTTTAGCTCCTTCGAAAGTAGGAAAGACGGCCCCACATAGAATGTATATAGTTCCGGGGATATTCACCCTCAACTTGTAATCTACTGTAATCTGATTGTGCCAGCCAAACTTACAATTGTTTATAAAATTAAAAATCAACAAAGAGAAAGTGTAACAGAAAATCGATCATGACAACTGTTTGTACAATTTTAAGGACGTGGTTATGTTGTAACTTATATATTTACGCATGAATATACGGGAATGAGTTTAGATTATTTTTATCGTATCGATTTGTGTTTTATTTTTAGAAGCACCTATAGAAGAATCCAGCGCAATGTAGTATAAAGAATATTCCGTGCTATCTTTTGGTTCTACTCAATTGCTTGGCAGCCATTCAAAATGCCTTTTTATATGGAAAATTACCCAAATAAATCGTTAGTCAGATTGTTGCATTCACTTCATGGCCAGATTGAATGAAAAATTATGCACAACTGACAAAGAATAGAATGGTAATTGAATTTAGGGACTAAAGCTTATTGACCGAAATTTTATACTATTTACGAATATTAATAATAATTTACTAATAATAAGAACAGGTGCCTAATAAAAAATAAATTACTATAAATTTTTTTATTAATAATATAAAGAGTGTCTGGTGTATATGTACAAATATTTTGCATGATAATAAGCGAAAGAAGTAAAAAATTTTCTTTTACTCCAACGGTTTCTTTTGAACTAAATATTTTCTAAAAATACCGCTTCCACATCCAGATTTCCCCTTGAAGTCTCTTTAAAGGAAAACATCTCGACTATATTTGCACTCTAGTATGTGGAAATAATTAGTTGTCCACCCCTTCAACGGAATCATCTCAATATAAAGAAATTTGAGGCCTTGGCTTCTAGTATGTACATCAAATCCCAAGTTTCTGTACTTTTACCATCCTGTTTTACTTATTTTCTCTATTTACCCCTATTTAACCCCCAACCATTTGATGAAATCATCTCAAATATAAACTAGTTCCAGATATCATTATAATACATACGTGTACCAAATTTCAAGTGAATATCTCAATTTTATTTTATCAGCCGTTTTAATAATGGAGTGGGGGTGGTGGGGAGGGATGTAAAGTATTATAAAAAAATCTGAGGCATTGGCTTCTAGTATATACACCAAATCCCAAATTTCTATACTCTTACCAGCTTACTTTACTTATTTTCCCTTATTTACCTCCATTTAACCCCCAACCCGTTACCGAAATTAGCGCAAAATATAATCTAGTTCCAGATCTCGTCATGATACATATGTGTACTAAATTTCAAGTCAGTATCTTAAACCGTTCCTGAGAAAACGTGCACACAGAAAAAAATTACAAAGAGACCGAACGACAGACCGACCGACCGACAGACAGAATTTTCTTTCGCTCAAATTTAAAATTTCGACGTTTTATGACATTCAAGTGTATTTCAAGAAAAAAAAGGATTTTTTTTACGATTACTATACTTCAACTCCACTACTAGTCCAGTCGGTAAACTAAAAAATACACCAGAAGCTCGCAAAAAATAATAATAATAATAAAACGTCTTTATTAAGGCGAAGTTTAGCCATAGGCTACTCTTACACTTAACCTTAAAATGTTATCTGAGATTTTCCTTCCGTAACTGTTAGTGAGAGGATTAAACATCACAACACCACAAAAATCAGTTTTGGGGGTGCCGCCCCTAAAAACCACCCCTTCGGTGAAGAAAGCCTTATTTTACTGATAACTCGTTAACCGTTGAAGATATAAAGAAATTGCTCGTCATAATAAGAAAGCTTGACTAATTGCCTAAAAAAGTCCTCTTGTAATTTTCTTGCATATGCCATGGTTTTTGAGAAAATCGATATTGATCGATTGATTTCGTTTATTTGAAATTTTCTTCGCGCGGCCTATAGAAAAAATTGAATTGCTCGAAAACCAAACAAGCTAGGAAGAAAAATCAAAATGGGTTTTGAAGGGATATAAAATACTGTCTTGTGTTGCCATTTTTGAGGGCTATTGATATTTATTAATTTATAAAAATAACAATATAATAGTTACCTCTTGATTTTTTGGGCATCTAACTATTCACAGGCCCATAAAAAATAACTTAGTATAATACAAGTTATACATGAAGTATCATTTTTTATTTCAAGATAGTACTTCAATGCAGAAAAAGTTAGGAATAAAAATATACACGTTTAAAATTTTTGAGCTAAATCTTCAAGATGTTTGGGCCTCTTTTACTTTTAGGAAACCAAAATTTGGCTAACTTCAACATGCTGGTAAATTTGTAAATGTGAATATTTTTATTCCTAACTTTTTCTGCATTGAAGTACTACCTTGAAGTAAAGGATAATGCACTTATAACGTATATGAAAGTCAGTTATTTTTTATGCGCCTGTGGATAGTTAAAGTGCAAGAAATCAAGAGGTAACTATATTATACTGTTATTTTTATATACTAATAGATACCAATGGCCATCAAAAATGGAAACAGAAAAGAGTATTTTATATCCCCTTTAAAACCCATTTTGATTTCTTTTCCTAGCATGTTTGGTTTTCGAGCAATTCGATTTTTTCTATAGGCTGCGTGCAAAAATTTCAAATGAACGAAAATTAATGCGCATTAAAAACACACATTTTGCAATTTTTATCAATTACCGATTTTCTCGAAAACCATGGCATGTACAAGAACATTACACGAGGACTTTTTTTAGGCAATTAGTCAAGCTTTCTTTTTCATGATAAGCAATTTTTTTTATATCTTCAACGGTTATCAGTAAAATAACGCCTTTTCACCGAAGGGGTGGTTTATTGAGGAGGTTGCGCGGTTCCCCGAGAACTGATTTTCGTAGTTTTGTGATGTATAATCCCTCCACTAACAGTTACTGAAGGAAAATCTCAAATAGCATTTTCTGTTATGGAAATTTTTATAATTATTGGACTATACGTGGATGTGGAAGTAATATGATAATTTCAGACCAGATAGTAGTACTTATGTTACTAACTGGGTCAGCAATGCTGGCAAAATTGGGCCAAGTTCAAGGTCGTTTTGCGATCTGTATCTCCCGTTTGATTATATTTATTACATCTATAAGAAATAAGAAACGTAAAATACGGTAGATAAGTACCACCCAACCTATATTAATGTCCTTAACTGTTTTACATTAAAAATGTTGCCTCTGTCAGCATCGGCAATTCAAAAGTAAAACTTTTATTATTTTTAAATGACAAAGTGGCAATACTGTAACACCCGCATCAATGTCACAACAAGTGAGTGCAATTTTCTTGTTTCTCTTGTCTTCTGTTTATAGTTGCACTATCTATGCTAAAGACATTGCTTATTTCTAATTAGTTTTAAATAAAATAAAATAAATTTGATTTATAAAAAAATTATTATTATTTTCTACTTCGTTTGGACCAACATAACATTGTGTAAAATATTTGTACGTATACACCAGGCATACTTATAAATGAACATTCGTGAAGTTTGTTTTAATCTTTTGTAGATATAAATTGAAGATTTTATCTTGTTTCGGTTTATATCACTATCAAGAGAATTATTGTCAGATATAGGTCGATCGATATTTAGTGCACAAAAATGGTTCTGTCACTGACGGATACTAAAACTGCAAGCGCCGTCTCTTCAAATCGTTAAATTTACTAAATAACACAGTACTTCTGAATATTGTTCTTATGTAACTCTACTCTTATATAACTTATATCATGAGTTTATCTGTAAGTAACTTTAACTCCCACAGCACGATTTTTTATATTCTCATTGTATTTTGTTCAATTTACTTGCTATTTGAGCTTATAACTTACAAGTTATTTTTAGATCCTTCAATTGTCCTGCTAAAAGCTGCTTTTATTTCCTTACAATTTTATAGTCAGTATAATAGGTTGTGTATTGTCGAGGTATAGGCAACAATAAAGAACTTTATAATTATAACGAAATACGTTTTACATAAAACTGGTTACAGGCACGTTTTGTAAAAATCGCTGCCTAAGGAATCACTACTTTTACATCCATTACCATTACCATTACCATTAAAATATAATTTTAATTTTTAACTATTGTTGAACATGTCAAATAGGTATTTATTTCATTTCATTTATTTCATTTTTACAATAATAAATAATAACCCGACCTGTTACATACATAGTGAGCACGTAAAGGTTGTAATAATTCATTAAAATAGTTACAAAACAAGTGACAAAAATTCGCTCAGACCCGTCTCAATCTGTTTATTTAAAAAAAGTGCTGCAAATATATTTTTTAAGTTATGACGTTATCGCCATTTTTTTAAATGGCAACCCCCATTTTTTAAAATGTCATTTGAAAGAGCACATTTTTCTGCATATAGTACGTTAAATTCTAGGGAGTATTGCATGACGAAATTATCGAGAAAAAAATCTTAACTACTTATAACAATGCAATAAAACAAAAATACAAGAAATTAAGAATACAGCAAAAAAAATAGATTAAATGTTCAAATTGCACGCCATTTGCTTCTTGACAATGTTCAAGTCGAAACTGAAATTCTCGCAAGACGTTAATAATTGTTTAGGGTCCAATTATTCCAATTTCGTAAGTAATTCTGTCTTCTAAGTCCTCAATATTGTTCGGTCTATTAAAATAAACTTTGGATTTAAGGTAACCCCATAAAAAATAATCCAATGGGCTAGGTCCGGAGATCTAGCTGGCCATTCTATTGATCCGCGTCTACCAATCCATCTGCGTGGGAAAATTTCGTTTAAATAATTAAGCACTATTACCGAATAATGTGGCGGTGCGCCATCCTGTTGAAACCATATCGAGTTTTCCGGTACATTAGTGTTTTCACCATTTGGATACAGTGCGACAAGTTCTGGAATTATGTTTTGTTGGAGCAGCTCCAAATATTTTTCGCCATCTAAAACCTTGACCAAAAAATGGACCCAATATTGTAGTCCCAACAATTCTAGCCCACACGTTAACTCTGTGAAACTGAGTATGGGCCTCCACCATCTAGTGTGGATTTTCACGTGATCAATATCGACAATTTTGCCTATTCACAGTGCCATTTAAACAGAAGGTGGCCTCGTCAGAGAAAAGTACTCGACTTAAGAAATCTGAATTAATATTACATCGTTCCATCATGGTTTCGCAAAAATCTACTCTGCGGTCGAAATCATCTTCGTTAAGCTCTTGAAATAAATTCACTTTATATGGGTGCCATTTATTCTTCTTCAAATATTTTAAAACAGTCGACTGACTAATTGACTGTCCTGCTGCGACTTCGCGACTTGGTTTGTGAGGATTCTCCTCCATTGTCAGTAAAACATCTGTTTATTTTCTGAAATTGAAGGAAGACCTTTCGTGAAATTATCTATTCTGGGCTATATCGAGTTTTGTAAAAATATGTAATCACCCTAAGAACTATAGCTCCTTTGACACTTTTCAGGAAAATTGCATTATAATTTGCCCAAAATATCCATGTATTATTCTCAATACGTATTTATACATCAACGACTAATAGTCTAGGTGCCAGCGTACAATAAATGAATTTATACATATTCTCTTGTAACTTCCTGTATGGCCTAATCCACAACTTTTTTCCTCTGCGAAAATTTTCGAAAACGCGGCGTTCACCCTTCAATTCTTCCAAAAGAATTCCACGCGTCGTACTGGAAAATCGGGAAATCTGTTTTGTCGGACAATTCGAAAATTGGAATCTACATACTACATCTACAGTTACTATTAAGCAATCTTGAAAAAATCAGCTAGTTATCAATAAAGTAAAAGTTGTTAATTCCTAATTTTTATAAAAATTCCGAATAGACAACTTTTACAAATGTATGCAGTCCCATACAAGTCTCGATTGGACTTGCATGGAACCGATTGCCTTTTTGTGTTCTATTTTCTATATTATCTAGTATATATTTACTTCTGCTGTTATTAGTGAGGTTCTGTGAAATTCGTTTCCTTAGAGAAATAATCAGAATTGAAGTTAAAGTTCTTTTGATGTTTCTCATACAGTTAACTTATTTAAAAGAACCTTGAAGATAATAAGTAAATTGAAAATTAGTTGCATACAGCTTATATAATACTAATGGTATAGAATATCAAAGTTTACTCTACTCTACTAAAACACTGCTTAGTATTTAGAACTGGTTAGAAGCATTTACTTTTGTTCGACAGCTATGCTTTAACATGTTAATCCGCTCTTTCTTTTCGCTGCTTTGTTACACCTGTCTCTTAGTAGCAACTTAAGCACTAACTTCTTTGGTTTGAATAAACTTTGTATGTTTTTTGCAGGGGTAGGGGTGTACATTTCTCGAGTGGAAGAGGGTAGCGTAGCGGAACGAGCTGGGCTCCGACCGGGAGATTCTATCCTTGAGGTAAATGGAACTCCGTTCACTGGAATATCTCATGAAGAGGCTTTAAAGGTGAGTTTGTAAGACTAATTTTGATAAATTGTTGGATTTGTTTGAACATAGGAGTACTCGCCTTAGTAGGAGGCGGTTCTTGAAATAGGTTATATATTAGAGGGTAAATGAAAATTTAACTGATACGTACGCGTACTCATAATGTCTATAATGCCTATGAACATCATCTCCCAAGTTCTCAGCATCATTTCTGTAGTAAAACTGATAATGTTATATTATGAAGGAAGGGGTGTTTAATAATAATAATAATAATAATAATAATAATAATAATAATAATAATAATAACCAGAAGATGCAAGTCAGTAGTTCTAGATGCTGTACATATCATGCGATCCCTCTGCAGCAGCTGACAACAACAGGGGTGGTCTTGACACAGACTTGTCCGACCATCGCTGAGCGCTTTACTCTATAAGGAGCAGTAAATAATAATAATAATAATAATAATAATAATAATAATAATAATAATAATAATTAAAACAGTGAAGTTATTCAGCAATGACATAAAAATGAAATTTGGATTAGATAAGTGTGCAATTTTGAATATTCCTAGGGGCAGGAGCCAACCAGATCAAGCCTCAATCGAGGACATTGAACCACTAAACCCGGAGGATACTTACAAATACCTCGGAATAGCGCAGAACCAACAAATTAACCACAAGGAATTGAAAATTAAATTTAGAGATAAATATAAATACAGAATAACTAAATTGCTAAACACTTACCTCAATTCCGGAAACCTGACTAGAGCCATTAACACCTGGGCAGTCCCTGTACTTACCTATTCATTCGGGATCCTTAAATACACGGATACAGACCTCAATGAGTTAGATAGACTGACCCGCCGACTCCTAACAAAATTTAGAGCTCACCACCCACGCTCAGCCCTCGAAAGGGTATACCTAAACAGAAAGGAAGGGGGGCGAGGGCTAGTTAACATACGTAACTTATGCAGAAATCAGGAGGCTAGTATGAAGCAGTACTTCCAGCAGTCTAACTCTGAACTCATCCAGGCGGTAGTGGATGCAGACAATGGCTATTCTGCTCTGGATCTACGGAAGAATGCGGTAAATGCAGGACGCACTGACAATGACGATGTCGTCTCTTGGCAAGAAAAGGTACTGCACGGAAAATATCCCAAAGCCTTGTTAAGTAACAACATCGATAGAGAAGGGTCACTAAACTGGCTGCAGAGGGGCCAGCTGCATATGGAGACTGAAGGGTTCATCATCGCTATCCAGGATCGAGTAGTCCGTACAAGAAACTACGAAAGGATTATTTTGAAGAAGAACACCGAGGACGTATGTCGAAAATGTCACAGACCGGGAGAGACCATCGAACACATCACCGCCGGTTGCCCGACCCTAGCCGATAGCGCCTACCTGGGTAGGCATAACCAAGTGGCAAAGGTAATTCATATAGAACTTGCAAAGAAACTCAAACTAATAGATAACCCTCCTCCATACTACCGCTACCAGCCAATGCCAGTCTTAGAAACAGCAGATTATATACTTTATTGGGACAGACCTATAGTAACGGATAGAACCGTAGATTATAATAGACCGGATATAGTACTTATAGACAAGCAACACAAAACGGCATTTATAATCGACATCGGTTGCCCCCTAACGATTAACCTCGCCAAAATCGAGGTAGAGAAAGTGTCCAAATATGAGAACTTGGCAATAGAGTTAAAGCATATCTGGGAACTTAACAGGGTACAGATAATACCTATTATAATTTCAGTGGAAGGAGTTATGTCAAAACAACTGACAAAGAACATCAGACAATTGGACCTGCCAGAGTACTTGGCAAAGGTCATTCAAAAAAGTGTTATCCTCCAAACATGCCACATAACAAGGAAATTTTTAAACTGCCCAGGATAAGATGAAATTCTTCCCTGGGATGTACAAAATACCAGCAGACAGCTGTGATTTAGAAGTTAATAATAATAATAATAATAATAATAATAATAATAATAATAATAATAATAATAATAATAGCCAGCATAGTGCATCAGAAACTGGCTACAATGCACAAGCTCTCCGCTAATACGAGTCCCTACTACAAGTACCAACCTGACAACGTGCTCGAAAATGACACTCACAAGTTGTACTGGAACCGAAGCATTATAACGGATAAAACCATACCTTGTAATCGGCCAGACATCACCCTCACAGATAAGACATCCAACACCACGTACCTAATAGACATTGCCATTCCCAACTCGCACAACCTTCAGACCACTTGGAATGAAAAGCTAAGCAAATATAGACCTCTCGCTGATGAAATTAAGAACATGTGGAAGCAGAAACAGGTTTATATAATCCCGATAGTCATATCGGCAACGGCAGTCATCCCGCGGAAACTGCATGAAAGTATCCTTAGGCTACAGCTGCATCCACTCACTTACATCCAACTCCAGAAGTCAGTTGTCCTCAATACCACAGCAATAGTCCGGTCCCACCTCAACATTTCTTAATAGAATTGATAGTTACTTGTTTGTAAAAACCGTACCTATCACTTTCCGTCGAAAAGACGTGCGAAACAAAATAATAATAATAATAATACTATTGACATGTCGCACTATCCGCCGTGTGTTAGCCACTGACGGACACGTTGGCCTCTAGGGGCCCCGTGTCTGACAGGAGTCATGCTACCAACGTAAGTTGTGGTAAAAAAAAATAATAATAATAATAATAATAATAATAATATGTTCCCGGAGAGATCGAGTCCGTTGTCGAGAATGAGAAGTGCCGAATTTATTGGAACTACTCGTTCCCGACCGTCAGGCTGATTCAAGCCAACAAGTCTGACATAGTCCTCCTCGACCACCAGACCAAGGTGATGTATGTCATCGAGTTCTCGGCTCCTTCCGAGACAAACATCACCTTGAAGGAGGAGGAGAAACGGACTAAATACCAAGATCTCCGGTATGAGCTCCGAGCGCTATACCCAGACTACTGGGTCAAGATGGTCGTCCTGATAATCGGCGTTCTCGGTGGGATCAGACCTACGCTGCTCTCAGCATTGAAGACCATACCGGCCTGCCAAAAATCAGCCGAATGGTTGGCAGGCCAAATGCAGAAGGCAGTCGTCTTGGGCTCCCTGCGTCTACTTAGGGCACACGATTCTGTAATCTACAACCACTAACCCTGCGGGATGTGGGGAGTGGTTGTAGATAATTCGCTGGCGCTTCCCCCCGTGAGAATATCAGAGACACGGGAGAACTGTCCAGCATCGCTAACGCGTAAAAAAAAATATGTATTTGCCCAACAGGATAATCCTAATTACAGCATAAAGTGTAAATAATTTTTAAAAATAAGTCTAAAACTTATTACATATACTACATTAAAATAAATATAAAGTGTTGGGTTTAAAAATATAGATATGTAGATAAACATGTAGACAAAAAATACAAAAATAGAAAAAAAGGTATTTTAAAAACTCAATTCATAAATGACCTATGGCCGCATCTAAAAGTTATTTCCTGGTATATATTGATGTCACAGTATTTATTTTATTAACATTGTGACACATAATATATGAATGACACGGCTAAACAGTTGCGTCTCAGTTCCAAACTGTGAAAATTAAATGTTTTAAGTAGAACAGTGTTCTCAGTACCTCTAGCAGGATAAGTGCTATCAATTTTAAAAGATAGAAATTTTAAAAGTTTTCTCTGAATTTTGTCCACAGCATTTTTTTGATAATTGTAGCATGGATTCCAGATTATGGAACCATATTCAAGTTTGGATCTGACAAATGAATAATACAAAATTTTTGGCACGTGTAAATTGTTAAAACTCTTACAGTTCTTCTTTATAAAACCAAGCATTTCCATAGCGTCTCATGTTTTTGAATTAATATACTTTTTAAATGAAAGTTGATAATTGAAAATTATTCCTAAATCTTTAGCGTCTGTACATCGAGATAAAATAGTGCCATTAATACTAGAGTCGTAAACAAAGCCAGTTGTTCTGTTAGTAAATGATAAAACTTTTGGAGTTTGGAGTTTGTGGGAGGGCAGTCACAAAGAGTCACCGCAGCACCCAGGCCCCATTGGGCCTCTTGTACATCCTCCCGAGGGATACAAGATTCCACCTAGGCCTCCAACCATCCTAATCTTATGAAAAAGGCGGTGATGCTGCCTAGGGGAATATCCCTCAAGTTGGCCAAAGTAGGCCAACATTCTGCCAAAATGGATTCTCTGCTAGAGGAGACTGCCGGGCACTCACAGAGTACGTGTTGGACAGTCTCGTCCTCTTCTTCACAGCCTCTGCATAGGGGTGCGTCGTTTAACGTCATGTTATAAAGGTGCTTTCTCAGCTGGCAATGACCAGTAAGAATTCCTGTCGCGAAGCGCAGGTTCTTTCTGGACATTCCCAGGTAGGTCATCGTTGTATCTTTGTCGGGGTATCTAAGCAGATCCCTGGCCAACTGACAACTATGAGTTTCATCCCACAGTTTTCTAAATTTTCTGTGGGTGTTTTCTTTAATCATTAGCATTATTGCTGAGGTCGGCAGTATGTTGGAAGGGCCAGGTCCAAGTATACTTAGACTGGCTGCCTTCTTAGCCAGACTGTCAGCTTCCCTGTTGCCTCTGCATTGTGTATGCCCTTTGACCGAATATAGAATGACACTGTTCATGCTGGAGGCGCCCACAAGTGCTTGATGGCATTCCCATACTGACCCTGTTGTCATTTTATATCTCTGTAGGGCCAGTAGTGATTGTCTACTATCAGTGTAGATTCTGATTGTTTTTCTCGTTATTTGCCTACGGGAAATTTCTTTTGCGGCTATGGTTATTCCCGCCAGTTCTGTTTGTGATGATAAAACTTCGCATTTATTAATATTCAAGAAAAATTTATTTAATATGCACCAGTCTTGTAATTTATATATATCAACCTGTAGGCTATCATAGTCATCCTCAGAGTTTATACTATTAAATATTTTGAGATCATCAACAAAAAGTAGTTTATTACAGTTAATTTGACAACACAAATCATTTATAAAAAGTAAAAATAATAGAGGTCGAAGATTGGAGCCTTGTGGAACACCAGAAGTGGCTAGGATAACCTCAAATCTATAGCCATTATAAAAGACATGTTGCTCTCTGTCTAACAAACAAGATTTATAAATAATCTGACACGCGTGCTGAGCTCGAAACTTTGTAATTTGTAACTATGATCAATTTTATAGAAAGCCTTCGAGAAGTCTGTGTACATCCCATTTATCTGCAAGTTTATCGATATTAGTTAATGTTTAGGCAAACAAATATTCTTTATTATTTTTTGTTTAATAGAATCAATAAAAAACATAAAAGATTAGTGACATTAATTTGAGATAAATATAAAATATAGAGAAAAAAATTAAGGCGACCGTGCATAGAAGTTCATTTTTAACATATCTTAAAATATGTTAAAGGAGGAGGTTCTAAATCCGACTTGCATGTTTGTTTTTTTATGTTATGTCTTTTGCTCATTCATTACGCTGAATTGAAATTTTGCCGGAATTGCATTAAAATTGGTAGCTAGGTATTTTTGAAGTAGCTGATATCTATCTGAAGTCAGTAATTGAAATTTTCGAATGGAGAAACCATTATGGCTGCAATAATTGAAAAAATGTTGGTAGACATATGAAATTTGCTACATCAGGTATTGGGATTGTTTGATGTTAAAGGTTAAACATTTAAAATAACGAATATTTTCTAAAAGAGGCAAAGAAATGTTGAAACAATTTAATTGCTTTCATTAAAATCTGTAGAGGTATTCAAATAAAGCTTCCATCTCTATTTGGCATATTTTATTCATTAATATTTTTATCTATTGACCAGTTTTTATAGTTTCACTAAAAGTTTATAAATTATAAAGGTTCTCCCTCGGTTATATCGCTTTCCAGCACCGTTCCTTGACCTATCGAATACTAATTTTCTCCGTTATATAGTTTTGTAGATATAAAGCCAAGAGACAAATAGATCAACAAACAGACAGATGGATTGGCGGAATTGAAAGGCCTTAATTTTTTTCGTTAAATAGTTTTGTACATATAGCTGTAAGAAGCTGGCAGACAGCAGACCAACAAACAAACAGAACGATGGAATTGAAAGACCCTAATTTTGGTAATATACACAGACTCAAACGAGAAAATCCTAAGAAATCTCAGAAAGTGCAAAACAGAGCTGTTGTTCACTAAAAGGAGAAAAAATTCCAGCTTCATTCTCCTATGAGCACACTTTTGCCTCTTTCCGTACAGTAAGGTATCTTGGGGTAATACTGGACTCCAAGCTGTCATGAAAGGACTACGTGGAAGCTCAAACGAGGAAAGCATAAGCTTCCCTATGGATGTGCAAATGCATATTCGGCCTAAAATTGGGAATAAGTCCTAAGATCGCTCTTTGGACATATACTGTCATGATAAAACCCCTTGTAACATACGCGGCACTGATATGGTGGCGTTTCCAGGGGCGCTCCACAATTAGGGCGCGCCTGTGTCAAGTTAAAAGGCTAGCTTGCCTTGGAATTATAGGACCTATCAGGACCACTCCAACGATAGCAATGGAAGCCATTCTTGGGCTCACTCACTTGCATATCGAGGTGGGACTCGAAGCCCAGGAAAGCAGCAAATACGTTGTTCTAAAATGGAATGTGGACCGGGACCGGGCCGGTGGTGGGAGCATACAAAGGCCCTGGATCTGCCGGTAAGAGACCAGGTCATCACTCAATCAGAAAATGACCGGTGTCTTCCCGTCTACAGGTTTACTATTCCATACTCAGTTGTATTTCCCCGTCGAGTTCCGGAGGTCTCGACTCGTACACAGACGGATCTAAGACTCAGGTGGGAACTGGTGTTGGTATACACGGATGCAAACCAAAGGCTCGTCTATCGGTGCCGCTTGGAAAGTATCCCAGTATATTCCAAGCAGAAGTGTACGCCACATTGATTTGGAAGCGAAAATCTCAGAAGAGGCCAGGCAGCCTTGAGGGCTCTTGACCTCAAGGCTCGTTTTAAACTGTCAGAATATTTTGGTAGAACTGTGTAAGCACAACTCTGTCAAACTTAAATGGGGGCCCGGGCACAGAGGTGTAGAGGGCAATGAAGAAGCAGACCGATGGGCGGGAGAAGAACCAACAACTCTTTTCCCTGGCCCTGAGCCAGCTTTCGGTCTGCCAAGAAGTCAGACTCAACCAGAGTTACGAGACTGGGCCTTGGTAAGGCTCAACAACTATTGTCCCTGAAATGAGGCAATCGAGGCTCCATATAAAGGGACCCTCGGCTGACAACCATAAAGTGGCTGCTTAGGCTAGATAGAGAAAAAATGAGAGGGATAGTAGGCTTGATTACAGGACACTGTTCTCTAAATAAATATCTTCATACAATGGGGTTGAAAAACAACCGTATTTGTCGAATGTGTGGAGTGGAGTATGAAACCACCACTTGCGTAGTTGCGCACCTCTAGGTTTAAGCATCTTCAAAGGCAATTTCTGCAGTCGGAGGAGCTACGCGATCAACCCTGAAATAGACTGCTATCCTTTATGGAGAGCACTGGTCTCTTCTATGAAATCCCATACGTCGCGAATGCACAATGGGCCGACAGGTCTGAGTGTTATGGATTCTATAGGTCTGCTCGTGTTTGTAATAATAATAATTTGTTAATCGACAGTTTATAAGACAGTCCATTAACAGAATTTTCATAATGTTGACGTTCATTTTTAATTTTTCGAATGCCGATTTCACGATGTTACTAATTATCAAATAAAAGATGGAAAACAGAGCTTAATAATAAATTAACGTCACTTACAATAGGAATAACATGACGTGCCATGATGCAAATAGGTATTCTCAAAAAATAAACACAAATGCTTTATTCTAAAAGTTAGTAAAATAGAAGCGAAAAAGTGAAAATTCCTTATAACAAAAAAATGCAATTCCTAATAAATAAACTATTATTACAACGAAAGTTAAATTCTCGGGTTTCCGGTCTGCGCCTTCATTGAGTATTAGGCCATGCCCACCTGACAAAGCAGTTTCATGGAAAGTTGCGGAGCTTGAAGTAGGTGGTGTTGAATTGGAGATCACATAAAATACGATCACGGTTATTCGTTTGTTCATTTCAATGTTTGTTTTGTTTTAACATATGACAATAACAATTGGAGGAAACTTAGGGATGGCTCATCTGTCGGTAAAAAGTTTTACTTAAAACATCCGATTTAGGTCAAGTGGGAGCAGCTGGCGAATTGGAAGAAGAGAACGCTATGTGTTTTAAATACATAGCTAATTTTAGTAAGTTATTTGTAATTTTTTTAGTACTTCAGCTTATATGACGATTATAAGTTATTATAATTTCAATTGGCTGATTTAGTTAAAACAACGGTAGATTAAAAAGTTGTATGAGGCTGTGCTTTAATAAATCATCAAAGAATACATAATTACCTGTAAAATTGTTTTGAGTTGCTTTTCTGGACATGCCGCGTTAATTTTCAATTAATTCGAAAAGTTATTTACTGTCCGATTAACTTTTGTTATACTTGTATCATAACAGGTGCATAACTCTAGAAAATTTCTAAATTATATCTGAGTTTCTCAGGTCAGTTAATATTACATTAATCAAAAGTATGCTTGACACGTAACCGTTAGACGAAGCATGTCACAAGCAAAGGTGAACCATGGTTAACCACAGGGCATATCGATAATATCGCTGGGTAAATGTCCGTTTTCTGCTAACATGCTAACTAAGTAGTCACTTCCTATCTGCTGATAGAAATCTGCACGCTATCTTACGGCACACGAAAATTATTGATTCTGGATAACGGTGAAAAATTCTTAGATACCCAAATTATTTCACGCAAGAAAACTAACTACTCTTTCTTTCAAATGAAAATAAAACTGACAATATAATTAATTCGTTCAACTCATACTTTAATTCCACGTTTTAGACCAGCAATAATTTATTTATTTTTCATTAATTATTATTATTAATTGAATTATTTAGCGTTTTGTTTAAGATGAAACAATAAAATAATGATATTTTAAACGTTATCACCATCATCAGTAAACAACTAATTTTATACACTTCAGTTAAAACAAGTTCAAAGGAATTGAAGTTCCTTAACAGTCCTGTATCACATTATAATGTTGCTACATTATATGGTGACTTTTGTTGCATAGGCTAGACCCGCCTATGATTTTTCGCTTTTCTGGAAAGCGGAAAATTGGGGGAAAATTTCAAATGTCTCGTTTCGTTGGTATTCGTTTTTTTTGGAAAATTCATAAGAAAAAGAAGTGTCTAAAATGGTATTTCTTGTGTAGTATTAATAATGGAAAATAGATTTTCCCTTGCACTAGTTATAAATTTCATAATAATAAAGAAATTAAGAGTAATTCCTCATGGAATACGTCATTATAAAAAGTTTTTATTCTTACCGAAACGTTTTATTAACTCCTTTATTCCTACTTGTTTGAAAGAAAAATTACTGTACAATATCATGGTTATAAATTTAGCAAAGTAATAACAACATCTGATGTTCCTCGTGGGTCTGTTCTTGGACCCTTGTTGTTCATAATATTTACAAATTACATTAACTTTAAACATAAAAGTAGCACTCTGCTGTACGCTGATGATTACATGCTGTATTGATGATTGCATGCCATTATTCAACCATTAATAATTTAGCTGACTGTCTTAATAAAGAGATTTGCAACAAATTAATACGTGTTGTGAAAAAAATAAGTTGCATCTAAATATTCAGAATGTGAATTAATGAGTCTTACAGGAAAAATTATCCAATTGAATTCAGTTGGGTAGCTGATACTGAATCTGATGTCAAAATTCAAAATGACCAATTCATTAATAATTACAGGAAATTTGAAAATTTATGCGCAAATTATTCCGCGAGGAAGAATATGAGGATTCTCTGATACCGAGTCTGATATTAAAACTAAAAAATTCAAGATGATCGATATTTTCTTTTGCTTTGTAAAATTACATAAGGGTCTTAACCTAACATCCTGTATGCATGTAGCCAACAGAGATATGTATATTGAATCAGAACATGCATTGCATATACTTGGACAAAATTTACAAAAACCATGAATTGACATTTTACAGCCTTCTGAAGTTATGTGTAAAAAAGCCACCTCGTGTAAATACGTTGAATTTTGTAAGACATGTTTAGTACAACATATTCATGAAACCGTGAATTGTTTCTATAAGCTTGAACCTGGTTCAATTTTTTGTGCGAACCTGGACACATAAAGGAAACGAGGAAAACTAAAGTTCATTTTAAAGGTCGTTAACCGACCTTACAGTAAAAGGAGCAATATATTTCTTGATAAATAAAGCGCTCAGTCAGATTAGGACCGGAATGTTATTAAAGAGAAGGAAATAAAGTCCTGGTTATGAAATATGAACTAATTTAGTATGATTTATGTTCTCAGTAATTATTTTTACATTTGGAAACATTGAAACATTGTGGTTGATTAATACATCTTTTTTGCTGGCTTTGGATATCTTCATTTATCCACGATGGTATATTAGATATACCATGTTCACCTAGCAAACGATTAATCTAGCCCACCACAAAGTAAACTTAAAGTTAAATTAATAACTAGAGTAAACATTATTTTCTTCGCTGATTTATTACCCTTTTTATATAACTGTTGCACATTTTGTAGGACACTCTTTGCAGTTTTTTTTATAAATAATGCTAATTTTAGAAACTTTTAATTTTATAATTTCAATTTATTTTGTAAGGCACTCAACCCTTCAATGGACTTGTTCGGCATTTTTTTTATTTCATAAATCGAAAGTGCAAGTATAAAATAATGGATCTGCAAAGAATCAGAATTCAATTTGCACGCTTAGTGTCTTAAAAACAATTACAAACATCCACCTCGCGAAAATGGGGCGTAGCCAGGCGCTACGTCACTATACGCATAGACTGCTGTTTAGTTGTTATTATTTATATTTATCTATATACTTAACGTGTTGATCTGCGCCCCTCTAAAATTGCGAATCGGATCTATCAAAGGCTTTTCGTGGGGGCAATTTTTCTGGAAGCGGCCGGTGTCAATCAATTCGGGAATTAATTCTACATTGTTTAGGATAAATTCTGAGGCGTTCCTTTAAATAGTTTTTGAGTAATTAGCTCGCAAAAGCTCGGCTATTTCTCTCGCCTCTTAAATTTAGGAACAGGCAGTCGAGGGATTGTAGAGGAATATATGATTTGGCGAAATGTTACCAAATGTCAAAATATGACGGCCAAATGTTCGATTTTTAAGAAAATACCCATTTTTCTTTCCCATAGACCTAGCCGAAACTCCGATTTGCACTGTGACACTTACGTGTCGATAAAATGGCAATATTATTTTTTAGACCAATATCGACCCTCCACTACAAGTATTAACTTATATATGAGCGTTTAAAGATCTGATTTTTTTATTTTATAGGTTACGTTCTAAAGAAGGCATTATTTGCTCGCTCTTGCAGAGCCGAATTTCCGAATTTCCCTGTACAATTTGGTATCAGGAGAAAGGGCCAATCTTGTTCTTTCCATAGAGACCTAGAACCAACTTCCATTCCACGTATTTAATTAGTTATGAATTGTTGAAAATTCTATGTTTTTAAATTTTTAACAGAAAAGCCATCTTTCGTTCGCCCGTGCCAAGCCGGATTTCCGGTTTTGCCCTTGTTTTACACTTTGGTGTAAGAACAAGGCGCCACTCTTTCTCTTTCCATAGACACCTAAAACAACCTTCAACAAGAAAAAGGCAAGAGACCGTTTTCATGTAGAATTGATCAGACTAATCAGAAAAATGTCGACATGGAAAAATGTCAGTAGAAATTCCATGACAGAAAAAACTATATATCTGTTGTAGTTACTACTTTGTCTGTACCGATGAAAGCTAAGAAGCCGAAAACTGCAGTATATGGATGGTATAATATCGCCATGCAGGATAATTTTATCTACTGAGGTCTTCTGCCATCAATATATTTTGCATTGCGCATTTTGAAATAATGGGCATTGATCCAATATACATTGCAATAATGTAACTTTTTTCAATGTGCTGTTAAATAACTACTAGCAGTAGTTGCGGGTATATAGAAAGGAATCTTTGTATTTAAGTTACATATGTAGAACATCAACGTTAATATTTAGACGAAACAGAAACTGTCACTTATAAAATTCTGTTATAATGTGGATTACACTAATACTTCGCCTTCGGGTTATATCATAACAAAATTGCTTTCTTCGGATACTGCTCATTCAGCGGGCCTTAATGGTGATTTATTACTGCCATGTAGCGAGGACGTACAGAAATATATACCAAAAAGGTTTGTTCCCTTCTAAGTTCATGAACTGAACAACACTTATTACAATAAAGCATTAGTCCTGTACCCAAGATATCATCACTCACAACAGTTCATGTATTGTATGAAATTTTTGTAACTTGTCACGGTGAAGAATACTTTCTTTCATATTTACTAATGTCTTTATATTATTAACTAAAATTGTAGCTATCTATATTAAGCCTCGTTTCAGCCTTGTTTGTATTTATGATGATATAAGTAATATAATTCTAGGATGTTAATTTTTTGACGTCAGTATTTAAATATCGTCGTGTCTCTGTTTGTTAACTTGTAACAGAAGAAGTACTTCGTAAAGAATTAAAAATTGTAATTATTCAACCATTAAGTATATAATATAGGCTAAAACCGAATTACTAACTTTTGAACGAAATACAGAATTATGCCCGAATTGCCATCCAGTTTTCAGGTTATTTTATGAAGAGAATAATAATAATAATAATTCATATGTCGTGACGTATTTTCTCCAATTGAAATTGAGAATTTACTTGATTGGCTGTCATTGCGATAGTAAGAAATCAAAAATTTAAACACCTTATTGTGTAGTTGTCAAATCTGACAGTTAAGTATCCAAAATAGTTCAAATTTGTAAATAAAATGAGTGCTATTCGTTGGGGTGACTTAGATGACGATAAAATAAATGAAACTATCGATAAATATTCAAATCATGTACTGCAATAAATAGCTTTCGTTTCTTTTGAATTATGTATTGCTATTTTTAATTTGTCAATTGTCAATTTCAAATATTTCATTCCGATTTAGTTTCTTGTGACTGCTTTAATTCACTATGTTCTCTTAGTTACGTGTTATGATTAATAATAATAATCGATCTTTTGTGAAACCGTAACAGCATTTTCAACTCGTTCTTCGGACTCGTTGAATCTGCAGCTTGGTTTCTCTCACAAATATCTTCCAGAATAATCATAGAACTTGTTATATTACTACCGAAAATATACCAACGCTTGAATAATACTGAACTCACATTCACCATCTGCATATTTGTTAAAAGAGGAGCTTTACATAATCCAGATTGTTAAACAAAAGAACATTTGAGATATTATCACTATTATATTGGAAACATTCAAGTGGGTAAATTATTTCATGTTATCGAGAATTCAATAAGCCAATAAATACCGATGATTAAATACGGGGTACTCTACGGGATAGTTTTGGGACCTCTTTTAGCAAGTCTATTAAAATGACTTACATTGTAAAGCAACGATAGTTCAACGGGAGGAATCTAATGTGACCACCAGCCTGTACAATTTTCTTCTTGGCCGCCATTTTTAAAATCAGACATGTGAAGAATGATTGTTCAATATTCCGAACTGCGCGAACTGGCATCGATTTCAATTCTATCAATTCTAATTTTAGTGATGTTGATCTGAGATGATCCCGAAGTTGATTAGTGGAAATTCGACGCACAAAATTCAAATAAATTGACAGTGTGTGTGTGTGTGTGTGTGTGTGCGTGTGTGTGTGTGTGTGTGTGTGTGTGTGTTATTTGTTTGTTTATGTTAGTCACACTTATAAAATGTTGGCTAATGGCGGTTTTCAGTCAAGAATTAAACTTAATTGTTTCATTTATATTAATATCTGCAAATAATCGTAGATATATTTTTGTGTGTAATTCTCGTGCTGGGTGTGCGTTTGGTCCCTGATTCAATCCGGGGACCTTTTCGGTTGCTAAATCAGATTATATGAACAATCACAACCAACAGTTGACGGCTGTCAACTGCCATTGTTCATCTATCTAATTTAATACATTCATCTGAATTAACAAGTTTGGCGGTGTACGCACATTCCTCACCAACTTGAACACACATCGGCTCAGAAAGTAAATTGGGAAATGGTATTAACAAGGCTTCCAAAATCCAACAAACAGAAACAAAAGAAAATTCTTATCACTAAAGCTTATAAAGAGAAAAAAAAGGGCATTTTACAAGGTGATTCAGTTTTAATCAGCATCATTTTAAGAATCAGTAGAACCCGTCAGACTAATAGGGGTGTTTGATATTAAAAAAATGCCCTAAAATGTACCATTAATGAGATACAGGGTGTAAAACTCTAATTTTTTTTACAGTTCTTCTTACTTAACTCCCAAACAAAGTACAAAGTCAGAGTCAAATTTATCACAAATACTTATTACGCCAAGAGCAACAATTTAGTTTGAAATTACCAAGCTACATATATTGAGTGGTTGTTGTTTTCTATACCATATACCCTTTTACATACATTACATATATCTTCATCTTCAAATAATCATAGATAAAATTTTGTCTTTTGTGCAAAGTGTATAGTCGTCGTTCTCGAGCCACAATGTGCTCTTATACACAACTAGCTATTTAAAGTTTATTTGTTAAATAAACCAAAGAGGTAAAATGGATAACAACATAAACTTCTTGTAAATTATTTCTTTTACATTTAAAAACATCCTTCTAAAATTTTATCGACTGAGTAGCAAAAATCTATTAAAAAATATATATTCATTCACATATATCCTTAAAGTCATATAATATTTGTAATACCAGCGAGTAAAAATAAAACTTGGGTTGAAGAAAATCCTAATAAAAATAAGGCGGCCTGGCCTGGCTTGTATACAGGAATCATTTTAAAACTCAATATTCCTCAGTTCAGAATAAATAAATAATTTATGCTTAGTTAAGACGATAGAGAAGAAACTCATTGGGAAGTTTACAATCTCTTTAATAATTTATCGAAGTCGAGAGCCAGTGGCGTGTTCTGCAGTTAGTAACACATTGCAGATGTTTTTAATCATGTAAGAGCATCACATACAATTCAAAATTCAAAATTCTTTATTCTTAAAAACAAACACATGTATAAGAAAAGTCACAAGAATGCCCTGCTGAGGTCGCAAAAGGTACCAACCGGGCATTCGCCTGCGTCGATGTACTTTATCAATGTTTCATAGAGACTATGAATGACTAGCTGTAGATTTTCAGCGACGGAATCCATGTTGGCATTCCGTAAGGATATTATATTTATTAATAAAAGCGAGTAGTCTATCTACAAAAGCATATTCTTACATTTTTGAGAAACCATTGATGGCGGTAATCGATCGATAATAATTATATAATAAATGCGGATGTTTTACTTCCCTCGCGTACCGAAGGGAAGGTGTTGTATTCGAGAAAAAATCACCCTCCGAGATGTTTTCGGATTTTGACGTTTCAGATCACGTAGATTACGAAAATATAAGTTTTTCAATTCCGTCAGTCTGTCTGTCTGTCTGTCGGTGCATTAACTAAAAAGCTGCTTGACGGAGAGCAGACAAATTTGGTAGGTAGTTGACGCTACTGTCAGCGAGGAAATGGTTAAACTTTCACTGGAAAATATACAGGGTGGACCGTCTAAAGGGAATAAATAATTTAAAATTTTTTTTTGCTCAAATTTGAAATTTACTTACATGTTTCATGACACTCTAAACCTATTTCAGAAAAGAAAATTTTTTTCTTTGTTCAAATTTAAAATGTCCACGTTTCATGGCATTCTAAACCTATTTCAAACATTTTTAACAAATTTTGAAAATTTTTTTTCGAACATTTTTGAAAAATTCTTTACCACTAAAATAGATGGAAAAAATTTTTTTCTTTGTTCAAATTTAAAATTTCCACGTTTCAAATTGCTCTAAACCTATTAAAAAAAATTACATTTTTTAAACCATTTTTGAAAAAATTTTACCATTAAAACAGATGGAATTTTTTTTTCTTTCTTCAAATTTAAAATTTCAACGTTTCCATGGCAGTCTAAATCTATTTCAACAAAAACAAATTTAAATTTTTTTTTGAAAAATTTAAAAAAATTTAAAACTATTTATTACTACTATAAAATAGATGAGAAGTTTTTTTTGCTCAAATTTAAAACATCCCCGTTGCATGACATTCCAAACCGATTTCGGAAAAAAAATTGCAACATTTTTTCACCATTTTGGAAAAATATTTTACCACTAGATAGATCGAAAAAAAATTTTTTTGCTCCAATTTAAAATTTTCACGTTTCATGGCATTCTAAACCTATTTAAATTTAGTTAAATTTGTAATCTTTTTTTTACCACTACTATAGAATAGAAGGAAACTTCCATTTTTGCTCAAATTTAAAATTTCCACGTTTTTTGACATTCTAAACCTATTTCAGAAGAAAAAAAAATTGAAAATTTTTTTACCAACATTTTTGAAAAATTTCAAAAAATGGGGTGGTCATCCCAAGAAAAGATTCAGTCATGGTGGACATTTGTAAAGGTATTTGCGCAAGCCTTCCATATTTGGCACCTGTCATTTAGTATTGAACTTTTGTTGTTGGATGAGCACTCTGTATATTGTTTTGATAAAAACTTATCAGGTTTTCTTTATAATAATAGTGATAACTATATTCAGATTATTATTTTCAATATCATTTCGTAATTATTAATTTTTTAGAGTGACCGCCATGCACAAATAAAGAGGGAAGTCCTGTGTAAATACTTTTACCAATTTTTTTAGAATACCGGAGTGACTTTTCCTGTTTTTAGATAAGACGGATGAAAAGAAAGATTTGTTAAATATGTTAACGGATTGAGTATTGGTTGTAAATTGTTTTTAATAATAAACATAGGGATGTCATGGGGCCCTGAAGATCTTTTATTCATTAATTTAGGAATTAAAAGCTTTCACAATTTAGTAGTGGATGGATTTAAAAATAAAGTATTCACATTGTATTTAATATTTACGTCAGTTGGAATTTTATGTATAGTGGAGTTTGATTTTTTTAATCTTTAACTGTGTATTTGTGAAGAAATCATTGAAAATGGATGCTAGTTTATTCGGTTTTTTAATTCTTCCTCATTGTGTATATTCTTTTTGCAATTTTTATTTGAATTTGAGTTTGTTAATTCTGATGGAATACACCAAGAAGTTTTTGTAGGATTATGTGATGTGGTAATTTTATTTTGGTAGTATTCTTTCTTTTTATTTTTACCAATAAGAAGTGGTTCTCTTTCGTATGTTTATATGGAGCTTCAGGGGCCGGGTATGAATTTAATATATAAATCTTTTAATGGATAATATTACATCAGTATCTACCCAATTCTTACGATATTTTTTATTAAGAATAACTCCTCCCAGTTTTCATTCTAGAGTGCGCATGCAAAATTTTTGATCGAATGTTCGTTATAACTTCGTTTAAAACAATATAAATTATTTCGTATTTCAAGAAAGCCTGTAATAGGTAATAATACAATTTCTTAAATATGTCACAAGCTTAGAATAGTAATGAAAGGTCTTCTTGGAAACTAGGGCACGAAGATATAATCGAATAACTGAATTTTATCAGTTTATGTTTGAAACTTTAATAATGTAATAACAACACAAAGTTCCCTGAAGCACTACTCTGTGAGCTTTAATTTCTGCCCAACCAGAAATTGATATGTACGTTATTACTAGACCTAAAGTCAGCACTAAATGTTAGATAGTGATCCAATATTTAAGAGAAATAAGAGAGCAAACGGTAGTCTTGACTGACTAGTTAAGGAAAAGAATTACATTTTCTCGAGGTTGCAGTTAGAAGTTGTTGAAGCCAAACACACACAAAAACTCTTCGTCTGTTGTCAAGCTTTCTGACATATTTTTCAAGACTTTTCATATGGATGTTTATATTAGATGAAATAACTTCATCCTCGCGATAAATACAGAAAATGTTCCTAAAATATCACTCATTTCATTAACTTAAAGTAGTAGTGCTTAATAACATATAAAACGTTGCATTGAAATTCTAATAAAAATCAGAATGTTAATTCGCATTATGTAGAAATTAACAGAGAAGTACCACAGGGCTCTGTTGTGAGCCCCGTGTTTTTTGTAATCTATGCTGACGATACGACAATTATTAAGCAAATATAGGACAATATTATTCAAATTAATTAAATGGTTTAACCAAAACAAACTGGATATTATAATACTAATAAATCTCAAACTGAGATTACACAATATGCCACATGGGCACCATTTCTAAAATATGCCTAAATATTTGTCATTGTGGTACTTTCAGAGAATTATACTTTGTTTAGGTTTGTAGAAGTCATATGCTATAAGCATATACTATACATAGCAATTGTTAAAAAAAGATCGGCCTGTATCGATTCCTATATCGACTTAAGGCGTATAGCTTGCCATACGGTATTATCAGCCACCGTAGTAATGTGAACTCCTGCCCTCTCGGCTTTGAAGAAGAGATAAGGGGAGGCAGATTCAGAAGAAGTTCAATAGCCGCTATTGATATTGATCTCATATTGAGCAGTGCATACTAGTCTTCATAATTGGGACAGCTCGGTGATGCATGTTTATGTGTTGGAATAGTCTTTCATCAAGACAAGGCATTTTTTCTTGTCTCAATTACAATGAACGAATTATCTTGTCGTTATTTCGGCTACGGCTTTTCATCGCAGCTACTAGTACCTGATCTAACATTTTCTTTTATTCCGAGTCATGATCACCCATCATTCGCGTTCCAAAACGTTACGAAGTATTGCTTCTGCAGCCTTATTCTTGACATGCTTCGCAGTGCACGTATACGTATTAATGCGAACGGCATATTTGCGAACACTTTCTATATACGGTATTCTTGACTGCATTTTGTTTATGTACACGAATGATAGCACTCGTTAAAATGCACTTGGCATCATGGAAATTTTCGAAAAATACCTAACTTCACTGAGTTTGAAATGACAGATGACGTATCTTGACTGATGTAATTTGTAGTTGATTTTATTCTTTTAACGAAAAAGAAATAAAGAAATAGAGATTTTTTTCCCCCTAAGAAAATGGCTTTGGAAACGTAGCCCGCATAGCCACGACAAACTGTTTGTATTGAAGACTAGAGATTCTTTTTTATTATTTCACTAAGTACCAAAAGCACGTTCAAGCTAATTTTAAGTGAACGACAGTTCTAGGATGAACTCAGTTTAGGAGCAATTATGTTGTACCATCAGTTTTAAACGTTCTTTCAGTTGAACTTCATTTCATTGCTTGTTGGCACTACTGGATTAGAGAATGGCACATAATTCTCTAACAGAAGAAGAAAATTCCACTGTTATTAACCATGCTTTATTTATACTTATTATTTACCATAGAGAAATTAAAAATTTTCTATCAGCCGGTTTTATAATCACAAGTTAACTTTCATGTTAGTTGACTCTTACTTGCAGGTTAACTACAACTTTACCGACAGTTGCGTTTTTCAATATAAAGTTAAGTGATGATTTCTAAACGAGAGGTTGTGAATAAAATTTATAATGTTGGTAATGGAAAAATGGGTAATATACATAAAATGTATGAATTTTTGTCAGTCACGTCACCTGATATCAAATGTAAATGTCAAAAGCAATTTATGAGTTAGTGATCTATTACTAAGTAGGTAGTATTTAGTCTCGATCTATTTAAAAAATCTCTTCCATCTTATTCTTCGAAAAAGTTAGGTCTATACCGAACTACCTTGGCTCCTCATCACTGCTATATGAATTTACTTCGTACATATCCATTTTTAAGCGAAATGTCAAAACATTTTTTGTGACAGATATTTTATAGGTTATAAATTGCCAGTAAACTGCCAACTTCTAGTTTAACCACACCTCATCTGCTAGTAAAGTTAACTATTAGATAACTACAACATTGAAAATGACCAGCTATTGTAAAACCCAATTTCTATAATAACCTGAAAGTTAACTCAGACTGGAAGTTAACCAGCGATTGTAAAATCGGCTGTTAGTCTATGTTATTTACCATTTGTCTATATCCAACTGCGTTATAACGTTAGTTTAAATTTTTTTTGAGATGGCAGAGAAAAATTTAACAGGACGACAAATTTCTCGGTATCTGAAGAACAATTATTAATGTAACTCATTCAAAAATACAAAAACATTTACAATGTAAAGGCACTGATATGTACTCACCAGCCAAGAAAAAAGCTGCAAGGACTGGCGGAGAGCCCTACGTATTCATCTGCAATTCTGCCTATTACGAATCTTAGAACAGGTTTTGACAGTCTGAACCTCGCATGGAATTCTGTATTATTCCATTTAGTGAAATGATTGGCGCGATGCTTATAATGTTGCCAGCGTCTTCTATTCAACATAATATGCACCAACTCCATAAAATCCTCACGATCCGTTAATTCATCAAACATATCTTCTGCAGCTTGCTCCTCCGTCGTTTAACAGTCGCGCGTTAAAGATGTTAAATGGGTATACAAACATTCGAATATTTGAAATGTCGGCAAATAACAATTTAATTTAGATTAAGTTAGGTTATGTATGGGCTTGAACTACTTGAACTTTCCTTGAACCATCCGAAAGGACCGTTCAGCTAAATTGTTCTTGATCCATTGCAGAACGCTTGAACCGTAATGGTACAACTTAAATTCATTACTTGATCTCTGTTCAGCAGTGAACCAAAATTCAACAAGATGGTACATCCGGGCCTAAGACTTTATTAGATAATAGAGACTTCTCGCCGAAATGTCAATGTCTCTACTGAACAAAAGCGGATAATTCTAGAATTCATAAATGAACTTGCAAAACTAACTTCTGAGAAATTTTCTAATGAATTTACGCAAAAGGATGGTCAATGTATGTGGCAAGAACTTACCATTAAATTTAAAATAAAAACACCTGATTGCTACAAATTCATAGTAAAATCTTACTGTTGTGGTTACGTTCAAATCTATAGCTCTCTTCTGTGGTCTCATAAATGGTTCTACGGCTTCAATGAAAAATCTACATAACACCTTAGACATTCTAAATATTTGTACTTATGACCTCTTCTTCACATAAAACTTCAAACCGATCTACATTAATAAACTTGTTGTACCTCTGTATATTTTCTGCATTTTGTAGATTTTCAATGTTCGCAATATACTGCAGATCATCCTTTATCAACAAATATAACAGTACAGTAAATATTCTTAATTTATCGTAACGAATTTGAATACTTTAAAAACATACGAAATAAAGTATTAGGTTATGTATCATCATTCGCATATTTACTGACTGCCAAAAGCCGCTCGCTGTTTAATACGAGCACTCCAATACTTTGCGAACGGTCAAGAATGTCTTAGGATGAATTATTATTCGAATGTTAGTGAAATGCGAGTAACCTTAAAAAATGCGTGCAGTCAAGAATAGTGCTGCCGTCCGTGATTCTTTATTGCGTATAATACCTAGGGCAGACTAGTATTTATAATTTGAAGTCTGTTGATGTATGTTTTCTGTAGTTTTGGAATAGTGTTTCATCAAGGCAAGAAATGTTTTTTCTTGTCTCACTCACAACGAGCGAATGCTTTGTCTCTATTCGACTTACGGCTTCTCATCGCAGCAACTAGTACATGATCTATTATTAGGAAATTTTTTTTTTCTGTTTCGAATCGTGATCAACCACCACTCGCACTCCAAAACGTTACAGATTACTTCTGTCGTTACGATTCCATATTGCGCATAATACCCAGTGCAGACTAGTATTTGTAATTTGGATAATTTGTTGATGTATGTTTTGTCTGGCTATGGAATAGTGTTTCATGCAGACAAGAAATTTTGTTTTGATAGTAACTTATTGTCTTATGTCTTTGACACAGCGACTCTTGTGTTGATTTTCGAACCTCGCTCTACATTAGTCTTCATTTTTTCTTGAATTCATAAAACCAAGATTGATTTAGAAACTACTGTAGTAGAAGCGACTATGGGCCTCACTTTAGCTTTATAGGTCCAGAGCTAGATTTTTCGGTTCCATTCCCATTTTGCTATGAATTCTGCGACAACCTTATAGAGCTTTAATGACCTTTTTCAAGTTAACTTAGCATCGAATGTTACATCCAAATACCTCCCTTGATAAGGCAATAATCTTTTCGATGCAAGAAAATAATAAAAATCGATATTCCTTTTCTTCGTAACTGGAATAACCATTAATTCAACAGTGGGTCTCATTTTGATACAATCCAAAATTTTTAAACGATATTTTAATCACAGATATTGATATAGAGGGACAGCTATATGGAGGATCAGCCACTTTCACCACACCGTTTTTGTCCTTTATATGATAATAATAATTGTTCATACTAGCGCTAGCAGCAAGGGTTACTTTAGTGTAGAGAGCCAAGCATATTTGCAGCAGGCCTGGCACCCAGGGCATACTATTGCAAATATGCAACAAGAATATTGATGGGTCCTAATTGTATACCAGGTTCCTAAATTTGTAAATTGATGTGATCGATTGTGATGATTGGTTTCTATAACTTTTTTTTAATTGCACAAGTAATTAATTAAACTTTGTTTAAATTTACCTGACTACATCGGCAACGCAATAATTTAAATTCTAGTTTACATTGCTAGGGTAGGTTCTAGTAAATTGCATTGATTTGCCTCGAAGTGTAGAATCCAGCTGTAATGTTGAGGCTTTTCAAGAGTTAGCAATTACCATCAGCGAACTACTTTAGTAGGATGTTGTAGAGAGAAACTCGTTAATGTGATATGATGTAATAAAATGTCTATACAATATTGGGTATGATAGAGATCCTTGTGGAACACTACTATAGAAGGATACCCCGTCGTTCATGACAGAAGTAATGTATGTATGTAATGGTCAGTGCATGTAAAACCTTATTAAATGACAATTAAAGCTATGGCTTAGGATTTGAAAATCTCCCGATGGTGACATTCCTTGCTAGATTGGCAAATATCGTGTAGCTTTGACTATATAAATATTCGCAAAGGCAAGCTCCAAGTTATAACTCACAGAACTCTTTGAATATACGTCCATAGTATTCGTTAATATGCATACGTGAAGTTGAAGTTGCTCTGAGAAAGATAGTGAGTGATGAAAGGGAAGCAACATTTCCACGTTCCAATTTCAGTTCCCGCTCACATAAGATAATACGTGTTCTATACATACATGTACATTAGTTCATTCTTCCTCTCATTTGCTACGTTAAGTTACATAAGAACTGGTAGGGTCAAAATAGTCAAATCTCCGGAATTCTTGGAAAAAATGCGATAGTGAAAGGCCTGCCTAAAAAATCTAATCCTTCTGTATAGTGCCGACACTTTCTAAGGTAATAGAGCAAGCAATCGAAGTTCAGTTGAGAAATCATTTGGAAAAATTTGATTTGATACCATCAATACAATCAGGTTTCAGAAAGGGTCATAGTTGTGCAACGGCTTTACTACCCGTTGTAGATGATATCGTTAGGGCCACTGATCAGAGCGATTGTAGAATTATAGTTTTGTTAGATGTCAGCAGGGCTTTCGACCCAATCAGTTATGATTTACTACTTACTATTCTTCACTACATGGGTCTTTCTGAAAACTCCATCAACCTAATAGAAAACTATCTTAAAAATAGGAAACAGAGAGTCTGTATAGATGGGGGTAAGCTCTTCTTACCTAAGTCTCAATTTTGGAGTACCACAAGGATTAATTTTAGGTCCCCTGCTTGTTTCAATTTACACATTTAATTTAGTTAATAGTTAGTTTACAGCACTGCAAGCCTCATTTTTATACCGATGATACCCAAATCTATTACAGTTTCGCCCCTCAGATGTTTCCTAATGCATGTTTGTTAATCAGTAGTGATATTAAGTCATTTGTTAAAACAGCTACAGACCGCTGCTTAATTATAAATCCTACTAAATCAAACGTATTAACCTTTAGAACTAGAACAAGTCGCCAACTGTAAATAATGCCATTAATATTCAAATTGATCATTCTAAGCTTGAAATAGTTGATCAGGCAAAAAACTGAGGACTGTTAAGGGATAGTGAGTTAAGATTTGAAAAACTTATTAATAATATTGTCTGTAATTGTTTATTTGTGGCATATTCAGATTTTCTTACTTTTTATTGGGTATTTTGCCACTGAAAAATATTTAAAAATTTTAATGAAAAAACCTCTGCGCCAAACGGATCAGACAGAGGTTGGTTCTTGAGTACTTGACTGTTTCAAAAAGTCTCACACCTAAAAATATATAAACTAGAACAATGTTAAAAACTAAAAACTGAAAATCAAAGCTATAGGTAGTTAACGTTTCGGAAGAGAATCTACTTCCGTTCTCAAAACTTTTTTGGCCGTCAACCATGACAGACGCTAAGATCGGTTTTATCAAGAACCAAACCTCCAAATATTGTTCAAAGTTCAAAAAATTGTATTTATAGTGTTCCGTGTGAGTGCGGAAAACATTACGTAGGTGAATCATCTAGACCTTTCAACGTAAGGCTTGGTGAACATAGAAATTACGCTAGAAGGGGAGAATTTGAAAAATCCAAAATTTGTGAACACGCGTGGGATAATAATCATAGAATTAAATGGGACTCGGCGAAGATTTTGGAAAAAGAGAGCAACGGAACTAAAAGAAAACTTAAAGAATCCGCGATTATTTTATTAAACGAGGATAGATGCGTTTCTAATTATTCAAGATTTTTGTACTAGTTGGTTGCCCATCCTTAGAGACGAAGTAAGTAAAAATAAGATAAATATAATTTAATGTCTCACGTGACTATGGAAATACATAAACAAAGAACTGTCATGGTTGACGGCCAAAAAAGTTTTGAGAACGGAAGTAGATTCTCTTCCGAAACGTTAACTACCTATAGCTTTGATTTTCAGTTTTTAGTTTTTAACATTGTTCTAGTTTATATATTTTTAGGTGTGAGACTTTTTGAAACAGTCAAGTACTCAAGAACCAACCTCTGTCTGATCCGTTTGGCGCAGAGGTTTTTTCATTAAAATTTTTAAATATTTTTCAGTGGCAAAATACCCAATAAAAAGTAAGACAAACTTATTAATAATATTATACAGCGTTCATATTTCTCTTTAAAATTAATTTACTGCAACAGACTTTATCTGACACCGAAAATAAAACACATTTGTGAAACCTTGGTATTATCAAAATTCAATTATGCGGATACTGTGTATGGCCCAAGTTTAACTAGTCAGTATAAACACAAAATTCAAACTGTTAAAAAATTCATGTCTACGACTTTTTTAACTTATGTGATATTATGTGATATTCTTTGCCGTCTTCTTACTCCAAGAAGACGGAAAAGAATATCACATAAATTGAAAATGCTGGCTGGTTGAATTATGCATGCTGCCACACTTTGTCATACAATTGTTTTTAACAGAAAGCCATCCTATTTACATAGAAAAATAAAATTTCGTACTAATGTCCACAACATTTAAAAGTATATTAACTCCATCGAAAATCCTTCACCTATCAGATATGTAACATGTCTAATACCATTCCACAGGTATTAAAAACTAATAATATTCAAAAATTCAAAATAAAATTTAAAACGTATCTCCTCGATAAACATTAAATTGAACTAATCAATTTTTATAAATTAAATTAATGTAAATGCCCTTTCCTTACTCGTTAGTTATTTAATTTTTATTTATTGCATTTAGTATCTTAGTTTAGTATGTATATTCCATTAGGTAATTTAGATAGTGGTATTTTTTTTCTTTTTATGTTAAGTGGAAGAGCAACTTGTCAGTGACCTCTATCACTAAGTAAGTTGAACTTCGCCCTTTATTTCCAAAAATATATGCAGCTGTATTTTTTTTTAATGGAAATTAATAAAGACGTATATTAATATTATTATTAATTTTAATTACTGTGGATAATTACCCTTAACGCAAAATTAAGCTAATATTTCCATAACAATGTAAACTGGCCGTTCTCAATTTAACAATAATTATTGAATTTAGTATTTAACACCTCTATATTTTGTGGAATAATATACGGCCTAATAGATGATTAGCAAATCGATAGCCTCATCTACAATGGTCAATTTGATGACCTATGGTAGCAGGTGCCAGTTTGATTTATGAAGTGAAGAGTTTAGAGCAGATAGCGTACAATCAATTGTCAATTGTTGCAAGATACATTTATCAATAATTTGACGTTCATTTGTGTACGCAGTAATCTAAATTAAATTCTCTTAAACACCTATTTCCTTTGATACGACTTCTAAAAAAATGTCTAGCCAATATTGCATCAATACCAAATCACATCTTTGTACTTCTTAAATCATTTATTTAATGTCGGCCTATTTCCGATGTCAACTGTGCAATTCTTGCCTAAAATTGCATAGCTTCTGCGTATACGCTGATTATAAGCCACTGGGAGGCAGCTTTATTTTCCTGGAGGCCATCCTATCAAGTACTAACCAGAACTAACGTTACTAACCTTCCATGTAGAATCTCGAGTATAGTCAAGACTGATTTACGCACGTTCTATCTTGTCCATTTACTGTGTTTATATGTTATTGCAAGATATATCCGTTTCATTTTATATGAATAAACAGAAAATTTGCTAATCCATTTATAATTCACTCAGGTATATAAATACTTTGCGTACTGGATTAGTACGTATCCGTTGCGTCCAAAGACAATACAAAAAATGATACCGTGCCACTAATTTTTATTTCCAACTGACCGGACCTCTCAAATCGTCCCGTATGTATGTTTATTTACATATGTTCAATTGTTAGTTCGTATTGGCTTAATCCTTTGCGAACTGCAGGTTATGACTCGGCAGTAGCCCCATAATAGTTTCATCAGTCTACATTTAGTTCAAGATGAGCAAAAATTATAAATAATTTTTTTTTCGTGGCAAACCTGGCGAATCGGCCAGTGGTTAATAAAAAACAATTTATGATAATCTTGTAAACTGTAGGGTATCATTCCTCAGGCTGGACCCATTATAGTTTTTTCATCAAGCTACGATCACTGCTCACTAGGCGGGACTCTCAAATAATAGACGAGAGTCAAATTTCGCCTGAATTGCATCAAAATTAATAGGTATTGTATTAATTTTACTAAAATTCACTGGGGTTGATCAAGAACTAGATAATCAATTATAAATAACACAAATTTATGTTATCTAGACGTGTACAATTTGTTTTGCCCCATACCGTTACCTGTAAATAAGGTCTAATGTACAACTTTAGTTAACGTACATAATTTTATGCATATATTAGTAGAAGATTCATTATTGCATAATGGCACTGAAGATCTGAGCGAAGGCAGAAGCGTATTATAATCTAGTTAAGGTAAATTAACACTCTGTAAGTTGAAGAACTGCTAGAATTAAGGAGTAGAATTTTTCTCATTCATCGTTCTAAGATAATTGAGTCCCATCATGATGGTACTTTTTAAATTTCATTACGAGCTTCAGCCTAAATTTTAATTATGTAACATTAACAGCGCTGCAATTTTGTTTTTGTGACCAAACGTCCTTTTTAAGAACTCTTGACATTTCATAAATTTATAAAATTATTTACAGAAATAAACAACATTTATATTCAAGTATCTTTTCAAACAGCACTTCACAATGCTTTTTCCGACATCCTTGTGTATTTTACTCTGCAGAAGCATGTCATCGTCCGCGTAGTTCCGTGTTTTGTTGCATGTCGGATAGCATAGGCGGAAACATATTTTTCTGGAAGGAAATACTGAATATAAAATGCATGCATTTGTTAAATCTAAGAAATATACTAGAATTTCCACGGTACTTGATGGAAATGATGTCTATGCTTCCGTAAGTAATATGTGTATTGTGCATTGTCACTAGGAAATATCAAGTAACAGGAGAATATTTACTAGTACAATGATTTTAATTTACAACGTAATCCGTGTGGATTTATAAATCTATTTCAAGATTTATTATATTAATAATTGCATTTCCAGCTTGAGACTAGCAATTTCTTATATTGCGATCAACTTAATCTCAGAAACAAACAATCTACCACGACTGCGGTTTTTCAAATAGTGAGTGATATAGTACAGAGCTCTGGGGATGAAAAGAATGTGACTGTTAACCTTCGTGATCTCTCTAAAGCTTTCAGTTGTATCTCAGATGAGGTGCTTGTAGAAACCTAATCTTTTGTGGCATGAGAGATTTACCTTTGGATATATTCAATTCCTATCTCAACAATAGACAACAACGTGCTGCTATTGATAACTTAAATGTTGAACTGTTAACAATAAATCACGGGGTGCCTCAAGGCTCTATACCATTGCCCTTATTATCTATTTCATATCTAAATGATGCATTTCTTTTTATGTCCCCAATAAAATACACCAATGACACCTCAATGACGAATCTGAATCTCAAGTTTTTAACATTAGTAACTTAAATAACAACGGCATTAGTTCTATACAGCACATCAGTGATTGGATTTTTCAAATAATCATAAGTTTAATGAAAATAAAATAACAAGAAGAAACATATTAAAATTCGTCTGGAAGCCTTGTAAAATATAATTTTTAAACACTAATATTAAATACAATTTAATTCGTTAAGTACATTTGATAAATTTAACCTATTAAAGATCTACTCCAGGGAAATTAGCATTTGATCTGGACAAAATTAGTAAGAATCTGAATTTTTGGACAGACGTTCTTTAAGGTGACCCAGGTCCAGATCTGGCTCTGAGTACGTACATATAATACCATGTTATTACTAAATTGAATAAAAGAAATTTGAATTGAATTGAATATTGAAAGAAAGATGCCAATTTTGCTCCCAATGCGCTGACATAAGAAAAGTATATTTTTTGGTATGCTGATTCCAAATATGACCTCCAATTTGCCGAAAATTGAGCGGTTTCAGAGATTGAGAGAGATTTCTGTTAACAGTCCACTATTGATCAAAGTGATATATTCTCTTAGATTTAGACATAGTAGGTCCGGAAGTTATTCCAGGTTACTTCTGTCAATGTAAAAACGGACGTCATGACAGTGATCTGGTACTTAGGATATGGTCAATACCAAGAATCAAAAAGACTACCTGCGAAGATTTATCGCTAATACCAGTTTTACAAGAGTATTCTGATGAAGAGGTATAGTGGAAAAAGATGGGGTACCCACTAGAGCATTATTAACTAACAAAATAGCTTATTTTGGGAATTACGGCTATTGACTTTTTTGTTTGCAAGACCAAGTACAATAATTTTGTACATTTTACGAACTTCGGCGTATTGGGGCCAACATCCCACAAGACTTTGGTACTTTTTTTTTGCAAATATCTGGCGTCCTATGCATCGGATGCCCCTGAGGTCAATGTGAATGTTGTAGAGAATTAAATTATCTACAAGTTGTCTTTTTTATTTTTTAAAAATATTTGTTGTAAAAAACCAACTTCAAAACATTTCTTTTTTAATTACAAGTTTCAAAGAGGAGATATTATGCATATAATTTTTGTTGTAATTTAAAGTTATAATAATAAAACAACCATTAAACTATTAAAAATAAATAGTTTTTGTTGAAGAATTAATATTGTTGAACTTGAAGAGATATTATTTTACAGATGCTTGCAGATCGATTTTTAACAATTGCCCAAATCGCGATCTTCTATGGCTAATATTTCCCGAAAATATTAGGCGAATGGTCATCAGCGGCAGCCGCTTAAACTAAAGTCAGTTGAATAATTTCGGTCATTACAAACTATCGTTATTTCGCGCTATATATCTGGAGTGTTCACACTTGTAACACTTTTATTATCTCTAGTCGAGAAAGTGATGTACAAACAGAACAGAAGAGTTAGTGGGATCCTTAGTTCGGTCATATGATTTGCAGTGGTATGTACTTATTATTTTATTTGAAAATAAAATTTACATAGGTTATGTTGCCACTTTCGATTTTATTTTAATTTGTATTATGCAAATTCATTTTCAAAGAATAAAAGAAAGATTTTAAGAAAAGAGCATGAAAAATACATAAAAGCAATTAGAACAGTTTCTCAACAATATCCCCTTCTCGAAAAAGGCAATATCTCAGTTTTGAAGCATCTTCTTGGAGTGAGCCTAGAAACGTCTGCCTGTGCTCGTATTTCGATACGAAAAGGCAGCAACGTTGGTCGAGGTTACTACTTAGTAGGGTAACTTCCTCCAGGGAAACACAGCAACCTCGCTCCACCTTCTAACGGCTTGTATCAGAGCATACGTAGAAGGTATGTAACTTTAGGCGGGGGCTACAAGGCGAATGTACCATCCTTCGGAGAGGATGTAAAGCAGTCTAGTCGGTCCATTGTCTATTAAATGTTAGATAAGTAAAAAATCCCTACTCTTCGATAGAGAAGAGGTTTGACCAAATTTCAGGGCTGAGGGTAGTTTGTCTCCTGGCGTTGGTGATTGGCCTTAATAGAGAAAATAGGTAGACGTTAAATGAGTGAATAAGAAAAAAACTTCTTCTTACATTTGACATGATAGTGAATCATAGTGGTAACGTAAACAGCTGGTTAATCATCCCGCGTCGGAAATCATTGTAGATCGAAATCGATTCCTGCCAATAGGTGTATTTGTAGGAGGACTGGCAATGTGAAGTAAGTTATAGGCGGAAATGTTATTGACTTGACATTGTACATGGTTCACATGACAATATATTTTAACATATTTTTTTTATTGTCATTAAATATCCGATTCTATTAAAAATTGGTATCTGAGGATTTCTGAGGTCGCAGGGTATAAATAATATAATCGAAATTCGTAAACTGAAAATGGCGGCGTCAATATGGTGGATAAGTTTTATCATTTATCGTCTGATTCGACTAAAGATCGGTATCCGAAGGTTATCGAGGTTACAGATTATAAATATTTGAAATTTAACAATTCAAAATAGCGTCAATCGAGGTAGTAGATTTTAAATATTTAGTTGAAATTCAAGAATTCAAAATGGCGGCTTCAAGTTGACGAATAGATTTTGTTATTTAGGGGTAGGGACTTTTATTAAATGACATGCCTGATTTATGTATTTGATCTGTGATACTGTATCCGATTCCAATAACACACTATACGCACTAGTTGACAATACTAAAGACAAAAATTTAAAGAAATTAAAAAATAAACTTTTAAAAGCAACTGAACCTATTAAAAAAATGCATTAAAAGGATGAAAATAATGTGCAATTTGTTATAATCAATAAACATACAAACGTGGGGTGCTCAAGATACTTAACAAAAACAGAAAGTTTTACTCATCTCGTGCCCCACGCTTTTACGTTTATTAATTAGAACCACGGCACGGTAGTCGATTAAACATCCTAATAGCGAGCGCGCTTTGTCAGACTGCATAACGTGTACTGGGTTCGATTCCCAGCACCGGCACTGGCAATATTGGTGGGTAATGGATGTTGTCTGCGTTATTTCAAATGTGTAACCCCCATCCGGATAGCCTATGAGAGGCTTTGGATTTGGAGGTTGTCTACTATGTGTGGTGTTTATATTTATATTTAATTACACATTCTTTTCTTCTTTTTATTTATGTATTAATTGTTTATGCTTCTTCCATTAAGTCTGATAATCGGTTGCAGTGAAGTACTTTACCGATTTGCTTGTAAAATAATATCGCTGCTTCCATTTTATTTTATTCAGTTAAATATAAGTTGTTTATTTTGTGCATTTAACTTCAAGCGCGACCTTTTTACGAATTAGACAGACAAAACATGTAAAATACAAAGAGCGACCAAATGATAGACGGCTAATTAAGCTGCATACTGCGTATAAATTATTTCGTTTGATTAAATCCAGAGGCTGTGGCCTATTACATGTGTTCGGTACACTAACTTGACAAATGTCATTGCTCAAAACCGCATAAATCGTTAGAAGCTTACACTAAATTGCACAACATTTGTTACAAGTGATTTTTATTTCAGTTTCACTTTAATGGAACTCTGATTATTTAGGCTCTCTAAAACATACCCACACATACAGTGTTCCTTATAGAACTAAGTCTGAATCTAACATAAACACGATTTTAAGAATCATGTCTATTTAGTTTTCGACGAGGAGTTTCGAAATCAATTCAATAGTGCTCAAAGAGACTTTATTCCCCCATTCTGGGGCCAGTCATACATCCACGATGCACAACACCGTGGCAATTGAACTGCTGAATGGGTCGGGGCCAAATCAACTAATAAATATGATAAGACAATGAATAGGTTTCTATCCCTGAGGTAAATTTAAATGGTAGTAGAAAGTGGGATATTAAAACTCATTAAATAGAAAAAAGAAAAATATATTAACCTTTAAAAAAATGCTTTGCAAAAATTATGAAATAAAATTTCACCTTCGCGTTGTTCGGGTTATAAGGTTCAACCTTATTACCTAATATCGATACTGAGGTCGGTGTAAAAGTGAACAAATAGCAAAATCAAACTTATTTTTAACCATAACATCAATATCGATATTAGGTAATAAGGTCCTACTAACTGAACGACGATTTCTTCATAATTTTTGGTGGCGGCTTTTTCAAAGATATCCTTTTTAATACCCTCTTATGAAGTTTATTTAAAGTAAAATAAATGACCTAATGTGATAAATTTCGTACAAACAGGCAGGAGTTGGGCTGTCATAATTATGACAGCTCAATTGGATTTTGAATTATTGGTTTTTGGCTTTAGATTGAGTATCAGCTACTCTGAAAATACCTAACTATCACCTTTAACACGATTTCTTCCGACGTTTTAGCCAAAATTTGACAGTATTCTCCAATAGAGAACACTTTTCTTTGATATTCGCCCACCTTGCACTAGATATAGCTACTAATAGGGGACCACCGCCAAGCTATAGTTTACAGTTTGCAAGAGATTTCCATTGAAATCGATTAACTCATTCCAGATAAGGTGACGAGGCACTAATTGAAAATTTTGGTTGCTGCCCACACAAGTAAAGACAATATATGCAACGCCTGCTTAGAGTAATTCACTACAATAGAGGCTTAAAACTTAGTTTCAAATGTTGGGATATAAAACAAGAATAGGAAAAAAAGGTGACAGTTAAAGAATAAATAGACAGTTTGGATGCCGGAAAATGCATGGTATGGTAGTTTATCTTTAACTCGAAACGGTGCATTTAGCTCTCATATTTTAGTTATGTTGCTTATTAGTGGGTTATCGCTCAGTTTAACTTTTAGAACTTCTGGAAGTTACGGGAACATCGTCTATGCATCGTCTTTTGCGGAGTTTTCCCGAAAACGCTTGGAATTATCAAGTCCTATCAAGTGTACCTTTTTTACGCAGAAATGACTCCTGTCTGAGATTTGATAGTCTAAAGTGCCACAACGTTTCTTAAAAAAGAAAAAAGATATCCATCATCAGGTCGAGCTCATAAGGCACCCTCCATGGGCTAGCGTGGTATGATATGCAAATTATTATTTATTAGATTTATTAGCTTAAAACATATTTCTTTAGTTTGGAGGAGATCGGTCAAGAGGTAGTTGTCATATTGCAAAAAAAAGAATAAAACGTAACTTTGACTCCCTATATCTTTTTCCACAACAACAATGTATTAAAACAAGTTTGGTAATTTTCTCATATTTTAGTCTAAAGAATGCACCTTTGAATCATGGCCTATAATTTACGGTCCACCCTGTACAACAATATACTATCCTTTTGATATTAATAACATTCTGTTGAAAAATCATTTGTTTGTGCTATTTCTTATTAATATGATTTCTCTACTATTAGCATATTCCAAAGGGGTAAATACTTGCTTGAAATTGTTTATCTACAAACATTTTTTTTCGTTCCATATCTTCGCAGTGAAGTGTATTAGAAGATATGCATTTGCTAGCTTAGAATAGCTTTGTCTATAAGTTCTATGGGTTCTTCCATTTAAACGCACTGTACATTATGCAAGACAATAAAGTCTCTTTGTCGGCTTGTATAAAAGGGATAGTATTTCTACCTCACTGATAATAATTTCAAATTATCTTCAGCAGAATGCAATATTTCTTTGATCTGTCTGTCTATCTAGTACTACAGTCGTCTTTATTTCCTTTGAGGGATATATCAGTATTTTAATAATGAATGCATTTCTCTATATGACTAAGGATGATGAAGGATATTGAACAATTTGCTTTATAACTGTAGTTGGTATTATTGGATTTTCCTATAGTTCCACAATCGGCTTACTAGTTCGTTGATTATTATTTTTGAGGCTTCTGTAAACCAATATTGAAATTGACATACATAATACCAGTGTTGTAAATTTATATCTAATTAGTTTTGAACAGATTGTATTCCTTTACAAAACAAGAAATCGATCCTATCAATCGTATTTAAAACTTTAAAGGCTGAGTAAAGATGGACGTTTGCCTTCTGTGGAGAAGAACAATATACTACACCGGGTGAGAACGTGTCAATATAATTTTTTGGTTGATTTTCCGGTTGAACCGGAAGTAACATCAGCTTTTTTTTTAAATAGAGCCAGTTTATTTTTATGGTTTCTTATTATTTATTATAGAAATCCAAAAAAACAACCGAGATATGGATAATTTTTTATTCCTTCCGAAATAGCTACAACAAAAAAAGATCTGTCTGTCTGTAACTTTTTAGTGCGCACATTTTCTCAGGGAAGGTTAAAAATATTGACTTGAAATTTGGTACATATATGTACCATGACGAGATCTGGAAGTAGATTATATTATGCACTAATTTTAGCACATCAAGCGGACAGTCAAAGTCTCTATTTATTGGCATTGAATCAGTGGGTTTAGCCGTGGATTCCAATTGAATTAACCACATAATCCTTAAGTGACCAACCAGATCGCCTGGTTTGAAAGATTGCCTGGGGCCTTAGGACACTGAGTGCTGTCTCCTTTCTTACGTGCAGATGTAGAGGAAGTAGGTTTAGGTCTTTTTAGTGGTTTCCTATTTAGCTTCTACATAACAGAAGAGAAATCCGTCATTTTGAAATTTTAAACTTTAACATCACACTGAACAGAGAATGTTAATAAGAAAAAATTGTATAGGTTTTTTGATGGAACTTATCATTTAACCTCTATTTTATTCAAGCATTCTTGAGTTACAGACAAGAAACCATTTTGGAGCACTTTTACCACTCCTCCCCCACCCACGAGCATCGCTACCATAACCTGGGATATCTAAGGTTTTATCTGGGAAGGCAAGATGAAAATCTTCATAACTTTCAAGATTTTACAGATTATTTCCGTTAACCTTTCTTACATGACTGACCTAGAGTGTACTCAATCAAAAATTACTTTACTAAAATTATAATAAGACATAATTTCTATAGAACATACTCCTAGTGATCACTATTTTCAACAGAAGACATTCTATAATGCAATTTGGCATGTACCAAAAAATAAAAATTGCAAATCTGACAGAAGACATCATGTTTACAGGAAGCCGTCTACACACATACATTTTTAATTCAATATTTGAGTTCAGTGGATTATGAAACAGATTATGATTATGTAGTATTTGGAGGCGATTTTAACGTAGACTTTTTAAACCAAGATTACAATTGGATACAATTTACAAACTTTTTAAATAAATATGAGTTGCATCAGGTAATAACAAAGCCAACTCGTATAAATAATACTTCGGCAACACTTTTAGATCTTATTATCTCTAACTGTAACAAGATTATCTTAAACTCGGAGGTATGTAACATGGATGATATCTCAGATCATTCTTTAGCAACTTGCAATTTAAATATTAAACGAAATAAACAAATTACGCTTTTCCGTACTTATAGCGACTTTTCTAATTTTGATTATGAGGCCTTCGTATATGATCTAGAAAATGTTAACTGGGACTTTATTTATAGTTTGGAAGATGTAGAACAAATGGTAGATTGCTGGAATAATAATTTAACACTTCTATATGATATCCATGCCCCTTTTAAAACGGCTAGAATAAAAAAACCACCTGCGCCCTGGTTAACACCTAATCTTAAATTATTGATGAAGCAAAGGGACAAAGCGCGTGTTAGACATAAACGATTGCAGTCAGAAGCCTCTTTGCGTGAATATAAGTCATTATGCAATTTTGTAAACATATGTGTAAAAACAGAAAAAAAGCATACTTACAGAGCAAATTTAAAACTGATCCGAAAAATTTTTGGCGTACGATGAAGTGGTTAAATATCAACTCGTATGTAGAAAATTCTGCCTCTGATGTTGCTAATCCTTCAGATTTTAATAACTTTTTTGTTAATAATGTACCGAAAATAGATAATCATAATAATACATTAATTTCTGAATCATATTTGAATAAAGTAGCTCCCCATATTAACACAAAATTTGATTTTACGGAAGTAACTGTAGACCAAGTTGAAAAAAAATTAAGTCTTATTAAATCTAATGCTAAAAGTACGGATGGTTTAGATTTGACCATGTTATCTCTAGTTATTCCGCGGTTAAGCGAGCACTTAACTTTCATAATCAATAAATGCCTATCGACTAGTACATTTCCTGGTCAATGGAAAAGAGCAAATATTATCCCCATTCCCAAAACTAACAATCCTACTGATGTGTCACAATTTCGCCCTATTAGCATACTGCCTACCATATCCAAAATTCTTGAAAAAATTGTCCATGAACAACTTAGTGATTATTTAAATATAAACAAAATTTTACCTCCTACTCAGTCTGGCTTCCGTCCCCATCATAGCACAACAACAGCAATGTTACAAGTTACTGATGACATATTTAGGGCGTGCGATGCGAACAAAAATTTATGTTTGGTTCTTTTAGACTTCAGTAAGGCATTTGATACTCTAAATCATAATACACTCTATACCAAATTACACTATTTCGGTCTCAGTACTACAGCTGTATCATTCTTTCAAAATTACCTTTATGGGAGATGTCAGAGGGTAGGAGTAAATAATAATTTTTCGCGATTTATTCATACTAATCAAGGAGTGCCACAGGGAAGTATACTTGGACCATTACTCTTCTCGATTTACACGGCCGATTTCTATAAATGTTTAGAATACTGCCAGTCACATCAATATGCAGATGATACACAAATTTATTACTCTTTTTCAGCGACAGAAATTATTCAGGCTGCAAAGAATATTAATACTGATCTGGTATCTATATCCAATATATCTAAAGCCCATGGACTAGCTTTAAATGAATCGAAAACTCAAATGTTATTATTTGGTAAAAATAGGGAATTAATTTTGCAAAACACTGATTTTAAAATAACTTTGAATAACTCAACTTTGAACTCTATTGATAATTGCAAAAACTTAGGTATTTATTTAGACGTTCAATTAAGATTTTCAAAGCATGTATCTAATCTATTGCAAAAATCATTTGGTAAATTAAAAATTCTTTCGATACATAAAGATGTGTTGAGTAATGATATTAAATTAAAATTGTGTGACTCTCTAATTCTTTCATATTTATCGTATTGTGACGTAGTATATTGGCCTGCTTTGTTGCAACAAGATAAAAATAGTCTACAAAAATTTCAAAATACGTGTATAAGATTTTGTTACAATCTTCGCAAATTTGATCATGTTACGGATAAATTCAATGAGTCTAAGTGGTTAACACTTAGTGAAAGATTTCAAGTTCATCTAGCATGCCTTATTTTTAAAATTAATTCTACCCAGATGCCCTCATATCTACAAAATAAGCTTATTAAAGGCAGTGATATTCATGCGTGTCCTACATGCCATTGTCAGTTGTTTAGTGTACCCAAGCATAATTCTTCCCTATTTCAACGCTCATTTAGCTATAACGCCGCAAAAATCTTTAACGATTTGCCTGAAAAATTTAAAGAACTCACTTCTGTGATAAGCTTTAGAAAACAGATCAAAACCTATATACTTAGTAAAAGAAACCATGTTGTTTTATAAATTATGCTCACTGTTTGCCAACCTGATATTATATTAGTTTATTCGAAGAGATGGTTATATGGAAGAGCAACCCAGTTGAATATCGCCATCTCCTTTATTGTTTAACTGTAACATATTTTTTGAATGCAAAAATAAAGACATTTTATTATTATTATTATTATTATTATTATTATTATTATTATTATTATTATTATTTCTGTCATTGATTTTTATCAACTGCGTTTACTATAACAGCAAATAATAAGTAAATAATTAAGTAGATCCATTATTTCTATTGAATATACTTGAGAATATTTGTGTTAAACATTAAAAAAATGCAACTGCACATTAACCTATAGAAAGATAAGATTATTCAGCCATTTAAAATATACATTATGATGAATTGTTCCGGAACAATAATTTTGTTTCGGGAGGATATTAAGTTAACACAACAGTTCGCACCCTAGAGCATTTTCGCAGGTGTAAGGATATGTGAACGTGAAGACCTACAGCTTAAAGTGAATTATCTATCTACTTTTCCACAGATATTCCACTTGCTTTTATCTTTTTCGAAGCCTTAAATATATGCGAGCTATTTTTCTATACTCAAAGCTAATTAAGAGTATTTATTTTGATAGGTAAACAATCCTTATTTGCTATCAAACTTAAATTGAAGGAAATTAAATGAATTTAAATTGCAGTTAAATAGTAAATGAAATGACAACATATACTCTGTGCTTTTTACAAAGATTATGTCAAATATGAACCTACGACATTTTTTCCGTTTCTTAATTAAAAATGTGCGTATTCACCATGTACATGCATTTTAAATTAGTTATTAATACGTCTTGTGTATGTAACATTTTCATGAAAGAACCTTCCAGATTTTTTGCATTCAGAAAAGGAGAATTTTTCATTAATAGCCAGAGGCGGTCTCGTGTAAATTTAATGGTACTTGTGCAAAAACGCGGGGTTACGTGTTTGCAGGTTATCTAGTTGATCTTTAAGGCATACAGCAATTACAAGTGCTGAATTTGTTGTAATGCATGGCTTAAGAGTGAACTACCTAAGGTAAGTGGGGGAGGGGGTAAAGCGGCAAATGAAGAGATATCTCCCTAAGCGCCAAATGAAGATATATCTCATATATTTTAGTCAAAAATAGTCTTCAACAATCTTGTAGTATTTAGTTATATACAACTTACACTTATTTTCTGTTGAATAACATCATTCAAAATGCAAAAAACAGCTTATTGTTAATCATTAAAATTATGGTTGATAATAAGCTATTTTCCCCACTAGTGTTTACTCTTAATGTAATAAAACCTGGTCTTTGTAAAAAACGATGGTTGACAAGCTTATCAGAGAGGCGTTTGAAAATGAATATTATGTACTTATGCAGGATGCACTTTTTGTGGCCTCTCGAGAACCGTCGAGTGTGTTCGGTATACTTAATAAATTAATCGGAAAATTTAAATCAAACTCAATTAAGCTGTTTAGAAGTTATTTGTAAAATAGAAAACACATCACTGTTTATAATAGTCCGAGGGCAAAAATGGCGGACATAAATCATGAAGTACCTCAAGAGTCTGTGCCTGGACCGTTGTTATTCTTTATCTATGCCAATGACTTACCAGAATATATTTTAAATGTTAAATTCTCTAACAGATATATGAATAAAGTTACTGGATAATTCGATAATTTTACTCGAGTATCAGTTAGAATTTGAGTATTTTAAAAGCTTTTATTTAACTTGCTTTATTGTCTGTCTATCTGTCTGTCGGTCTTGTCTGCCACAAATCTTAGAATCAAGATTTTGAGTTCTAGTCAAGCTAGAGCTTTGAAATTTTGCACACGGATGTAGCTCTGGTGACAGTGGAATATAGTATACCTAATATAGTTCTAATTCGAATATGGCGGACTTTCCAAGATGGTGTATTACCTTTTTCTTCACAATTCCTTTGATACAGGTATCAAATGGAACGCGTAAAATACAATAAGCTATATGACGTCAATCTAAATTCAATATGGCGGATGTACAACGATGGCGGATTATCTTTTTCCTCATAATCCCCTTAATATGGGTATCAAATGAAAGAGTTTGACGAGTAAAATATGATGAACTATGTAACGTCATTATAAAAAGGGTTTTGTCTATCTGACTGTAAAATAAGTAATTGAGCAGAGTAACTGTACAATGGTGTTGTATGATCGCTCCCCAAGCTTTTAGTTTTCAGATGTATGATTTTAAAAAATGTTTTATACTTTCTGGTACATTTTTTAAATAAAAACTTTGTTTTAAAAACATTATTTTAAATATAACTTTTTTTGAGTTTAGTAATACAAAGTAATAATTTCCATGTTTAGGATCCCATAAGAATTCTTCCGAACGACTAATTTAATGAATTTCTAGTTATTCCATCCATTGCATTAAAAGCGTGTTGTCTGGCAATAATCAATGTTTTTAAAATTATTCGCAAAAATACTTTGAGTACAGTCCCGAGAGCCCAGAGTGACCGCATGAGCCATGCGTTGAACCGTTGACGAAAGACATTTATGTTCTTAGGCATATTTGAGATCTCATTTAGTTGTGTACAGTTTTAAAATGTCTAAGATAAATTAATGTAATATTGTGACTGTCTCCACTATTAGTGATTTCCGTTATTGATTGAAAGTTAATAAAAGTAATAACAACTGTCTATAAATATATCGCTTTAATGTAATTTAACTATAACGTCATAAAGGTAAATAATAAAATCTTCAATAATAAATCGGAGTTCGAACACGCAAATGATTAATACTGTTCTAATTTTAGAAATGTAATCAAGATTATGTCCCACCGTTATGACAGTCACAAATATTTTGCTCATTTTCCTTATAACATTAGTAATTCAACATGCAAGTGTAATTGAATCAATACTGGTAATCTGCATAAAAGATAATTACCACTTATAGAGCATCAGCGTTATTGCATTACTCTTCAATGGAAATGGGAATATAAATAAACTGCCCGTAGACCAACTTTCCCATATAGGAGTAATAGGTAGATAGAGAGCCGGCTGTGCAGATTTCTTATGAATAAGATACATGAAGAACTTTGTATGAGTAAGTACTACCACAGACCTACAGGGAGCCACTTTTCATATAAGCAAATTTTGCCCACGTCATGGGATCGTGCTCATTTTAAGAAATACTTGGACATCCAGAAATTAGTAGACAGTACAGACGGTGGCTCATAGCACAAAAAAATGACAAAATTGCGATGTGTACCCTATGATATTCAAAAATAATAATGAACGCATCTAATATGGCTGGTTTAAAATGACACTTAAAAATCCATCACATGCAGGGATATATGCAACTACAAATTCTCAGCTGGGTGCTGAAGAAGCTATGAAAGAGTAGCAACCGGTTAGCTCAGGGTTGGTCGTAGGTCACTGTGTGGCGAGAAGAGTTATTTAATAATTTGAATGTTACAAAACAAAAATAAACAAAGAAAAAGGGCGCCAGCGTATTCATACAACTGACGTTCCTGCAATGGTTTAAAGATGAAACAATCAAAAGCAATATTAACAAAAAATAACAATATATTAACACAAATTACGATTAAAATTTACAAAAACTTTACAATTAAATATTTGAATGAAGGAGAAAATCCAAACTTGACTACAATATAAACAATAAATGCGACAATGTGACAATGAAAATTTGTTAAGAAGAAACAAAATAAGTTGAAGAGAAAAAAATTTAAAATTGAAAAAAAAAATCAACTGGATTTCAATTATAATAATTATCTTCAAAAAGAGACACGGCAATTGTGGCTCACGTAACTTTGACGGTGGGAGTGGAGTTCAACGAGGTAGAACCCTGGAGATGGCCACAGGTATCTGGGAGTGAGGACTGATTGATCGTGTCCTGTTCAACGATGATGTTCCAGGGAGACGCTGCGTTGAGAAAATGTCCAGCCAGTTACAATTTTTATCCAGTGAATAGCAAATCCACCGTGTACTAGATCCAAGGTTGGTCGATCCAGATTGTTTCATGAAAAACAATGGTAATTCAGGAACCAGTTGATACAAATTAAGTTAATTTACAAAGTAGAGAAAAAACTAATGATAATTTGAAATGACTAAATAAATTATTAATTGACTTTAAAACTTATTGAAAATAATTTTAAAAAATGGCCAAGGTTACGAATTTCATAAAAACTACACACAAAAAAAAATTAGCATTAATTTAAGGAAATAGTTGAGGACCGAAAAAAAAAACTCTGCTACTAAATTATCAAAAAAATTTGGCCTCAAAATTACTATAAATGACAAAAGTTAAGTTATTATGAAGCCAAATTGTCCAAAGAAAAAAACTGTTAATAATACCAAAATGTTCAAAGTAGAACAAAGGAAGTAGATATTAAGATTGAAAACAAGAAGAAATTAAATAAGAAAATACAAATTTTTGCAGATGCTCTCCTGTACTATGACAAAATTAATTTAGATAAATTGACTTTACGTCTCGCTTTTCGACAAATTCAATAATTTATAATTAGTATATCAGTCGTGAAGTGAGATTATCTAATAACGAATTTTAGAGCGACCCTAATATATAGTATTAACTGCTGGGCAATCCACTAACAAGTGGTTTTTTAGTAACCACGTGGTCAACCTCAAATATACTATAATATTTCGACTAAATGCCAGCTTAAATTTAATATCAATTTAAAACAACTATGTTATTATTCTAATGCATTAATAATTCAATAATAAAAGTAAAAATTTCAACAAAGTTTTATAGGATGGCTCTAATAACTCAATATCTTTTAAGAAAAAAAGGCGGAAAATGCCGGTTTTCAGTTTCTGTTAATTCTATGTCTCTCTCCAATATTCTGCTCGCGTATGCTCAGTGGTGACTTCGCATTGGTGTTTTTATCGCGGGTGGTTCAAATTTTATGTACCATGGGTGCTGAATGCAAAATATTTGGCAACTAATTAAGTAATTGACAACAAGTTAAGAAAAAAACTTGTGACATATAGCAAATTACTTCCTAACAAGGAGATTTCAAGATCAGGAACTCGAAGTCTGACCGGCATGATAACATCCCTAAATGCCGTAAACACTGCAATAGACTTGATCATGATTCTGCTAGGGCACTGCTGTGTTTAAACTCCTAGCAGTTAGGCGAATTTATAATAAATATTTAATATAACTAAAATGTAGAAGGCTATGTTATTGTCCATCACACATCCTTAATGTATTTTTTACGAAAATAAAGCGCTATAACCTATAACCATTCTGCTTTGTTTAAAAAATTCTTCATAAATTGTCGAGATCGAGAATCTCAAAAGAAATTGAAAATTAGGTTCATCTCTTGTCGATCTCGTCTCGAATATTCGAATTCTAAAAATGTCCATCTCGATCTCGAATTTCGAGACGAGATCCAGAATTATCTCGTCTCAGTGGCATCACGATTCAAAGGAATTGGCGGCATGTCCACAGAAGTATATTCCACACCAGTCGGGATCATTTTTGTCAAATATTTGTTATTCTTTGCGGGAATATACTCTTTTGTACAATGATGATGTTGTTTGACAATTTTTTTTAAATTTTCGGTTTATTCTTTGACATATTCCTCTAAGAACAGTGAGGTCTAATACAATGACCCGTTACTGGATGGTGTTGAAAGGAACTAAGTATTGGACCACCTTTTTGGATATTTAGCCAAGCATTAGAACCAAGTACCTACCCATGCAGTATATCTTCCATGTTTTGTAACACATTAAATATACATACGCTCTATAATACAGATTAAGAGAATATACGCTTACATATTTACGATATATATATCTACGTAATTTATGCTTTCGGAAACAGCATTTATTATGGTAATTTCCTTTCTATTTTAGCATTAAAAATTCTTACTATCAAAAACTCACTTTACCTTCAATGTGATTAGTCAATATATTTGTGAATTCAATTCTTCGGTAAACTCCTGCTACAAAAAAATCAGCAGTTTAAAACACATCATAACCATTATTTTTCAAGGCAAAAATATAGGTAGGTACTGAAATTTTCATCAGCAAGAATGTCTTTTCTTCAACAACACGAGGGACCTAATTAAATTCAGGTGTAACTACTATTTTATTTAAAAACGAAGTCAAATTTATATTATTGTTATTTATTATTATTATATTATAAAGTATACGTTGTTGCCCATACTACTGCAAAGTTTTGGCATTTTTATGCAACTGAAATTATTTTCATGTACTGCACCTAATTTTAAAATATATTGAAAGAAATCGATTTCAAAAGACGTATGTGGAGCTCACACAAGAATATTTTGATATGTTAAATTCTTGTTTCCAGCAGAAGCTTTATCCCCGGCGCACCCGCCATAAATTAGAATTTTTTAGCTCTGTGTTATCCGCTCCGTGCATCGCAACACTGGCGATCGGGGTGGTGAGATTTATAAGTGTGGTTCAGCATTTTACGTTGAGGTACCTAGGCTTTTGGTGTAAAAAGTAAAAGAATAGAAAATAATGAGTTCTGAAAAAAGTAAAAGCGTATTATTTAAGTGTTAAGTTGTGGATTGCGATAATGCTAGCTCGAATTCGGCACTTAAGTTTTGTTCATAGAATCCATTATTGACACATAAAGTAGCGAGACGTCAGACATGGTTACGTGCAATGCGGAGGCAAGAGTAAATTTAAATGAATTCCGTATTATTTGTAACTTTTATGTGGGTCGTATTATAATATATAATAATTTAATTTCAATAACCATTGGCATTTTATTTTAGTTGCGAATTTAAAAATTTATATAATCTATCCAGTATAGAACTATAAAGTATTTCTGAGACAGGTTTACACAGCCACACACTACAGAATAATAGACTTTTTTATGCTCGCACAATGTATTTAGAATTTGACTTGGCCACTGTATACAAGTGTTTAAAGCAAAAGAACACGTAACCGAGACTAACATACGATTCAAATGTATTGACTGCTCACTTTAATCGCGACTATCTCAAAACCGTAGGAGCGGAAAAAATTGAATAAATTTAAAAAACTGAAAAAAAATGTGTTCATTATGCGTCTATTGTAAATAATTCACTATAGTAATTTACGTTATAAGTCCTGTATGTGACTTATTACAGTATGAGTACTATAATGAGACCTACCGGATATGTATCGTATAATATTTTATTTCATACGTCTTTATAATTTTTTTAAATGAATAAGAGTTATATTGAGATTAAAAAAATATTGGTTCGTAATCTAACAAATCGTATCATCTTAACGATTGTCTTTAGCTTGTCAATGTCAAATAAATAAAACTATAATTTTTACATTGCTTTGTATTATGGAGATTTCGGAGGAAAATAAACTTTTCATGTATTAAATAATTATTTAAACTGCGTATTTAAATATTTTATTTCTGATATTTTTAAGTCAAAAGTCAAAAGTCAAAAGTCAAAACTAAAAAGTAATTGCTTACTAATAACAATAATATGAAAGTGTTATTAGGTAACACATTGCAGTATCTGATACCGTAATGTGTTAGTTACATAACGAGTTCGGGAAATAGTCATTTACCGGACACTATGAAATAAAAATTTTAATAATATACATTGGACAGTTTTTGAAGTTCTGCTAATAGTGCGGTCAACGGTTGGGTTTCACCTCTAAGTTGAGTGCTAGTGAATGAATTTTGATGAACCCTTGTGCAATGTGTTTGTAATGACGTTGATAAAAAAGTTGAAGAAAAGATTAGAGTAGGAAATCATCGGAAGGTGTAGAAAAGATCTCTTTTGTCATGAGTTCTGTAACTTGCAGAATTTGGTCGAAAATGAAAAAGAAACATATTTACCTTTTTCGGCCCAAAATAAGATTTTTTTATTCTTGTGAATTATTTCGAAAAATGCATATTTCTCGAGATATGGCTACTCTATAATTCCTAAAAGGGGGGGGGGGAGAGAGAAATGTAACGGTTGAGAAAGAAATCTGAAAAAAATCAGAGGAATGTGTCATCGAAATACAAGAGTTTTCTTATTTGCAACTTTTCTGTAAAGTGCGTTTTTACAGAGTTTATCCGGAAAATATAAGAAACCGCCCCTTTTCTTTGAAATTATAGCGCTTTAAAAACATGTAATTTAAAAATTTGTAAAAATTCAGACGTATGCACTAAGGCCTTCTAAACATTTTCTGTCTTGTAATTTTCTTGTAACTTGCTAATTATCTGAGTTACAGACAGTTTTTCACGATAAATAATGTACTACATTTTTTCCACATTTTCAATTTAAAAATTATATTGAACATTTAAAAATGGTATAACAATGTAGGTTTCATTTTTTTTTATAATAGTATACACTGTGTCCCACTTTTCATGGAGCCACCCTCATATCTCGCTCACCTGATATCCGAATGTTTTGAAATTTTGGTGGTGAATATACATATACCTATGAAGTGAGTCTTTAAACGTAACCACATTCGACTGTAGTCAGTGGCGTTCGATTCTATCATGGAAAAAGAGGGTGGGTTTTTGAAAAAAAAGTATTGGCGATTTTATTAGAGAAATTACTAGTAAAATATTCCTAATCAACACCTTTAGAAACCCCGTTGTACAAGATTACATCGTTGTGTGTTCAAAGGCGTTTGAGATATGGGCCCTTAAAAATCAATTTTTTTCAACTTAAAATAATTTGTATCTGTGAAACGGATTGTTATATGAAAAAAATGTATTCTTTATTTTTTGTTCAGAATAATGTATTGTACTAGTATGAAATGGTTCTACAAAAAAATTACTATTTTTTTAATAAGGCAAAAATTCTAATTTGTACATACCTACCATGTTTTTAACAAATAATCTTTAATAAAGACCTAAGTAAGCCATGAAAACAAAAGTTATTGCAAGTGTCAATGTATTGTTGAAAGCCAATAAGTTAATATGTTAAAAATTTAATGAATGATGGATTAATGTTACATAATAAGTGAACTGATTTTTTTTTTAATGAAAATGGCTCAACAATTTAACAATGCAAGAAAAAGTGGAATTGGTTCATTTAGTCGGAGATAATGCCAGATCATTTAGAGAAGCTGCTGATGAATTTAATTTACGGCATCCTGGCCGTCAGCCTTCCATTCGCCATAAATTGGTAGCAACCATTATTACAAATTTTAGCAATGGAGGAAATGTATGTAAGTTAAGACCAAAGAATTAAAATTTACAAAATCGGCAAATTCAAGACGAGGAACGCATTTTACAATATTTTAGACAACATTCAAGATCTAGAATAAGGCAAGTAGCATTAAATCTAAATTTTAGTAAAAACGTCGTTTGATGTTGCCTGAAAGAACATAGAAAAAGATCATTCAAACCAAAATTTCTACATACCCTAGAAGATGGAGATACATACAGAAGATTAGATTTCTGTTTTTGGGCCCAGGGTGAATTTTTAAACAATGTTAATTTTCTGAAAAACGTCATATTTACTGATGAAGCAACATTCACTACCAATGGGGTAGTATGCTCTCATAATTGCCGTTCTTGGGCTGACGAAAATCCCCACTGGTTTATGAGTACTAAAAGTCAATATGTGTCAAAAGTTAACGTTTGGTGTGGTTTATGGAAGGATCAGATTATTGGGCCTTTTTTCATTCCAATATTGAATGGAGAAGCTTATTTAAATTTGTTGCAAAGAGAAATTGAACCCTTTCTCAATAATCTGCCTCAAGATGTCAGAAGATACTTGTATTATCAACTTGATGGTGCCCCGGCTTATAATGTTGTAAGTGGTTGGCTAGAAAATAATTTTCCAGGTGGATGGATAGGTTTAAGAAGTCAAGTTCAGGAGTTTCCCCCGAGGTCTCTAGACCTGACACCACTTGATTTTTATTTGTGGGGTCGTCTAAAGAATATAGTGTATAATAACAGACCACGTAGCCAAGATGAGTTAATGATCAGAATTAGACAGGCATGTGTTGAAATCACTCCAGCCGAGATTAGAAAAGTTGTACGGCATGTAAGAAAACGGATTGAGGAATGTATTCGGAATGATGGTGGTTACATAGAAACACAAAGAATTGTATAATTAAATTATTTGTGTAGATTATTTGTTAGAAACATGGTAGGTATGGTATGTACAAATTAGAATTTTTGCCTTATTAAAAAAATAGTAATTTTTTTGTAGAATCATTTCATTCTAGTACAATACATTATTCTGAACAAAAATAAAGAATACATTTTTTTCATATGACAATCCGTTTCACAGATACAAATTATTTTAATTTTCATAACGCTTTAATCTGAATTATTAAAATCCAAAGAGTGATAATTCACATGTAAAGAACATATAATTTTATAATTTTTTTCCGCTCCTTCGTTTTTGAAACACTTGCGGTTAAATTGAGGGGTCAATACATTTGAATCGTATTTTAGCTTACAATATAACAACAAGTAAGATCCTAAGAGCTTGTAGTGTGAACTTGCTTCACGTCTTGGCCAATGAAAAGCTGGCAAATGACCTCATATATGAAGGTAACGATTCAAGTGTGCTAAACTGAATACATTAGGTCATGTGTGGTTATGAATATAAAACGAGACTATGGATATTTCAAAATGTATTAAAGGGTTTCTCTTTAATTATCCCCTGGACAGAAGCTCATTGCATCGGTAATATGTTCGAAACTAGTTGAAATGCACAAGTCAATTCCTCTCGATGTGCACTTGAAACTAAGTCCCTAAAATCACAATATCTCGTATTTAACCACAAAGCAACCCCGAATACTCCAAACCTAAATATCGAAAATAACACAATATACTGCCAACCTACAGTAAAATATCTGGGAGTCACAACAGACAATAAACTTAATTTTAACAAGCACACAAAACTAATCAAGAAGAAATGTATTACAAGAAGCAGGCAGACTTTAACATACAAAAACAAAGGGATTGATAAAAAAATTGCTGCCCATATTTACTGTACGATCTGCCGACCTATATTAGAATACAGCCACCCTCTATATCTTAATACAAAAAGATCAGTCAGTAAAAACTTACAAGTAGCAGAAACATCATCGTTGAGATCCATCACCAAAACCAGACACCCTAGAAACCCTCTGCATTAACCCCCCAACAACATTCTTTACCAAATCACAGAATTTACACCAATTAACCAAAGAATACTATCCTTATCCACCAAATTCGCTAAAGAAGAACACAACATAGAAATTATTCAACCCCTCTGCAAAACAAGACAAGCAGGAATACACAACCGAAGAAGCAATGTAAATATTTGTAACAGGCTGAAGGACTTCATTCGATGGCCGTTTTGTGAAACCAATAAAACACAATAAATAATAAATAATAAATAATAAATAATAATAAGTAGAAATATAATTAAGATGTAATTAATTTCAATAACCAATACTCCCATCACTTGTGTGTACTTATGCGGGCATGAATTAGGGAAACAGCGGATGATGGCGCGATTATCGGTCTTGCAGGGAGCGGATATAAATTATCTAAAGTTGTGGGAATAACAAAAAAGTTAATTAAAATTATTATTTGTTGTAAGTGTAAGTTTATGATTATCTAATATCTCAATGTGCTGGCCATTTAGTTTAAGAAATAGTCCTAAATCACGTAATTTTTCTAGTGACTGTGATAAGTGGAAATTTGAAAACATCCCTTGTTTCATGTGACATCTGTATTTCAGCGAATTTTTTATGCCGTTCGCGAAATGGTAGATCCATGTCGAGGAGTCGTAAAGAACCACTTCTAAATGTAAAAATCGACAAAGTTACGTTGGCACTCAGACGGCAAGCTGGGTGGCATCCACTGTGGTTTCCATAAACTGAGTTTTACGAACACACCTGCGGTGTTCGATTATTTATAAAGTTCTCTGTCCCTGAATTGAACTTCTGAAATGCGCCCTTTGTAGGATAAATGAACACCGAAGTCAGTTGTTTTTGTTGAATAAAAGTAAAGGTACAATTCTCTTGGGAAAAATACACACTGTCGTTGTGCACATAGGCTGTTAAAAATGTGTTCGCCTAACAAAAGTGAAGATAGCAACGATATAATATTACGCCCCTGGGAGGTTTATTGTTTATCAAAGAAATAATAGTAACATTTAGCTCGTCACAAAGTGGGATAATTTTGGATTCATTTTTTATAAATAATGCATTTTTCATATTTAAACGCGATATATGAACAAGGAAGTAAAATTTAGTTCATTGTCACAAAATTAAATTACTTCAGAATAATTTTTTAACACAATACAATCTTTCTTATACTGGATAGGTAGACTTAAATAGATGGTGTGAAAAACTGGTATTTTGGATCGACTAAACTGACAAAAAACCTATATGACTTTTTCCTCTAGGGGCCCTTTGCAAAACACTGACCTAGGTCGAATATTTGAATGTTAAGGTAGGAGACATTTGAGAACCACTCCTTTTCTGACTAATGGACTTAGTCAATATTTTAAACCGTTCTAGAGAAAACGTGTGGAGAAACACAATTACAGACAGAAAACTTTTTTTCGCCCAAATTTAAAATCTCCACGTTTAGTGGGGTAAAACTAAAATTTGTAGGGTAATGTCTTACTATAGCAATTTTATTATTGGAACTTGTTGTAGAAATTAGTTTAGAAAAAAGTTTTGGATTAAATCCGTGTTGTGGAAAGCTTTTGTTTAAACAATAGAATGTTCAAAATTGTGTTTTTTCGTACTTATTCTTTAATAACCAAATTTTATTATAATATGCCACTAATGGAGGTAAATTATGGTGCCAAATTTCAAGTAGAAATATTTATAACAAGGGCTCAAAGACAATAATAAAATCTAAAATTGAACAGTTGGCCGTTTTTGGACATGGAGTCGTACAACAAACTTTTTTTTCAGGTTATAGCTTATTTTATGTACTTTTCAGCGGCGCCAAGAGAAACATTTTTTGTATTTTTGAAAACCATTTTTTTTAAATTTGTTCAATTTTTGTTTAAAACAAATGCATGTTACTCATCAATGTTTTACCAAAAATTGAAAATTATTAGCATACATTAAAAATACATAAATCAAGAAACAATTGAAACAAAAAATTTTTATCTACACCAATTAGGAACCTAGATATGACATTTCTTGCATTTTAGTCGTTTATTAACAAATGGAGTGAAATAGTTGCTTGAAATTAGCACTGAAAATTTCGTAATATTTAAAACTATTAATTGGCTACGTTAAAATATTTTTATTTACATAAGTTGTCGCAATATTGACGAATTTAATGTCTCTAACAGCATGCGCAGCCTACTCCCGCAGTATAGAACGTTATTTTTATCTAACAGCAAAAATAAAGAAAAACTGATTGCTCTGTTGCGAAACTGTAAGACTGGCGTGAAGATATGCAAGCAAGTTGCGGATGCTGAAATAATTTGCACTGGAATCAGTAAGAGAACAGAAAATAATGATGTAATCATTGTTGATGAAGATATCAATTTATTAGTAATATTGACGCTAGCCGCATCATTCATAAGAGAAAATGTTTATTTTCTTAAACCGAGGATGGGCAAACTTGGTGACAAATATTGTTCCCAAAAGAGTTTTAAGTATTTAAATTTCAATAATTGTATGTTGTTCCTACACGCGTTTTGTGGATGTGACACAACTTCAGCATTCTCAAGCCATGGTAAAAAAGAATTATTGACATTCATTTAAAATTTCCACATTTACAAAAAGACTTTGAAGTGTTTTACGACAAAGTTGCCTCAAAAACAAGCCTATTCGCTGAGGGACAAAGTTGTATTAAAGGAATGTACGGTTCTTGCAATTTATCGCACCTCCCTCCCACCAAGGAAGCAGCAAATGAACACTGCTTAAGGGTTTATTTGCAAGTTCATCACTGGTTGGCTTTTCGGTCTTCTTACCTATTTCCGATGGCTCAATCTCGAAAACGAAACGAGATACAGAGCTGCGGTTTGCTCCATTCGATTTCTCTTACCTTCCTACGAACCCCTGAATTTTCAGATTCTTGCGGGCACTTTCGTTTTCTTGGAAAATTATTAAAAAATGTATGCGATTTCAACATCTCTTCGCATAAACCGCTTTAACATTTTCTATACAAAATTGACCCCCCTTCTTTGTGCTTGATCGATTGGAAATTATATATTCCAATTCGATGATGTGGGGCACGATATGTTCCGGTAACTTTTAAGTGAGATAGCGTCTGCCAAAGTGAGAGGCCCGCTTCGAAAATGAGAGCCGACTGCTCGCTGTTCTATCAGCGGGCAGGTTGACCATTGTTTTTGAATAAACTAATAAATAAGTAAAGTAATAAGTAAATATTAGATTTTAGAATAATAGTTTTAATAACTATTTCACTTCATTTGTTTATAAATGACTAAAATAGAAGAAATGTCATATCTCGGCTCCCAATTGGCATAGATAAAACTTTTTTTAATTGTTTTTTGATTAATGTATTTTTAATGTGTGATGTATTAATTTATAAACCGTATGCGCGGCATAGTACAAAAGGATATTAAGTTCAGTTATAAGTTGTCAGTTGTAACACATATATGTAGTACCAGTGAAGCAATAAATATAATAACTTTCATGTATTTTCATTATTATTGATTATTAACTTCGAGCAAGGTGTAGTACATAACAACGTATGTTAATAATTTTTAATTTTTGTTAAAATATTGAGGAGTAAAATGTATTTGTTAAAAAAAAAATTACAACAAATTTAAAAAAAATGGTTTTCAAAAATACAAAAAATGTTTTTCTTGACGCCGCTGAAAAGTACATAAAATAAGCTACAATCTGAAAAAAAAAATGTTTGTTGTACGACTTGATGCCCAATAACGGCCAACTGTTCAATTTTCGATTTTGTGATTGTTTTTGAGCCGTTGTTATAAACATTTCGACTTGAAATTTGACATCATAATTTATCTCCATTAGTGGCACATTCTTCTAAAATTTGATTAAATTTAATGCATTATTGTTTAAGTTATTACCAATTGTTTAGAAATATCCACCCACAATTGTTTTCATGTTTTGCGATTTAACCAATTGACCAAGAGAGTTCGGATGCATCTAGTTTTCTTCGCAATTTCATCGTGAACAATTTGTTTCTCTTTCATTATTACGATAAGAGTCACAAAACCAGAGTTATTGAAGAAAAAGTGCAAAAAACACGATTTTGAACATTCACTTGTTTAAACAAAAGCTTTCCACCACACGGATTTAATCCAAAACTTTTTCCTAAACATCTTGTAATGTCTATAAGTTCCAGTAATAAAATTGCTATAATAAGACAGTTCCTTATTAGGTGATTTATACTCTTAGTTTTACTCCACTAGTTTCATAACATTCTAAACCTAACCTAACAGAAAAACATTTTTTTTACTATTACTATACTTCAAATCCACTACGTGGATGTGGAAGTATTATTTTGTTAAAAATATAGGTATTAAAGTTGTATGAAATATTATTCGCGAACAATTTATAATGGGCGAATTCGGTCTTCAGAGCGGCCGAGCAGGTTTCCTTCTACTCCGCCGCGTCGCCCGATGTAGTTAGCTTACGCCGCGCTAGCATGCTCCATTTTAATATCTAATTATTAATGCTAAAAGTCAATAAAATAGTATTTTCTTTAAATAAATATAGACATTTATCATTAACCTCCATAAAGGCTCTCGCTGTACGTTGTAAATTGCGCCTTCTACAATTAAAAAGAAACTATCTGGAGAAAGTCGTAGGACAATTTTTTTTGTTTAAATTCGTTAAAGAATGTCAGTAATCCATTCCCGTACAAGTTATTTCTGTAAAATTGAAATTGCCAAAATGATTGAAAATAGTATATTATAATACAAGTATATAAGTAAGCCTTTAAAGCATGCACGGGTTTAGAGCACCACAAGCGTAGCAAGGAGGCTCCTAAAGGAGTAAGTGCTTTGAAGGCTACTTATACACGTGTACTATACGCTATTTCTTATAATACCTGCACTGCAGAGTAAAAATTAGAATTGGAAAAATTAATTAATGTAGATTCATTATACAAGGTAATCTCTGAATTTCATTTCAATCGGTAACATGGAGATGGTTAGAATTTTTTTGTTTCCTTGCTAAATACTTGTGTATTTATCATTGTTTAAAATTGGTTGTTACCTAAGCATTAAGCAATTAAAACTAAAGGCCCGATTTTGCACGGTTTTTAGTTTCAAAAACAGAGATCATAATTCAAGTAAAATAAAAAAGACAACATAAAAAAATGCAATTATTTCAAAGCCATGCATTTACCTTTAAAATTAATAAAACCGTTACAATTCTTTTAATAGTATGGCGGTACAACTCTATGTAAAAAAATGATATCAGGATCGTTGCTGTTGAGCTCTCCGTTGAGCAAGCCTGACAGTCCTTTTTTCGAAAAATCGATATATGTCGAAAAATAAAAGATATTTTAAAATTTTTCAAAAACGTACGTTTTCGGCTTGCTGTGAGCCATACTTATGGTCGATAGTAAGTATTTAAACGCAAATTTGAAAAACATACAGCGAAACCAAGAAAAACCTATGTTTGACGTTTTTCTCGACATATCTCGAAATGTTTTATCGCAATTGATACTTAAAAATTAGCAATCGAAAGATCTGTTTAGCACCTACAACTTTATCATTTAACTTTTTTAGATTAGGCTCACCGGTTTTTTCAACTTTTCAAAATTTTTAGGTTAACTTCGCCACTTTAGATCGCGTGCAGCGAAACACAAATTTGCCTTAGAATTTTTTTTCTATTAAACCACATTTTTTGTTTCCGGGTATGAATTTTGGTATACCTTTCTACCTGTTGATTGGACTATAAGGACATACGCACTCCAGTTGGTAAATTACCACCCTAAACTATCAACTAAGGTTGTCAATAAACAAAAAAAAACCTGGTCCAAAATCCAAAATGTAACACAAAAAGAACGAACAAGTAAGTAGTGTCTGTACGTAACCAAATACTTAACGACTTGAACGTTAAATCAATAAAATAAATCTTAAGTGGCACAAAATTCAAAAAGAACAAAAGCAATATATAAAAACAGCGAACGGATAAGTCGTGTGTAAGTTCTTAGCCAAGTAACGATATAAACTAAAATATTGCTTGAGAATAGCACGGGACGACAAAACTGTCGGTTTTCGGCCCCATGTTATATAAGGTTTTTTGTTTGTCTAGTCGTTCACCACCACCAGTTCTTTTTAATGATATGAAACTAATTCCACCCTGTGTAATACATGAACAAGAAAAACCTGTATGTTCTTACTACTCTATTTGACTTCCTGCTTGCTCTTTCCTTCAGGACCAAACCTCTTTTACTCTTATTAAATGTTGATGTTGAAATTATTATGTATTTTTCTCACAGTATGGAGACTTTTATTATGGCTATGAAATGTATACTGCAACTATTTCTGGACTGTGTAGTAAAAATAAATAGTTAAGGTTTTCAATGAAAAATTAACATTTCTTTTCTTGACAGTATTTGATTCTATAGACTGGTAAGTAACTTCTGATATTCTTAGAAGTACTTCTGTGCTTTATTAATAAGGGTGTGACAATGATATCAATATGAGAGTATATACAAGGCAATTAGTAAAGTAATGCTTATTCTTAACAAGGAGGTATGGGAAGCCATTCGACATTTATGTGACCTTATTGTTGTAACTAGTATCGTATATTCTGATGGACACGACAAGGATTTTATATAATTTAGGCCGAACCCGTGTCGCCGCTAAGATACTTATCAACTCTACTCAGAAGGGGGATTCAAGTTACCCTTCAGACTCGGCAAGACGAAAATAGACAAAATTATGCTTACTGTGATTGCTACAGTCTGCTCTCTCCGTCGAAATCTTATGTTGGGCGGTGCACTTTTAATGAATATATCCTATAATTAGCACTTTCTTAGAAGCACTTCTTAATAATAATAATAATAATAATAAAAAATAAAAAAAAAAAAAAACAAAAAAAAAAAAAAATGATATAATATGTATAGAGGAAAAAAAAAAGAAATATGTAATACCGAACTAAGAACTTGTTATGGTTATTAGCGTTAAATGTTTATTTTAGTAAAGCCAAGTATGTAAATATTTGACCGGGAATGCTACGGTTACAGCAGAGTAGTAGTGGTATTTGACTTAATTCGGTGACATTGGCTGAAGGAAAAACCAAGGCAAAAAAAAAAATTAAGACAGTCGATGGATTCTATGAGTATTCGGACAAGTACACAGACGTGGCGGGATCAAAGGTGACCCGCGGTAAGTAGTCCGACTCACGCCACAGAATCGCAGGTCGGTCACAACTCTTATAATTAGTGGATCAATAAATAATCGAATTCAAAATATATTTTTATTTATTGAAATAATTCATAAAATGTAAAAAATATAAATATTCCATACTTAACTAATGTATATAAGGCAAACATCAAGGAGCACCACCACTCGGCAAGCTGTTACCTCCCGTAGGAGTGTAACTCATCCGTCGTCGAGAGAACTATAATAATCGACTGTACAAAAAGATTCAGACTCCCAATTAGTAATTATTGTAAAATGTATGTGGAACGTTTTGAAAAATTATTCACTTTTAATTTTGCACTGAAATTATCGAAATGATTGTCAGGATGCTTAAAGAAGCTATCTATATGAGTTCGATGGTTTTCCTGCTTTTATAAACGTGCAAACGGCATCGAACCCAAATATACTTTTTTTCCATCGACTCGCCTTCGAGCGACTACTATGGCGATGTCCGTCTGAGCCGGGATAAAAAGTATTTTGGGTCCGTTGGAATCGACCCTTCGACTTTGAGTTTTTTGACTAATTTTTGGTACGTTCTAGTGGTTTGGATAAGGATTATGCTCTCCCACGTTGAGGATAATTAAATGAGGATTTTGGTTTTTATTGCAAAAACCGTCCCATTGAATTTTTCTTAAATTTTGACGTTTAAAATAGCTACTCACTACATCCTAACTGAGGATTTCGCCCTGTGAACCACTAAATCCGTGGTACTTTCGAAAAACCAAATTCGCAGTACTTTCGAAAAATTTGCGCAAGTTTTTTTATTGTACTTTCGAAAAACTAAATTTTTGGTATTTTCAAAATGTAAATTCGAAAAATACTTTCGAAAAATTTGTTGGTTGGAGCAGCTTTCCGCCATGTGTGATTTTATTCTTCCGAAGAACCAGATTCGTGGTACTTTCGAAAAATCAAATTCGTTGTACTTTCGAAAAATCTGTTGGACGGAGTAGTTTTCCGCCCTGTGCGACTTTATTCGTGGTACTTTCGAAATGCCAAATTCGTGGTATTGTCGAAAAGTTTGTCGGGCGGAGTCAATTTTTCGAGTACTTTTGAAAATTCGAACGACGGAGCCCAAAGACCGACGTCCTCGAGACGTCAATATTTTGGTCATTTTTAGTGAAATAATTTTTTACGCAGATTTCGATTTAAGATGATGCCAAAGGTGGTTATACGTCTTTTTAATGTTTCAAGGATGATTATTTCATGGGATTTTTGTCTGAATTTACTTTTATAGTAAATTGTATATTTTTTCAAAGGGATCGTTTTACTGGGTTCAATAACAACCGAACATACATATCGATCAAAAATGGACAAAAATTGTAAATTGTAAATTGTGTAAAGTTTTGAGAACGGAAGTAGATTTTCTTCCGAAACGTTAACTACCTATAGCTTTGATTTTCAGTTTGTAGTTTATAACATTGTTCAAGTTTATATATTTTTAGGTGTGAGACTTTTTTAAACAGTCAAGTACTCAAGAACCAACCTCTGTCTGATCCGTTTGGCGCAGAGGTTTTTTCATTAAAATTTTTAAATATTTTTCTGTGGCAAAATACCCAATAAAAAGTAAGAAAATTCATTAATTAGTTCAAAAGTAACAACAAATTTAGAGTAGCGCGTCCGAGACCGCGCACGCTTCGCGAGCCGTATTTATGCGTCGCGACGTTTCATTCTCCTGCGTTAAACAAAAAAATTTGGAGCCTACATTTTTGATCTTACAAAAATACTTCATATATGTTTTTGATGTGAAATTTCCCCCTCTATCGCCAAGTGCTATCATATGTTTATTTCTATTTTTCGAGTTATTCGTCAAAAATCGAATTTAGGCCAATATTTTCGATTATTTTAGGGGTCGACCTACCTCACCTTACAGCTGTAAACTTTTTTTCATCGCATTCTACACCAACAAAAATACTCATTCTGAAAAACTCAGCCATGTAACATTTAGTGACCGGTTCCTATCAATTTCTATCTCTGACAACTGGGCTATAAACTGGATCACGAATTTGGATTCAGCACGTTGGAATATGGTACTGTGTTCATCGGTATATGACCAAGGAGTGGTTTTTACTGACATTTGGAAATGTTCTATGTTTCAGTTCTAATTTGAGTTATAGGCCAGTCATTGAGGATTTTTGCCTGAAAATAACTCGGGAAGTTTTGAAACTTTGCAGGTTTGTAGGTTTCGGGGTCCATATCTAAAATTCATAAAATGCACAATTCGAGACTTACCGCCGGAGCCGCCATCTAGCCAAGATGGCCGCCAAAAACGGTTTTTCGCAATTCTCTCCAAAACTATGCATTTTTAGAAAAAATATGTAGAAAACAAAATTAAAGAGGAGGAAATTTCATACAAAACATGTTCTTAGCATATTTTCGCTAAAGCTAACTGTTTGGGCAGAAAAGTTAGGCAGGTGTTGCATTTCGGCTCCAAACGACTCGATGCAACAGATAACCACCGTCAATTATATACAGTTTGTTGATTTTAAAGTCAATGTCTGTAACTGGCAAAAAAGCTTTGTACAGCAGGGACTTCGCAGTTTTTCGCGTTCCGGCTTCAGAAAACAGGGACAATTCGGTGCATAAATCACTTGGAGAAGCTGTTGAGCTTAAACCATTAACTTTAGCAAAAATATGACAAGAGCATTTTTTGTATGAAATTTCCTCCTCTTTACTTTTGCTCTTTACATATTTTTTCTAAAAACGCATAGTTTTGGAGAGAATTGCAAAAAACCGTTTTTGGCGGCAATCTTGGCAAGATGGCGGCGCCGGCGGCAAGTCTCGAATTGTGCGTTTTGTGAATTTTAGTTCTACACACCCAAACCTACAAACCTGCCAAATTTCAAAACTTCCCGAGTTATTTCCAGGTAAGCTCTTCTTTTGATTCCCAATGACTGGCCTATTAGGAGAAATCGAACTTCTCATAACTAGAGCGGAAAAGATATTTCCGCAAGAAAAACACTTGTTGCATAAAAAACTATTGTGTGTGGTGAGTAACCATTCATTGAAATTAAACGTGGGAGGTTTTCCAACACAAACAACAACAAACTCTACACACGAATGTGGGATTGTGTCGAGTTTAAATAGAGATGTTGCAACTCAAACTTAATAACTTCTCTTATTCCTAATGATTTCCATAATACTTCACTCTGAAGGAACTAAATTAATTTCCTTTGAGATCAACAAATGGAAGCCGGCGAAAGTGTAAAGGAGATTGAGCAGTGAGATTTTTCTCCTCTAATGAATTGGTATAGGCAAACTTCAAAGTTTTACGAAAGTCATTTGTTTCGTGTTCATTAATCATCTCGTTGGAAGAGATTGATAGTTTTGTGGAACGAGATAGGTAACCTTGGATAACTCAAGTAAGAATTCTTACTAGTATTCACGTTCAATGTGTCCACGGATTCGCTCGGGAAGAGGAAGGACTTTGCTCGTGGATTTAATAAATAAAGTTGTTTTTGATGAAAGCGTCTGCTTATCCTGACACCTTTGAAAATTTCGTAAAAAGATTTCCTTAACGGTGTGGTCATTAATGAAAAAAATTTAAAGTGTTTTAAGTTATTGCATTGCTTCTACACATCTGATGAATGTATGCATAATATTTACCTTTTACGTGTTAATATACAATACTAAAATATGTTCACCCTATCCCATAATATACAATACTAAAATATGTTCACCCTATCCCATACGTACTTTGCTGTAAACATATGAAACTTAACAGTGCCAGTTTTAGCAATATCGGCATCTGGAGGATATTTCTACGGCATCCCCTTTCTGCTCTCCAATCACATAAATGTGAAAAACAAAAAAGAAAAATACTAAAGAAAAAATTTAATAATCATACTTATTTTTTGAAATTACATTTTTTTTTAATGAAATTTTACTTTCCTGGCCTTTCTATCAGCAAATTTTCTGTAAGTCAGTGAAGTCTATGTTGTCCGCGATTTCATTTCGACTATAAAGTTGCTAAGTTAATTAATCTGGATTGAGATATTGTCGATACCAGAAAGGTTTTTATCAGCTCAAGCTTAGAGAAACCCCTCTCTCTACCAGCTACTGTTACAGGTATAGTTATTAATATAGTTATCAATAAACTGCCTCTGAATGCACAGAAATGTAATACCTTTTCATTTACCAGGAAGCATAACATATTTCTCTATGATTGTAATCTTCAGGGTGTCAAATTGCACAGACCAAACTCTTTTAAAGATGAGTTCACCGTGATTCTATAACCTAGCTTTTTAGTTATATTAAATCCGCAATAATAATTAAAATCAAAATGGAGCTTAAGACCTCAGGGGGCAGATTATTCTTGATAGCTTGGCTTAATATTGGTTATCACTTACCTTTTCAAATACTTACTAACAGAAAATTCAGAAAAGATAATATAGGGTTCTGAAAAACTCCACAAAAAAATTAGTTGGACGCCACCTTATTTTGCGTACGTGAAAGCAACTAAAACAAATATTACCTACAACTTCAAACTATAGCTAGGCCCGACAAAATAAGGAAACACCGAGCTATTATAATTTGAATGAGCGATAAATCAAAATTAAACAACATGGAAACAAAATAATCTATTAACTTTTTAGGTTACAAGTTAATACGAAAACCTATCTAGCTAACTTAAATTCTAAACAGTACAAAAACGTACGTTAACAAAAATTATATCGTGTAATTAACTATGAAAACAAAATATTTCATACAGCAGTTAACCCTCATCAGGTTTCACAACCTAATTCATACAGGATTTGGGTAACTACAGACAGCTGCTACGCGAACCTGCTTTCTCTGATTCCTAAGCCGATTCAAATGTTAATCGCGCTTTCGCACTAACTAGGCCAGTGTTCATTTATGCCTATTTGGACATCAAAATTGTCAGCAAACACGTCACGCGCCAAATGTCCGATACTAACATGAAAACGGTCAAATTGTCTACCGATCTCACTCGGGAAGTAAAAAAATCAATCACGATACCAGTTTCTCAACGTTACTAAAACGTATTGTTCTCCACACGCTACATCATAATACATAAAATCAAAAAAACTTAAAGTTTCATTTCTGGACACATGAAGGTCAATGGACGGTTGGCACTGAAATCAACTAATTCAGATTAGTCACGCAATTATGCTGCTATTTAATACAGATTCATTGTGTCATTTAATTGACTACTAAATATTTGCACTTTGTGATTTACACCTTACTGTGATGCTCAATTTAACATTAAACGTAGCTGCAATATTCAAACACGTAATCGTAACCATAAAAAGACTTTAAATTCTTCTAACAGTATACCATAAGTCCATGGCTTGACTCAAAAACTTAAATTCGCAAACAATTATTGCGTCCATTCTAAATGACAGCTCATAATACACTTTTAATTACTGAGGGTGGTTAAATTCACTATATTCCCTCGCAAATAACAGCATTGTTAAAATACACTTTATCAAATCGGAGAGGTCCAATTCACCTCTCCCTTGTATACCGGCTTCTAGCTGGAACTCGACTGCCTAAAACCAACGAAAATTTACCTGTACGAAACAAAGAACACCCCCTGTCCCCATCTGCAACGAGTTAAAGGTCAAACGGTCTTGAAGATAAAATTTTGCTTTCGTACAAAAACAATTTTATAAATGCACACTTTTAGACATTCTTTTATTTCATGTAAGGCACTCGGTGTTCTTTTAAAACGTGGCCGTTACAATTCTAAACTAAATTTTATAAAACATATTGAGTCAATAGTAACTGACGCCATTAAAGTTATATAGGATTTCTCACACAGAACCGTAATGGGTTTGTGAACATTGACACTGGGCGCACCCTATATGTTACATTTGTCGAGAACGCCTTAGTGGTTTGGACCCCCACTTACAACGTTTATATCCTTCAACGAGGAAAAATACAACATAGGTTTCTCAAATCGGCCACGTATATAATAGGCTGGACGGCAGGGAGGATAAAATGCTAAAAAATAAATCTTTGGCCCATAGGCGAGATTATTGTTGGAATCGCAAGCGTTTTAGGGAATAGTTAAACACCTTAAGTTTGCTTACAAATTAGTGAACTGCTTGATTTTATAATTAACAATTAGTGAGTATAATAGATCCCTTTTCTATATTTCTTTAAATATCTCCGTCCCTGCTAACTTTGAGTATACCTTTTAGTATAGTAGTATATATATGCATTAGGAAAATTGTTTGTTATGAGATTCTCTAAAAAATGAGCACCGATAGAGGTCGCTAGGTGCAGCTGTTAACTGGCAAATGGCTTCCAAAGCTTTTAAAATACGTTATTTTCACTATTTCCTTACTCGAAAACAACTGCACATAGAGGACTAAAAATTATTGAAGATAGTCTATGTTGTCCCGATAATGTACAAAAAATATCAGCAAGATCGGTTTATTACTTTTTGAGTAACTAACGATTTATTATTTATTTAATCCTTAAATAACAATTGTGCCATTTATGGTAAAATTCATTTATAATTGGGAAACCCATTTAGAAAATTCAAAAAAATATTGAAAAATGATGTCCCGTTGGAATTTTTGAAAAATGGCAATTTTGGCCGATTTCATAAGGTTTTCTACACGTGAACCTTTTTATGCGTCTCCTTATTCTGTAATTGGGCCTTGTGCCTGCCTGTTGGATATCGTAATAAATAAATAAAATAAAATAGAAAACAATGACGTGCCGAAAGAACCATCCAACTACTGTATAGTATTTACGAACTCAGTTGGAACAGCACGGAACTAGAGGATCTTACGGGGTATTGTCAATATATCGCTTCACATTGAATGAGAGAACACAGAATTTTACAAATTTATATTCCCACTCCTCGTCTACAGTCCACGTGGAGTTGATCCGCCTGTCACATAGAAATATAGGTGGGATTAGATGCTTAGCGAATTTGATTTGTCAACACCAACCTTGTTCAGAGTTTTTGCATGCCATAATGTACAAAACAAAAAATAAGTATGAATTATTTGCATCGTATGATCTGTACGAGGCAGTGCAGTACAACGAGGCAGCGTTATAAATTACTTAATTCTAGTGAATATTTAAGCAAATTATTAGTTTTATTACTGTCTGAGTGATTTTTTGCAATTAATTGTTTAAAATGGCCTTTCAATAGTAGTGACAACGAAACGGATGATTTTGATACAGAGCCTATACAAGCAGAATTTGAAAATAAAGACTTACACGTTCAAACTCAAAGGGTTATTTTGAATAATCACTCGTGTTTAAAAGGCGAAAATATTGATTGTTCATATAATCAAATTGTGGAGAGGATTTGTGAATTAACCAAATTTAGCCGTACTACAATTTATAGGGCTATTAGGGCCTGGAATGTAGTTGATTATTCTATTAAACGGAAAAGAGTTGGACAAAAACTTAATGTCATTCGTCGATTTGTGTATGACTTTTATAATGAACAGAAGGTGCCCACATTAGAAATGATTAGGGATAAGTTACGCGACTATCCAGATTATAAATCATTGGACAAACGAATGGTAGTTATGGAGTGAGCAAGCATCGTTGACCATCGACACGAGTAACTGCGTAAAATAAAAGAATACCGAGATGGAAATAAAGACACAATTTATCTTGACGAAACATGGTTTGACACTCATGATGTAGTTCAATACGGTTGGGTAGATAACACCAAAAAGTGTATTTTAAGTACTTCATGTTCTGGGGGAAAAAGAATTATAATTCTACATGCTGGAAGTAAAAACGGTTTTATTTCAAATGCGTTGTTGGTGTCAGCTAAAAATATCCGGCAATCCTCTGCCGACTACCACGAGGATATGACAGCCGAATTATTTGAGAGGCAAACGAACAGCTGTTACCAAGTATCCCACCAAATTCTGTATTTGCTATGGACAATGCGTCATACCATTCGCGGCAACGCACAAAGATTCCGAACACAAACACAAAAAATCGGTAAAGGTATTTACACAGAACTTCCCTCGTTATTTGTGCATGGCGATCACTAAAAAAATATTAAATACGAAATGACATTGAGAATAATAATGGAAATATAGTTATTGTAATTATTACAAAGAAATCCTGATAACTTTTGGTCAAAAAATAGTGCTCATCCAACAGCAAAAGTTCAATATTAAATAACAGGTCTCCCATAAATTATTTCTTGGGATGACCACCCTGTATATTTTCCAATAAAAGTATAATAGGTGCATATGCCAGATATGATTGCCATCTGTCACATTTTCAATCCAATATTCACGTAATGGAGTGGAAGTATAGTGGTGCTTAAAAAATTTCATTTTTTTTTTTTTAAATTTTTCAAAACTGTTGGTTAAAAATGTTCACTCCTTTTTCTTCTGCAATAGGTTCAGAATGTCATGAAACATGGAAATTTTAAATTTGAGCAAAGAAAAAAAAATTCCATCTGTTTTAGTGGTTAAAAATTTTTCAAAACTGTGTGAAAAAAATTTTCAAATTATTTTTTCTGAAATAGGTTTAGAATGTCATGAAACGTGAAAATTTTAAATTTCAGCAAAAACAAATTTTTCCGTCTATTCTGATGGTAATTTTTTTTCCAAAGTGGTAAAAAAAAATTCATCTATTCTATAGTAAGTAGTGAAATAGATTTTATCATTTTTTTTATTTGTTTGAATAGGTTTAGACTGCTATGGAAACGATGAAATTTTAAATTTGAACAAAGAAAAAAAAATAATTTTTTTGAAATTTTACCAAAATCTTGGTTAAAAAATTTTCAAAATTTTTTCTTCTGAAATAGGTTTAGAATGTCATGAAACGTATATTTTAAATTTGAGCAAAAAAAAATTTCCATCTATTCTAGTGGTAATTTTTTTTCCAAAATGGTAAAAAAATGTTACAATTTTTTTTCTTCCGAAATAGGTTTGGAATGTCATGAAGCGTGGAAATTTTAAATTTGAGCAAACAAAATATTTTCTTCTATTCTATAGTAAGTACCTACTTAGTGATGAATACATAAATTTTTTCAAGAAAATTTTTCGGAAAATTTTTTAAATTTGTTTTAATACTCTAACGTATGCCATGGAAACGTGGAAATGTTAAATTTGAACAAAAAAAAATCCACCTAAAATTTTTCAAAAATGTTGCTAAAAAAATGTTCAAAAATTTTTTTTTTTTGAAATACGTTTAGAATGCCATGAAACGTGAAAAATTTAAATTTGAAGAAAGAAAAAAATTCTCATATTTTAGTGGTAAAATTTTTTTCAAAAATGTTGGTGAAAAAAATTTTCAAATTTTTTTTTTCTGAAATAGGTTTAGCACGTAATGAAACGTGGAAATTTTAAATTTGAGCAAAAAAAAATTTTTCATCTTGGTAAAAATTTTTTCAAAAATGTTGCAAAAAAAATTTTCAAAATTTTTTTTTTTCTGAAATAGGTTTAGCGCGTCATGAAACGTGGAAATTTTAAATTTGAGGAAAAAAAATTTTTTTTCACTATTTATTCCGTTTAGACGGTCCACCCTGTATATTTTCCAGTGAAATTTCTACCATGTCTTCGCTGACAGTAGCGTCAACTATCTACCAAATTGGACTGCTATCCTTCAAGTAGTTTTTTAGTAAATGCACCAACAGACAGACAGACAGACAGACAGACAGACTGACGGAATTGAAAAACCTATATTTTCGTAATCTACGTGTTCTGAAACGTCAGAATCCGAAAAAATCTCGGAGGGTGATTTTTTCTCGACTACAATACTTCCCTTCGGTATGCGAGGGAAGTGAAAAGGGCGATATCACTGAATTTATGAAAGGTAAAGGCTTGGAAATACCAGAAAAAGACACAAATAAACTTTATTAGAACTGATTGGAAAGCAAAATTTTAAAAAGGAACATGCCATTGAAGAAACTTTTGAAGCACACGATCATATTATTTTACGTCTGCCTCCATATTATTGCGTTTTCAACTCCATTGAAATGGTGTGAGCAGATGTAAAAACGAGACTACGTCAATATAATCAATCCCCACAATTAAGTGAGTCTGTCTTAAAGAATATAAAGATAATAGTAGACGAAATAGGCAAAGACGATATATGGAGGAAGTGTGTATCTCATGTGATAAAAAAGGAAAATGAATATGGTATATTACCACCTATTAATCCAATTTTTATTAATGTAAATACCAATTCAAGTTCTAAAAACTCGGATAGTGACGAATGAAATATTGTTTATTTAAAGTTTATAGACAAAGCTTTTTTGAAATTTGTTTATTTAACGTCAACCTAATTCCGCTACTGAGACCAATTACCGTTGCCAGGAAACGAGTTCCACCTTTAAAATTTTTCCGAGTCTTTCCTTTATAGAATAGTAGAAATTTTCTACCTCCCTAACATCAGGATACTGCAAAGGTCATAGTGTCATGGTCTAACATTTAATAAACAAGACAGTAGCTGCATTACGCCCATTCGGAAGGATTATATACCATCTATGCAACTCCCGCCTAAGATTACATAACTTTGCCGCTAGAAAATAGAACGATAGGTAGGTCACTAGACAATAGACGTAGCCTTAATATATCATTTATGTGACATCAAATGTGATGAACATATTTTTTCATTAATCACTTCTATTGAATAAAGGTATTATAGAAATCCCTTTCTTTAACAATTAAAAAATAATTATTTAGTATTTAAAGCATTTTTACATTTCTACCGCCGCCGTCTATGTCCCATAAAGGAGATGCCGACTTTACTCCGAGTTTTCGTTTTTATGCTGTCCCAATTGAGTTCATATATACTTACTACTAGTTTAGCTTGTGTAAAATACATATATTCTACAACTTTTAATAAAACTATAAATTATGACTAACTTGCTACTATATAATCTATTTGCTTAATCTAGCTCTGTGTCTGAAATAAACTTCTCTCGTACAAAGCAATGTATAAATCCGTGGTGGGAATTAGGTACTTATTAATTCAAGCGTTTCAAGACAGGGTATTCCCGCAACTTCCTCGCTCTTTCAACAAACACTGCGGCTTTTCAGAAAAGCCCCTCTTTCCGCTCTCCTCTGCTGAGTGCAGGTTTCTTTCTTTAGATCTCTTACAGTGTATCAGACTCCTACACAATCAGACACCAAACCCGACTGTATAGACCGAAATTAACAGTAAGCTTTTTGAGAAGATTATACAGGTCAAACCTCACAATGTAAATTTTCATATACGTTCATGTTAATGTATTCCAACTTGTATAAGATGACGTATGTGTAATTTTTTATAACAATTAAGTTAAGAAATTTACACTTGGAGCTTTTATCCTATAATCTGATGTACAGTAGTATAAAATTGCACAATAATTTCCATTTTCTACCGTCTTATTTCCCAATATCTAATCGAAAATACCCCTGAAATAAATAGTCAGTGAGTAGATTTGGTATAATAATATGGTAGATCCGGTTATTAATTTTTGTGTAGAAAACAACTTTTTAACATTGGAAATGTTTATGTAATTTTTTATAACAATTAAGTTAAGAAATTTACACTTGGAGCTTTTATCCTATAATCTGATGTACAGTAGTATAAAATTGCACAATAATTTCCATTTTCTACCGTCTTATTTCCCAATATCTAATCGAAAATACCCCTGAAATAAATAGTCAGTGAGTAGATTTGGTATAATAATATGGTAGATCCGGTTATTAATTTTTGTGTAGAAAACAACTTTTTAACATTGGAAATGTTTATGTTCGTATATGGGGTTTTCGTTCAAGGTCAAAAGACAGCGATGTCGCGGTCGAATGAGACTGTCGTATACGCAACAGCTGATATATAGAAATATAATCTGGGTTGCATATATCACAGGGGGTCGAGTTACCAGTTTTCATTTAAGATGGAAATACAGAGGTGGCGCAATCGAGAGTGGATCGTAGCTAGAAAGCTACGCCTGTCCAGAAGGACAGGCGAAGCCGAGTCCAGAAAAAGTTTATGTTTTATGTATGGTGTTTACTGTAGGCCTCCTAAAGGGACTAATGCCAAACAACGATTTCAAGAGAGCTACACTCAACCGGGAAATTTGGCTGAACGTCTTTACGTAAAAAGACTAACAATTAGTAGACAAGTGGTCAACTATTTCATCTCTCTTCCAAAGGATGATATATACTACGCAGTCCTCGTCTAAAATAACATAGCTTGTGGCTATACTCTGCTAGAAGATGAAGTGATGTCGATTCATTTCTCGCGAGGTGCCCCTTCCAAATTCTAACCTTGATTAATGTTGCTTAACTTCCTTTATCCGGTAGAATCTCACTTTAGCGAAATATGTTCAATTCCTGTAAATATAAGGGTCTGTAGTACTTTTGTTAATAATCATAACATTATGGGAAGGTTATTCTGTGTTGAGCGAGCTTATAATGCTGAATATTTTTAAAAACTTGTAAATATGATTTTAGAGTCTTGAGATAAAATACTCAGTAAAAATCATAGTATTATCTAAACTAGGCAAAATTTTTCTTCTAAACTGACAAGATTTTTTTTCTTGGAATCATTTTCTGTATTCAAAATGTCGAATAAATATCCTCATCCTAACAAAAGTTTGTAACGGTCACGTTTTATAACTCCATTTTGTTTACCCTTCTGGTTGCGTTTCCTAACATAACGCCACATGCTTTTTATTTTTATTTATTTTGAGAATAAAAATTGCACGTATACAAAAAATTAACCTTGTAACAATGACATTATTCTTTTGATTTTTAAACGGTAATCGTGACGTGGCTTGACGGGAGGTGCCTCGCCAGAAATCGAATTTGTGAATCGTTATTATACATAAAACGATAAAGATATTTCATGATAACGTACCGAAAAAGCCACGGTGCTCCTGGAATCTCAGTTTAGTCTATGATAGGATATTTTCTTGGTCTTTAAGCGACAATGTATCCAAGATAAATCAGTTTTGAGCATTTTCATTTCTATACAGGGTGTAATTAGTTTCATGTCATTAAAAAAACTGATAATAGGGACCGACTAGACAAACAAAAAACCTATATGACTTTTTCTCTAGGGGCACTTTGAAACATTTGAGAACCGCTGTTCTTCAGGGTCAATGGATGTTATAGTTCCGAATATTACGAATATTAGAAATAATAAAAAACTGTAATACCCGACTTGTGTTCCCGCCGCCGGTAGGAGTTCGGCACTTTGATGGGATTACTTGTACCGAACTTTTTATACCACTAACTATGAAAATGTAAATAATTCCTTCTCTTTCGGCACTACGCAAGCATAGAATGGCCGCAGGGGTTTAAATAGGATTTGTTTACTTGTGTTTTTTATTTTGGAACAAAGTTATTGTAGCTTTTATTGTCGTTTATAAGAATTTATAAAATTTAAAAGTGGTTTATTAACATTTGTAACGTTGAGTTAAAAGCTTAAAAAATTTGTAATTATTTTATGAAATTGGAAAACGAACAGTTAGACGTCCGAAATACAATAACAGAAAATAGTTGTGTATTTTAAGTTAGGAAAAATCTGTTTTTTTTAACGAATTGAGCGCATAATTTTTCCCAATTAGGTATCGAAAACTAAAAATCGATTCTTTGGTTTCTATGAAAATCAATGTAAACAATAATAAACAGATCAAAACAAGACAGCGAATACTAATAATAATAATCATACCTTTAATGTACAATAGGTAACACTCAATAACTGAACTATTCTTTTGAATTTTTCACAAAAATTGTTCTAAATGACCTCCATCTCCACGTATACACATTTCGGCACGTCGAACAAAGGATATACGCACTCCGTTCAACACATTTGGTAAATTAGGATCATTTTTTATGGTTTCTATGCACATTAAAATACGTTGTTGTTATTCTAAAGTTCTTCCGCACCAGCTGCATTTCCAGCACTTTCTCCAAACGCCGAGCTCAGAATAAGTGTAATCTCCCATCATAATGTCCAAAATCTGCGTTTTAAAACACGACACTAAACTGTGAATTAACGTTACCAATAAAGGAAACAAAAATAAACTTGGTCCAAAATCCAAAAAGTAACACAAAAAGCACGAACGAGAAGTAGTGCCTTATGTAACCAAGTACTAACGACTTGAACGATAAGTCAATAAAAGAAATCTTAACATAAGTGGCACAAAATTCAAAAAGAACATAATCAACAGACAAAACCAAGGAACGGGTAGGTCGCGTCGTGTGGTACGCTATTTATCAAGTAAGGACACAAACTGAAATTATTACGTGAGAATATTACAAGGGAGAGTATACCACGCGTAATAAGATAATTTGGCCGTGAAGAAGCAAAAAACATGGCGGTGTCCTCTGTCGGTCGCTTTTAACTGCTTTGTCGGCATGCTTTTCGATGATCTCTTAGGCGCACCATACTTATTTGCACAAATGCCAGAGCATACCAGCAGTTCTCAAACTATGTCATTAATTATTTTGGAAAATTTTGTCTATTTTTTTCTCCAAAATTATGAGCTTTAAATCCCGTGTTACATAAGTTTTTTTTTTGTTTGTCTGTATATTAGATTACAAGTTACAGGGAACCTAACGCGTAACACAGGGTGTAGTAATTTTTATGTGACACATGCTGGGTTCGAAATCTAGTTCCGTTACATAGCAACGTCGACGTTGAATTGAGACGTTGTATTCACCCGTCAGTTGGTGATGAAGCGTCACTTTGGTATTCGAGCTTTAGCAGTCGGTTAACGGTAAGCTCGGGCGTCAGTTCCTTTCGTGGTGGAACAACCAATTACCCTCAAAGCCGGTTCAGCAGGGCTTGAGTCGCTACAGTGAAGGAACGGTAATGTACTGCGGGTCTAGGGATAGTTAGACTTCACATATATTACAGTAAAAAGCATGGTTCAGATTAATATAACAATATTTATTATCTTACAACCTACGATTTACCATACTACTTAATACTACGACTACTATTATCAAACAGACAATCAAGAGCTTAAGCTAAAGTGAGGCTACGGCAAAATCGGGCGGTGGTACAGACTGTGCAATACGGATACCAGGAATGAGTAGGCGTTTACCAAGTTGATACTTACAAACTTTACTCGTTTGCTCCTGTTGCTAGTGGGCACGCATGCAGCTCAACGGACTGGAGTGGATTTCTCCTGTCTGGCTTCTAGACAATGCCCCTTGATACTCCAAGCGGCACAAACGGTAGAGGGAGTGACGGCGTAGTCGGGTTGCGAACCAGGTTCGCACCAAATATAAGCGGTCTTACCTACAAGTTCCTTTACTTACTAGTTCATACACACGTCTATCCTCGCAGTCAGTTGGACACCAACTGAATTCTTCAGATCTCCAGTAGTGATGGGTCGTTCATGAACGAGTCGTTCAAAGTGAACGACTCACCTCAGTGAACTGTGAACGAACGACTCACATTTAAAATACAACTCGTTCAATACGCCATTACGACTCCGTGCCATTCGTACCGCATTGCAGTTCAGTGAGCGCTAGCGCCTGAGTGGCACACGGCACACATTATGTGGTGAATGATAAGCCTGAGCTGAGGAAGTTTTGAATGGATCACGAGCTTGCCGTATCGTTATCGTTCAGTCGTTCACTCGTTCACAAACGACGCAAGTGTAGGTTACCTCATGCATTTTTTCCTCAAACTCGGCTCAGTTTGCCATGCTATTCGCAAAATTATAACGTAAAGATAAATGTATAGAGTTAATAAATCTTTTTTTTTTCACTTTTTATTTATAATAAAACAAATTTAAAACATTCTACAACCATAAAGAACAAAAATTAAATAAACTAAATAAAATAAATAGATTAAACAGGACACAAGCTCGTTGTTGATTTATACATAATATGTGACGTTCTCATATAGCTCGTGCCCATAATAAGGAGTGCTGAACTTGATACGATACATATGTATCATCTTTGTAAATGAATGAACGAAGGGCCGCCGTACATCTTAACGTCGCTCGTCGTTCAAATGAACGACTGAACGACTCTCGATGAACGACTCACCTTGGTGAGCTGAACGAACTGAGCGGGCTCAGTAAAAATAGGTGAGCGACCCATCGCTAATCTCCAGCAAACGGTGCACTGCTGGATGAGAGGCAGACTGGTTCTGCGCAGGTGCACGTTTGCAGGCGGTGGTAGGAGCATGAACTGCTTCCAACGAGTCTCCTGGCACAAGGCATAAACTGAATAACTAATTGAACTAAATGCAAATATATGGTACATTGCGCACGCCTTTACAGTTTAAATATTTTCACGAATTACCTATAGCCTCTACAATTCCAATACAACATGATTTAGATATGATCTACTTTTTATTAAAACAGAAGGTGTAGGGTGCACTTTCCATAACTAAAAAAGCTTCGTTACAGAATATTTTTGTATCCGTTTTTCAAAAATAACGTCTTTTCGCGCAGACTACTAGGAGTCTAATTTAGTGTGATGGATTTCCTATTTAATATTAACTAACGGTACAGTCTCTTTATTAATTTTGATTACATAATAAATACAGCTTTCCAGTAATAATTGCTGCGGTGTAAAGTAACACTTAGGGCATCAAGTTTCCTTAGAGCGACCTAGTAGTGTCATGTGTGTGCCGATAAATTTACTCTCGATAATTAACCCGGGCGAAGATACTGAAGTGCTCCTAGACACGAGTTTACTTGACATATTGATATTTGACCCATTACGGTATTTCTCTTGAGAAGTCACTAGATGAATTGAGACTAAAAATATTTTAAACCCAATTATTATTAACCGTGATGATATACAGAGAAGTTTGTAACTAACGGATAAATTCATTGGCTACAATTTACAATTTATTAGTAAAATCCTAAAACACGTGAATTTCTAATTCAAAATTGAACTTTTTTATAAAAATTTTATACCTATCCCTTCAACCCCCTTGGAGTGACAGCTACCAGCTACCCCTTTAAAATTTTAAATGGATCGAGAGTGTGTGTGATAGCTCATTTGAAAGGGTTTTTAATTATCTATCCAGCAATATAAGGTTTTTTGAATTTTGAAATTAAACTATAAAATTTTAAAATGTATCATAAACTATTTATGCCTATGTACCAAATATCTGTCAAATCTGACTTTTCAATCTATATGTATCGTTTTTTCTGGTACGCAGGTGGCAAAATACCCAACAAAAAGAAAGAAGTTCTTTTTACATACTAGAAAAAAATATAAATTCTTTATTTGCTACATCTGTGCAAACTTAGGCAGAAGTCACACCAAGGCGATAGGCAACTAGCAACCAACAACTAGAAACACGCAACATGCGATGTAGTGTCGGTTCTGAATTCACATTAAAACGACAAACGATTTGGTACCATCAACTAGAAATACACGAAGGCGTTCACACACTCCAAAGATGTCAGTCGATAAAGGTTTAATTACATATTATATGCTTCGGTGGATGCGCAGAGGGTACATCAAAAAGAAACAAAAACGGCGTTATTGTATATGTCCAATTAACGTACGAAGCATAAAATAGAGTATAAATATGGTTGCTGGGGAGTTATATGTAGACAGCGAAAAATCTAAGAGGTTCTATAGAATGAATCAAGATTTTTTTTACTTTGCTTGCACTAGTTTCCCCATCAGTCACGAAAAAAGATACATATTACCGAGAGGCAGTGTGTGCCGAAGACTGAAATCTTTGCTTCATTAGCTACTAAATTCCATGTTTTTTCAGATAGGAATTAAAAACCGTTTTTTGCACACTCCCTTAAGGGGGTGTAGCTGGACAAGAAAGGCTTATTTTCAAAAATTCTGTATGGGGAACCCAACTTCATTTTCTATAAGGAATTAGTAAAGTATTTATTATAAACGACATGTCATGTTATAGATTTTGCCCGAAGAAATGGCCTATTATGTTAAATGAGGTGATGCTTAGAATAACCCAAATAATGTAAGAAATGGTGAGAAATAGACGAAAGCAATTCATCTCATCTGTATTCATAACGCACACTTTACCCGACCGGTCCAATGTGCTTAAGCCTGCTTGAAATAACTGTCTCGTACGCAATTTTGTCAACCTTAATTTAATCCAGCAGAAGTGAGAAGAAAATTCGCTTAAATCTAATTAGAAAGTACACTGTTTATTATTCTTCATAGTGTATATTTTTCAAGTATTTGCTGTTTTAGTGCCACATTTTAAAATCACAAATAATATACTTATTTATGTTGTCCGAATTAAATTTTGCTTTCCCCTCCAAAAATTTTACAAATTATTAAACTGTTTCATTTCAAACCTAGATTGAATCATATTATTTAATTTCTGTTCTAGATGTATTACTTTCAGCTTAATTCATAGCTCCTTCTCCCCAAAATTTAAAAATATAAATTATGAAGTAACTATAAGATTGAAATATTAATATTCTGTGTACAGTTATTAAGCTTCAGAGCTAATTACAATGTATAATAATTTGTATTTTTCTTGTAATTAGATTTATCTGTTTGGGAAATAAATAAATAAATATGCAAATCTATATCCTACATTATCACTGGTGATACTACTTATAAAGGGAATTTTGAGTCATATTTGAAATTTATAAGAATACAGAACATTTTATCTTGATTTAATTTCTTAAGCATTACGTTTTAGCACCGTGTTTCTACTCTTTCAGGGAGTGTTAGTAACTTGATAATTTAAACAAATTTAAACTGTATTGGTTACATGTTATAATTATGGTTGATGGTAATAGGAACTCACTGCCTGATGTATAAACTTACCGTACCTTATAGTATCGTCAATCCATTAGATCTGTTGCTGTCAGCCTAGTATATGATTCATGCGAGTTATGACTATTTCTTCCTGTATTGCAAATACTCCTCGAAAACGTATAAAGTTCTAGCCATCAAGACTGGGCATTCACATGTGTGATGAGGGATTTCTTCTTCACTACACATTCTGCATTCTGGATTGTCTCTTGCTCGTATGTTGATTAGTTGTCCAGCGTATTTTAGTTGGTTTCTGCGTAATTGTAACAGTTTATTGGTGTTGTTGTTTAGGATGCGGCACTAATAATGAATGTGCGGGACTGGGTATTTCCTCATTCTCATCTTAGTACAAGTTGTGGTTCTGACTTAAACCTTACTTTACTGATTCTTTTGCAGCAAAGCTGTTGGGCGTTCTCCAGTCAGCTAGTCTACTTTCTTATTGCGTATGTTCCCTGATGTTCTCGCCCACTCCAGCTTTACGCATTTGTGATCAGTCAGATTTTCCAGGAATTTAAGGCAGTCCCTTACCATTTTGAAATGTTATGCTGCTTCTCAAGCCTTAAGAACTGCGTGGTTGTCACCAGTGACACGGATTCTTTTATAAGTGTATGACCTTCCTACTATTTCTCGAGCACAGACTTCTATAGTTGTAATATCCGCTTGTAATGTTGTCGCAATGTTGCTCAAATTCATGCTGTCTGTCCTTGATTGAGCACTGTGCTACTGACATTTTTAATCCGTCAGTATACCATTTGGGGTCGATTGTATGTGTTCGCAATTGCCTTATCTCATCATCTCTTCTTCAGGTATGTTATATCCTGAAGGTTTTTGTACAGTTGCGGACTATGCTAACTCAATCTGACTGAATATCAAGTAGTAGACTCTTCTGTAATTGTTTTAATACTTTGGTATGTTACCCTTTCCTTGGAATGAACACTCCTCATTCTTCAGTACTTAGTGTAGTGGTGTTTCTAGGGTATCTGTAAGTGCTGCTGGCATTAGTGTAATACAGCAAAGCCCCTGTTAGCAACCACACGTATAAAACGACCACCTACGTATAACGACTGACTTTGAATTTCCAGAATTTACAAATGGAAAATTCCCTACTTTTGTGCCCCCTTATTCCGACCATTCTCTTAAACGACTGATCAAAAGAGAAATTTCCTAAAACCGAGGGACTTGCTGTGGACCAAGTAGTTTTCAATTGGTTTTGTACTGCTGGAAACATACCAATATCTGGGCCCATAAATGAAGCAAGGGCCCTTGCAGTCGCGCAAAGCATAGGGCTAAGTGACCCAAAGCATCAAATGGGTGGTTGAAAAGATTTCATCTTCTGCACGATATTACCCTCAAGAAGCGAACTTTGTCCGCGATGAAAATAAAAAATTGCTCTTCTAAAGCCGGATTTACAAATATAGATGTGGAAGATTTCGAAGAAGATGATACTCCGCTAGCACAACAGATTCCTACTTTACACGACACATAATATGTCAGTTTGATAGTGGTGTGGAAACAGAAAGTGCAGAATTGACCATTATTGACTGCATTGAAGAGGTACGACAAACAAGTCAGTCTACTTCTGATTCTGAAAGTGAGGATGATAATGATGAACCTGAAATTGTTCCAGTATCCAACATATCAAGCCCATCTGAAGCCTGTGCGTATTCGAGAGACTTAGAAAAGATTTTTGTTAATCTGAACAATATTGACATGGCTACAAAAAATGTGTCCCAGCTATTATTAAAATGTCAGTCTGAATTTTATAAAAATAAACTGAACAATATGAAGCAGTCATTAATTTCTGATTATTTTAAAACAGTAATACATAAGTAATTTTAAAATCTGTGTGTGGTAATAAATACATATGGTGTATGTACATATATTGTGTATTGTTAAATTTAGTGTATTTTTTCTTTAATAAATTGAGACTATAATTATGTAATTAAGATTGTTAAGAAATAAGTAATATTAATTTTCCTATGTTCTCTTTTAAACGACCACCCCTTTTTAGCGACCAACATATGATTCCCAGAGGGTGGTCGGTATTGGATGGTTTTAAATACGTTAACCTTTGCATAGTGGTGATATTGTGTACGAACCAGTGGAATAAGGCAGGTCGTCGAAAATGTTACCTATAAAGCAGCTAAAGCCCATAAAAGCAACCGATAAAAGCCATTACAACTCTCCTCGCTCCCTTACAGTATTATATGTATTTATTCAACTATGCGGTCCTTATTACCTTAATTGCTTCGGCTTTTCCACCAAATCAGATAGGCGCACAGGTTATTATTGGTACTAAAGTCTCTTTGTGCAGTCAGTGCACCATCTTTGGTTGTAGTCTACTATTCTTCTGCAGGTTCATAAGATCCATCTATACTTGCAATATAGGCACAACTTCAGGATATCACGGAAACTCTGCTAACGGCTGGGCCTAGGGCCGAATCTGACAACAGAAAATGCTGGCAGGGGTATTTTTGTTCTCGACGTTTGGTAACATATATCACATTATAAACAAAAATCTCAACAGAGCACTGATGTGAAATTACAGTTAGAATTTACCAGGTCACATGACCGCTTCCACCGACCAGGCATAGTAAGCCTTGTTTACTCCCTTCCCCTGCACCTACTGGCAAAGAGCAAATCCAGACCGGTCATTTTGGCATGGCAAACTCTTCGATTATTTCTGTATTCTCCATTCAGTAGCAAAGAGTCTATCTATATTATAAAAATATTTAGGACAATATAAGAACATGTAGTGTATCAAGTTCTCATCGCTAATAAATAACTATTTGTTTTAGATGCTGAAATCATGTAGAAAACTGAGCATGACAGTGCGATCACCAACGCTGCCAAGTGGTGGTCTAGTAAGCGGAGGAGCTCCTTGGCAGATGCGCCAAACGTGTTCATGGATGGATAGGCACGGAAGACCAGTGTCACCACCCTTAGAATATACTAGAAGTGGACCAGTACCACCTCAAAGATATGGTTATGGTAGATCTTCGAGCAAGGATAGAAGTATACGTAGGGTAAGTTATTGCTTTTCGATATTCGAGCAAGTTGAATACCTGGTAAAAGAATAAATAGGTTTCTAACTCAAATATACATAAAAAATGAGCTTACTACTAGCGCCCGCGGCGGCCTAGACTAGATTTCTGATTTCGCCATCGGAATTTACGATGCCGACAAAATGTCAATCTTCCTTTTTCCGTATCATACATCCCTCCACTCGACGCGCGACATATTTATTTAGATATTAATGGTTGAAAATATTCATTCGTTTGTTTGACGCTCGTTAAATTTTCTGTAAAGATAACTTAGGAGCAAAAATTCGGATGGTTTGGAGTGTTGTGTGGAAGTAAACCATTTTGTATTATGAAAAAAACCGATTAGGAAATATTAAGTTGGTAAACATTTAAAACATTTAGTCTATTATTATAAAACATTTTTAATTATTTTGCAAATATTTGCTTATATTAGTTTATATTATTTTCAATAAATACAGCTTTGTTGTAGGTATGCTATCTTTATAATATTGATATGTCTAAACATCCTATGAGACATTTTCTTACATTGTTATTGTTCATATTTCAAATAAGTACACATTGTTACACCTAGGTTATTATTGTAAGAGATAGTCACTGTTAATATACAATAATATATTTACTCTTTTGATGAGTGTCCCGTATAAGACTTTTTCATTTCTTTGGACATATATTCTATCTGCTTTTTAGTTTCATTTGAAAAGTTTTGAATAATTTTAATACAATCTTTTAATATTTTTTCTAGAAATTTTAGAAGTTCTTTTAAATTAGCTTTAAGTTTATCGCCTATTACATTCGATGAATTATTGTAAATTGATTCTACTTTCGTTTTACATTCATTCCATAAAGTATTTAATGTATTTACTGTTTCTTTTTCAATTATTTTGATGGTTTCTTTATTCTGACGACTTATATCGTCTATTTCTTTTTTGACATCACTCTTAACAGACTCAAGGTTCTTGCATACTGTTTCCATCGATATTTGAGCCGTCTGTTTTATATTTTCCATTTTTTGCGTAGCTTTATTTGTCGTCTCATTTAAGATTCTACTAGTTTCTTTCTTGGCAAATTCAAAAGCCTTTATCGCCTCGGTTCTTAACTCTTCAGCTAAAATCTTCGTCACTTCCATCTTTACTTTTGTTGAATATTATTTGCATTTCAATTTTCAGACTGCCATTTATTATGAGGGAATAATGTATTCTTCGATTTAGCACAGCTGATTTTTACGAGATGCGGTAATGAAATAAAATTGATTCTGACATAAGGTATACGTTGGGAAATAAATAAAAATTGACAGCATTTTTTCGCGACTGAAAATAGACCATTTGTCTTAACATGTATAGTCTGTTTTTAAACCAGGAGGAGCGTTTTAAATTTAACGCGCTAAATCATACATCTGTGATTGGATAGACCCTCGTCAGTTTTACACAAGGCAATAGTCGAAAATTTTGACATATTGTAAAAATTTTAATTTCATGTCACAAATTGTTTGGTTATAATTTCTATTTTATTGTTTGCACATTATATATGAGTTTTAATTCCTTTTGTATAAATCTGAAAGTAAAAGTGGCTAATTACTTGGTGCCTTTATATTGCGTAAATGGTTTGGATACTGTATAAAATAGCTAGAGGTCAAATAGAGGTCGTTGGATTATATAAATATAATAAAATACACACAAAAACACTGTAGTCGTGCATTGTTGGTTGCCCAAAACGCCAAAAAGGTTTTAGTGTATTTTCTAGTTACTTTTATGGTGTGAATGGAACTTTCATGTTTACTCCTCCTGGTTTAAAAACAGACTATAGTAACTATTTTGTTCTATTTCTATAGTCATATGATCTCTCTCATTCCATAGTTTCTCGCGAAAATGGGAATAGTCTCTTAAGTTGGGTGACAGTTGACAACTGACAGTAGTGACAGTTGAGTTCAGAGTCTCTGGTTCAGAACTTTTCTTTTTGTTAGCCAAATAATGGGCTTGTTCACCATTTTTTTTTTCATTTCATGAATCGAAAGTGCAAGTATAAATAAATTAATGGATCTGCAAAAAATTAGAATCTTATTCGCACGTTAAGGCCCGGTACTTTCACTTAAGTATAAATATACTTTATCCGGCGGATAACTATCCGGGATAAGATAACCAGAATTTGCTATCTACTGGATATCTTCTATCTGTACTTTCATTCAAATCACACCTTAGGTTAACAATTCGATGGATAAGATTTTAGACACTTCCCAAAGTAAGTGTTGCCAACTTAAGATGTGGTAAAACAAGACAAATATATGCAGAAGCTATAGTCTGTTTTTAAACCAGGAGGAGTAAATACGAAAGTTACATTCACACCATAAAAGTAACTAGAAAATACACTAAAAATTTTTTGGCGTTTTGGGCAACCAACAATACACGACTACAGTGTTTTTGTGTGTATTTTATTACATTATATAATCCAACGACCTCTATTTGACCTCTAAATAGTTTATACAGTATCCATACCATTTACGCAATATGAAGGCACCAAGTAATTAGCTACTTTTTTCTTCAGATATTTATACAAAAGGGATTGAAACTGATATATAATGTGCAAAGTAGTGCAAACGATAAAATAAAAATTATAACCAAATAATTTATGACATGAAATTAAAATTTGTACAATATGTCAAAATTTTCAACTATTGCCTTGTGTAAAACTGGCGAGGGCCTAGCCAATCACAGATGTGTAATTTAGCGCGTTAAATTTAAAACGTTCCTCCTGGTTTAAAAACAGACTATATGTACTTCAAATAAAGATAGAAATAATCCCCTACTATTATTGCTTACCTGTTAATGACATTTGAGTCATTTTGGTTGTCTGTCATTGTGAGTATAGTATTTACAATGGCTTTTATTGTGCGATTTTGTGTCTGCATATTTTTAAATGGTATATATAAAATAAAACTGTGTTTCATGTGATATATTTTTGGACAAAGTGAGGAAATAGGTACATAAATAGCAGTTATTAGATTTTTTTTATTATTCTTCCCACCGTGGCTTGTGAAAGTCCGTAAAATCACCCAGTTATAAAAGTCACCACTGGCCAAACCTTATCTAAAATATTGTTAAACACAAAACAACAAAGAACTTTTCAAAACTTAGGTTAAAAAATAGAATAGCACTGCCAATCAGAGCGCAAGCGCGTAGGCGTGGCTTCATTTATCCGGTAGATAAAAGCCTTATTCGTCGATTTGGGCGCCGAATAGTTTATCCTAGGAACAAGCATATTTATCTGACTGATATCACTATTTGTAGGTGAAAATACCGATTTTTTGCTTATCTTCTAGATAAGACTTATTCCAAAGAATAAATGTCGCTATCTATAGATGAAAGTACCGGCCCTAAGTGTATAATGAGAAAATCGAGTACTATATGAAAAAGTATAAAAACCATAAAAAAAGAATATCATGGAACAAGCCCATTGTATTTTTTGTTTGGTCGTAATGGATTTCAATTTATTTTAATTTTTATATTTTTATCAATTCTGGAAAGATAATGATTATATAATAGTTGAGGCTATGATATATCTATTAAATGCAAACGATTTCTTGTAGGTACCAGAAGTATTTAAAAAATATATGTAACATACCATTAAGTAAAATATTGGCCGTTTCTAGATCCACAGTGACGACTACATCTGTACCTCTATAATTTAACTGTAAAGGTAGTAACTCGGCTTTCTTAACAAATTAAGATTATTAAAAGGTGTTACACAGTTTTGAAAAGCCCCGGCAATATACCATTTTCGATTGACGTCACGCTCGTGGCGTGGAGGGCACACTACTCATTGTTTTATTTTCTAGAGATGGATAAAAGTTGTTATTTTTTTTTCATTAAATGAAAGGCTAGAGCGATTGTAGCGTAGCACTTGTTATTTTTTAATAACAGGCTTAAACTGCTTCTGTTAGCAACTCATCTCTAATTGTTTTCATTTGTATTCCTTTGTGACTGGATGAGGATTGTGTGCCCTCCAGACTGTGTCAAAATCAGGTGTTAAAATCAGGTGACTGAAAATGGTCTATGACAAAATACAGGTTATGTAGCACTACTGTCAAAATGTTTTCAGACGCTGAATACGGAAAGAGCGTAGTTAGTTGAAGGCTGAAGTAGTAAGTTACTTGACCTAAAATACTGAAGTCAGTTGTAGATTAAATAGCATACTACTAGTCGCGAAAACGAAATATTCACTCGCACTACACTGACCACAACATACTTTTCAGTCGCGAAAAATGCTTATGTTGAGTTGACGTGATTGCTGTATTTTTATTCAATAAATCAGATAACTCAATGTCATACGACGCTTGCAGCACCGCTACTCGGTATTTGCTTGGTTTGAGATGCTTGTCAGTTATTTAAAATTACAAATAAATAAATAATTTTGACAAATTTATCAACGTTATACGTTGTCCGTTATATTGCTTGTCCGTAGACGGTAAAAAATAACCGAATACGTTATGAACTGAATAGAGAGTACTAAACTAATATTAATTAGTTTAGGGTGAAGGAGGCATTTTAGAGAAAAACTTCCAAGAGCTAAAAGTTGCTTATTTTTTGCCCAAAAAATGTACCTGAATTTCTTCAGAATTTAATAATAAATAATGTCGGTCAAGAATTTCCCTAGAGGAAAAGAGAATCCTCTTGTCCTCTTCAGAAAAGGCCTATGACTTATTCCTTTTTAATTTTTTTTCAGGGAGAAGGAAGCACTTTGGAGAAAATGTCCAAGAGACAAAAGTTGCTTGTATTTGTCAAAAAAATGTACCTGATTTTTTCTGAATTTTTTGGCAACCTTTGAGTGACCCTATGTTTTTTCCTCTCTCTCTCTCGAAGGGCTAGACGCCTAAAATTGATGTTTAGGGGTTTTAAATGGCGCTCTTTACGTTGATGAAATCGAAATTTGAACAAATTCTATAAAACACTTTTTTTTGAAAAATCGACTTTTGAAACCCCCTTAAAATCGCACGCTACTGACATCACATATCTATCTAGCTATCACATATTACCAAGTTCAAAGAATCACCTTATCGATCTTTTCTTACCACCAAAATTTGAAGTTAATCAAGCATCAATTAACGGGTATACAGGGGCGTTGCGATCTTAAGTGGGTTACACTGTATACTTTTTTTTCTTATTTTGTTATAAAATCAATTCAGTCTAGTACAATGCAATATTCCGAACAAAAAATGAAGAATAGATTTTTTTTTATTTGGAAATCCGTTTTACAAATAAAAATTAGTTCTGGTTTAAAAAATTGTATTTTTGACAGCCACTATCTCAAACACCTTTGAACCCACTACGATGCAATCTTATACAAAGGGGTTTCTAAATGTGCTGATTAATACTACGTTCCTATTTTATTTTCTGAAAAAATCCCTAATACTATTTTTGAAAAATCGGCTTTTCAAACCCCCTTAAAATCGCAAGCTACTGACATGTATCACATATTACCAAATTTAAAAAATCACCTGATCAATCTTTTCTTACCACCAAAATTTGATGTTAATCAAGCGTCAATTGACAGGGTATACAGGGGTGTTGTGATCTTAAGTGCAACGACTAACCGACTCCAGTATAGGCTCCTTCTTAGGATGCTCTACGGCTTCCGCCTATGCAGGCGCTTTCCGTTGTTTGGATTGTTATGTTTCTTTCTAGACTTGCCCTTCTGCGGGCTGGCTGTTGAGTTGGCTTGATTTTTATTTTTCTGGTAATACTTCGTTGGTTTGGTTGGATTTTTAATGGGTTAGTATTAGTTTGTTTGAGTTGGCACATTTGTTCTCATTTTAGTGGCGTCTTTTGTACAATTGTGTTAGTGTGGTTATGATGACTATGGCTCTTTTTCATCGGATCTTTTATTTGATCATATTTTTAGGTGTAGGTTTGTGTATTTTTTTTTGTGTTATTTTGTAATTGTTTTTTTGTGTTTATAATATATTTTTATTTTTATGTTTTTTTTGTGTTTTTATGTTTTTTTTATTGGTTTAATCTTTTCAAACTACAAGTTAGTGTTGAGTTAGTTGACGGGTGTGGGTGTATAAATATAATTAAGTGAGGGGTGTTTAGGTGCTTGAAAGAATTTTGGTGTGAGAGGGTCGTCTAAAGTAGGATTTGTTGATTGATTTAAGTTTTCTGAGAAGTTAGGTATTAATTGTTGTAGGATGAATTTAGAAAGTATGGGTGTTCCTGTAAGATTATGGATTTGTTTAACTGGTACTATACGGGAGAGATTTGCTGCGGTACGGAGTGCTTTATTTTGAAGCACTTGCAATCTTTTTTGTTGGGTGTTGGAAACTAAGGGGTACCAGACTGGCGCCGCATAGGTAATTATGGGTCTTAGGTTGAACTTATATAATAAAATTGATATGTGGTCTGGTGAGTGGATTAAAGTGTTAAATAATTCTCTTAGTTTTACTGTAAATGTTTTGATGGTTTTGTCAATATGTTCGACAAAATAAAATCTTCTATCGAGGTTTAATCCTAGATATAAGATTGACTTGGACCAATCTAGTTCTGTATTATTGATTTTTATTTTGGTACTTGGTGTTATAAATTTTTTAGTAAAACACACTGCTTGTGTTTTCGTAGTGTTGACTAATAGACCCCATTTATTAAAATATTCGACGGTGATATCTGTTTGTTGTTGCAATAGATTAGTTAGTAATAGAGGGTTTTTTGATGTTGCTATGAGTGCAGTGTCATCAGCATAAACCCATGTTGTGTTTCGGTGGTCGAGTGGTGGTGGTATGTCGTGGATGTATGCAGTAAATAAAACGGGTCCTAAGGCAGAGCCTTGTGGGACGCCAGAAAGGATGGAGGTGGTAGGAGAGCACGCCTTGTTGGTTAGATAAGACTGTATTGTTTTCACAATACGTGCGGATATGCCCGAGATGAGTTTATATAACAGTCCGGCGTGCCAGACTTTGTCGAATGCTCGTTCGAGGTCAAGGGCGACAAACCCCGTGAGTTGACCTCGATTAATATTAGTGGTTATTATTTCGCCGACACGGAATAGCTGCTGAGTAGTCGAATGACTTTGCCTAAAGCCGAACTGAAATATGTTTTCAGTTTGCGCAATGTCAAGTTGGGCCCGTATACGGTCCAGTAATAGAGTATCCAGCACTTTGGCAAGTGCTGGTAGGATACTTATTGGCGACGAAATGGGGGAAGCTCCATCTAGCAGCCCATATTTGTCTCAATCAAAACAATATACCGACACGGGGTGCATGTAATAGTTCAAGAGCATGCTTCTAGAGGGCAGAATGCATTAAAACAAAACATTTCTGTCTATCATCTCTATGAATCCTTATTTTCATATGGATAGTAAAACCAAACCGCAACGAATTGCCAGTCTGGCCGCTTTAGGGATAAAAATTACATTTTACCACAAAGCGCTTGGTCGTCTCAGGAAGCCTTGCACTGACGAGCGCCACCAGCGCGAAACTGCAGTCTGCAAGTGGTCTGGGACGGCTGGCACGAGAGTTTCCTTTAATTCAGTATAAATCTTTCGGCTGGTATTTGTTTCAATCAAAATCAAGCGTTTTGTGGTAAAATGTGATTTTTATCCTTAACTCGGCCAGACTGGCAATTCGTTGCGGTTTGGTTTTACTATCCTTATGAAAATAAGGATTCATAGATGTGATAGACAGAAATATAGGATAGGTTGTTTTCTGGCAAGAGGATATTAGAGCTTATTTTAGACAATTTTTTCTATCATATTTGGATTCAGCATGTCCAAAAACCCGATTAATCCATATTTTTCATGATCTCAAAAACGGATTATGGCAGAAACGAAATCTTAATTAATTAATTAAAAAAAAAAAAAATACATTTTTATAACTTTATTTAATTGTAAATTCTGGTCTCTTCAACACAACCACCTTCCAATAAAATTTCACACTTTTCAACAACCCTTCTTAACCGTTCAATCACTTTTCTTAAAGTTTGGGGAGTAATTTCTTGACACGTTTGCCTAATCCTATGGCAAAGCTCTTGTTTGTTACGAGGCCGTGTAGTATATACTTTATTTTTCAAGTACCCCCATAGAAAAAAGTCACAAGGGGTAATATCAGGCGATCTAGGGGGCCACGGTTCCAAAGGGCTATTTCTACCTGACCACTTCATAGGGAAATTTGCTTTTAAAAAATTTCTAAGCATTAGGTAATCGTGCGCCGGGGCACCATCTAACTGAAAGTATACATTTTCTATCTGTGCTAAGTGAGGTTATCCACGAAAAAGGGGCCAACAATTTGTTCGTTTAATATGCCACACCAAACGTTAACTTTTTCACTGTATTGGTTTTTACAGTTAATTACAAAGTTTGACATTTCGGCTGCACAACATCTACAATTTTGACTAGATACCACACCGTTTGCCTAAAATGTTGCCTCGTTCTTTTAAAAAAATCTATCGTTAAGATAGTTACCTTGCAACCATAGGCAAAATTCAAACCGCCGTTCAAAATCACCTTCTAAGAGAGTATGCAAAAATTTTAGTTTAAATGCCGTAATCCTATTGCGTCTCCAACACCTCCATATTTTATTTTTGGTTAAATTTAGTGTTCTCTCAACTGCCCTTATACTTCCATTTGGATTGTTCCGAAATTCTGTTAAAATGCGTTTGTCGTCTGGATATTGTCGTAAATTTAAATTGTACTTTCTTTGTCTATTCTTGGAAATGGCTCCGGTTCTTGCAAACAGTTTGTTGATGTCAAAAAGGTTTTTGTGCCAAATTGGTTCTCGATCACGATGGCGTTGATTAAATATTCGAGCAACCTGACGCGTAGATCTTTCAAAGCAGATAATTTCAACTTTTTCTTGAATTGTAAGAACTACTCTTCGATGTTCTGCCATTATCAGTAAGATTGATAAATTAAATAACACTATTTAACTTTTGGCAATTCTTATGAATCGCCAAATATCAAATAAAAACTGTGTTGTTCAAAGCACTTTTGATTAATGCCTATTGTTGCAAGTTAACTATCGACAGATTTTTTTAAAGAACAGTGTTTGGTGACGAGGTAACATTTACGATAAACGGTGTGGTATCATTGGAAGGTGGTTATGTTGAGGAGACCAGAATTTATAAAAAACATTTGTTTTTAGGTTTGTTATACCAAAAAATTATTAAACAAAAAAAAATTAATTAATATTTTGTTTCTGCCATAATCCGTTTTTGAGATCATGGAGAATATGGATTAAGGGGTTTTTGGACTTGCTGAATCCAAATATGATAGAAAAATTTATCTAAAATAAGCCCTAATATCCTTTTGCCGAAAAATCGACCTATTTACCCCCTAAAACCGCACGCCAATGAAAAACAAAAATGTTTACTATGCCAAATAATTCATTTTTCCAACACATAATTACCACCCAAGTTTGAAGAAAATCGCATAAAATCGCGATAAATGGTTCTTTTCTTAAAACGTTTGTGATGATGAGTAAGTCAGAAGGAAACTACAGGGTGTATATATATATTTGTATATATTTGTAATTATATATTCGGACAAGCTCAGAAAATTAGGATTAACTTTCCTTACAGGTGAGTCACTTAATCCTGTAATTCTACTATCAATTATTTCCACATACTAGAGTGCAAATATAGGCGAGAGTTTCTTTAAAGAGATTTGGATGTAAAATTGGTGGAAGTAGTGATTCGTTAGGCAACGGTTTTTTAAATAGAATTTCTAACTTTGGATAACACCATTTTGAGCGCAAGATCGATAGAAAACGAGTTATTGAGCAAAAATCCAATTTTGCTACATAATTTGCACAATTAAAGATAGTTCGGTACCTGTGCAGTTTGTAAATTTTTGATCTGTTATTCCTGACCTTGATACAAAGCTGTTAACAAAAAAACCACTTATCACCGTAATTTGCCAAAGAAAAATACTTACCACCTGGCCTATGTACTAATATAAACATTTCAATTTCACAAACCTATAAATTAGTTTTCTCTGTATGTTATTATATCAAATAAATATAGTTTCAAAATACACAGTTTAAAGATAGTGTAATTATTATTTAACAGTTCACATGAAATTAATCTTTTTTCAATTTGGTTGAATCTTTCTCTAATTTGGTTGAATCTTTCCCTAATTTAGTTGAATCTTTCTCTAATTTGGTTGAATCTTTCCTTAATTTAGTTGAATCTGTCTCTAATTCGGTTGAATCTTTCTCTAATTTGGTTGCATCTTTCTCTAATTTGGTTGAATCTTTCCCTAATTTAGTTGAATCTTTCTCTAATTTGGTTGAATCTTTCCCTAATTTAATTGAATCTGTCTCTAATTTGGTTGAATCTTTTTCTAATTTGGTTGAATCTTTCCCTAATTTGGTTGAATCTTTCTCTAATTTGGTTGAACCTTTTTTTACTTTGGTTGAACTTCCCGCTTTCTTCTTCTTCGCCTCTTCTGCAGTCCTGATAATTTCCTCAGAGACATCTGATGCAACGGTGTGTATCGTGTGGATACACTCATCTGATGACTTGTGTATGCCACATAGTACGTCTTTGAAAGAGTCTATTATCGATTTGCCTACCGAAATTAGAACACTCGAGGCAATAGCCTCTCCTCTCGAAGCAAAATGTGATAAAATATTAGTTACCGTCTCTACTGCTTCATTTTTAATTTCGTTTATGGCTTCCATGTATTCACTACATATTCTATCTACTTCCTCCGTGAAACTCAGTTGAACATCTGGCGCTGATTTATTAGACATATCATTCACTAATCTCTTGAACGTATCTCTTATATCTTTCAGTCTTTCTTTAACTGTCTCGATTGTGTCCTGAAAAAAAATTATGGCTTCCGTTTTAGCAAATTCTAAAGCTTTCTTCGCTTCCTCTTTCATTTTGTCTTTTATATCTTGTGATGTCCCCATTGTAATTCTGTTAATTGTTTGAAACTATGACATAATTTTGACACTAAAATATGTCTATTATCGTTTTTGGTTTATTCACATTCAGTGTGCATAGTGTGCAGCATATTATGTGCATGATAAATTATCAGATAATTTTAAACGTTTTCATTTTATTGCTGAATGACAAAAACTGACAGATAGAATTTTTGAAGATACGTCATTTTTACACTTATTTTTTAGAAAATGCATTTTATGTGCGTTTTACGTATTTTACTTAAGAGTGAAACTAGTGTAGACTAGCTAGCTCTCGAGGGATAGTCCATTGAAATGTTACAAAATTTTGGCCGAACCTTGCATTTTGGGCAGGACAGGATTTCTTTTGATGTTTACGGGGGGTCAGTATGAGTATAAATTTTCGGGGTTGAGAGCCCCCCACTTCGCCGCCGTCTTGAAAAAGGGAGTGTAAACAGTTTTTCTGCGATATCTTGAGAACCGTAAGTCAGACAAAAAAATTTCTTAGACTTTTTTGTAGAGAATTGAATTCTCTACAATCAGGATTTAGATAATTATTACCGCAAAATAGAAAATAAAAAATTTATAATTCAAAACAGATATGTTTTTCAAGAGAAATATCATTTCAGAGTTAACTTTTCTTCTATTGATTTTATTGAAAATACACATTAGATGTTTTTTGTACATCATTTTATTGTCTGTAATTGTTTATTTGTGGCATATTCAGATTTTTTGGCGCAGAGGTTTTTTCATTAAAATTTTTAATTATTTTTCAGTGGCAAAATACCCAATAAAAAGTAAGAAAATACATCATTTTATTGCGAACAATTTTCTCTACTCATTTTTTAAATTTCTCTTCTTTGGAGAGGTGGGGGCAGTTCACTTTGACTTTTTTGTGGAAGGTTTAAGGTCATTCAAGGTCAAAATCGGTATTTTAGTTGGGAACCCCTATATTTTATTGCAAATTCGGATTGTCCGACAAAGGGCCGGTTTCTCAGTGCCAGGTTAAAACTTGGGTTAACTAAATGAGCTTAAATTTCAACCCGCATTTTAAACTAGATTAGGGCTAAGTGCGTTTTTCAGTACATTAACCTTCATTTCAGAAAGCTGGGTTAATTAACCTGAGAATTCGTGTGGTTGGCAATACTGTCAAGCTAATTTTCACTGTTTTGGCAGATGTGGCAAAACAGTTTTTTAAGGTTAAAATCTGTTTCTGTGAGCGAAAAGAGTCCTAACGCTGCTTTGGGGTCTACAATATAGATCTAACGGGCAATATTATACATATTCAGCAAATTTCCTATGATGATGAGAACATTGTATCTTTTATTGGACACCTGGCAAGGATTCCAAAGCCCAAAAAAGTCGAATAGAGAAAAGATCATTTTAATAATTGTTGACATGGGGCCCAATCCTGGAATCCCGAACGAACTGATCGTGCACGAACCAACCCGTGCAGTCTGGTTCGCATGCGAATGCAGTTTTTATAAAAATCAAATTCTCCAGTGATAGTCGAAAAGCGGTACACGAGGCGAACACATTCGTCGATCGTATAACGTACATCGTATATACATTCATATGTAGATATATGTCGACCAATAGCAGACCGTGTAAGTCTGGGAACTTTTCGTTGCGGTCGTGGTGCAACAGTTAAGTGTCAATGTGTCAAAGTCAAGAAGTTTAAAATGTGTCATCGTGGTGTTATCGTTTGTTGTTATTTTGCGGTCTGCACAGGGATAATTGCTTGGTTGTAGGCTGTTTTGTGATCCCATTTTTGTGTTTTGGGGGAGTTTGGAGGAGATCCCGCGCTAGGTCCTTACTTAGTCGAAACATTCTTATGAATTTTATATCGGACATATTATCAAAGGCATCGTAAACACGATTATTATGTTCCATTGTGACTTCCGTAGCTGGCTCCATTTCTTCCAAGTTATTAATTCTTATTAAAAGATCATCCAAAGCAGCAATTAGAACACTATAAACACAATTTCCAACCAAAATAAAGCCGTTTGACTGAAGGTTGATGTTAACGGTTATGTTGATATGCGAATACGCTTTTCGCCACCGAAACACCGATCGAGTACTTTTCGTGCACGAATCTGTTGGTTCATGTGTTAGTTGACAGTTCGAGAATAGAAAAAGTACGTTCGTGTGCGAATTTCAGCGCCATTCGTGTACGAATCGGGTTCGTCTAGTTTCGAGAATTGGGCCCATGATTATGTAACACAAGTCAGCCTATTCAAATTATTCTGGGGCCTGATCCAAAACCAAATAAAGTTACATATAAATTAATATGACTAGTAAACGAACATCTTCATTTGAGACATTTTGAGCAGCTGTGTCTCTGTTCCTTTTTTGCACAATAGGATAAAATTATAAATAGAAAACCAATGCGTTAAAAATATTGTAACATTGAGGGCTGCCACAAATGCACATGCACTGCAAATAGGATACACACGATCGAAAGGACACGTGAGACATATAACACAAGTGACGTTAGTTAAACCAGAATATTTGGTTTAACCCACCTCATTTCCATAGATTAAAATTTCTTGGCTAAGAACGGCGGTTAAATTTAAATGCGTACTGAAAAACTGATAATCGTAAAATTTTCAGTTAAACCAAAGTTTTTTGGTTTAAAATAGGACTGAAAAACCGGCCGTAAGAATAGACTACTTTCGTTCGAAATATTTTTTCTGAAATTGTAATTTTTTTAAGTTATCTGGCGTGGAAAAATCAAAATTTTAGAACTTTGCGATTCTGATATGTATTTTCAATAAAATCAATAGAAAAAAAAGTTATAACCCTTAAATGATATGATTTCTTGAACGTTTTAGTCTATTTTGAATCACAACTTTTTCATTTTCAATTTTACGATAAGAAGTATCTAGATCAAGATTGTAAAAAGTTTAATTCTCTACAAAAAAAATCGGTAAAGTTATTTACACAGAACTTCCCTCATTATTTGTGCATGACAGTCACTCAAAAAAAAATATTAATTACGAAATGACATTGGGAATAATAATCGGAATATAATTATTGGTATTACAAAGAAAACCTGATAACTTTTGGTCAAAAAAATATACAGAGTGTTCATCCAACAGCAAAAGTTCAATATACTAAATAACAGGTGCCAAATATGGAAGGCTTGCGCAAATACTTTTATAAATGTCCACCATGACTCAATTATTTCTTGGGATGCCATTATTCAATAAAAGTATATAATAGGATATATTATTGCCATCTCTCACATTTTCAATCCCACATTCACGTAATGGAGTGGAAGTATAGTGGTGATTAAAATATAGAACAAATTTTCAAAAATGTTTTCTGTCTATTCTAGTGTTAAATTTTTTTCCAAATTGGTGAAAATATGTTGCAAATTTTTTTTTCCGAAATAGGTTTAGAATGTTATGAAACGTGGAAATTTTAAATTTGAGCAAAAAAATATTTCATCTATTCTATAATGGTGATAAATAGATTACTAAAACATGTTTTCATTTTTTTTTATTTTTCTAAAACATTTTTAAATTTGTTTTAATAAATTTGGAATGCCATGGAAACGTGGAAATTTTAAATCGGAAAAAAAATTCCATCTATTTGTGGTAAAATTTTTCAAAATTTTTAAAAAATTTTTTATATTTCTTTAAATAGATTTAGAACGCCATGAAACGTGGAAATTTTAAATTTTGAGAAAAAAAAAATTCATCTATTTTGGTGGTAAAATTTTTTTCAAAAATGTTGGTAAAATATTTTCAAATTTTTTTTTTCTTTTACATAGGTTTAGAATGCCATGAAACGTGGAAATTTTAAATTTGAACAAAGAAAAAATTTTTTTTTAGTGGTAAAATTTTTTTCAAAAATGATTGAAAAAAATTTTCAAAATTTTTTTTTTTCTGAAATAGGTTTAGCGCGTCATGAAACGTGGAAATTTTAAATTTGAGCAAAAAAAAATTTTTTTCACTATTTATTCCGTTTAGACGGTCCACCCTATATATTTTTCAGTGAAAATTCTACCAGTTCTTCGCTGACAGTAGGGTTAACTACCTACCAAATTTGACTGCTCTCCGTCAAGTAGTTTTTTAGTTAATGCACCAACAGACAGACAGACAGACAGACAGACAGACAGACTGACGGAATTGAAAAACCTATATTTTCGGAATCTAAGTGTTCTGAAAAGTCAGAATCCGAAAAAATCTCGGAGGGTGATTTTTTCTCGAATACAATACTTCCCTTCGGTATGCGAGGGAAGTAAAAAGCCTTAGATTTTTTTTGTGAGATTTACGGTTCTCAAGATATCGCGGACTAACTGTTTACGCCCCCTTCTTCAAAATAGAGGTGTTTTCAACCCCGAAAATCGAGTTTTATACTCACACTGACCCCACCCTAAACATCAAAAGGAAAAATCTTGTCCCACTCAAAATGCAAGGTCATTGTAACATTTCAATGGACTAGGACCCAGATCTCACACTAACTGCAAGCTTAGCAAAAAAAATACTCACATGTTGTTTGCGATGTCCGAAAAAAGATGTTATTAATTTGGGAAAAGAATCTTTGGTGGAATTTGCAAAAAAAAATTGCGAAAGATCGCGAAAAATGGTTTTTCGCGTATCATAAGAAACGTTGAATTTATACGAGAAAACGTGCGCAATAAAAAACGAGCAAAATGAGCCCCAGTGGAATTCAACTAGCCCAGTGGTTCCCTCGCAAATTGCAAGAAACCGCTAAAAAACGTTTTTTACCAAAATTTGTAACTCCAGTTCAAATGGTAAGTCTAAAATTTGCATACATTTTAGTAGCAGATTTTCCATCCAAGTCTCTTTAGAGGAAAACGACTACAAGCCCAGGCAAATTTTTAGGGGGTGATTTTATACACAACGAATCATATATAATCTTGAAGTACTGGTCGAGAAACAAAGTTTAGGCACTATGCCGTCAATTTTCCGCGGTACAGGTGAGTGCACAGGTGAGTTGAAATGTAGAAAAAAAGGGGGTACTTTTCGATCAATTTATACATGACGGCACTATTCTCGTTAAAGAGGCAATGAAAAAAGAATGCTCTTAAACCCAGTGCCGTCAAAAAATAGCGGTACCGGAAGTCAGAAAACATTTTTGAAATCGGCGAATTTACCCCCCCTCCCCAGTTAATCGAATACTTGACGGCGTTGATTTAGTTACCTTTGCATTTCCTTTAAAAGCTATAATACATCTATGCCGTCAGTAAAGGGTGGTACATGGGGTCAGAAATCGTGAATCAAAACCGGATTTTTACCCCTTGGGGGGTGGTCATTCAGAATTTGACGGCACCGATTTCTAACTTTGAGTTAACATTTATTAAGTGTTCTAAACAGTGTGCCGTCAAAAAATGATGGTTCTTACAAAAATAAATAAAAAAATTACTAAAATTTTAGAGCAAAACATTAATGTTTCGTATAAGGTCATTTATTTCAGGACGGCATATGGTTTTTTATAAAGTAGAAGCGAATTATTACGGTTTTATAATGATGCCGTCAATAATTCGTGGTACCCAATGTAAATACAAAATAAAAATAAAAATGAACAAATTTAAAAATTTTGAAAATTTTGAAAAATTCATACAAATTTATAAGAGCTTATTTTTGAAATATTATTGTGGATAGCACTTCTTTAAACATTAAAAAACATAGAAAAATCGGTGCCGTCAATTTTCTCTTGTTATATTTTATGCATTTCACGTTAAATCTCATGCCTTTTTTGGCTTACTTAACCTACCATTTTGGTCATGATTTTGGTCAAAAATTACAAGACGGCATTAACAATAAAATATTGACCACATTAAATAGTAATTAAAAATTGTGGTGCCGTCAACATTAAACGGAAACTTTACGTAATATGAGAATTTAAAAATTTTAAACGACAATCTTAGAATATTCGTTTTCGATCCAAAAATCGAATATCGAACTTTCATGCACAGATATGTGATTTATCATCAAAAAAAGCAGTATATATTTAAATTTTTATAAAAAATATTAATTAAATATTAAACAAAAAAAGGTTCAACGCACACTATGTAATTAATCGATGCTTTACTACAGACGCACAGGAAGGTAATATAAATGCCTTTTTTTTTCAACTGCCTTTCTCTCTTTCCTCTCTCTCCCCTCCAAACTAAGAGAATGAAAAATATATTTCAAGGAGGGGATATATATGCGCACAGGGACCACGCTCCGTTTTCGGAACAATGATGCTCCAAAACTGGCAGCAAAAAAGGTAGTTGCACAGAGTTTTTTTACGCTTAGTTTTCAAAGTATCAATGGTATTATTAAATAATGTAACTTTACACATTCCTATTTCAAATCGAATGAATTCCGTGAAAAATAAAATTACCTTTATTAATATATCCATATTTAAAACCATAGGATAGCCTGAACGGTATTTTTTCGACATGAAAAACACATTTTCCAGCGTATAGTACCATGTAAAATTGACGGCATAGTAAAATATGTTATCTTTGAAGGATATAGCATTGAAACAGCTAAATTTTAGGTTGTATAAAATGACCACCCCCCAAGGGGTAAAAATCCGGTTTTGATTCGCGATTTCTGACCCCATGTACCACCCTTTTCTGACGGCATAGATGTATTATAGCTTTTAAAGGAAATGCAAAGGTAACTAAATCAACGCCGTCAAGTATTCGATTAACTGGGGAGGGGGGGTAAATTCGCCGATTTCAAAAATTTTTTCTGACTTCCGGTACCGCTATTTTTTGACGGCACTGGGTTTAAGAGCATTCTTTTTTCATTGCCTCTTTAACGAGAATAGTGCCGTCATGTATAAATTAATCGAAAAGTACCCCCTTTTTTTCTACATTTCAATTCACCTGTGCACTCACCTGTACCGCGGAAAATTGACGGCATAGTGCCTAAACTTTGTTTCTCGACCAGTACTTCAAGATTATATATGATTCGTTGTGTATAAAATCACCCCCTAAAAATTTGCCTGGGCTTGTAGTCTATAATACATACGTGTACTCTTTAATTTTTGTGACATTGTCAGTTAGTTGTCAAAATTCATTGGAAGTGTGCCAAAACTAATATGCCCCATATAAGCGATTTAGTTAAAGCTGAAGTTATTGCTAAAGAAGAAGATGGATGGTCAATGAGACAAATTTCACTGCGTTATAATATTAACAAAAATTATGTGTTTAATATTTTCAAGAAGTGGAGAATAAACGGTACGATTAGTAGAAATCCTGTATCAGGGCGACGAAGGATATCAACTCAACAGCAAGGTTTGCAATTGGTAAATAAATCAGTAGGAAATCCGTTTCACTTAGTAATTCAGGCTGCTGAAGAATCGGAGATACGTTGTCATACAGCAGCACAGAAATACTTACTTAAAGCTGAACATAAAGAAGCTCGACTGGGATCTGCGTTTGAATTTTTAGTGCATAATGTAAATTTTTGGAACAATGTAATCTTTACAGATGAAAAACTTCCCAATCTACACACAGCGGTCATGTTCGTGTTATCGAATACTCGATTCGATGAGAACTTATTAAGATTTAAAATATAAAAAAAAATTGCGGCCTTGGCTTCTAGTATATACACCGAACCTAAAATTTCTGCACTCTTACCAGCTTGCTTTACTCATTTTCCATTGTTTACCCCTATTTACCACCCACCCTTCACCGGATATGTTCAAAAAACAATCCAGTTTCAGGCAAAAAGTTTAATAAATAGAGAAGACAAGCCAAGCCGTTGATTTGCCGGTAGTCGCGATTTGGTTACCTTGGAGACGGTAGGCTCTTCGTCCTTGTCGCACACCTCGTACCCTCTCTCTCCACTCTGTTTTACAAAGCAACACAGCCTTACCCGGCGCGCTTTGATTTCACAAGTACCATCAATGTTGAATCTTTGCTTTGAATAGCATTCTGCTTTATTTACAATTACACGTGTTTTCTCAAATTTTTCTTCTGTTTATAACATTTAATCTGTTTATCACGTTTAATTTGTATATTAATTAATTATTTTTTTGTGACAATGGTTTATACTTGTAAAGTTTGTAGAAAAACTAAGTCACATATAAGTCCCAGGTTGGTATACACCTATTGCCATCTGTCGTGCTGTCATTGTATTGCAATCGTCACCTCCCCTCATGTACTGTGCGACAAAGAGAGAAGGAACTGTATGAGAAGGATGAGAAGCCTACAGCCATTGACCTACAGCCTACCACTGCTTATACATTACGCTTATGGAGCTTGTCTACTCTATTTGTTAAACTCTTTGGTTTCAGGTCTCGTTATAATACATACGTGTATATAATTTCAAGTCAATGGCTTAAACCGTTCCAGAGAAAGCGTGCGGGCAAAAGAAAGTTACAGACAGACAGACATTTTTTCTCAAATTTAAAATCTCGACGTTTCATATTATTCTAAACCTATTTTAACAAAAAAAGCTTTTGAAATTTTTTTTACGACTACCTACTATACCTTCAATCCAATACGTGGATGTAGACCTAATTAAGTACACGGTCAGTCAAAAAGTCATGATGAAACAAAGTTGCTTTTTCTGTAATGGAACACTCTGTGTATTATTCCATTTTTCAGTTCTCAAAATTTTAAATAAAATTCATACAGCACATCATATTCCTAAACTTAACCGTTTTCGAGATATCGAACTTTGAAAATCACTTTCTTATAAATTATGCAAAAATTTGGTCCTCTAATAAGATTAGATCCTTATTTTACACGTTCTTTTGGTTCATGTATTTATCTCAATACGTTTTGTACTAATTTCGATAAATACCCTTTGTTTCATTAAATTTGAATGTCTTTCAAAAAATTATTCAAATGTTTAAGGGCAATTTCCTCGAAAACGGTTGGAGTTATGAAGTTCTACCAAGTGTACCTTTTATACGTGAAAATGAGGCCCTTAATTTTCTGGTCAGAAGTACCACAACATTTCGTCATAAAAAAATATGAAAAAAAAATCATCATCAGATCGGGTCTTGCGGCGCCCTCTATGATCTAACGTGATGTAATACATGAAAATAAGGTGTTTCGAAGAAGTATAATCAAAATGGCTTTTTCATTATTACAGTACTACCCTTCGGTAAGCAAGGGAAGTAAAAAAGTAAACATTATACAAATGAGCATTTCCGAAAGTTGTGGGAAAATATGGAAAATAGTCCGAATCGATAACCTTAAATCCCACTTGATCTTTCTGAAGGAATCATTGCAGTGGTACTACCAACGAATTATTCAGGGGCGAAAAATAATAATCAGTAATATAATGCATTTTTTATTCACAGTTTGGTATTAGATTGTTTGCATTTTTGGTAATAAAAATTACGTCATTCGAATCAGCGTAAGGAATCAAATTGTTTCTTTCTGTAGACGAGGGAGGCCAATGCAATATTTTTTTGAAAATGCGAAATTGGCAAAGGAATTCTGCAAAAGAATATTTGTTCACAAATATGCATAGTTGACTACACATATTTAATGTACATAAAAAAAGCCATAAAAACCGATCATAAATCACTATGTCGTTAGAATAAGGGATATCCCACAGAGCAGTACTTAAAATTTTTATACAAAATAACAGTAGAAATTTGGTACAGTAATGAATTAAAAAAATTTACTCTGTTTTCCTTGTATCAAGATAGGCATAGTACCTTATACATTTGTAGAACATTGACGAATTTGGTATTCTATGATACACTTCCAATATTAAGTTCGACTCTTGTAACGTGCCATTTTTAGCCTATAATTAGAGAAGGGAGACGCCGCATTTACGCGGGATTTAGTCAGTTGATCCTGGGCCAGCAGACAATGCAGTTTGTAGATAATTATTTAACGTTTTTGGTCATGATCGAAGTGTGCGAAAATGGATGCATTGTAAGATCGGTTACATAGTTGATCAATATTTGATAGTATTTTGTAGAACTGAAATTATGAGTTTAATCACATTAAAATAGTATAATTAAAATTTTGTACGTTAATTTAATTAAAATTCAGTGCATTCGGTTAGCGTACATGCTCCGTAAATTTGTGAGTCGTTGAGCAGCTTTCCCAGGGCAAGAGGATCATCACGCCATTTTTGATATTACGTCATCTGCAATTATTTGGTGAGACAGAATTCTCGTATTTAGTGATAACTTTTTTGGTTGCTCGTTAGCAGACCATAGTGCTATCGCGCGAACGGGCACGCGTTATTTAATTCCGTTAGTATTTTGTTACCTTATTTAAATGTATGAACTATAGGCATTGTTAGGAGTTAAGTTTTCATGAGTTGAGAATTATGTAGTGGAAATACTTACTTCTTATTATTTTAGTTCATTTGTTGATAATCAATTAAAACAGGTGTGTTTATCTTATCTTAATTATGCTAGAATATACTTTACATGAGAACAATGTTGATCTATGTAATAAGTAATATAATAATATTAGGAGACTTTAATTTGCGTTTGTACTCCCTACATGTTTCGAATAGTGTCAAATGTCCTAAAGTGTCAACACTTATCAATTTTCTAAACCTTCTCAACTTGCCTCAATACAGTTCTGTTCTTAATAATAACAATAGACGTTTAGACTTGGTTATATGTAGGGCACATTGCGTTGTTGCAAATATCAATTGAATTATTGGCTTCAGAAGACATACATCATACTGCTCTTATTGTTAACTTCGAAACTCAGTTTGTGAGTCCGAATGTGAAATTTTCAATAAAATCTACTAACTCTTTTAACTTCCGCAAGGCAAATTTTCCTCTTCTGTACGAACAACTACTGCACATCAACTGGTCTTTCTTAAACGATTATGATGATGTTGAAACCTGTGTTGATTTATTTTATAAGAAATTAACGGAAGTTTTCAATGTGAACATACCCAAGATCAAAACTCCAAAAAATAAAAGACAGTTTCCACCTTGGTTTAACGGCGAAATTATAAAAAATATAAAGTTAAAGCATAAGCAATTAATATTATTTAAACGCCATGGTAATAATGAATCGCTAACTGAATTTAGTAGACTTAGGTCACAAATCAAGTCGGACATTAAAATTGCGTTTCAAATTTATACAAACCGAATTGAAAATAATATCACCTCTGAACCCAATAAATTCTGGACTACATCAATGGAAAAAAGGGAAATCTAGTATACCTAAAGACATGACATAACAATGAACCTCTGGACACCTCTATTGATGTCGTCGATGTATTCGCTAAGTATTTCGAACAATCTTACTTCCTTAATATTTCGGACGCTCCAATAACCAAGTCTAATGATCTTTCGTTTGACTGTTTGGACATTAAACGCTTTTCCGAGGCTGAAGTTTGCATGACATTAAAAAGAATTAAACCTAAACCTACTGCGGGCCCAGATGGAATTCCAGCATTTCTACTGAAAGACTGTGCCAGTATTTTTGCTATGCTATTTTCCTGATATTTGGAAATACTCCAAAGTGTGTCCTGTGTATAAAAAAGGTGAAAGAAATGATGTTACCAATTATAGAGCAATAACAATCATACGTAACTTTGGCAAAGCTTCCGAAATCCTACTGTATGATAATATGTATGCACATGTCCAACTGAAAATATCTACGCAACAACACGGCTTTATGAAAGGCTGGTCCACCGTAACGAATGTAATTTGCGCTACTCAGCACATTGCTGAATAATTGACTCTCACATACAGGTAGATTCAGTTTATACTGACTTTTCTAAGGCATTTGACAGACTGAACCATAGTAAACTACTTTGTAAATTTGACAAATTTGGAATATCTGACGGTCTACTTCAATTTCTAGAGAGTTCCTTAACCGATAGAGTTCAATACGGACACAAATCTGTTGAATACCGAGCCACGTCAGGAGTACTTCAGGGATCAATACTTGGACCTCCCTTCTTTAATATTCTTATTAACGACATCAGTAACGACTTAGACGTATATTTCTTAATATATGCTGATGACGTTAAGATGTTCCATAGGAATAACTGCGAAAAACTTCAAAACAATTTAACTAAGTTATCGGCTTGGTGCGATGAAAATGATCTTCACCTAAATGTTAGTAAGTGCAATGTTATGAGTTACACAACCAAGGAGTCCCCAATTATGTATAATTATAATGTCAATGGCGGTGTCCTAAACAGACCATCTACATTCAAGGACTTAGGTGTTTGATAACAAATTAACATTCACTAACCATATTAATGCTGTAATTTCGCATGCATACAGAATGTTAGGCTTCATCTTGCGTAACAGCCATGGCTTTAAAGATGCTTTATTTTGCTTTCTCCCGATCCAAACTGGAGTATGCCTCACTTGTCTAACAACCTGGGTATAAAATTCATAATGATAAATTAGAAAACATTCAGCGTCGCTTCCTGAAAATTTTAAACTAGAAACCTGAAGGTACATATCCACCAATTGGAGCTTCTCAAAATCAGTTACTTGAAATATTTAATATTACTAGTCTTTCCGAAAGGTGTAAGTCCCTTGCTTTGCGTTTTCTAGATAAAATTGTGCACAATAAAATAGACTCTAGTGAAATATTAAGCCAACTGAACTTCTATGTTCCACGGATTAATTCTCATAGTGTCTATCTATCCATTCCTGGATCTAACGTATTAAAGTTTTCTCCTCTGCTTAATATTTGTACTAGTTATGAAACTCATTGCAGTGAATTGGACATATTTGCCTAGCAGCCAGAAATTGTATCTACTGTCATACAGTCTAACCAACTTCATAATCTCTACTTGTACTTCTTATTTAGGTTAGGTTAGGTTAAGTTAGTTTAGATTTCCATCCTATAAATTGTTTTGTACTGTTGGATGACGTACGATTAAATAAATAAAATAAATAAATAAATTATATTTATGATTTATCATTTTCTAAAAAAATAAAGCATGCCCTGTATGCCATATACAAGTAAGCTGCAAAACTTTGGGGTTTTTATCTGCATTAAATATATGTAGTCAACTATACTACGAAGTTGATAGAAATTTAGTACCTTTACTTTTGTAAGCTTAATTATGTATAATCTACGCTTTCTATTTCCTTTTCACTCGACTCTTTAGTTAATGATTAACTCTACCAACGAACTTATCATTCTTTTGATGCTGAGGTGGTTGGAGCTCCCTCCCACATGTTTTTTGCTTCTTCGGACAAGTTCGCTATATAGTTGATAGTATCAATTGCATAAGCCTGTATCGCCTGAATAAAGCTTTGTGCCGCTTGGTCTAAGGCTTGTAAAACTTGTCTTATAGTTTCTACTACGACTGCGGTGCCTACAATTATTATAGCATTTTGGTAAATAGCTTCCATCCTGGCTTTAAACTCTTTTAAAATTTTAAGTATCAGGTCTGTTGCTTGTTGTTCGATTAATTTTATAGATTCTATACTTTCCTGGCATATTCTGTGAGTTTCCTTCTTTGCATTATCATGAATCATATTGCTACATTTATAAATTTCTTCTATTGTTTTCTTGGTGTTAACTATTATATCATCAAATCTTTCTTTAGCTTTTTCAGTTGCAGTATTAAAGAGTTTAGTAGATTCAATTTTAGTAAATTCTAATGCTTTTCCAGTTTCATTTATTACGTCTTCGATTACTTTCTTTGTGGTTTCCATTTAAATTTTGTTTATTTCTAACAACTTTTGTGATAATTTTGACACTGAAATATGTTTTGACTTATTTATACTCAGCGAGCATCATATGGTACGTATTGTCTAAATTTAGGTTACGTTAACTCAACGGCCGGTCTAGTAGAAATCGTTTAGCAGGACGGTAATATAACAATTCACTTCAAATGATGCATTAATATGAAGTACCTAGTACATAAATATGAAAACCTAAACGATATTAATCATATCATATTAAAATAAATATTTAATAAACAAATCGACCTACAATTCAAATATTTGAATGGTTTCGAAAACACAATGTGACGTCATCTTCCATATGTGCGAAGTTGGCAACGCGTTGCTAAGTTCACACACACATTGCTATATAAGATTACGTCACGTGGTGCTGTTGATGTACCTAGTATCGTATGGTCTGATGGACATGACAAGGTTTTCATATAATTTAGGCCGGAGCCGTGTCGTCGCTACGATACCTATCAACTCTACTCATAAGGGGGATTCAAGTTACCCTTCAGACTCCCCAAGATGAAAATAGACAAAATTATACTTACTGTGATTCCTACAGCCTGCTCTCTCCATCGAAATCTTATGTCGGGCGGTGCGCTTTTAATGAATATATCTTATAATTAATGTCATAGAAACACTTCTTAATAATTAAGACCGTCGATGGATTCTATGAGTATTCGGACAAGTAAATAGACGTGGCGGGATCAAAGGTGACCCGCAGTAAGTAGTTGTCCGACTCACGCCACAGAATCGCACGTCGGTCACAAATCTTATAATTAGTGGATCAATAAGAAATCGAATTCAAAATATATTTTCATTTATTGAAATAATTCATATGTTGTAAAAAATATAAATATTCAATACTTAACATCAAAGAGCACCACCACTGGGCAAGCCGTTACCTCTCGTATTAGTGTAACTCATCCAGCGTCGAGAGAACTATGACAATCGACTGTACAAAAAGATCCAGACTCCGAATTAGTAATGATTGTAAAATGTATGTGGAACTTTTTGAAAATTATTCACTTTTTGCCCTGAAATTTTCGAAATGATTGTCAGGATGCTTAAAGAAGCTAGTTCGATCGTTTTCCTGTTTTTATAAACGTACTAACGGCCAAATATACTTTTTTCCGTCGACTCGAGTTCGAGCGACTGCTATGGCGCTGTCCGCCTAAGCCGGGAAATCAATTTGGGTTCACCGGAATCGACCCTCCGACTGAATTTTTTGACAAATTTTTTGTACGTTCTAGTGGTTTGGATAAGGATTATGCTCTCCCACTTTGAGGATAATTAAATGGGGATTTTGGTTTTTATTGGAAAAACCGTCCCATTGATTTTTTCCCAACTGACTGAGGATTTCGCCCTGTGACCACTAAATTCGTGATATTTTCGAAAAATCAAATTTGTGGTACTTTCGAAAAACTCATCTCGAGGAGCGGTTTTCTGCTTTGTGCAAGTCTCTTTATTGTACTTTCGAAAAACTGAATTTTTGATATTTTCAAAAAATTAAACTCGTACTTTCGAAAAATTTGTTGGACAGAGCAGTTTTCCGCCTTGTGCGATTTTATTCGTTGTACTTTCGAAAAACCAAATTCGTGGTACTTTCGAAAAGTTCGTCGGGCGCTGCGGTTTTCCGCTCCGTGCAAGTCAATTTGTTGAGTACTTTTGAAAATTCGAACTACGGAACCCAAAGGCGATTGACCGTCGTCCTCGAGATGAAATATTTTTCTGTCAATATTTTGGTTATTTTTAGTGAAATAATTTCCTACGCAGATTTCGATTTAATATGATGCCAAAGGTGGTTTATAAGTCTTTTTAATGGTTTAAATATGATTTTTCATGGGATTTTTGTCTGAATTTACTTTTATAGTGAACTGGATATTTTTTCAAATGGATCGTTTTACTGGGTTCAATAACAGTGCCAACGGACGACAACGGAAATAAGTTTTGAGCCAATGTTAAAAAAAATATGTGTCAAATATTATTAATGTCATTATTATAAGTCAGAAATGTGAGTGGACTAGCAGATAAGTGGTGTTTTGTGCCAACATGCAGAAATACTTCTGTAAATGCTCCAAATAAAAACCTTATGAATGTTCCTAAAATCAATTATTCACGAAGAATGAAATGATTTGAAGCAGTGAATCGCAATGTTCCCAAATCGAAATCGACATTTTATTGTTGTGAAGATCCTATTAATGTAAGTACAATTTATTTGTTATCGTCATGGTAGCAACAAATCGACAATAGCTAAATGACTCATTACCCTCAATATTGTAAATAGATCATACTAGGTATATAGTTTCCTTATAATGGTATGATATGTATTTTGAATTGAAACTAATAATCTAATTACTCAGGTATATTTAACCCTATGAACTCCCACCTATGTTATATATTATTACAAGATATAAATCTACTTCTTTATTATTTTCAGCTAGAGGAAGACATGAAAAATTACATGCGATACAAACTTATGGGAGGATATATGATTCTGAAGGAGAATGTAGTTCCACACATATTTGCCTACCAACCAGACAGAAAAAGAGATGCATTTGCACCAGAACGATATCTTCCTTTAAAACGGCAAAAAGAACAGTTAATGGAGGAGGCTTTAATGCAAGACACGAATTCCAGTAGGTATATTAGAAGATACATCACCCTTTGCAGACTGTCATCAATCCAAAATCACTGGGCAGGTCAGATTAGAGGAACATATGATGAAACATGTTTATCAATAAGATGATATAAAAATCGTGCTGAATAAAAATGTTGAAACGATATATAACGAACAGGAATCCTTATCATCAGTTGTAGATTTTGATCAACCTAGTACACTTGATTTCAAGAAAAGGCGGTACACTTTCTTTTAGCTATGTAAATCATTCGTTCTTTGATTGATATTAATAATCTTAAAAATGTCACTTTGACGTTAATCAGTGGCGTCATTATTAAAAATGGTTCGACATCTAACAGATATTCAAAAATTTCGAATTGTTTCTAAAATTGAAGATGGTTGGTCCATAAGAAGACTTGCTGCTGAATACAATGTGAGTAAAACCACGATAATGAGTGTTAAAAAAACAATGGGAAACCAACCAAACGATATCCCGTAAAGTTGGTTCCGGTAGGTCCAGAAAGAGCAATAATCAAGAAGACGAAAATCTTATAAATTACCTACGAGAAAACCCATCTCAGACTGCAGTAAATGCAATTTCAGAGACAAATTTCCCTGCTTCGGTACCTACTGCTTGCAGAAAAATAAAACTATAAAGCGACTTGAAGAGTTGTTCAGAGTCTAAAAAATACAAACATTCAGAGGAAAAGAAGCAGGGTAGGATTATTTTTGCAGTCAACTATATAATCAATGATGAAAACTTCTGGGGACAAGTTGTCTTTTCTGAGGAAAAGGTTTTTAAATCCTGTAACGATGGACATGTTCGCGTATATAGGCCTCTCTCTAGGTACGACGAAAAATATACTTTCGATCCACAAATATCAGGAAGGTTTTCAGTCAATGTCTGGGCTTGGATGCGCCTAAATGGGTTAGGTGTGTGTTGGAACAGTGGTGGTCATCTCAATTCCATTAAATATATTGAAATATTAGACAATTTTATGTTGCCGTTAGTAATAGAGGTGTTTCCGGAAAATAATTTTATTTTCCAACAAGACAACTGTTCCATATATACGGCCCATCGTGTCAGGCAATGGTTTCTTAATAAAAACATAAAATTGTTACAGTGGCCATCTAAAAGTCCGGATTTAAATCCAATTTAAAATGTTTGGGGACTAATGGTGAAACATATAAGAAAATTAAATAACCATCCAAACAATGCCCAAGAATTGGAAGGGATAATTGAAGACGCTTGAGAAAACTTGTCGCAAGAAGTTGACCTTGCAAGAAATCTGATTTTGTCCATGCCTGCAAGACTTCAGGCAGTTTTAGACGCTATTGGAGCAATGACAAAATATTACCTAGTTTATTCTGTATTATGCAGTTGAAGTTCATTTATTTTATTTTTTTATTGTATTTTTATGGTCAGTTTGCATTGTTTACATTTTTTTTAATCTCAAGTGGTATTTTTGTGTTCTTATTTTAAAAATAGAATTATCATTATTCAGTTAGTATTTTAATTACAACCATTAGTAGAATTATCCGGACGGTATTGGTGATGTTTGCAAATCCCCCTGGTCCTGGCTGTTGGACCCTGCCAGCTGGGTCGTATCTTCTGGCGCTCTTCTGTCTTGGTCTTCTTTCTTCGCTGGCATGTATAGGCTCCCGGGAGCGTTTTTCGTCTGTCGTGAGAAGGAACTGCTGTTACCAAGCCCTCTCGGAGTTTGAAAGGGATTTGGGAGTGTTGACTAGTCAAAAGCCCAGGGTGCCAATTGGCATCATGTGCTCCGATTTCCTCGGAGGGAAGTGTGAACTGTGTAGCTCAGGATTGTGTTCGGCCGGAGACGTTTCTTAACATCAGAGGCTGGCACGGGCTAGGGTAAGGGAACTTAGCTGGTTGTTTGCTTGGTACCCCCGGAATCGGGTAATTGGATGTTTTTATTCATTGTCTCCTTGCGGTGTGGTTTGCAGATCGGGCTGAAACAGATAAAGGGTTACTTATACTTATCCATTATCCAGGATCTGGAGCTTCGGCCTCTTGTACCTCGGAGCGTCGTTGGGGTCATAGTCAGTCGCCTGTCTGACCAGCGGATTCTCATGCTCTGCTGCACGGGCCTATAGGTTCTTCGCTCTGTCCCGGATGACTTCAGATACTGGGGTGTATTCCAGGTCTCTGAAGATGTCGGCATTTCTGACAAACCGTGGTGCATCCACGGCGCACCGAAGTGCGACGTTTTCCACGGCTTGTATCCCCTCTTCAGATATTCTACTATCTTCTACAACCTTTATCGGATGAAAGCTGTTCTATACTAATACAGCCGCTGAAGCCAAAAGAAAAATGAAGAATATTAATAAATTATTTTCTCAAACCTCAGGCGCTGTCCGCAAGCAACAACGCAATGACATTATCAAACTCAAAACTTATTTCCATTGGCCAAGTCAAATTGAAATGGTAAAGTTGGCAATACGTTGCTGGCAACGCGTTGCTAACTTCACTTAAGTCGTATAAAATATTTCTGATAGATTGTATATGATAGTTGTATAGATTACCACTGTAGTATACTCAATACTGCTACATCTATAATATGGAAAGTGATGTTACATAAAATACAGGATATAGCTTCGCCCGTTAAACATTTTTTTTTGCCGAAAGATTGTTTCGGCTATACTATATGCCATGAGTACTTTATATTTTTCGAACTGGAATTTTTGGAACTCGTATTGTATTTTTTACAGCTGCATGATTTTGAACAGTTTATTTTGTAGTTGCAAAACAAAATATTTAATATAAATTCAGAGGCACACTTTTGTGACATCTTTTCTGGTTCTAGACAATTTTTATATATAATCCAACCCCAAATTTTCAGGATTGCCATTATTTCCTAGCTAGTCTTGAACTTGAAAATACACCCGTTTTATATGAAGTTTGGCTGCGTCAGAAGTCGGAGGTAAACTTCCAATTCAAAATTATTAAATAGATTTTGGCGGGCAACAAGTTGGGTATATTTAATGTATCTAAGTGAGTTCAAATCCCCCCCCCCCCTTCTTATAGAACGCTGACGTTGTGTCGCTGCCTGAAATTGCATCTGAAAATAAAATACTTTTGGCCACTGTTTCACCTAATATGGACTGAAATTGGCTTATATTGGTTAATTGATTTTCCCGCTAAACCAGGTCCTAACATGAAAAAATTTGCTTTTTTACAGTGCTCTACAAGTAAAACCATGAAATTGGTATCCTGGCCTATTAAAATAACCCAGTCTTCACCATTAGAGGAATAGTGTGTAGCAGTTACCACTATTAGTAATTGGAGTAATTAGAGAAAAAGGCAAAAACGCGCTAAAATTCATTCAAAAACCACCCTTTGTTAGAACTGCAGGGGGTGAAAATCATGTTTAGACAACCCACATGCTTCACTTTTTACAAGTCTCATAACTGCGGGAAAATTTCTTTAATTTTTACTAATTTGAAGGGACTACCTAGTATCTATAAAATTTCATGGCGTAAAAATATGTTCCCTTTTTGTTTTATTACAGTTTATACCTTTAACAGCATTACAAGCTTTGTAATTTTTATACAATTTTTCCAGCGAATTTACCTGCTGAAGTAAACAATGGTATTATAACTGGCTTTGGCCGATATACTTCTATCTGATTGTAACTAAACATCAAAGTAATTTACACTATATCCACAGCGCATTGGAACAAATGCCTTCATTATTAGTTCAGTGAATATGTTGATGGTTTTAGTTAAGGCGTAAGTAGCGGAAAAGTGCAAACTGTTACAATACCTATTGAAAAACAATGGAATATCCAGTCGAGTTCTTTGTTACTGTTAACTTAGTGTCATGAAAATCTTTGGTATAATTTAGAATCCATTGACAGACCATGGATAATGCAAAATAACTTCGTTACATATAGTCCATAGTACAGGACTGTTTTTTATTAATAGTTACTAACAGGTTGAATCTTGACAGGTTGACGGACGACCAACTTTTCTCTCTGCGGAAATTCTCGATGGTGGTTAGCTATCGAGAATTTACGCGTAGGCGTGAAACATATCGATTGGGTAATTGTCCAAATTGTATTACTTACAGTTAGTTTTTTAGTTAAATCTTGAAATAATTTGGTAAAAAAACTCGAAAAAACGTTTGTCCAACAAAATCGATGGTGGGACCGAAGCGTCCCACTTCCAACGTATCCAAATAACGAGGTCACAAAAAATTATTACTATCCAGCTGATTTCTTACTGTTGCTTAGTAAATACTTGTATAATTAAATGGTCACATCGTCCTACAAGTTAAATGGTATGATTTTCCAATCTTCCTCTCGGAAATTGTCAGTTTCACGGTAACACTTTTCTCAGGACAAAGATAACACATGATACGTTAATATGTTCTCTGCCCAAATAAAACAGTGTTCTACAAAAAAAACGGGTATGTATCGCTAATCCGACACGAATAGCGGAATTCTGACATGTACTAAATTTTGCACACACATTCAAATTATTGAAAAATAGCATTTCCTTTGATTTTAAACCCTAATTTGTAAATTTGCAATCGTTGAGAATTTTTCAATTTTTCATGCACTTTTATATGTTATTATTAAATGTTCGATTACAAAACTGAAAAATTATCTTTATGATTTTAATGCAATATTATTTTTAATGGTTAATTGTTTGTTCAATTCAAAAATAACATAATTTACATGAAGAATTTATGAAAGAAGTGGGAAAAATACTATAAAAAATTGGTATATAAGACGAGAATCTTATACAGGGTGTAATTAGTTTTGTCAATAAAAAAAGAACAGGTGGTAGGGAATGACAAGACAAACAAAAACACCTTATATAACATGGGGTCTAAAGCTCATAGTTTTGGAGAGAAAAAATAAACAAACATTTCCAAAATACTTAATAACATAGTTTGAAAACTGCTGGCATTTTGGGGTAGGATTTATTGCCTCGCGTCTAATTGCACATGATACTCTGACATTCGTGCAAAAGCATGCCGACAAAGCAGTTAAAAACGACCGACAGAGGACACCGCCATGTTTTTTGCTTCTTCGCGGCCAAATTATCATATTACGCGTGCTATACTCTCCCTTGTAATATTCTCAAGTAATAATTTCAGTTTGTGTCCTTACTTGGTAAACAACGTACACACGACCCGACCTACTCGTTCTTTGGTTATGTCAGTTGCTTTTGTTCTTTTTGAATTTTGTGTCACTTATGTTAAGATTTCTTTTATTGACTTATCGTTCAAGTCGTTAGTACTTGGTTACGTAAGACACCGCTTCTCGTTCGTGCTTTTTGTGTTGCTAGCGAAATTTGGTGTGGCAGGAAAACGAGGGCACAGAGATCAGATTTGCTAATGCTCCAGTTTTCACTATTTTTCTTTACGCCTTAAGCGTTCTGAACTAAGTGATGAAGGAGTGAACTTTTGAAAGTGAAGACAACATCAGCTCAGTAGCACACTGCTTATGTGTTAGGCTTGCGATCACGGAATCTCGGGTTCGAATCCTACCCAGGGTATAGATGTTTAGTTGCATTTTTAAAGTAATAATAATCATTTATTATCCTAAAGAGCACATTGGTATAGGATTAGTCACAAAAGAAAATGGACCACCTTACTAGTGAATCAAGTGCTCTCATTGTGCTTAAAACTAGGTAAAAAACAAAACAGAAAAGAGACATGTCATAAGTGTAAATATGTGTAATAAATATATATAAAGTAATATGGCATAACTAAACTATTGAAACCACTTGCTAATTTTTCAAATATTCATCAACTGAATAAAAACATTTACCTGTTAGGTATTCTTTTTCTTTCGTTTTTAAATGTTTTCGTATTTTCGATATTTTAAAAAAACATTAGAATCCTATTATACAAGTTTATTCCGGCATATTTTGGGCTTTCTTCATATTTTGATAACTTATGTAACGGTGTGCTTGAGTTATTACTTTTCCTGATATCATAATTATGATTAAAATTGTTTGTTAAAAATTTACTTCGATTGTTTTAAATATACAGGGTGTAATCAGTTTCATGTCATTAAAAAAAACCGGTAATGGGGATCGACTAGAAAAACAAAAAACCTTTATGAATTTTCCCTCTAGGGGCACTTTGAAAAAACTGACCTAGGTCAACCTTTTTAATTTAATTTTTTTTTATATTAATATAGAAAATAATTGAGAACCACTGCTTTTCTTGGTCAATGAACTTGTAGTTCCCAATTATACAACTTTTAAATTGTCATAAAAAAGTGCAAAGGCCTTGAATCATCGACCGCCTTTGATGGACCGCCTCAAGCGAACTGAGGCAATTATAAAGAGGCAAATAATTCTTTATTTTTTCCTGCACAATTGCAAGCAAATAATGGCCGTAGAAGTTTAAACAGAGCATTTCTTTACATGTGTGTCTTTTAATTTGGAACAAAATATTGGATTAATGTTTATAATTTAGAATATTTAAATGTGATTTATTAACGTATGTAACATAAATGAGTGTCCTGGGTTAAAAGATTACCACCTAAGTAAATTGTTCGCAATCTGCATCTGCATCAATACACAGTTCGGTATGTCGAATTAAGGACATACGTACTCCGTTCAACACTAAACAATAAACTATCAACTAACGCTGTCAATAAAGAAAAATAAAAGAAAAACTTGGTCCAAAATCCAAAACGGAATACAAAAAGAACGAACAAGTAAGTTGTGTCTGTACGTAATCAAGAATTTAACGACTTGAACGGTAAAGTCAATAAAATAAATCTTCACTATAATTACACAGCGACCCGAAATTCAAAATTAACAAAAACAACGAGCGGGTTGGACGTGTGTACATAACGTAACATCCACAGAAACTAAAATATTGCACAAGGGACAGTCAGAGTATAGTTTTCTTTAAATCAGATCTACTAAACACTCAGAAAATGTCGACGTCTTTCATCTTATTTACCGCACCGCTAAAGACCACCGACATTTTATAGCTATCTACGCAAATATTGAGTTTCATAGGCAAAGACACGCGCGACGATCTAAACCTACCTCAATATTCCAGCAGTTCTCAAAAGATTTTATTGAAAATTTGCGAAATTTTTGTTTATTTTTTCTCCAAAATTATGAGCTTTAGACCCCATGTTATACAAGGTTTTTTTGTTTGTCTTGTCGTTCCCTACCACCAGTTTTTTTTAATGACATGAAACTAATTACACCCTGTATATGAGAATCTCTAGAATATAAATACATGCCAATATCAAAATGTTTAGATCTTTCAACAGATTTCTACAGGGCATACATTTATATACTCCCATAATGTTGCATACAGCTTTCTTCTGAAGTTTACATATTCTTTCAAAATGACAAAAAGAGCCTCAAAAGAGAATTCCATATGTTCCCTTGCAATAAAATTTGTATAATAATATGCCAAGACAGTTTTTCTATTTGATATTTTGGATAATTTATACAATCCATAACAGACCGAAGATAGCATTTTTGCTGTCAATGCGTTCATCCCAATTTAATGCGTGAATGAATATTCCCATATTCTTTTATACACTTGCCAGCTATTTTTATTAAGTGACTTTTATCATATGTACCCTGCCTAGGAGAAAATATAATGAAAGCAGTTTTGGATGCCTATATTTAAGAATAGTATATTCGATTTAAAGTGATCAACAAATTTTGTTGGCGTAGTTTGTACATTATATATAGCTGTTTCAAAAGATTTTCTACAGCACAAGTAAGAATAATCATCCGCAAACGTAATAAAAAATTTGTAAAAAAATCCAGGCAAATCGTTGATATAAAGCAAAAACAGTAGAGGCCCAAAAATAGAACCTTACGGAACTCCAAACTAAATATTCAATTTTTCCACTTTAACTCCACTTACTTCTACTACTTGAGTTCTGTTTGTAAGATAGGACATCGCCTAGTTATTTACTTTCAAATTCAAATTCAAATTCAAATATTTATTGGTCTTTTTTTGATCAAGTACATGATATAAGACAAGTCACACTAGTTAAGTAATATAACATAATATAGGCTTATACTAAGAGTCGAGTAAAGTGTAAAACACACAGTTGTATAAGACGAGGACACGGAACACTGAAAAATGTACAGTACAAAACTTGTAAAAAAAAAAAAAAAACGTTAACTTGCTGTGTATTAGTATACTTTAAATGCAGAAAAACTCAGATAGAGAATAATAACATTTGTCTGATAAAAACACCTTTAGTTTTTTTTTAAATAAATGCTCTCTTTCCTGATGTTTTATGTCATCCGGTAGACGGTTAAATAATTTCGGGCCTATAAATCTTGGAGACTCACTTGTGATTTTTAATCTGGCACAAGGTTCATAAAGTTTATTTTTTTGTCTTGTATTGACTTTATGGTAGTCACTATTTAAAATGAAACTATTTCTATTTTTATAAACATACATACAAACTTCGAAAATATATAAGCTAGGCAAGGTAAGAATTTTATTTTCTATAAAGATATACTTGCACGTGTAAGTATTCGGTATACCAAATATACATCGCAAGACACGTTTTTGAGCAATAAATACATCTGAAGACATGGTGGAGTTTCCCCAAAAACAGATACCATATCTTAAACGTGAATCAACTTGGGCATAATATAAATTAATAAGTTGGTCTCTTGATAAGACTCCCCTGATATTTCGGAACAGGTATACTATAGAGGAGACTTTGGATATCAAAGTTTCGCAATGATGCTTCCAATTTAGGCATTTGTCCAAATATACCCCTAAAAACTTGACATTGTCCTCAGTATTAGAAATATTTTTATTGTCTATTTTAATACTCAAATTATCACATTCCTTTCGCCTACCGTGAAATCTGATAACTTGAGTTTTTTCGGTATTGAGATACAGGCTATTATGGGAAAACCAGTGGTTTAATGTTTTTAAAATAGCATTACAATTTTGTTCCAAAATAATATCAGATGGATTTGATATTATCAGTGAAACTTTGTCTCTTAAACCAAAGTGTTACCGGGACAGTGACAGTGAGCTATACTGGTGTTAAGTGGCAAGTCTAGTTGCTGTTTATCTTTCCTGAGTTCGAGTCTCAACTGACACTGAAGGCAATGTCACAGAGAATGGTTGTTGTGTTGATCTCTATGTCTATGTATCCTGGTTGAGTAATGAAGTAGCTATGACTAAGCTCCACCAGGATGTTAATATAAACAAGGAGGCATTAAGAAAAACAATACAAGATTTCTGAGAGTTGCGAAAATTCTATATCGATCACTTAATATATTGCAACGTGATTTAACCACATATTGCAATCAAGGAAAGTTCAAAACAAGCTGAATTGAATAAAACCTGTTCTAATTCTCACAAGAGAAACTAGGTCAACTACATCAATAGTTAAAATTTTGGCATTTCGAGTGAATTCATACAAGTTATTTCAGTGAAATTTCCTACATAATCTAGATAGTAAACTATCGCCAGACTATGTGTGTTGTTCTATTTCAATAGATAAAGCCTTTGAGTGTGGCTGACGAACATTGTTTTACACAGACACATTGTGTTTACATTTGTTTTGTTATTAATTATGTGAGGTAATGAAGGCACAGAATTGAATTATTACAATTATTGTTGTGTAACGAACAAACATATAATACTGTAATCCAAGATGTTTTATAATCGCCGTCACCCATAAATGTCAAATATGAACCTAATTTAATTTCTTATACTTCAACAAGAATACGAGGCAATCATGATGTTTCTCGAGCAGATTCTCAATTCGAGTATGTGTGTTTTTACTTTCCTCGCAGGTATCAATTGCGCTCATTAAAACGTCATATATTGCTTTCTAAAGTTCGGCATAGAGCTAGTATAAGCTTTATATAACCAGTCAATATAAAAAATTAACATATTTTGTTCACTAATAAAAATTTGTGTATAACATAAAAATCGAGAAACTATTCCCAGAAAACTGTCATAACATAACCATAATCTAAAGCAAATGATGAAACAAAGAGACAAAGCGCTAAGTAAATATAAACAAACGAAATCTACAGATGACCATAATTATTATAAACAACTGCGTAATCTTGTTACGAATGCCGTAAAAAAAGAAAAAGCAGCTTACCTGGCATTTCAACAAAATAATGCAAACAAAAAAGAATTGTGGAAATCCATAAAATATTTAAATATAAAAAGAAGAACTGCTGCTGATATTCCCAAAGACCTACAAAATCCAGATGACATATATGATTACTTTTTATCCATTTTCAGCCCTCGAAATAATTGCCATGATAGAACTAATTTCTATAAATCTAACAAATATGATGACAACTTAAAATTTACATTTAGATTAGCGACGATGGAAGAGGTCAAATGTGTAATTTATAATTTAAAATCTAATGCCTACGGAAATGACAATATTTGTGTTAAAATGCTGCAACTCTGTTTGCCTACTGTCTGTCCTTATGTCACTCATATTGTAAACTGCTGTTTGGAAATTGGGTATTACCCAGAGATGTGGAAGTTATCACTAGTAAAACCTTTGCCTAAGACACCCAACCCTAAAACATATAATGAACTGCGGCCTATTAGTATCCTTCCTGCTATGTTGAAAATTCTCGAAAGAATTGTTAATATACAAATGTATCATTATGTAACTGAAAACAATATCGTATCAGACATGCAATCTGGCTTTAGGAAAGGGTTTAGTACCTCAACGTTACTATTAAATGTTACTGATAACATATTTAGAGCTCTTGATAATGGTTTAGCCACTGCTCTTATACTTCTTGATTTTTCTAAAGCTTTCGACTCTATCGACCACGCTTTACTTCTTTCCAAACTCGAATATTACAGTTTTGACCCTACTTCCATCAATTTCTTTAAATATTATCTAGATAATCGTCGCCAGCAAGTTGTAATCGGCAACGCTTATTCGAAAATTGCCTTCGTAACGTCTGGCGTTCCCCAATGATCTGTCCTGGGGCCAGTACTATTCCTTATATATACTGCCGATATTTTTAATGTAGTAAAATATTCAAAAATACAAGCCTTTGCAGATGACACTCAATTAACGTTTTCCTTTGACCCACATCTTGTCGATATCTCATACACCAACATAAACCTTGACCTCCAATCATTATCCGATTACTCTAAATCACATAATTTAAAACTAAACACAAGTAAATGTAATGTTATTACTTTCTGTCCGAAACGCTTAGAGCATGTAGTTAGAACTCATCTCAAATTAATGATTTATAATGAGCCTATCCACATTGTTAATAGTGCAAAAAATTTAGGAATTATCTTTGATTGTAGATTAAGATTTGAGGAATATGTGTCACTACTCATCAAAAAAGCATACCTTGCCTTGAAGTTGCTATACAGAAATATAAGACTTATAAATTTTAAGTTACGCAAGGAACTTACGGAGACTTTAGTATTGCCAATCTTAAATTATGGAATTACATTATATTATCCCTGTCTTAACAAAATTACGCAAAGTAGGCTCCAAAAAATACAAAATTGTTGTTGTCGATTTGTTTACGGTTTAAGAAAATACGATCGAGTTTCGGCAAAAATGAATCAACTTGGCTGGCTAACATTAGAAAATGCATACAAATACCACACATAGTACTTGTTAAACGCATTCTCACTTATTCGTCACCACCGTATTTACAAGAAAAATTTTTATTTAGACGTGATCTACATAACATAAATGTTCGACATGTTGGTCAAATATCCTTGCCTAGATTTCATTCGGCCTTGTTTACTAGATCGTTTACGTATAACACAGCCAAAATATACAATAGCTTAAGCGATAATCTGAAAAACCTCTCTCTATGCAGTTTTCGTAATAAAGTTAAACACACCCTTCTACAGTCACAAAGTTATCCGTAATTATTGGTTATTCACGGTAAGGTCTGTTATTAATATTAATGCTATTAATCTTATTAACCTCATTAATCTTTTATAAATCTCTGTTCAACTGTTATGTTATTTTTCAGTTGTATTTGCAACTAATTGCCTTTTATATACATCTAGTCTCTTATATGTGTCTTTTTCCCTTCTCTTTATTATTTCACATATATTTTGTAAAAATAAAAATTAATAGTTTAGTTTTAAGCACACCTGTTGTTAATATTATTAATGTTATGTCCGGGTAGGGTTAAGTAGAGTAGCTTCGGCTAGACTTCGCCCTTGGTATTATGTATGTATTAATACTAAATAAAGGCAATTTATTATTATTATTATTAAATAATGACCTATATTTATGACTGAACACGCAATCGCCTAATAAAACCTTATCGACTTTTCCATCTTTATCACTGACGTCCCTAATGTAGCGTCTACATCATCACTTATATCAGTCTTTCCTTACATTCCAACACGTGTATATTTGCCGAATGATCATAAATCTTCCATACAGTATCCTCTCGAGAAATGGTGTATTTATGTGTAATAAGATTTCGGTCACATTGTGTGCAGCCGCTCTGCAGTCCACCGCCTCCACCAGTTATTTGTCAAATTTATATTTATAGCTTCTGTGTGTGAACTCACTTATACTTCTCTTTTTCACGAATGCTTTTGAGATATTAGCTCGTAAGCGAGATAACAATATCATCACGAATCATAATAAATTACAGTGAGCGGATTCGTCTGACACCAGTGGTTTATTATTTCCACGTTTGTATGTTTCTTTCGGTCTTTCGCGTTTATGCTGAGCAAAACGATGCCAATTGACGTACATTTGGTATTGCTTTCCAGGAATTGTTATTTATAACTGTATATCTGAGAAAGTATATAAAATATTTCGTATATAAAAGTCATGTCAAAATGAAATGCAACTAAATATGTCTCAAATTTTTAGAATTTTCTTATATTAATTACCTGTTTTCACAGACTAGGTAAGTAGGTAAGGAGGTTACAAAACTGGAATAGTCGAGAACAATTATAACAGAAAAAAGTCACGATGGAAGTAATTATGTAACCTGTAAAAATCCAGTAAAAGTTTTCTGGATCACTGTGTACCATAATAAAAAAATTAGTGAGGTTCCTTTAGTTCACCTTTTTCGTAATAGTTGACAAAAACAATTTTGTCCTCCTAAATAGACAAATGATAAATAAAGAATTAACTAAAGCAACTAATAATAATTGTGCAGAATACTAAGGAAAACTTGTTTCTGTCCCCAGTTAGACCTACTACGTAAATTAGGCGAGTTCAGATCCACAATAGCTTGAAATAAAAAAGCATATAAAAACAATGTTAATTTAATTCATTTTATACCTCGACCCCGCAAGACGGTTTTATTTAACCTTATAAAATTAATTGCCTAGTCTGAACTTTTCTGTGAATAATAGCTTGTGGATTAGTCCCATACGATCATAACCTACCCAACAAACATTTTTGTTTTATAAGATTAACCGTCCTATTACCGAAACCGAGTTATATACATTCAAGTGATATAATGCAAGACTGGGAATAGTTCTGTTACTCCTATAAACTGCTTATAACGCTTAAATGGAAAATCATATAAAGGCACCAATATTTAGTCACGCTATACACCTCAAGGTTGCAGAACAGTAAATAACAGAAACAGATCAGTAACTGCTATATCACTTTTTTATATAACCATTTTCCATAAATATTGGTGATAGAAATATATCCGTTACCACTAAGAAACTTGTTATTAACACCTCTCTCTCTCTCTCATTTATAATGTCTCGTCTCTTTCCTAGAGATCCTATACCAACTGACACAAGAATAATGTGGTAATGAAATTAAATGATGTAGGTACCTACATGGGTATAGTGGAAATTTTGCACTGATAAAGGTGCGTGTTACTAAATTTACTTTTTAAATTGGCTTCTGACATCCACAAAGATCAAATGTTGGTGCGAATAAATTATTATTGTAAAATATGACCCTCATACTTCGGAAAAAACTGTGGGCCTCTAAAATATTAAGCAATTAAAAAAAAATTAAATAAAAAAAATATTTGAAAATTTTAATGTCATGTTTTTTTAGAAAATATTGCAGAAATATGTTTTGTACATGCAATTATGACTAATTGCACTTCATCTGTTACGAAATTTTGAGTTCTTAATACACATTTTTTAATTTTAAATAATGATTACTCATTTCCGTAAGATGGCTGCCAAACTTATGGCCGATGTTTTATTATCAACAGTTAATGTATTTTAAGAAATGTAATATAACTAACTTTAAGCTTTGTTATAAATATTGGTTACTTTAATATAACTGTTTGAAATATTACATATCTTTAAATTTTATTAGGCAACTCTTGGTAATCTTATATCACCATCAGTAGACAATTTTTTACGATTAATTTGTCAATAATGATTTGGCCTGCCATTGGCTGAAACAATTGTTGTTTAATTTTCAACCAATCACAAGCGTTAGCAGCAATGTCCTAGGATCTCTCGGCAAAACATTTGACAAACGTTTATTAAAAATGTTACATAGTGCTTTTAAAGCGCTCTGCTTTATATTAAACATATTTGCCCACATCCTTAATTCGTCACGCATCTTTTCATTTTTCTCATCGTCTGTTTCCAAATCATGCAACTGAGAAAACTCATCATCATCTTCTAGTTCAGTAAACCACTTATCTCTGTTTTCACAATGTTCAATAGTATTACCTCTTCTTGTTTAGCAGTAAGCCGCTTTTTCTTACTAGTGATCTCCTCAGTGTCATTATCAACATTATCAACCGTGATATTATTCTGTTTTTCATTGCGAAAAGGAACGTTTTCTGTATATTGTCCACCAGAACGTTTGACTTTCAGTCCTGCAGTTCTTTCATTCTTTCCAGTTTCTTAAATTTCAAAGGTATAATTTTTTGGAACTGAATTCAAGAGGATTGAAAAGTTTTTTTTAACTTTTCGGTGAAATGCGCTGCTGTATTTTATTTTCTTCCAATTTTGTTATGCCAAATCCATTATTAAACATTTTGTTTGCTCTTGCCAATTTCTTTACAGAACATAACCTATAATCAACTAATAAGTTTTTAAGTTTTATTGTATCTTCTGGCGCTCTTGAGTTATGTAAAGGTTGCACCTTGTTATATACTATCTACAACTGATGTATATAATTGTAACAACTAACACCACTATAAACCTAAACAATTAATAATTATATAATGTAGTAATTCTTACCCTTATATAACTTTATTATATACCATTTGGTAGCAACCACTTTAAGTTTTATAATGTAGTAACGGAAATATACCTCTTACCATCTTATAGACCTGTAAGTAATAGTCATGCTATAAAACACTTATATAACTCCGCAACTACTTTAGTAACAGTATAAAACTTCGTAACATGATTATACAAATCTGTTACACTTATAGTCCCTCTATAAAACTAATGGTCACTGCATGTTACTAGAAATGTTTGTTGGGTATTTTACTTCACAAAGAATATGCTAATTGGATAGAGAGAAAATTTACAAAAATTAAAAGGAAATTGAAAAGTTATTTCAAAGTTAACCACCGCTTTCCCGAAATAACCGGAATTAAACTTAAAAAAATTAATAAATGAATAATTCTCAACCGAATAATGAAACAGAAAATATCAGTTTTAAAAAATATAACCAATAATAATGCGTCATTATAATGTTAATGGAAACTGTAAGTATTTGTAAATTATATAAAAATTTTGTAGGTAGTACTGAATTTACATGTTAAGCGACTGAACTACTAGTCAGTAAAGACAAAAAAAGTGCAAACTCCGGACTCCGGTTAGAAAAAAATCGATTTTCATGAAATAAACGGCGAAATTCCATTCGCAGTTGATAGTATGGCAAAGTCTTCATGGCCCGAAGGTGTGATTTGATGTTAAGCGACAAATTAATACGATTCAAATGTATTGACCCCTCACTTTAACTACGACTATCTCAAAAACGTAGGAGCGGAAAGAATTGAAAAAATTATGTGTTCTTTATGTGTCTGTTGTAAATTATTCACTAAAATTTGAATAAGTACATAGGACAGATTTGAAGTTCTGCTAAGTTACATTGAAAAATGTCCTACTTTTTAAGGAAATTTTGACTATACCAGTTTAAAATTCATTGTATCTTGGAAAATATACCTACTATGTAAATAATATTCTAGATACCGACTAAGTATGGAATTTTTTATACGAGGACATTTTTTCATAATTCTTTATTCTAGAATTTTGCAGTTATTCCCAAAAACGTGACCTTATGTTTATTCGGTTAATTATCAAGGCATCTAAATAATTTTTGATAAAAAGGTTGATTACATAAATTATAAACATTTTCAGTGGACAGAATTTGGGTGTATCAAGTATTAATTGAGTTATCAAGTCCAATAGATAATATTAATGCGAGAGAGAGAGATGCAGATAAGATAGCGAAGTCGACAGGACGTCTAAGCAGGAAGCAAGCAAGCCCGCGCTGCACGGCACCTCACCTCTTGGGATCGAATAATTTCTTTCACTATTTACTTACTTCAAATACTATAATTAACAATTGATATTGTTTTTTTTTTTTCGGAATAACTGTTTATTTGATTAGAAGTGAACATCCGAAAGTGAATTTTCGTCTCGTCTCCTAAGCTAACTAAATATACATGGCGGCACATTTTTGTAAATAATAACGAGGAGTTTTTTTTTGTTTTTTCCTTCTTCAATTCTTTGGGACTTCCTGCCACATGTATTTTTTTTTTCTAAGCGGTACTAGGGGAATCTACAAAATATATCACAATTAACCAGTATGTTACTGGTAAAAAACCTCTACGCCTGTGACGTTTACGTCAAAGGATCAGTTAAAGGTTGGTTTTTATAAATAAACAACACAAATAAGTATAAAAACTTGAAATTAAATATTTCGCCGACGTTTCGGAAATCTAATCTGTTTCCCTTTTCAAGGCTTTTTTTGAAAAATCTTTTTTGCTGTGTATGACAAATACACAGCTCTAAGAATGTTTGTTATATTCAATATCCATAGATACTTACTATTTACATAGAACTGTTGATATAGTTAACAGTTTTTTAGTTTCTATACAATGTTAAGTTTGTGAAGTTCTTCTTTTAACATTGGCAGCCAAGTTCTTCAGACATCTACGGAACAATTCGACACGCAATTATCCTCATTCAATAATATTATCTCGGATTCTTTAATTTTTCTTTTTTTGCTATCTGCCTCTTTTGTTAAAATTTTTGCCCAGTCCCAGTTTATTCTATGTCCATTCTCCCACGGTTTTTGTCGTACCTGATTGTTACTTTCAATATTTATGAAGGTTTTATCGACAAAACCCCCAGGGTATTGGTTATTAATAAGAACTTCCTTTATAAACCGCTTCTCATTGTTTAGTATTTCATCATTAGAAGAAATGATTTTGGCCCTATCATACAAACATTTTACAATACCCCTCTTAACGTGCATCGACTGATTTGAGTTGAAATTTAAATAAATGTTGGTATGTGTTGGTTTTCTATAAACACTTGTTTCAATTGTACCATTTACTCTTTTAATTAAAACATCTAAAAATGGTAATTCATTTCTAGTTCCCTTTTCTAAAGTGAATTTAATGGAAGGTTCTTTATTATTTAAATGATCCAAAAAACTATCTACTAACTCAATACCATGAGGCCAGATTGCAAAGATATCATCTACGTATGACTTTAGAAAATGAAACTAGAAATGAATTACCATTTTTAGATGTTTTAATTAAAAGAGTAAATGGTACAATTGAAACAAGTGTTTATAGAAAACCAACACGTACCAACAGATATTTAAATTTCAACTCAAATCAGTCGATGCACGTTAAGAGGGGTGTTGTAAAATGTTTGTATGATAGGGCCAAAATCATTTCTTCTAATGATGAAATACTAAACAACGAGAAGCGGTTTATAAAGGAAGTTCTTATTAATAACCAATACTCTGGGGGTTTTGTCGATAAAACCTTCATAAATATTGAAAGTAACAATCAGGTACGACAAAAACCTGAAAAACGTTACACAGCGTTAATTTCTTATGTATGCGGATTATCCGAAAAGTTGCGCCGCATCGGTGATAGATTTGATATTAGGACGGTATTTTAAACGAGCAACACTTTAAGATCTATTCTGACAAAGATGAAACCAACAAACCGCGAAAATTCAAAGAACTGCATTTATAGTATTCCGTGTGAGTGCAACAAACAATAAGCAATAACAATACGTGGGTGAGTCATCCAGACCTTTTAGTGTAAGATTGGGCGAACATCAAAATTATATCAGAAAAAATGAAATTCAGAGGTCCAAGATCTGTGAACACGCGTGGGAGAACGGACATAGAATAAACTGGGACTTGGCAAAAATTTTAACAAAAGAGGCAGATAGCAAAAAAAGAAAAATTAAAGAATCCGCGATAATATTATTGAATGAGGATAATTGCGTGTCGAATTGTTCCGTAGATGCCTGTACAACTTGGCTGCCAATGTTAAAAGAAGAACTTCACAAACTTAACATTGTATATAAACTAAAAAACTGTTAACTATATCAACAGTTCTATGTAAATAGTAAGTATCTATGGATATTGAATATAACAAACATTCTTAGAGCTGTGTACTTGTCATACACAGCAAAAAAGATTTTTCAAAAAAAGCCTTGAAAAAGGAAACAGATTAGATTTCCGAAACGTCGGCGAAATATTTAATTTCAAGTTTTTATACTTATTTGTGTTGTTTATTTATAAAAACCAACCTTTAACTGATCCTTTGACGTAAACGTCACAGGCGTAGAGGTTTTTTACCAGTAACATACTGGTTAATTGTGATATATTTTGTAGATTCCCCTAGCACCGCTTAGAAAGAAAACATACATGTGGCAGGAAGTCCCAAAGCATTGAAGAAGGAAAAAAAAATTAAGATAATGCAACAAATAACATTTAGACAATATTTAAATAACCGAGTTTGGACAAAAATGTTTTAAAAAATTTCCAATTATAAAAAAAGTATTCGTTCATGCCATACCAAAATTTTACACAAAAATGATAAGTGGTTTTCGAGATATGACCACTTAAAGTTTAATGTGACGAGAAACTCGCTAAGAATGGGTACATTTTGTGATGTAAATTAAATAATTTTTATAACGTTTTAACCTAAATTATTAAAATTTAAATGAGTGATGTACAACTCACATGTAATGAGCGTATAATTTTATAAATTTTTTCCGCTCCTTCGTTTTTGGATATTCGCGGTTAAAGTGAGGGGTCAATACATTTGAATTGTATATTAGCAACGAATCGGCAACAAAAATGAATATATGAGATAAAATTTTGAACTCCACTTAGAAATGGTTTGTAGGGGGGTTCGAAGTCAGAGATTTCATAGATGAAGTTGAAAATTCGTAAAAAAATTATTATAAGCAATTTAGCAACAAATTAGCAACAATTCAACTGCAAATAAAAAAAATTAAAAAATTATTTAAAAAACAGTTCAAAATTGTTTACACTAATTGTACAAGAAAATGTTTTTACAATAATAGTCCAATAATTATAAAGATTTCCATAACAAAAAATGTTATCTGATATTTTCCTTCAGTATCTGTTAGTGGAGGGATTATACATCACAAAACCACAAAAATCAGTTCTGGTACCGCGCAACCCCCCTAAAAAACACCCCTTCGCGCTTCGGTGAAAAAATGCCTTATTTCACTGATAACTCGTTAACCGTTGAAGTTATAAAAAAATTGCTCATCATAAAAAAAGAAAGCTTGATTAATTGCCTAAAAAAAAGTCCTCTTGTAATTTTCTTGTATACACCATGGTTTTTAAGAAAATCGGTATTGAAAAAATTGCAAAATTTGTATTTTTAATGCGCACGAATTTTCGTTTATTTGAATTTCTTTGCGTGCGGCCTATAGAAAAAATTAAATAGCTCGAAAACCAAAATGGGTTTTAAAGGGGATATAAAATACTCTTTTGGGTTTCCATTTTTGATGGCTATTGATATCTATTAGTATATAAAAATAGCAATATTATATAGTTACCTCTTGATTTTCTGCACTTTTAACTATTCACAGACCCATAAAAAAATAACTGACTTTAATATAGGTTATTATATTTTAGTTCAAGGCAGTACTTCAATGCAGAAAAAGTTAAGAATAAAAATATTCACATTTACAAATTTACCAGCATGTTGAAGTTAGCCAAATTTTAGCCAATTTTTTATTGTTTCCTAAAAATTAAAAAAACCCAAACATCTCGAAAATTTAGCTTAAATTTTTTTTTTCTGTTTATGTATCATATAACTATTGTTTCTATTCATTTAATAGTTAAAAAATAGTATTAAGAAAATTTCAAAAAATTGGATATGCAGCCTTTTTTAGATTTCTTTTTTTGGCTAACTTTAACATGCTGCTAAATTTATAAACGTGAATATTTTTATTCCTAACTTTTTCTGTATTGAAGTACTTACTACCTTGAACTAAAAGATAATGCATTTATAATTTTTATTATAGTCAGTTATGCCTGTGAGTAGTTAGATGCACAAAAAATCAAGAGATAACTATATTTTATTGTTATTTTTATATACTAATAAATATCAATAGCCCTCAAAAATGGCAACACAAGAGAATATTTTATATCCCCTTTAAAACCTATTTCAATTTTTCTTCCTAGCTTGTTTGGTTTTCGAGCAATTTAATTCTTTCTATAGGCCGCGCACAAAAAATTTCAAATAAACGAAAATTCGCGCGCATTAAAAATACAAATTTTGCAATTTTTGTCAATATCTGTTTTCTCGAAAACCATGACATATACGAGAAAATTACAAGAGGACTTTTTTATGCACTTAGTCAAGGTTTCTTTTTTATAACGAGCATTTTTTATATCTTCAACGGTTAACGAGTTATCAGTAAAATAAGGATTTTTTCACCGAAGGGGTATTTTTTGGGGGGGGGGGGGTTGTGCGCACCCCCAGAACTGATTTTTGTGGTTTTGTGATGTTTAATCCTCGCCCTAATAGTTACGGAAGGAAAAATAACATTTTTTGCAATCTTCTGATGTATTTTTTACTTTACGACTAGACTGTAGTAGCACTATGGAGAAACAAATTATTAGATGTATTTATAAATGCTTCAAAATTGTCGAGAATAAAACAATTTACATTCTCTGAAAATTTCACCGAAAAACGCGATTGGTTTATTGATCCTGGATATTTAAGTTTTCTAATTGCCTCAAAAGCCATTTTGCAGGGAATTTCAAGGGCTGCAAGGTCTGTAAAGTTGAACTTCCTTGAACCTCTCGTTTTTGAGATGTTTGAGTTTAAATGGCTCGAGGAAGGTGGTCCTCGCACTCAAATGCGGACTTGAAACGGTCATACCTCAATTAATGTACATCCTAGAGAAATAAAAAAAAAACGGAATTTTTTGCAAGAGGAAACCTGAATTTTTGCACTCTTTAATGTTTACGTATTTTCTTTAGTTTTTGAGTTATTGTGAAAAAACGAAAATTGTTTAAAAAATTTAAAAAGTTTCAAAATTGAATAAAACTATTTTCCTAATATGGGCATTCTAAACCGTTCAGACTTCTAGAACGCATTGTTAGTACCTAAATAAAGTAAATTGTAAATAATGGATTTCCTTTAATGTTTTCGAGTTATTCGCGAAAAATCGCTCTAAAACATGCATTTTTTAGATGAAAAATCAACATTTTCAGTCGCGAATAACTTGAAAAATATTGATTTATCGATAAAACTGCATAGGATTTTTTTGCTTAGAATTCACCCCTCTATCGATTTTAGGTTATCTTGAGTTTATTAATTTTCACCCCCACATTAAAAGCACACATCGGCACTATATAGCTTTTGCTCCTTGAGCCATTCCCTGCTTACAGTCCAAATTTCACGTCAATCAGTTTTTTCCGAAAGAGTTCTGCGCGAAAAACCGTCAAACACTAGACTATAAACCGCAAGTATACTACTGGACTCGAAATTAGTGTGGTAGTGTACTTTTATTAAGGTACGAGATTTATCTGAATGGTGAAAATACAGTATATTGCCTCTACTATCACGTGTTTAAGGGAATACCTTGAATTACCAGTAACCCGGTATATGCATGTAGGTTATTGCAAACATTTTCTATTGATTTTAGTGTGTTATGCTTTATTTTGTAATTTCCGACAAGACAAGACAAACCTGTAACTGTTATGTACACAACAGGTAATATTTTGCTGATTTTATAAATCTGAAGTAAATAATATATACCATTTATATTAATAGCTCGATTAAAACATGCTAACAAAAATATGGGCTGCAGACTGTCATGATATATCGCATGACATCTCGGGTTTTAGATGGAAACAGGAAGGATGTAGGTTTTGACATATATGTATGTGCTTTATAAATTAGTTTAACACCATTAAACAAACGATTTCAATTTTAAATTAATAGAGCTATTAGTATATAGTATATAGAAAGAATGTACACGTGTAAAGGGATCAGTTATCACAAACTTCTCATTCAGAGGTCTTTCAGGACATTTTTCTAACGCACAAGACAAGACCACGGTTAGGAGGGTATATCTAACACAAGGGCATAAAACATGAGGAACAAAGCTAACCTATTAACCTATTGGAAAATATATTAGTTATGCAATGTTTGGTTTGAGTAAAAAGTAAATATAAATGTAATAGTTAATTATTATAACTAGGAATAAAATACAACGATGGTAATAATCATATTGTGGATACATTATTATAAGGCAAATTTTTCTTTAAAACAGGATACATTAAGATACAATTATGGATACAATTTCGCCTGTAAAATAAAACATCTATACGATTTAAAATATTTTCCAATTATAAACTTATGAATAACTGGCAGACAGCCAGAATTTCATTGCACACAACACTTTTTGTATCATATTTCTGTACGGATTCTCCTCGTCTGGATTTTAATGACATTTGGCGTTAAGCCGACCAATCGTGGTGGCATTAACTAATAGTCCGGGAGTAAGCGACAGAAAGTTTAACCCAATTTCATTAATTTTTTTTAAATATTGTTCTACTACAAAATTTTATCGGAGAAGAGTCTCGGAATATGATTTAGATACGTAGGCTATAAAGTAGATATTCGCCTTGTAATATTTCTCAGTATGATATTGAATTGTTTATAAATTGTGTGCTAGTTTAAATAGCTTTACTTGTCAAATGAAAATTGTGATTTATAATATAATTTTAAACTTTAAGACAAAGTAACTTGAATTACTCTTGATCCGAACGGAGACCTCCACTTGAAAAAATAGAAACGAAACACAAAACCTCATATTTAAAAAAGAACCTTGATGCAGGAGTAACTACACGCGTAGTAAAACGATTTTATAACTAATAACTATAGTTATATAAATATATTGTACATTATGATTGTTAACATTTTACTATAAACACGTTTAATTGCCAATTAAGAGTAAAGGGTTGGAATAAATACACATAACCCAACTGTTTAATATATCGTTTGATGTTTAATTGATCTAATTTATTGTCCACTTCTCATGAAAAATGGTGCAATTATTAAGGCTGTACGCGTTCTGTGATATAAATATTTTAAAATTAGGATCACATTTTCATCTATTATAAGGTACAGCTGTGTCATAGCTTTAATCTATAGATGAGGAAATATAGCATTCCGGTGTCAAAAAATGTGCAGTAAGCCGAATCAAAATGCGGTTTCTTGCATTCGATTCGTATTTATTCAATTTGTTACCTATTTTAGTAGTGTACAAATGGGAAATTGCACTTGTGTATCGAAAAATGCATTTTGTCGCGTTTTTGAGGTAATTAAAAAAAAATCATTATTCGGTAATCCATGGTGGAAATTAGCCCAATTAAATTCCTAATCCGATGCTGGGCCGCTCGATGATCTCAGGTAATTTTTAAGGAAGCTAGAAGGGATCAAAGTCAGAGGTGCGAGGATTTCGCTTCTCCGGCGACACGGGTCCACCTCGGAGGCAGTTGTATCCGACCGACGGATCCTAAAAATCTGAAAAAATTCAGAGATACGCTAAAAAGATGGGGAAATCGAATGGCTTAACCAAATATCCTTGCCGTCTTTATTTTACGAGATACGGCTTCTCAAATTCACCGAATGGAAATTTTCAATAAATTTTCCCTCTTCTCGACGACCTCTCTCGAAAACTAAAACAGCTAGAGAGCTCTCGTTTATGCCATTCGACTTCTCTCGCCTTCCTACGTATATCTTAGAGGCACTTTCGTTTCCTCACAAAATTCTGAATATACAGTGTAACCCATTTTGAATGGAAACATCCCTGTAAAAATGTCTGTATTATCTGATTTTAACGGGGCTTTTTTTAAAAGATACGCCATCGAAATCTCTACTTTTTGACAAAAATTTAGAGATAAATTTCAATTTTCAACACCTACTATGATTTTTTTTCAATGTAAAAAATTGACAAATTTGATAAGCGATTTTTTTTATTATAAATCTAACTATATCTCTGAATTCAGAAACATCTCAAATGGGTAAATCCAAAATCTCGGAAAAAATATTAAATAATGACAGATTTATGACAGAATTAATGTAGGTAAACATTTTATAATAACTTTTACATGATTGTTTCTAAAAATCGAAGTAGCCCATGGAAAATAAACAATAGAAAGATAAATTAAGTGGATAGTTTTAATAAATATTAAACTGTTCAACTAAAAGATATACATTTATAACTAATATTAAAGTCAGTTATTTTTTATGGGCCTGTGAATAGTTAAAAGTGCAAAAAATCAAGAGATAACTATATTATATTGTTATTTTTATATACTAATAAATATCAATAGCCCTCAAAGATGACAACACAAGACAGTATTTTATATCCCCTTTAAAACACATTTTGATTTTTCTACCTAGTTTGTTTAGTTTTCGAGTAATCCAATTTTTTCTATAGGCCGCGCGCAAAAAATTTCAAATAAACGAAAATTGGCGCATATTAAAAATACAAATTTTGCAATTTTTGTCAATACCGATTTTCTCGAAAACGATGGCATAATCAGAAAAATTACAAGAGGACTTTTTTTAGGCATTTAGTCAAGCTTTCTTTTTTATGATAAGCAGTTTTTGTATATCTTCAACGGGTAACGAGTTAACGGTAAATAAAGCTTTTTTCACCGAAGGGGTGGTTTTTTTGGGGGGTTGCGCGATACCCCCGAGATCAATTTTATTATTATTTAATTATTACAACAACTATAAAATTAAAACAATCTGTACCTCTTAAAAACATTAAGTACATATTTAAATTTTATTTTATAATTATAACACTCTTTAGTAAAAAAATTTTACAATAAAAACTTTTTCTTCTGCAATATACATAATGCGGCTATTGTCAAGAGATTCAAACGAGTGTCTTGAAAGTAGCTCTTCATGTGGAAATCCAACTGTTGGATAAAAATTATCTTCCTTGTAGCTAAACTGTTTTAAGAAATGCCTCTGGATTTTCTCTATGTCTTGCACATGTACATTGTAGTGGGGACACTGTATAATGGAAGCATATTCAACTTAAGGTATAACGAAATTATAGTAATTCTCATACACAAGACAAGTTAAAGATTACTCGATTCTATTGAAGATGATGTATGTCATTATATAAATAAAGAGGTGACCAAATTATTAAAATGAGTTTTTCGGAGCTCTAGCTTCTCATAATATAATTTTTGAATATATCGATAACCTTAAAGGTATTTTTATTAATTCTCTTTTCTATTTCAGGTTGACTTATGTATAGAACCAGGTCAGAGCTTAGGACTAATGATTCGAGGTGGAGTAGAATATAACCTGGGAATTTTCGTCACTGGAGTTGATAAAGATTCTGTGGCGGATAGAGCCGGTCTTATGGTAAGATTTCATCCAATATTAATCCCTACTACGTGTCTGTACCGTTTACTACGATGGAAACGATTTAAAGAGTATTTGAAGAATTATCGTTAAAACTCTTAATTGGAGCATTTTCTCGTTCAAGTTGAACGGAAAGCATAAAGAACGAACGAGTAATATTTCGAGTTCTTAAGAGACAATACCGTACAAAGCAGTGAAGTAGAGATGAATCTTAAAAGTATACCAGCTGGCATATTTACACAAAACAGTTCACAATAATCTATATACGATTATTTCCTGCATGTTAAATCCATTTGCGGTACGGGTAACTAAACCAGAAGTTAAAAATCTATCTCATTAATTACACAGGCCAACAAAAATAAAGTGATCGGTACCCGACAAAGTAATCCCGACGTGCTGAACACGAATTCTGTGTTCGTTAAGCTTCATCACCCATCAATTTTTTGTAAATCGCGAAAATAACCCGAAAAATTCAGGTTTCTTAGGCTATCTCGGGTCCCGGATACCTATAACTTTTTTTTGTGGGCCTATGTTATACAGTATGTCTCACTTTTCATGACTCCCATGACACAACTCCTTTATTAACAATGTGATTTTTTTAAAACTTGGGTGGAAGATACTTACTCATCAGAAGATTTTTTCACAGTAAAATATTTAAATATCCGTCAGTGGCGGTCGTTCTTATGAAGAAAAATGAACCTATTTTTCCGAAAAAAAAAAAAATTAGGCAATGTTATATAATAATCTTATTCGTTGTTATCAAAAACTCACTAATAGAATTTGAATAAGGCAGTGTACTTTTTTTTCATTCTTCAATTCCTTGTGACTCATGCCACATGTATGTTTTCATTTTAAGCGGTGCTATGTTACTGGTAAATAACCTCTACGCCTGTGACTTTTACGTCAAAGGATCAGTTAGAGGTTGGTTTTTATTAAATAAACAACATAAATAAGTATAAAAACTTGAAATTAAATATTTCGCCGACGTTTCGGAAATCTAATCTGTTTCCTTTCTCAAGACTTTTTTGGAAAATCTTTTTTGCTGTGTATGATAAATACACAGCTCTAAGAATGTTTGTTATATTCAATATCCATAGATGCTTACTATTTACATAGAACTGTTGATATAGTTAACAGTTTTTTTTAGTTTTTGTACAATGTTAAGTTTGTGAAGTTCTTCTTTTAACATTGGCAACCAAGTTGTACAGACATCTACGGAATAATTCGACACGCAAAAAACTGTTAACTATATCAAAGGTTCCATGTAAATAGTAAGTATCTATGGATATTGAATATAACAAACATTCTTAGAGCTGTGTATTTATCATATACAGCAAAAAAGATTTTTAAAAATAAGACTTAAAAAAGGAAACATATTGGATTTCCGAAACGTCCGCGAAATATTTAATTTCAAGTTTTTATACTTATTTGTGTTGTTTATTTAAAAAAAAAAATAACATCTAACTGATCCTTTGACGTAAAAGTCACAGGCGTAGAGGTTATTTACCAGTAACATACTGGTTAATTGTGATGTATTTTGTAGATTCCCCTAGCACCGCTTAAAAAGAAAACATACATGTGGCAGGAAGTCCCAAAGAATTGAAGAAGGAAAAAAATTATGATAATGCCACAAATAACATTTAGACAATATATAGTGTACTTGGTGTTCATATAATAAAAGAATAAAATCTCCCTTTTTAAAGTAACAATTATTAGTCATAACTTTATTTTGCACCTTGGATTCAGAGAAAACTCATAATCTGACTTTAAGATATGAATCTTCCAAGAAAAAGTTATATAGAAGGGGAGGATAATTGCTTATGAAGGGCATCTGTAAGTTGTAAAAGTTATTGTTACAGAATAGCTTGGAAATTCTGATTTAGTAAGGACTTACCCAGACAAAAGTTGTAGAGAGTCAAATAAACTTACTTCTGGTGACCTTGGTCTTGACCTTAACGTACAGCTTTAAGATTATTCATTGTGGCATTGTGAATTATTTGACTTTGCTGAAAAATAAAGGTGAAAAACTATGATAACTGTGATGTACAAACGTGAAAATATGTGTCTATGGAAGTATGAGTATATAAATATAAAAAGTTTGTCCTAGCATTCGTATATAAAAAACGAATAACCCAAAAAATATAGTGCTATACAGGGTGTTTGAAAGTTCAAGGCACATACGATACTTGTGGATAGAAGGCACTTTGGCGGTTCCATTGATGCATCCATCGTCCTACCTTACTGAGGTAGAGGATGTTTTATTGATTTTGACCAAAGCTTTCTTTGATCATAACTATTGAACGACCCTGTATAATCGGTTCATACTCAGAATATGTTCACTAATTTCACTTGATAAAACTTCATAATAAACCAAAAAGTAATCCAGGTCCGGCTTAATAAAAAATTGACAATATATTTTATGTCAAAATCAACACCCTGTATGGCAAAATTTTGTAGATCTGTTTCGATATTCGAAAAGAGCGGAAAAAATTGAATAGACAGGTTCACTTAATTTGTTTGCGCATTTCATTCATCAACCTTGATTACTTGCCGTAAATTCAATTTCATTAAAATAATCGAGACAGTTGGAACTTTGTGGCTATTTAAGGAAGGTTTTACTCGATGTTAAAATGTTGCCCAAGTGTTCAAGTGTGGGCCACCCTACGAGCGACGTGGTTACCGTCACTGGTGTAACCTGGCTAGCACAGTAAAGATACGGAGAGCAAAAGGGCGTGGAGTTCAAGGCTTGGGCGCCATTGATTACTGAGTGTAATCAAGGAAAATTAAAGATAAACAAAAGACAAATGTTACATATGCACAATAGAACTATATTACAAGATATTATATTACAAGAAATGAACTATCACAGCATCAACGATACTGTATAGCAAAATATTAGACAGAAATATATACAAAATAAACTATATTACAAGATACTCTATATTACAATTTGCTCAACGGCAAGGCAAATGTGAGGCGTGTACGAGAACCAAAAATATATTACAAAAGATACGTCTCGTAACTTTTACCTCAATACTAAAATCATATATTACACAAATTAGATATAATTGAGATCCTTTACGAGAGACAAAATAACTATATTACAGAAGGTAAGTCTCGTAAATTTATCTCAATATTAAGAATCATATATTACAACAAAATTAAAAACTTGAAATCCCTTACGAGAGACAAAATACTATATTACAACAAATATGTCTCGTAACATTATCTCAAAGTTCATAAACCTTAAACACTCTCGTTACCATCAAAATGAACCACGACTTACTATGTTACCAACAGAAATGCATTACAATACTACGATAAAATATTAACAGTAAGGAATCACGATAAAATCAACCACGAAATTAATACTACGATGAAATATGTGCGACAATGAATTTAGATACAAGTAACTATGAATTAATGTACGACAATGGGTTAAATATAACAGCGTACCTATTTAAAATATAATGTAACAAAAAATTGTAATAAAATTAGCTTGAATCTCATATTTTAAATTTAGACACTTGGCTTTTATAACCCAAAACTACAATCATGTGAAAATAATCCCTTTTACATGTAGTAATCAAAAGTACTTATCTTTTATTTGGTTATCCTGATTAAGTAAATTCCTAAATGTGATGCTGTTCTCCGATGATTATGGGTTTAAAATTTCACATGCGGCTGCTTTAATTCCATCTTGAGGTTATGAAACCGTAAAAACGTCCGTACAAGATTTGTCGCTAAGACAAAATGAAGAAAATCTCATCGCTCGGAATGTTTTCGTATATCCCAATTCAAAATGTAGTATAGACAAGTTGACTTCATATGAATATTGTTTGCTTAGTGGAAAACGTAGTAGGTATCGCTAATTGAATGTAGATAATCTCAAATCTTGCTCAAAGCAAATAATATAATGCTGAAATGCTTCCACGTTAAAAACATTAGACGTGAATAAGTTTTGTTATTAAGAAATTAATTCTTAATTTATAAGAATATAAGAAAAACCTAAAACAATATTTCAAATGTTAGATGGCATTTACCGGTATAATTATTAAAACCTTACCTCATGTGATCATCACGAGGTTTTTCAAATTCTAACATCCCCATTACAGGTCAAACAAAATTATAAATACGTCTAACTAGTTCAATGGTTCAACGAGAAAGAGTTTCACGCGGCGTTATTTAGTTGAAATATCATTCCTAGAGCGCTATCTAATATTCGCGAACTTTAACTGCTGACAGATGACGTATGTCCATCATAGTCTAAGGAGTAAGGGCACTCTATTAGTACTAAAGTTTGTGGGAATAATATTTCCGATAACTTATAATTTTTCTAATAAATATTAACAGTGTAACGAAGGATGCTATTGAGCATTCCGCGTGTTACAATTTGAATATTTATTTCAGAGTTAAATTAACAAAAAAAAATAACTTGCAGCAGTGACAATTCTTACACTTCTAAACTAGATAAATGAACTATTGTAAATAAATTTAAGAACAATGTAGATCACCTGATAATCTATCAGGGAGGATATGTGGCCCAATGATTGTTGAAAACACCGCACCAGATACATACATAATAACAGCAAATCGATGTTGGGATTTATTCTGTCTTATAGCATGTTGATTCTTTTCTGTCCAAACTAGTGAATTTCTTAAATTATAAACACCATCTCTTGTAAATTGTGCCTCATCTGTAAACAGACATCTGTTAAGAATGCGCGATTCCGAATAATCCATTTACTAAAACTAACTAAAAGAGATGATTTTATAACATAGCTGCTTTGTCGTCAACTAGGCAATGCTGAAAATTTTAGTATTTGACGGTTCATATTTACTGGTTCGACATACTTGCGTTTTATTATTCTAAAATATTTGTTATTTGTATTAATATTATTTACCCACATTACAAATTACATAATATGCCTTATCAATTTTCAAATGATGAATATGCGGATGTAATCTATGTGTATGGATTTTGTCATGGCAATGAACAGGCTGCTGTGAGAGAATAACAAACCGAACAGAATCCACATGCTGCAAGGCAGAATAAATTCCAACATCGATTTGCTATTTGGTGCTGTGTGTTCAACAATCATTTGATTGGGCCACATATCCTCCCTGATAGATTATCAGGCGAACTTTATTAAGATTTTTTGCAAAATCTTTTACCCGTGTTATTGGAAAATGAAAATATTGCGGGAATGTATACCAGGGTGATGGAGTTCCACCCCATTTTAGGAATATTGTGAGAAATTTCCTAAATAACAATTTTCCAAATATGTGGATAGGGCGAAAGGAACCTCATATTGGCCTTCAATTATACCGGATTTCATCCTGTTGATTATTATTTTTGGGAACATTTAAAAGCGAAGGTATATGACGTAGCCATTAATAGTAGAGAGGAACTTTTGGAACGCGTTAATAACGCTTGCGTAGAAGTTCCAAATAATCAAGATATGATTAGAGGCGCAATTAGAAATATCACTACTAGAGCAAGGAAATGTATTCAACGAAATGGAGGCCACTTTAAACAGTTATTGTAGTTATGTATTTATTATTTTCACGTATTTATTGTTATTGTACAAACATGCATTAAAAATAATATTATTTTTAAATGTAGACTCAAAAAGTTACGTAGTATTTTGATTTATGTGCGGAAATCGACATTGTTTTCAAAATTATTTTACAATAGTTCACTTACCTAGTCTAGAAGTGAAAGAATTGCCGCTGCTGCAAGTTAATTTTTTTTTTGTTAATTAATCCTGAAATAAATATTCAAGTTTCAACTGCCTGGACCATTTTAATGAAATTGGATTTACGTCAAGTAATCAAGATTGACGAATGAAATGCGCAAACAAATTAAGTGAGCTACTCTATTTAATTTTTTCCGCTCTGTTCGAATATCGAAACAGATCTACAAAATTTTGTCATACAGGGTGTTAATTTTGACATAAAACATATTGTCAATTTTTTATTAAGCCGGACTTTGATTTCTTTTGGGTTATTATGAAGTTTTGTCAAGTAAAATAAGTGAACATATATTCTAAGTATGAACCGATTATACAGAGTGGTTCAATAGTTCAAAGAAATATTTGGCCAAAATCAATAAAACGTCATGTATCTCAGTAAGGAAGAACGATGGATGCATTAATGCCAGGTAATTTGGAACCGCCAAAGTGCCCTCTATCCACAAGTAACGTATGTACCTTAACTTTGAAACACCCTGTATAAAAAGAGATGATCTTTTAATGACGTGTCAACGTCGAGTTCACCAGAAGTTAGACTTCCTACAACTTTTATCTTAGTAAGTTCTTACTAGATCAGAATTTAAAAGCTATTTTGTAACAATTCTGAATTTCAGATGCCCTTTATGGGTAAATATCTTCTACATATCTTTTTCTGGAAATATTTATATCTTAAAGTGAGATTATGAGTTTTTTCTGCAAAATATGGGTTTTATTGAAAAGAAAAAGAGTTTTCAATCAAACGACTTTGAAAATATTGCTAGATGTCAAAGTTAAGGTCATCACAAGGTAGCTTACTTCTACAACTTTTGTTCTGGTCAAATCCACTGAAATTTCAACATTGAGTTACTATAGCACTTGGAAAATTAGAAATCTTCAAGTATATGAATAGTCGTTATTTGACTTTTAAGCGTTTGTAACCTGAAATCAGATTTTCTGAATCTACTGCACATAAAAACTCTTATTCGGGATGGTCCAATGAATACATGTCAGTTAGTTTTAGCTGACTGTATAACTTTTACCGTGTATTTTGTGCGGGGTCCTTTCCTTGATGTCATTGAGAAGTAAAATTTAAATATTATCATTATTGTACAAATTGGTTTGGTTAAAAAAATTAAACAACAAACATTTAAAAACAAACCTGTTTACTACATTTGCGTGTGTTTTCTTTTGTCCAGACTTGAAATTGAAAAAGTACGTTGATAACGACAAGCAAATACAACACAAACTCGATTTAACAGTAACACAGTCTATACTTATAAGAACTATCTAAGAGAGTCTGCTCCTCTTCTTCCCAACGTACATAGTTTTCTGTTTTAAATGTATTAATTTGATTTAGTTTCCATAAAGTAGATAATAATTTTAAGTTTCAGACCTTTTCCAACTTTCCAAGTGCTCATACACAGTTGTAATAGTTTTTAACTAATCTTTGGCCTAGATAACTGGCTATTAAATATCTCTTAATATGTCACATTCTGTATTGATTATTATCAGAGCATCGCGCATCGCCGCGATGCATTTCACGCTTAAAATAAATACAACGCAAACTTGCGTTTCGCAAATTAATTCTATTGTTACACCAAAATGAATAACAATAAACAAAGACAAAGATACGCAAATAGCTAAACTAATTCTCTTTTATATTGGTACTTAAATTACTCCATCCCGTGTTCTCTACTCCATTTAATGATTATACGGAAATGTTTGTAGTTAAATGTCCGGATATAACAGGGTGTCCCGTAAATAATGGATAATCCTGTTACTGGAAATAGGCCATGACCTATCAGATCAGAATATCACAACTTGACCTTATTGAAAACCCTACGGTTTTCGAGATATGGACACTTTCTTGAAATTTGGAAAATTTCGACTCTAGGATAGTGTTTTACATGCCAGTGCCACAAAGTAAAGATTTGTTCAGTCTGTTTTTAGGTGGGTATTCTAGAATAGTTGTGCTATCAAACGTGTATAGGAGTTTTTAGATAACGACTACAATGTTTTCAAAAAAGAAGTATTTCGTAAATATCTGTTCCACCAAGATTCCGTCTGCCGACTTTGACCTTTGATGGTGTAAAGAAAAGTGCCAAGCGGAACTTGCCACTTATCTTAAACACTTGCCCACTTATTGTTATATTATAAAATGTTTAAAAATTATGAATTTTCCTGTTAGGAAAAAAGACATAGCTGTTTGAATGGTGGGGAGGAGCTAAATTTATCCAATTAAAATTCTTAAGTAAGCCAATCTTTTAATTGTATTGCTTGGCCAAAGCATTCGTGGATATTCTCTTATGTGTCATTTTGTACGTTTGGTGTTAGTAGCGATCTGTCATTCCTCTGAAATTATTTAAATTTTTTGAGACTCGCATTTTTGTAGACTTCTTGTGAACCACAATACCCCGTATACAGTATACACAACGTGAGTATGCTAATATGCATTCTATTTACGGCGAATGTCAACGCCAGTGCATCCGCTGTGCGTTATCACGAAAGGTACCCGAATGCACGCCATCCGGACTATCGTGTATTTATTAGAGTACATAACGGGTATTGCGAGGGAAGGATTTCTAGTCTTCGTGGCATTGGAAAGTCTTCTAGTAATACTGGTAGGTTGTTTTGAAGGAATTCCAAATAATTCTCTGACGTTAATGTTGGTGGCAGCTCGAATGGGCCTACCACTTGACCAATTAGGATGCCTGTCCACAAATTTACTTTAAATTGGTATTGTGATCGATCTTCTCTCATCAAATGGGGATTTTCTAACTGCCCGCTATGCAGATTATGTAAATTTACAAAGCCATCTCTTCTGTACGATGATTCGTCACACCACAAAATTTTATTAAAAAAATCTGGATCCTCTCCTATCATCCGCAGCATTCGCCGCCAAAATACAATCCAAGGGATAATCTCTGGGTAGTAGAGTTTGGACACGTTGTATATGGAAAGGATGAAGTTTTAAAGTACTATGCATCGTTGTTTTAGATACACCAGTGCGTCGTGATATGGTTCGCACAGAAGTAAACGGATCGTTGTTAATGTCATCAAGCACTTCGTCGTCGAAATCTTGACGAGGTCTTCCTTCACTGACACCACCAATACCACAAAGACTAGAAATCCTTCCCTCGCAGTACGCGTAGTCTAATAAATACACGATAGTCCGGATGGCGTGCGTTCGGGTAACTTTCTTGATAACGCACAGCGGAGGCACTGGCGTTGCCTCGGCATTCTAGCCGTAAATAGAATGCATATTAGCATACTAACGTTGTGTATACTGTATACGAGGCATTTTGGTTCTAAAAAGTCTACAGAAATGCGAGTCTCAAAAAATTTAAATAATTTCAGAGGAATGACAGATCGCTACTAACACCAAACGTACAAAATGACATGTGTCACATAAGAGAATATCCACGAATGGCCAAGCAATACAATTAAAAGATAGGCTTACTTGTTAAAAATTTTAATTGGATAAATTTAGCCCCTCCCCACCATTCAAACAGATATGTATTTTTTCCTAACAGGAAAACTCATAATTTTTAAACATTTTATAATATAACAAAAAGTGGGCAAGTTTTTAAGATAAGTAGCAAGTTTCTGGTAAGTTTAAGGGTATATTATGGTACATAAACCCGAGCTAAAATTCTGTGAGGAATAGAAATATGAAATAGAATATAGGGTGTTCTGTTTAAAACGACAAAGTTAGATGATACATCCGGTTTATATAATATATTAACAAATATTTGTTGTGATTATTATAGTGAAATAATAAATTCGCACATATCCCATCACATGGCACAAAAACTCACTCTTAAATTGTCACTTACAGATAAGTTAGAATATAATTATGTAAGATGTTTTAATGAATCAAACATAAATAATTTTTTAAATTTGTTGAAAAAAGAAAATTGGCAAGCTCATCAAGAGTGGATACTTTCATACAGGCTTTTTTAAATAATGTTAATCAATCTTTTCCATTAAGAAATTCAAAAACAGAGATAATTACGAATACATTAATACTAACGCCCCAGAAATACTCAAACTTAGAGAGCAATTAAGTATACTTTCTGTAATGATGAAATATAATAACCAGTATAAAGACTTATATAATACCAAGAAAAAGGATTTAGAAATACTTTTAGAAAAAGTTAAAAGGGATCATTATAATAGTCAAATTGTTAACTCTGATAACAAATCTAAGACAACATGGAAAAAACCGCTGCCTAAGGAATCACTACTTCCACATCCAGATTATTCGTCCAAGTCACTTTAAAGGAAACATCTTGACTATATTTGCACTCTAGTATGTGGAAATTATTGGTCATATAATTTTAATAATATTTGGGGTAGCTGTCACAGAAAAGTTTGAGGAGTTGGTTTCTACCATATACGTTAAAAATGAAGTTTCTAGTTTACCGTACTTATTTTCCACTATTTACAAACTACCACCTCAATGGAGTCATCTCAATCAGATGTCACTACAATACATACGTGTATTAACTTTCAAGTGAATATCTCAATTTGACGTGATGATCAATCCCATTAATAATGAAGCGGAGGTGGTAGAGTTTGAAAAATATTAAAAAGAAATCTGAGGCCTTGGTTTCTAGTATATACACCGAATCTCAAATTTCTGTAGTCTTACCAGCTTGCTTTACTTATTTTCCCCTATTTCCCCTATTTAACCCCCAACCCTTCAACGGCATCATCTCAAATTATGATCTAGTTTCAGACGTCGTTATAATACATACGTGTACCAAATTTCAAATGAATATCTCAATTTTATTTTATCAACCCTTTTCATATTGGAGTAGGGGTGGTTGGGTTGAAAAATATTATAAGAAAATCTGACGCTGTGGCTTCTAGTACATACACCGAATTTCAAGTTTCTGTAGTCTTACCAACGTTCTACTTATATTCCTCTATTTACCCCAAATTAACCCCCAACCCTTCAACGGAATCATCTCAAAATATAAACTAATTCCAGACGTCGTTATAATACATACGTGTACGAAATTTCAGATGAATATCTCAACTTTATTTTGTCAACCCCATTAATGGGATAGGGGTGGTGGGGGGGGGTGGTGGGGTTGAAAAATATTATAAAAAATCTGAGGCCTTAACTTCTTGTACATACACCGAATTTCAAGTTTCTGCACTCATACCAGCTTGCTTTACTTTCCCCCTATTGACCCCTAAATAACCCCCAACCCTTCAACGGAATCATTTCAAAGTATAATCTAGTTCCAGATGTCGTTATAATTCATACGTGTACCAAATTTTAAATGAATATCTCGATTTTATTTTATCAACCCTTTTAATAATGAAGTAGGGGTGGTGGGGGTTGAAAAATATTATAAATAATCTGAGACCTTGGCTTCTAGTACATACACCGAATTTCAAGTTTCTGTAGTCTTACCAGCTTGCTTTACTTATTTTCCCCTATTTAACCCCCAACCCTTCAACGGAATTATCTCAAAATATAATCTAGTTCCAGATGTCGTTATAATACATACGTGTAGAAAATTTCAAATGAATATCTCAGTTTTATTTTATCAACCCCTTTCAAATTGGAGTAGGGGTGGTGGGGGTTGAAAAATATTATTAAAAAATCTGACGCTTTGGCTTCTAGTACATACACCGAATTTCAAGTTTCTATACTCTTACCAACTTGTTTTACTTATATTCCTCTATTTACCCCAAATTAACCCCCAACCCTTCAACGGAATCATCCCAAAATATAATCTAATTCTAGACATCGTTATAATACATACGTGTACGAAATTTCAAATGAATATCTCAACTTTATTTTATCAACCCCATTAATGGGGTAGGGGTGGTGGGGGGTTAAAAAATATTATAAAAAAATCTGAGGCCTTAACTTCTAGTACATACACCGAATTTCAAGTTTCTGTACTCTTACAAGCTTGCTTTACTTATTTCCCCCTATTTACCCCTATTTAACCCCCAACCCTTCACCGGATTTCCTCAAAAAACAATCCAGTTCCAGATCTCGTTATAATATATACGTGTACAAAATTTCAGGTCAATATCTTAAACCGTTCCGGAGAAAGCGTGCGGACAAAAAAAAAAAGTTACAGACAGACCGACAGACAGACCGACAGACCAACAGACAGACAGAAAATTTTTTTCGCTCAAATTTAAAATCTCGACGTTTCATGACATTGTAAACCTATTTCACGAATAAAAATTTTTGAAAATTTTTTTGCGATTACTATACTTCCAATCCACTACGTGGATGTGGAAGTAATTGTTAGTAATGTGTCCGGCAATTTAAAAAAATCAAATGGTATGGTAAATTTTCAAACCGATCCACACAAAACATCAAATGAATTTAATAAGTATCTTATAAGCGCAACAGCGGATAAAATAAAGCAACTCCCCAAGGTTCCCTTTAGAGAAAAAATCCCAATTAATAACAATATTATCACATTTGACAAATAGACAGAAGCAGAAATTTTAAATGTCGTAAAATCGTTAAAAAACAAGAACAGCTCAGGCAATGATCAACATCATTATTAAACCAACGTATTAATTTTATTTTAAAACCTTTGGGTTATATTATAAATAACAGCATAGAGTTTGGAATTTTTCCTGAAGCTTTAAAAGTAGCAGAAGTGATACCCATACACAAAAAAGGTGATGTAAACGAAATTGAAAACTTTAGACCAATGAGCCTATTGCCATCCCTTTCGAAATTTTTATTAAATTAATACATTTTTTAACGACAATGAGCTCTTTAGTAAAAATCAACATGGTTTCTTACAAGGAAAAGACATATATACTGCAATATTTGAATAACCCTGTATATGTTAATAAGAGGAACGGTTTTGTGTAAAATCAACCTACCTTTTTATTCTTGAAATGTGTGAAATTAACAATAAAGTAGTTTACTAACACCCAAACACTTGAATGCGTTTCGAAAACCATATTATTAATCATAAATTTATACTATACTAAATCTAACAATGTAACGTATATTTACACTCAACTAATATGGTTAAAATATAGGATATATTATTAGATTTACGTTAGTTTTAATGGTCTCTTGATGATGCCAACATAGTTTGCAAAATACGCGTTGAGATTAGTGTTCCGGTGTTTGGAGAATATACCGTATCGTTAATGTCACAACAAAATTTGCAACCATTGCAGAACTGGAAAATTAAAAAAGTATCTCATGTAAGATATCTAATATTACACATTTATAAAAAGAATTTTGATATATCTAATAGTGCATTCTGCGAGTCGAATTAAACCTTGAAAAACACAAATTTCTTCTAGCCTAACGAGAGTCCTACATTTAGTAACTCATTTTTGAGACGTGTGGATGTCAGTGTGCGATTTCGGGTAGAATTAAGGATCAAAAAACGGCCATCAATTGCTGTTGTGCACCTTTTGCGCCCTTGGCCGGGTCTTCGAACAAAATTTCCAGTCTCTTGATACCTTTTTAAAATATTAGATACTGTAGATTGACCTCTCCTAAGACGTCGTACGACATCTTTTTGTCTATATCCTTCCTCAGATAGAGTTACAATTTGTGCCGCTTCAGCTTCACTGCAGTATCCATCTGGTGGCATATTTTTTTCTTAAATAGAGGTAAGAACAAATAAAAATCACTAACACTTACTTTAATTCACTACAAATAACTCAATTCACTATAATTCTTGAGTTATGTAAAGAATTTTCAAATGACAAAACGCGCGTTAGAAAATATACGCCATTAAAATGAATTAAACGTCAAAATATTTTAAAACAATTGAATATATTCACCTACGATTTCACGACGATTTGAAACCAAATTCAAGTAATAGTGATAACAAAAAATATTCGATAATTTTTTCCATGAGTGTATATATTTAAGAGAATTAGGGTCTGCATCCACTCTCTGGAGCATTTGCACTTTTTTTATTTTTATAAATTTTAACAGGGGAAAATATACCAAACTTTACTGCTTTTGTGTAACCGATTTTGATCAGATAATAATACGAAATGTCAAACAATAGTAATGTTGTCATAGCCTACTGCGTAAGAGTAATTAGGTACTGCTACCTTGGGCCACATTTAATGACCAGTACCTATGTCAGGAAATAGTATAGCTGATTTATTTGAAATAAGGGAAAAAAATATCTAAAAAATGAGGGTCCTAAAATGGACCCTTGAGGTACTCCGGAAAATATATTTAAATTGGAGAAGGCATTATTGTGAAAAATACTCTGAAATCTATCGCTAAGATTTGAGGAAATTAATAGTAATGAGTCCTCGCTAAGGCTAAAATATTTAAGTTTGGTACAAAAAAGTTTATGGTTTATGCTATCGAATACCTTAGAAAAATCAGTTAAATGCTGTTCTAAAAAATGTTATCAGCTGTTGGTTCTCTTTAGCGTTCTGGCATATTAGTTTAGTATGGCGCAATTTCAAAGTTAAATTCTAATTTGTGATGGGTCAAGTAAATATAATTCTTTCCGTTTCACTTTATGATTACAATTATGGAGTAACAAGAAACACATAATGCACGATGCACAGAAGAAAGCTTTTATGAATCAAAGCAGTTATATTCGATTAGTCACAAATTAAATTAGCGTCACTTAATTACTCTAGTCTGTAGCGTGAACTTTGACAATGCGAATTTAATAATTTTTTAAGATGAAGGCAATTAATGTCCCAGTTATTTATAGCCAGAGATAAGCCTGTGGATAGAAGTGGGCGTACGTATCGCAGTTGACTGTTGAGCAGATCGATGCCACTTTAATTGGATCTCTTTCTACGTGCCTTCAGCTCAAACTATGAGAATAGGCTGAGGATAAAAGTTTGTAAGATTTTTACTGCTCGTGGTTGCAGTTTGATATCCTCTTTGTATTTTTTGTATTATTGAAAGTTGATAACATATCCAATAGTGAAACATATTCTTTATAGGATTTTGCAAACAGCGGAAAGAAATGCTAACAAGTAAAAATTCTTATTTGCCATTCTCATTTTAACACTAGCATCCCACGTAGTCCCCTACGGCTAGGCAGGCTAAACTAGTATCTACATGATCCCCTACGATATGTAAATTAAGTTAAAAATGAGAACAAAGGCCTGAAATTAATTTATTTACGTACCTTGTCTTTAAAAAAATTTTCGTTCTAATGAATTACATTTTCATAAAATCTCATTCAGTTTCTTGGAAATGCTTAGCCTTTGAAATGTTTTTCGTCCTTATTGTGGACTCATCAGAAAAGCCTAAACCCACTCATAACGATGTTCCATGCAAAACTAAGACAATATCCACGAATCAGTATAAAATATTCATTTTTTCACAACTATAACATCTGATGACATCCCAAAAATAGAGTATGTCACCAATCACCAATCAAGAAACTACATTTTTAGGCTGTGTAATTGACTCTACCTTAAATTTTTCCCCTCAAATAGATAGCCTATGTTCTAAGCTAGCGAAAACAACATTTGCTATTTTAAATTTTAAAAAAGACGTAAACACTGGAGGTTTAATAACGTGCTATTATTCTCTAGCATATTCCGTAATAAGCTATAACATGAGTATATGGGGACAGTCAGTTGAGGCAAACAAAGTTTTTGTCATACAGAAGAGAATCTTTAGAATACTGTTTAATCCGAACTACAGGGAATCGTGTAGAGATACATTCAGAACAAAAAAAATTATGACGGTTACATGCATTTATATATTTAAAATTTTCTGTTTTGTTCGCAAAAATTTGCATAAATTTAAAACTAATAGTGCATTACATAACTACCACACAGAAATTCATATAAAAAGTTTTAACCTCAGCAAGTATAAGAAATCACCCTATTGTGCCGGTAGTTATATATATAATAAACTTCCTTCAGAAATAAAGCCATAAGATTCTTTCAGCCTATTCAGAAATAATCTTAAAATATTTCTAATTCAAAATTGCTTCTACAGCATGACGGAATTTCTTCAGCAGTAAAGGATGATAATTTTTGTTTCTTGTTTTTTCTTCTCTTTGTTTCATAGTATCACTACATAACATGTAGTTATGCATATGTACCTATATACAGTATTTTGTTTTACACATCTTGTTTTTTAAGTATATAGTATATGTTTGTTAGTCTATCTGTAATCCTGTTTTCGTTTTATATATTTTATATATCTTACTCTGGCAAAACCAATTTGTTCATGTAACAAGATTTTACGGTTAATAAATTTATTATTATTATTAATGGGAGATAAAAAAATCAAGGAGCATCAGTTAAGTCCATTCGTTGACATACTGTATAGTTATATAGTATTAGTTTGTACCATATTACAGATTTGAACTATTTTTAATAAATTAAAAACGACAGCTTTTCAATATAATCAAGCGTTTCGCTATTAAGCAAACACAATATTTGGTAACAGTACAGTCATGTCAGTGTAGCAAAGAACCTTGAAATAGTCTTATTGCTGTAGAATCCAATAAAGCTTCAGAATGAAAAATCAACAAAGCTCAGACTAAGTCGATAGTTCCGGTAGACGAAATGAATTTTCAGGGTCTGACATTTCAAATTGTTCCAGGTGGGTGATCAAATCCTGGAGGTAAATGGCCAGTCCTTCATGGATGTAACGCACGACGAAGCCGTAGCCCAGCTCAAATACCACAAAAGAATGTCGCTCCTCGTGAGGGATGTAGGGAAGGTACCCCACTCTTGCACTGCCTATGATAGGGACTGGGACCTCTGCAGTCCAGGGTAAATATATATTTTTTATTACCTCATTGCTAAATTAGTATTCTTAAATAGTTCATATGCGTACTCAAGGCAATTACGAATTCTTAGTTTACGATAATACTGAAGGACTTAAAGACTATTTAACAATATTAATCTACTTGGTGCTATGACAAATTTATTTATTATGTATTTTACATATTCTAGGAGTATTAAAATTTATTGTTCGAAAGCCTTGAAACATTTGAAGGTATACACCGTACTGATATATTAATAGTGAGTGATTTTAACCCATTAACGCCAAAAACGTTTTTTTTTTTAATTTTGCAAAAATATTCGGTATGTATGTTCAAAATACTTCCAAATGACCGTGAGAAATAATAAAAAAAGAATATTCATCAAGTGGTTTATCAAGAAAGTGGTGATCTATAAATAGATCACTGGGCAGAAACAGTATATATTTCAATATACAATAATTATTTTACTTTACTTATATATGTAATAATATTACCATTAGAACATCAGCAAAATATTATTAAATACTAATAATAATGGCAACAATCAACAGCTATATGGTGGTAAGGTAGGAAACAATTGGCACAAGGACTAACGTCACATTTTATGCAGTTGCTTTTAGGTCTACTCTTGCAATATTTTCTATGGGATCTTCTATGACCATCACGATATTGCATAAAATGATTTAGGCCATCGAAACGAAGGTCTTCTGAGGCCACTGCAGCCTTGTTTTTCCTTCTAGCAAAGGATGTGAGTTTCATATATGGAACTTCTACCGCTCTACGGAATTTTACTGATAGCCTCCGATCATGCATGGTGCGGTATAAAATCCAGGCATTTGTTAGTGTCATATCCAGAATACGACTGAACATTGGCCAGTACCATTTTCTTTCCACGAATATGGATTTCATATTTACTAATGAAGCAATCATGGTGATCCACATCACCCATATTTTAATTATAATTCAGTAATGATCTGTTTGGGTTATGGAAACTCAACTCTCTATTTAATTTGACGTTTTCAGCGACTTGTTTTGGCTAATGGATTTATTTTATCATAATTAGTTGCGATCATTACACATTTATTATCATGTCATCATGCCATGAGTACATTAGATATAGTGGCAAATCTATAATCAAAAGTTCCACGTGGCTCTTTGGCCAAGTCTTTTTCTTCATAGGACAATTATCTGTTCTGTTGTGCATAGTAGTTCTTCAAAATAGAGAAAAAGACGAAAAAGCGCTAAAATTCATATATATGTATATATGTCTCAAAGACCACCCTTTTTTAGAACTGCGGGGGTGAAAATCATGTTTAGACAACCTAAAATTAATCCTATCAGGTTTGTTTTATCTAATTTAATTTTACTACAGAGGTGCTTTTCTCCTTCGACACTCTCAAATCGTTCAAAATATAAACACGAGTTAAGTTACTTCTAATAAAAATTCCAACTCCACCACCCCGACATAAGTGCACACAAATATTCCAAACTAAGCTTTTCAACATAGGTTTGCTTTTAGTTGTTTCACCGACATATTCAACTGGTAAAATTCTATAATCAATTGAAGGTATAAGTTAACTTCAGTTGGCAGTAGTTTTTCCATTACTTCACTTGAATTGAGTCATAAAAGGTTTTATTTTTACAGTAAAAAGTCTCTTGAAAACAATTACTCTCTCTTTATTATTCTCTTTAACAGCGTTAAGCGTCTATATAAAATGGAACTCGTTCACTTGATATAATAAAGTATACTTAAACCTATCAATTCATAAAGGATGTAAGGAAAGAATTTTTTTAATCGTCTCGTGTAATTTAAAAGATGAACTTGTACACCTACTCGACGAGTATCAATGAATTTTTTAATATATAATAATAATAAGTGTATATAGAAAAAAAAATTACTTTAAAGGATAGTAATATTCAAGTGAAAGGGTGCAGGAATCATTTTTAATAAATCTCAGTCATTATTTTCTTCGTCGCTTAAAATTATGACATCATCTAGTTCACTTAAAATAATGTCCTTATCTAACGTTTTCTTATTTTCCTCAAAATAATTATATAGGCTAGAATCACCACTACAGCTGCACAATGGGGTGCATCAATACGACTTATTTTATTTGCCAGACAAGAACATAGCGGCGAATATACTTTTGCTCAAAAATGCATCGACACAATTTCATAATTACTGCAGGTGTATACGCTGTACAGGGTAATGTGCAAAATACTGGTTCAAAATTGTCACCAACTTTCAACCAAAATCTGTAAGGTTGTTGAGGATACTACTTTAAATTTTACTGCCACTGAATTACCTGTAAAGAACAACGTTAGTTAAAAGTGACCGAATTTTGTCCCAAAAGTGAATTGATTTTACAAAATAGTTTAGTACATAAAAAACTCGAAGTTCCGAGAGAAAGTTTTGAAGTTTCAAAATTCGAATTTTGCCTATGTATTTTTTTTAAGAAGTGGGTCTGGTGACACATATTACGAATTCCTTTAGCATCCATTCGCAACAATACTCCAACGTTAGTAAATATTAAAAGAACTATTTTGCTGTTTACTTCATACTAACGCAGGTATCTGCTCGGACTCACCAATTTTTTTTTATTGTATAAATTATGTTATGTCGTAAAAATTGATAATCAGTACAAGCTGTAAAGTTCACAAAGAATTAAAAGAAAAACAATATAACGTTAACTTGAAAAGTTTGTAAATTTATGATTTCCTATTTATTTCAGGGAACTTTCTAAATGAGCCCTTGTTTTATGATTAACCGACAACTTTTCTTGGAGAAATTTTGTTTTGGAAAGAAAAATATCAGAAGTTTTGCCTCGCATCCGTTTCTCGCGTTCAAATATTTTAACGACCCTGCATAATTAGTCGCATCTTTGATTACGGCCTACGATATTCTAGGATATTCAGTTTTTTATTGCGAACGGCTTTTGCTTTAAAAATTAAGGATAAAGAAATTAATAAGTGTTGTCTCCTCTGAAGTAGGGTTTGAATTGTCTGACTATATCTCGGAAGTTATACTTTAGATAGATAGATAGCTTTATTTGACTTCATTTGTGTAAATAACAAAGAACATTTTCAGCAAGTCACAAAGTACATAGCGCAGCCTGGCTACCAGTCTGCGATAAAATAAAAACGAGAATAGAGAAAAAAAATTCATGATGAAATATGAAATATTGTCTGTAATTAAATTATTATTTCTTCAAATGATGTAATATTAAGGAACGAAAAACAATTTATAAAAACTGTCTTATTAAATAATCAATATCCTGAGAGTTTTGTTGATAGTCAGTTATTGAACATTGGTAGTAGAGAGAATATACTATCACAACCTGAGGTATTTCGGTCAATGGCAGTAATTCCATATATACATGGTTTATCGGATAAATTACGAAAAATAGGTTTTCCGTACGAACGGTTTTTCAAACGGGCTCCACGCTAAGATCGGTTTTATCAAGAACCATACCTCCAAATATTGTTCAAAATTCAAAAAATTGTATTTATAGTGTTCCGTGTGAGTGCGGAAAACATTACGTAGGTGAATCATCTAGACCTTTCAACGTAAGGCTTGGTGAACATAGAAATTACGCTAGAAGGGGAGAATTTGAAAAATCCAAAATTTGTGAACACGCGTGGGATAATAATCATAGGAAAAAGAGAGCAACGAAACTAAAAGAAAACTTAAAGAATCCGCGATTATTTTATTAAACGAGGATAGATGCGTTTCTAATTATTCAATAGATTTTTGTACTAGTTAGTTGTCCATCCTTAGAGACGAAGTAAGTAAAAATAAGATAAATATAATTTAATGTCTCACGTGACTATGGAAATACATAAACGAAGAACTGTCATGGTTGACGGCCAAAAAAATTTTGAGAACGGAAGTAGATTCTGTTTTCCGAAACGTTAACTACCTATAGCTTTGATTTTGAGTTTTTAGTTTATAACATTGTTCTAGTATATATATTTTTAGGTGTGAGACTTTTTGAAACAGTCAAGTACTCAAGAACCAACCTCTGTCAGATCCGTTTGGCGCAGAGGTTTTTTCATTAAAATTTTTAAATATTTTTCAGTGGCAAAATACCCAATAAAAAGTAAGAAATATGAAATGTTTACAATATAACTATAAATGTACATATAAGTATCTAACAAGCGTTGTTGGTAAAAATGACAACTGACAATTTGAAATTATCAAAAATAATAATAATAATAATAGTAAAAAGAAACGGTAAAAATAGCAGATATTCCGTAAGTGGATGGATATTACAGTCAATTTCATGCTTTAAAAACGACATGGCCTTACCTTTTTCTAGACTATTTGTGCGCCAACAAAATTCTAGATATATTGGTGTTAAAATGTTTAATAAATTACCAAAATTAAAAAAAGTCGATTGTAATTTAGAAATGTCCAGATTTAAAGCAGAGTTAAACATTTTTTTTATTTGTAAATCCTATTATTCAATCTACGATTTTCTTGATGATAATGCCACGTCATAAAGTTTCATAATGTTTGATAGTTTTGTCTTTTATGTATGTATCTTTTATTTTATTGTTGCATGTTGTATTATAATTGTTTATACATTATTTGTTTAAATTAATAATTGATTACTATATTTTACTTATATTATACATATATATGTATATTACCTGACGATCCCAAAATGTTAAAATATTTGTATACTGTAACATTAAGAGGAGAAATAAATATTATTATAATTATTAATTACATTTTACTTATGAGTGGGGTGTTAGAAGGTATTTGTCAATAGAATAAAAACAATATTGTAGAATAATCTCTTTCGTCAGTACCAGCAATCATCAGTATCCACCGTACACGGTTAATACTATTGTCAATATTTTTGACTATTGTCAATATTATTGATCATGTAAAGGCCCCTTATGACATGATCACATAATTTGATCAATGCTTAAAAACTGGGATTAAGATGCACAGTCAACTGCCTGTTTCAATAAAAACAAATACTTTATAATCGCTACAACCAACACTATTATAACTTGAAACACAAAACTGTTCCTTTATAGTGGAGTAAAACTAAAATTTCTAGGGAATTGTCTTACTATAACAATTTTTTTGCTGAAACTTGTTGAAAACATTTCAAGAAACAGTCAAGTATTCAAAAACCAACCTCTGTCTGATCCGTTTGGCGCAGAAGTTTTTTCGTTAAAATGTTTAAATATTTTTCAGTGGCAAAATACCCAATAAGAAGTAAGAAAATTTCAAGAAGTGTAGTAAAATGTTTTGGACTAAATCCGTGTGTTTAAACAAAATAATGTTCAGAATATCTCTGGTTATATAACTCGTATCGCAAAAAAAGAGACACAAATTATTCAAAATGAAATTGAGAAGGGAACTGGATTTGTCCGAAACCTTTTGGTGAATAAGCCAAGTCGTAAAACATGAAGACATTTTACGGAGGCCATTTTGAAACAATTAATGATAACTTTAACAATAATGCACATATTCTAATGAAACTTTAGAACAGTAACCCCCATGTGGTGTCAAACCATCAAGCCAAGTTTCAAGTTAAAATATTTACAATAACTCCTAAAAAACAATTGCAAAGTCGAAAATCGAATCGTCAATTGTTTGGGGGCATCAAGTCGTATTTCAAAAATTTGTATTTCAGATTATAGTTGTTTCTAAAATGTCTTCGTGTTTTACGATTTGGGATATTGACGAAGAAGTTTCGGACAAATCTAGTTCTCTTCGAAATTTCATTTTGAATAATGTGTGTCTCTTTATTTTTTGCGATACGTGTTATACAACCAGAGATATTTAAGAAACAAGTTCCAGCAAAAAAATCGCTAGAGTAAGATAATTCCTTTCTAGGCAATTCGGACCCTTGGATTTACTTCACTATAGGAGACAATGAGACAATTGCAATAAGTATAGTAGTTAGTGTTGTACAGAATTGATAAGATATGTCTAGGAAATTTGATGACGAAAAGTTACCGTCTACGCTTCGAAACTTTTCTTCTCTGAAAATTTTTGGTATGGTGGGAGAATATGGAAGTGGGGGGGGGTAAACGAATGGTTACCGATACCTGTCCACATATAGGGATGGCAATGATGTATGTATCGATATAAAACTTGCATATATTCATATCGTTTTTTTGTGCAGTATATCGGGTTGAAATATCGATATGTTTGTAAATAAATCGAAAAAGGCTAACTTGCATATCACCCCTCCCTGCTCTTCGAAATTTCAGTTAAGATAAAAATTGTATTGCGAGGAATATCAGCCCCCGCTCTTTGAAATTTTAATCGAGATAAATATTGTACTGAAGGAATGTCACCTCCCGCTTTTTGAAGTTGTATCTACCTTAAGGTGGCCATGTCCTAGAAAGAGACATCCGATAGGGAAATATTTATTATTTTTAGCTATAACTTTTTGTTCTTAGTACGTATATTTACAAAAACTATAAGAGTACCTAAGTAGAACCATAACAAGACTATTACTATGAATTTTCACTCAATAATTTTAGTGGTTTGCAAAATAGCTCGATTTAAATTTAAAAATTGTGTTAATCTTCCTATTTCGCAGTTTTAAATCGAGCTATTTTGCAAACCATTGAAATTATTGAGTGAAAATTCATAGTAATAGTCATGTTATAGTTCTACTTAGGTACTCTTATATATTTTTTAAATATACGTACTAAGAAAAAAAAGTTATGAGCCAAAATAATAAATATTTCCCTATCGGAAGTCCCTTTCTAGGGAATGGCCACCTTAAGCAATATTTATTAATCTTTGGCATTAAATTTTAATCTACAAAATATATCGAGACATAGAAATATCGATAATTTTTTGTTGATATATCGAATTTATCGATCTGAGTTTTGTGATATATCAAATGATCCATATATCGATATATCACATTTTTTTGCCATCACTATCCACATAGGTAGTTAGTATGTATATTTGACATACCCCAATTGCACTGGCAGCCGAAACTTCTAGTCGGTGTACGGTAGAGGGAATTAAAAAAATCCTAATTGGCGATTTTATTATTCGTCAGATGATACATCATCCTGGATTCAATAACAAGAACAGCTATATTAAATCGGCAAAGTCACATGTAGGCTTTATATACTTACTGTAGAACCGTAAATAGCGTAAGTTCTATAATATTCACTTATAACGGCTGTAAGAAGAGCCCTTGAAACAAAATTAGTACCTATTACTGTTAAAAGATTCAGCCATTTAAACGTTGTTAAAACACATATAAAGCAACCACATGTTAGTTGGAAACAAACTCAGTATATTTTAACTTTATATAACAGCTATCAAAACATTCAGAGGAAATATCTGACGACATAAACTGAGTGACAAATTCCTCCAGTCTTTGATAAAACGAATTAATTAGTTTTGGGAACAGTTATTTGTTAATACATTATCTCTCGAATTACGTAATCTGTGATCCCTTGTTGAATACACATTCATAGCGAAGAACCCGCATGTACAAGCGCACAGAGAAGGAATTTAAAGGAGTACTTGAATTTACAATCACGCGTTTCCAGGCACGGTACATGAAAAGGCTTTAATGTGCCATACGTCAATGACTACTTCTTTCAGAAATAGCGGAGTTACGTTAGCATATATTTGAGAAAGCTAATACATGCTCGATTCATTCTTGATATATTTTAGATTCGCCTCCGAGTCGTACAATTTAATCAAGAGAGAGCTCATAAATTTTTCATAAATGGGAATTATTTCAACCGACTTTTATTACGAATGTAGAATAAATTCATAAGCTACCTGAGTGTCGCCGACAAAATATACTGCTGTATAGAAATGGGATATAATATAGAACAGAATCGATATTTCACAAATAGTTTTGGAATGTCGCACAGTGGTCAATTTTCAAGTTCTAGGAGGACAAAATTCTATAAATTTGCAAATGAATAGAAATATTCGTTAGAAATGCGGAAAAATATTGGAAAATATTTAGACAATAGATGGGTGGCTTTTAAGGGGGTTCCAAAAAATTATTTAGTTTTAAATTCTGAAACATTGTAGATACAATAATATTGTACCGTGATTATGTAGATGAGCCTAGTATCGTTTGGTCTGAAGGACACGACAAGGATTTTATATAATTTAGGCCGGAGCCGTGTCGCCGCTACGATATTGATCAACTCTACTCACAAGGGGGATTCAAGATACCCTTCAGACTCCCCAAGACGAGAATAGACAAAATTATACTTACTGTGATTGCTACATTCTGCTTTCTCCGTCGAAATCGTATGTCAGGCGGTGCACTTTTAATTAATATATCTTATAATTAGCACTTTCTCAGAAACACTTCTTAATAATTTAGACCGTCGATGGATTCTATGAGTATTCGGACAAATGTATAGATTTGGCAGGATCAAAGGTGACCCGCGGAAAGTAATTGTCCGACTGGCGCCACAGAATCGCACGTCGGTCACAAATCTTATAATTAGTAGATCAATAAGAAATCGTGTTCAAAATATATTTTCATTTATTGAAATAATTCATAAAATGTAAAAAAATATGAATATACAATACTTAGCTAATGTGTATAAGGCAAACATCAAAGAGCACCACCACTCGGCAAGCCGTTACCTCCCGTAGGAGTGTAACTCATCCAGCGTCGAGAGAACTATGACAATCGACTGTACAAAAAGATTCAGACTTCCAGTTAGTAATATTGGTAAAATGTATGCGGACCTTTTTGAAAGTTATTCACTTTGAATTTTGCACTAAAATTATCGAAGTGATTGTCAGGATGCTTAATTTTTTTTTCTTCTGATTATTGGCTTTACAAGCAAAGTGTTTTGGCCATGACAGGATGCTTAAAGAAGCTATCTATATGAGTTCGATGGTTTTTCTGCTTTTATAAACGTACTAACGGCATCGAACCCAAATATACTTTTTTCCGTCCACTCGCCTTCGAGCGATTAGTATGGCGCTGTCCGCCTGAACTGGGACAAAAGCCACTTGGGTTCGCCGGAATCGACCCTCCGAGTTTGAATTCTTTGACTATTTTTCTGTACGTATTAGGGTTTTGTATAAGGATTATGCTCCAACCCTTTGAGGAATATTAAATGAGGATGTTGGTTTTTATTGGAAAAACCATCCCATCGATTTTTTCCTAAATTTTGACGTTTAAAATAGCTACTCGCTACATCCTGACTGAGAATTTCGACCACCAAATCCGTGGTACTTTCGAAAAATTCATCTCGAGGAGTGGTTTTCTGCTTTATTTACTCTCGTTATTGTATTTTTATAAAAATAGATTTTTGAGATTTTCAAAAATTAAATTCGTTGTGCGGAGCAGTTTTCCGTCTTATGCAATTTTATTCGTTGTACTTTCGACAAACCAAATTCGTGGTACTTTCGAAAAGTTCGTCGGGCGTTCGTTTCCGCTCCGTGCAACTTGAAATTTTTGGAGTACTTTTGAAAATTTGAACGACGGAGCCCAAAGGCGATTGACCGTCGTCCTCGAGCCGTCAATATTTTGGTCATTTTTAGTGGAATAATTTTTTACGTAGATTTCGATTTAATATGATGCCAATGGTGTTTAGAAGCCTTTTTACTGTTTTAAATATTATTTTTTCATGGGATTTTTGTCCGAATTTACTTTTATAGTAAATTGGATATTTTTTCAAATGGAACGTTTTACTTGGTTCAATAAGAAATACACCAATAATGGTAAACAAAATTCTAAGGAGCAAAGAAATGGTCTTTAAGGGGATAGAAAATTAAATATTATTTAAAAATTAAGTAACTTTTTGAATAAGATTTGTGAATCTACGAAAAAAATGTAAAGTAAATGTAGTGAAATAAATGGAACCTCTTAAAGGATGGTTTTTGAAGAGGTACAGCGGACAATTTTATATTTCTAGGAGGCCGAAATTGTTTTAGTTATCTTTTTTCTGCCTTTGATGCAAAATGGTTTACTTTATAATTATAGGTTGTTGAAGTAATATTAAGATTTGTTGTAAATCAACTTGTACTTAAAATTAATTGCTCTAAGTAGAGAGATGTAAAAGTAGGGAATTGTAATTTTCTGAATATCGGCAAATTCTTGCAGCTGTATAATTTTATTCATCTTGATTCAAGTTTTGTTGGTTGAAGAACTATAATTACCTATTATTACTTTATCATTTTATGAAAAAAATGCTGCTACCTTCTGCTACTTTAATCATGATTTTACTTTTTAGTTACTTATGCTATAACACGGAGAAGTCTTCGTGAGGTATGGTCAATGGAATCTGATAAAGAGGAAAACATAATAAGATGTACTTGCAGTTCTTAAATGACAAAACTTAAATCAAGATGAATAAAACTATACAGCTGCAAAAATTTGTATATATTCAGAAAAGTACAGTTCCCTACTTTTACATGTCTCCACTTAAAACATTAATTTTAAATACCAGTTAATTTACAACAAATCCTAATATTTTTTCAAGAACAACCTGAAATTATAAAGTAAACCATTTTGCATTAACAACAGAAAGAAGAAAAACTAACCGTTATACTCTTTGCCAATTTACTGTACTTTTTATATAATTGTTGCACATTCTATAGGATACTCTTCGCAGTTTTCTTGTAAATAATATTAGTTTTAGACATTTTTAGTTTAATTACAAAACATTTAAAAAAATTATACATATTTTTTTATTTAACAAGTGTATAACTTTTTTATTTATGATCGTTCTTAAGTTATCGTGCTTACAAGAAACGTGACGGAGGGACAAACAGACGGACAGAGAGAGAGAGACACGGGCAGACAGGCGGACAGACGGACGGACGGACATTTTGAAAGTTGTTTAGAATTCGATCACCAACACTGTAATATGAAATGCTTTTCTTTACGAGCAATATTACCGGTTTTAGAAACATGCCGATCGAATGCAATATTCTCTTTGTTTTGTATTTGCGAAGAGTATAATAATTGAAATAATTTCATCTTCCTAGAAAATAAATATAAAATTGTCCGTTGCACCCCTTCAAAAACCATCATTTTACATTTATTTCACTTTCACTACATTTACCTTCCATTTTTTTCGTAGATTCACAAACCTTATTCAAAAAGTTACGTAATTTTAAAATGATATTTAATTTTCAACCCCCTTCAAAACCACCTTTCTTCTTAGATTCTTTTTAACTATTTTTGGTGTATTTACGGGTACAATATATCGTATCTACATAGTTTCAGAATTTTGAAAGTAAATAATTTTTTTAAACTGCCTCAAAAATCCACCCCTTTAGTGTCTATTTTTTTTCTCTATATTTTTCCACGTTTTTAACGAATATTTGCTATTCATGTGCAAATTTGTAGAATTCAGTCCTCCTAGAACTTGAAAATTGAACACCCAGGCGTTAGGAATAATGTCAATTTGCATAAATTCAGAATTTTATATAAATATTCTGAAAAATTGGGTCTCCGGGGAATAGTCTACATTTTTATCATGTTGTAGATTACGATCTCCTAAATAAAGGTCTCAACGGCCACGATTTTAAATAGTAATGTAGTTTTGAGACATCTTGTCTAACACATACCAATATTATTAGGCTAAATATGGTACATTTATCGTATGCCATTGAAAAATATAATATAGAAATTGGCGTGAAACTGTACATTTTTAAATGCTATATGAGAGGCAATTAAAGAGTGATAGACGATAGTTTTAATATTATTCATAGGTAAAATTTTTTAGAATAAAAATTATTTTGCTTACTTTATTCGAAAGAAAATCCACATGGTGACTCTAATTTAATTTTGAGTTTAGATAAAGTTCAATAAATTTAATTTTGTCTAGATTTTCAGAGACGTCTAGAGACCCGTGAGTAAAAATCGTATTTGTCGTTTTGTTTTGATTTAGAGACAATGTAGTGCGAAGAAACCATCTTGCCGTATTTGCCCGTGAATTCTCCACGTGCTGCTGAAATGCATTTAATGTTTTATCTGATCTTAACAATGTCATCTGCAAATAATACGAGGCCCGTGTCCGCTACGGCATGCTTAAGATCGTTTATATAAATTAGGAATAAAGTGGATCCTAATACAGATCCCTGTGGCACCGCACTTTTTACATCCAAGATAAATTCATATTATTTACACTTGTATATTGCCAACGATTTCATAAATGGAATTTAATTTGATCACAACTAACTAATTCAACATTGAGTTACTTTAACTTTTCTAGGACATAGTGTGAGACAGTCAAAAGCTTTCTTAAAATCGCAAAAATCACCCCAACGTAATCTTCCCTTCCTTGAAAGTCTACACTCTTATCCATAATAATTATTATGTCGATCGCATAAGCTCATGCTTCGTATATAGTACAGGCAAATTCACAATTTAGGGTAATACAAATTAATAAAAGGATCATCTCTGGGATTTAAGTAGGTAATAACCTGGAGAATGAGATGATGCATTCTTTGCACTTCCAAGTTCCGGGAAAATTTAAAAAAAATTGGAAAAACTTTTTGATTCTCGGTTTTTTTGCTCTAGCGGCCAAAATAATGAAAATAGAGAAAAAAGTTCCCAACAAAAGTGGTAACTCGTCTTTTTCTCCACAAAAAAGGTCTTTACAAATTTTGGTCTTACTTAGCCGTTTAGAAGATAAATCGAGTTTTCCACTTATGGTTTTAAGCCGCTTCGAAATGCGCGAAAAATGAGAATTCTCTGGGAGTTTCGTACGACCGGACATATCGATCGATAATTATTACTATTCAGAGCCGCTAAAAAAATGAAAATAACATAAAATGTAGAGGAAAGTCTCAGCTTTAATGTGGAACTAATAACACAATTCATAAAAAAATTTATCAAGGAGAGAAAGTGTCAGAAGATGGCTTAGTGAACTTTGTACAGTTGATCCACAGATTTATTCATATCTTTGCCGGGAGTCGTTAGAACGATAATTCATTTTGCTTGTATATTCTTATATAATGGTATCTTAATCCAATTAATATTTTATTGCAATTACTTTTGTTGGAAAAATATGCCTTGCGATCAAAGTAGAGGGTATATTTCTCATCGATCAATCACCTCCAAATTTTGGAGTTCAATTCGCTATATCTTAAGTAATAATAATAGCACAATGGATTATAAATACAATAAAACTTATTCTTTAGAATGACTTTAGAGTTTTTTAAATGCGTGCAGTACTTTTTGAATGTGTCTACATTATTCATACACGTTTAGAAAATACACATTTATACAGTAAAACATATACAACTTATTTGTTTCTTAGCATTCTTCAATGAAATTTCACGAAATATAGACTAAAGTACGTGAAATCGAATCCATGCAGTGAAAAGGCACCCATTGTTACGGGAGAAATAGGCAGGATGCATAAAACTAAAAGATGTGAATAAATCAACTGTATAAAGTTTGCTAAGCCATCTTCTAACACTTTTTTCTCTACGATAAAAATTTGTATGAATTTTATGATTAGTTCCACATTAAAGCTAAGACTTTTCTCTACATTTTACGTTGCTTTCATTTTTTTTAGCGGCTCTGAATAGCAATAATTATCGATCGATATGTCCGGTCGTACGAAACTCCTAGAGAATTTTCATTTTCCGCGCATTTCGGAGCGGCTCAAGACTATAAGTGGAAAACTCTCTCCTAAACGGCTTAAGGTGGCCATTCCCTAGAAAGAGACATCCGATAGGGAAATATTTATTATTTTTGCCCATAACTTTTTTTTCTTACTACGTATATTTAAAAAATATATAAGAGTACCTAAGTAGAACTATAACAAGACTATTACTATGAATTTTCACTCAATAATTTCATAGGTTTACAAAATAGCTCGATTTAAAACTACGAAATAGGAAGATTAACACAATTTTTAAATTTAAATCGAGCTATTTTGCAAACCACTAAAATTATTGAGTGATAGTTCATAGTAACAGTCTTGTTATGGTTCTACTTCGGTACTATTATAGTTTTTTTAAATATACGTACTAAGAAAAAAAAGTTATAGCTAAAAATAGTAAATATTTCCCTATCGGATGTCTCTTTCTAGGGAATGGCCACCTTAAGTAAGACAAAAATTGGTACAGACCTATTTTGTAGAGAAAGAGACGAGCTACAAATTTTGTTGGAATCTTTTTTCTGTATTTTCATTATTTTAGCCGTTAGAGAAAAAAAACCGAAAATCAAAAAGTTTTTCCAAATTTTTTTGAATTTTGCGGGAACTTGGAAGTGCAAAGAATGCATCATTCCATTCTACAGGTTATTAACTACTTAAATCCCAGAGATGATCCTTTTATTAATTTTTGCAAAGTTTTTACAACATTTTGCCTTCATTGCCTGTACTAATATGAGATTATACATTAAGCGTAACTAGAGCAGTGAAGCAAAAAATATCTAGTCTTCGTTGAAATAAATGGCTAGAGAAGCCATATCTAAATAACCTAAATATACCTATAATTTACATATGTAAATTCTAGGGCTGTTTCGGTAAGTAATAGGTAAGTCTATACAAAGGACGATATCTGACCGTATTTTAGTATAAAAGCACAGGATAATTTTTAGTTGTTCAGAATACAGTGCATCTCCCTTTGTTCCGTACATTTCCATTACTATGCGGATACGAATATGAAAAGTTTTTTAAATTTAAATAAGTCCCGTTATAGCTATATGCCACCATTTTATATGAATGAAAATAACCAACTGTCCATCTATTTTTATTTATGAGCTTGTTTAATTTTGCAGAAGCCGGGCGGCGCAAACGACGAGAAAATGGGCCGCTGCCTTGCAGATGGTGGAGGAAAAGGCGAGATGTCTTTTGGCTCGTCCAGAATTCACCACCCTCTGCTATTACACGGATGAGTACGCGGCCAGACATATGACCATAGATGCCTTCGTACAAGTCATGACTGAACTTCTTAACACTCCAGATAAGGTAGCTTCTTTTGTCATCTTACGTTAATACTTATTTGTTTATTTATTCGTGAAACGATATATTAGTTTAGGTTTATTTCTTCAAATTCGAATGTTTAGAAGCAAATCATATCACTTTTGGCCAACCTATGTTTTTAGAGTCATCTCAAAATTGGGGTTGAACCACCCCGAAACCACCCCGAAATCACCCCGAAAGGTTCATTTTCTTCAATGTATCGAGGACATTCTCACAAGTGAATTGAGAGAAAAATGTCGAGAGAGTTAAAATGTATAATAAAATTTTGTTTATAAAGTTATAAGCTTATTGGCATGTAATGGGAGTCTAAATGAGGCATATTAAAAAAAAACAAAATAGTTGATCACAGTTGTTCAGAAGGATACTTTGCGTTATGTGTAAAATATATTTAGATTTTCATTATTTGCAACGTCAGAAATTTCATGGGCGTAGAGAAAGGGTAGCCATCATTGCTTGATTTTTAGGAGCTCCTTCTAAAATCACTCTTAGAAGCAAATCATATCAGTTTTTGACGGCCTATCGTTTAAAGGTAATTCGATCCCACTGTTTTCAAATACATTTTTTTTATGTATTATTTATAATAATGTCCTGGAGGAGTTTAACCATAGCTACCCTACCACTCGACCAGTGCACGTACACGACACACAAAGATAGCCATAGAACTGTCATTCTCTGTGACATTGTCATCTGCTGCAGATGAGACCGAACTCAGAAGTGATAGACGTGTTGTGCTGCTCAAAAAAGCCTAGTCCACTGCTACCCTCTTGGTAACATTTTTGAAAACACCTCTAACATCCATGACTTGGCCAGGATTCGAACTCGGGGCCCCATGTGTTGAGTCTTACAATATATATCTTGGAATTTATATTTTCCGTTTCCTGCATAAACTTAACTAACCGCAGTTTTTATTATTGTACTTAGGATTTAATTTACCTACTTCTAGCAAAGGTGTCCTTTAAAATTTAAATTATTGTAATTAAACCTTTATTTATAGCCTGGGCTTCTTCCTATCGTTCATTATGACGGCTAGCCTTACAAAAATGTAAAATTAGATTTTATTATCAACACACCAGCCTAACTGCAAGCATCGTTCATTCCTTCAATCCTTTATGTTATTTTTATTCAAGTGTTTGTAAATATATTTGTTAAGTTAAAAGCTTTGATCTTTTACATACATCAGCCCATGGTCCTTCGAAATTAAATAAAAAACTAGAAAAATGTATATACATTTTACCCGGGGTTGCGCAACCTAATGACCCCAACACCATGATCCGAATAACACGATTTATGATATTTAAGTTTCTTCGCGATATCATTTTGTAAAATATTCTCCAGTTTCAAAATTACACTGGCCCATTTTTTGTCTTGTGATATTTTCTGAAGATACGTTACTTCAGATAAGCGGAACATCCCTTTAGCTTCTACTGCGTATAGACGATCAGATTTAGTTTTCTGGCTTAATACACACGCACTAAAGTCTGAGCTAAAACTAACAAGTGAATCCATTTTAATGTCTATTCTGAATCAAAAGGAAATATTAAAACTTATGATAGTTGCTTACCCATAGAATTTCAAAAGTTATAAAATGACGAAAAATTTGAATATACACTACACTACACAATGTGAAGAAATATGCTTCTGAACAACTATGATTGACTATTTTGTTGTTTTCTTTTTTTTTAATACGTTTAGACCTCATTGCAGCCCAATGAACTAGTGGAACTGTAACTTTATATACATGATTGTAAAGAAAATTTTATAAACTACATTTCAACTCTCTTGACAATTTTATCTCGATTCACTTTTAACGAAAATATTTTCCATAAACTGAAAAAAATTGTTTTTACCGGTGGTTTTGGGGTGGTTCACAGGGCATTTTTAAGGATGTTTTACACTGTATTCAATTTACGAAACTTTTGGATAGTTTGGTAGATGCAGATGGTGTAAATGATTTTGAAAAAGATAATAATAATGTTCCAAATTGATGATACTAGAAAAAACATGGTATTGCTTCTTTGCGCAAAATCAGCAACAGAAATATACCAGCTGGGCGACCTTTCGTTGAGAATTTTTTGGATAAATGTGGGTTTACCAACTTTTCTATTGATCTTTGCGACTGACCGAAAATAGAAGAAATCGCAGAAATTTACACGGTTGATGTGGGAACTAAATATGCAGACAAACTGAGAAAACTTTGAAAACTTGTCCGACCAAAATTTTGGAACTTTACGGGCGTCTACCACCTTAAATATGCCGAAAAAGCGAATTTAGAAAATTTATTGATAACCAGCTGATTTTTTCAAGATTGCTTAATAATATGTAGAATTCAATTTTCAAATTATCCTTCAAAATATATTTTCAGATTTTCCAACCCGAAGTGTGGAAATTGTCGGTTTCCTGACGACCAGAAATTTATTAATAACATTTTTTTTATTAATTTTTTTGTTTTTGAATGAAGTATAGAATATAATGAATAAGTTGGCCGACAGTGAAATAGTGCCTTTTATATGATTTTTTGTTTTTTTAATTTTTACTTAATCATCTAGGAATGCTTGGTGTGTTTTCGTTTGTAAATGTACAACCCACTTTTAAATAACCAACTGATATTTTCAAGATTGCTGAGTAGAAATATGTAGAATCCTATTTCCGAAACGTCCGACAAAATATATTTTCCGATTTTCCAGTTCGACGCTTAAAAATCATCTTCATCATGAAGACTAAATATTTGTTGATAAAGTACGTTTTTTAATCAATTTTAAGCTGGGGATGCTTTTTTATTTTATTTTTTTACTTTTTGGCAGATATTGATTCTATAATTGCTCCCCGCTTATTTCTATAGCAATAACGTATTAAAATTATAAATTTTCTCGTACAATTTTTTATATCGAATGCCAACAAAATTATTTTGAAACTGAATGAAGCTCCAAGAAATCTTCTTTAATTAAGCAAATTCGAAAATTAAAAAAATATTTACGCATGTGATATAAGTAATATTTGAGCATCAGATTGTGACCGAAAATGTAAAAAAAAAATTAAAAAAAATCCGGGTACGTGGTTCGAACCCAGTTAAAAACATAAATTTTTCAAAACGCAAGAACCAAATAAATACGTCGAGTGAAGGATCGTGTGATGTCTCTACGGAAAGAGAGATATTGACATTTTGTCGGTGTTGTAAATTGCGACGGCAAAATCGAAAATTCGGCTCGGCACGAGAAAATCAAACTAGAAAAATTTACCCGGGCTATACAGGATGTCCCAGGATGGGCTTCCCGGACGGAAACCTGTGATTCCTCAGTTCATATTGGACCCGTATAACCCAACTTGTTATAGTATTATATATCAGGACTTTAAAATGACCCCTCAAAAAGAAATCCAGACTATTGAGATCGTGGGATCTTGCTGGCCATTGCCGAAGTCCTCCACGACCATGCACATAATGAATTGTCGCCATTATGGAATTCGTATAATTCGTCATATTTACTGAGATATTCGAATAAAAACAGCGAACAAATAAAATTAATTCAATGAAACACTAAAAATAATACGACGAAATTATTTTGAATACCAACAGCTTACTTTATGTCAAAAAATATTGTTATAAAAATGATGTTTGTAAAAACGTAATTTATTCCAGGGAACTAGATTTATGTGTTAAAAAATTATTATTAGTCAATACTGCTAAATGAGGACATGCTCGCAGGAACGCCACTGATGAAGCGACAAAATAACTTTTCTACCTAAAGTATGTGATTGCTAATTATAAATTAAACACAGCTATTAGATGAATCAAACAATATATTAGTATTACATAGTGAATACTAAAGTTTCCGATGTGCTTATTCTAATTTATACCTAAAAGTATTTATTCCTTAATCTGTTGGTCATTCGTGGTACAAGGTCCACTCCAAACATTCCCATAATTAAGGATGTTAAATTAAGTATTAAATAGATTAGGTCATAAATAGATTAAGGCATAAATACTTTTAGATATAGATTAGAAACTTTAGTATTCACTATGTAATACTCTTGATAAAGGCCTAATAAACCGAGACATATGTAGAGTAGTTATAATATATTGTTTGATTTATCTAAAAACAGTGTTTAATTTATAATTAACAATTATTTTCAAGATGTTTCACAAGGTAACTACCACAACTTCAGTTCATTGTATTAAAGTATGTGATTTTATATCCTATTAACTAACACATACCAAAATTGAACATAATATCTAAAGTACTTTCTGAGATATTAAGAAATAAGAAAGAAAACACCATGTAGCGAAAAATTTAAGCCGTTGCAGACATATGTTCATATGAACTGGTCTTCATAAAATGACATAAGGAATCACACCCTGACATATTAGCACATCGGTAAGAAACTTATAAGAGAAATTTATAATTTTTCTATGAGAAACCCATTTTTACTAAAAACTAAATAAAAAAACTTGCAGATACATGTTAAGTACTAGTTCTTACGAGCATTAAAAAAAATTACAAAACGAAAAATATTGGAGGGCAGAGATAATTTTGTCCACGTTAGCAGCACTTCCTATCACTGTGCGCTGATGATCGAAGAAAGCGTTTCTGTGTAGCTGCCGCGCCGTGAATTCCGAACAAACATATGTCTAAAGGCGCGTCTCCAATATCGTCGGCTTTGCCGATCGGCATGGCTGCCCGGCATTTGTTGGTAAGTGGGTACGTACAATTCGGCTTATGCCGGTCGGCAAGAAAAGCCGATCGGCATGGCGATACATTTACCGCCTGTTGTCGGCCCAATATACTAGTGGTTTGCTCGCGACTAACTGAACTATATCAATAGATGATGCCTTTGGCTTCGATTTATATGCGAACGTGTTGCCGAATTCTGCAAAGTCGAGCAACAAAGCCAAAAGGCAATGTCGATCGGCAAAGCCGACCATAATGGAGACGCGCCTTTAGCCTCCCATGCTATACTTGTTATTTTAATTTTCTTTCGATAATACCAACTTGAATGGTGAAACATTCGCTAGCATACAGTGCAACATTTTTGTGTTTATACATAGAATCTTATGAATGATTATAATACTCTTTACCTGCGTCTTCTATTCTTCAAATGATTCATAACCTTCCATTTACTGATTGATTTTTTTTAAATAATAGGGTTCTTCCTCTAGCTATCATTGAGTTACTTCGAATTTCACTAAAACCGGACTATGCTTTCTTAAGTTATTGTGCTTACGACAGAAGTGAAGGATGGATGGACAGTCGGACAAACAATAGATAGGATATTTTGAAAGTTGTTCAGAGTTTTATGCCTACACTGATATGATTCATTTTATTCTACGAGCGATATTTACGGTTTTGAAAAAGTATCGATTACATCTTTGTTTTTGTATTTGGGCAGAAAAAAACTTTTTCTTTTTTCAGAAAAATGTGTATAAATTTTTTTTGTTGGTAATTTCAAAATCATTATCTTTGCGTGAAACAGAATTTCAATATCGCTAATGGTTAGCGAGATATAAGCAAAAAACTGAATCGGGGCAAAATATTTACAAATGGCGGCTCGAGCTCGACAGATAGAGATGAGAACTTTTAGTATGTTTAATAAATTGTATACTTTAATGAACATGTTTTGTCCTGTTTCAAAACTTGATCAATGTTCTCCTTCGAATTTTCCTTTGACTGGTAGTCCAGTCAGTAAAGTAAAAAATACACCAGAAGCCCGCAAAAATTGTTATCTGAGATTTTCCTTCCGTAATTTTTAGTGCGAAGATTATATATCACAAAACCACAAAAATCAATTCTGGGGGTGCCGCACAACCCCCCCAAAAAACTACCCTTTCGGTGAAAAAAGCCTTATTTTACTGATAACTCGTTAACAGTTGAAGATATAAAAAAATTGCTCATCATAAAAACGAAAACTTGACCAATTGCCTAAAAAAAGTCCTCTTGTAATTTTCTTGTATATGCATGCCATGGTTTTCGAGAAAATCGATGTTGACAAAAATTGTAAAATTTGTATTTTTAATGCTCGCGAATTTTCGTTTATTTGAAATTTTTTGCGCGCGGCCTATAGAAAAAATTGAATTTCTCGAAAACCAAACAAGCTAGGAAGAAAAATTAAAATGGGTTTTAAAGGGGATATAAAATACTCTCTTGTGTTGCCATTTTTGTGGGCTATTGAGATTTATTAGTATATAAAAATAACAATATAATATAGTTATCTCTTGATTTTTGTACATCTAACTATTCACAGGCCCATAAAAAATAACTGACTATAATATAAATTATAAACGCATTATTTTTTAGTTCAAGGTAGTACTTCAATGCAGAAAAAGTTAGAAATAAAAATATTCACATTTACAAATTTAGCAACATGTTAAAGTTAGCCAAAAAGAGATCCAAAAAAGGGTGCATATTCAATTTTTAGATGATGCTTTTTTAATACAATTTTTTATATAGGTACAATGATTAGAAACACTAGTTATATGATATATAAACCCAAGAAAAAGTTTCACCTAAATACTCAGGATGTTTGGGTATTTTTTTTTACTTTTAGGAAACAATAAAAAATTGGCCAAAATTTGACTAATTTCAACATGCTGGTAAATTTGTACATGTGAATATTTTTATTCCTAACTTTTTCTGCATTGAAGTACTACTTTGAACTAACTCATATTAACGTCAGTTATTTTTTACGGGCCTGTTAAAAGTGCAAAAAATCGAGTGGTAACTATATTATATTGTTATTTTTATATACTAATAGATATCAATAGCCATCAAAAATGGAAACGCAAAAAAGTATTTTACATCCCTTTTAAAACCCATTTTGATTTATCTTCTAAGCATGCTTGGTTTTCGAGCAATTCAATTTTTTCTATAGGCAGCGAGCAAAAAATTTCAGATAAACGAAAATTCGTGCGCATTAAAAATACAAATTTTGCAATTTTCTTCAATATCGCTTTTCTCGAAAACCATGACATATACAAGAAAATTACAAGAAGAATTTCTTTTAGGCAGTTAGTCAAGCTTTATTTTGTACAATAAGCATTTTTTTTTGTCTTCAGCGGTTAACGAGTTATCAGTAAAATAAGGCTTTTTTCAGCGATGAGTTGGTTTTCTGGAGGGTTGCGCGGTACCCCCAGAACTGATTTTTGTGGTTTTGTGATGTATAGTCCCTCCACTAACAGTTAGTAGTAGTTACTAAAGGAAAATCTAAGATACATTTTTTTTTATGGAAATCTTTGTAAATTTTGTACTATGGAGTAAAAGGATATACTAAATAATTATATTAATCACCGGCACCTCCGCCATTTCTTAGGAAAGATCTGTACAAACACAAATAATAATTAATTGCTTTTTAGTCCGCATTAACGGCCACAAAGTAAATCTTTTTCACTCCATGGCGATACAGTGTCCCTAGGGTGAAAACATAGCAACCCAGAAATAATTAATTTTTACTTGTTGCTAGCGATTACAGTTTATCATTGTTTTGATCTCGGGTGGTCCTTAAATGAGATGTACTATACGGATGTCCAGTTAGTGCTCCCTCGGAAGATTGTGCATAGACGGCTATTTTTATAAAAAAATCTTTCTTAACAAACTTTCAACGTTTCATCTTTACTACAACGTAAAATTATTTTCAATTATACAAGGTTTCACAAAAACGAGTTATACAAGAAAGTATGGTTTTTTAAATGGAACAGCCTGTATTTTTTAGCGCTTAACCTCTAATAGTTATGTCTTGGGCCCTAAAATATTTTGCCAATTGGATGCAGCGTTGCCAAGTTATCATTTTTTTCCTTTTTGGCAATTTAAAAACATTTTTCTGACTACCATATATCCGCAATTTGTTAATTGTTTTTTTCCAAAAATGTAGGATGTTATTTGATAATGATGCGTTTACTGAAAGCATTTTTGAAATAAATTATTATTATTGTACTGGATGTCCAAAATATTTGTTTATATCTCTTGATATTTAATTATTATCTTTCTCAATTTTTATAATAGAATGCCTATAATTTTTTGCATGGAAAAACAAGCATTCACTTCCTCACATTTTAATATTATACACTTTATTTTTATTTCAAACGGTTCTTGAGACAGGATTATTTCAAATAATTTTACATCGTAGTAGAGGTGAAACATTAAAAGTTTTGTTAAGAAAGTTTTTTTTAATGTTAGCCGATTTTGCACAATCGTCCGAGGGAACACTAACTGGATACCCCGTATATAATTATACAAAAAAACTGAGAACACTGCATACGATCTAACAATGTCGAGGGAGGAATAATGTTTCACCACTGCTATTAAATTCACGTAAGCTTGATGTATTTTACATTAGTGCATTGTTAGGACTGCATGTGGTTAATTAAGTGGTTTATTTGATATTACGTTGTACATGGAAATAGTGGTTTGATGCAAGCTTATATTCTCGTGAAAGCTGATTTCACTGAAGCCGAATATTTAATAAACCCAACTGGAGGTTTAATATTCCGAGAGTTACTGCACTTCTCGAAACCAGGCCGTAGTAACTGATGATTACAAGAAGTCGTCGGTGGAGTTCAGAATGCTCTTTTCGGTGAATCAACAAAGATAATTCAAGCAATAGGGAATGATTACATTATATTTATTTTTATTTAACCCGAACTAAATATCTCGCTGGATATACGTTTTGTTTATGGGCGTGTTGTACACTGTACACGTACACTGTCAATCAAGTCATGTACACCGCCGGCCAAAAAAAATGAGCTGTGTCTTGGAACTTACCTTGGTCACAATTAGAAACAATATCAGTCGGTTTTACAATCGCTAGTTAACTTCCAGTCAGAGTTAACTTTCAGGTTATTCTAGAAATTGGGTTCTACAATAGCTGGTCATTTTCTATGTTGTAGTTATGTAGTAGTTAACTTTACTAGCAGATGAGGTGTGAGTAAACTAGAAGTTGGCAGTTTACTGGCATTTTATAACCTATAAAACAACTGTCACAAAATAATTTTTTGATATTTTGCTTAAAAATGGATATGTACGAAGTAAATGCATATAGCAGTGATGAGGAGCCAAGGTAATCCTGTATAGACCTAACTTTTTCGAAAAATACGATGGAAGAGATTTTTTAAATAGGTCGAGACTAAATACTATACTTACTTAGTTATAGACCACTAACTCATAAATTGCTTCTGACATTTATATTTGATAGTAGGTGACGTGACTTTGACCAAAATTCATACATTTTATGTATATTACCCATTTTTCCAGTACCAACATTACAAATTTTATTCACAACCTCTCGTTTACAAATCATCACTTAACTTTATATTGAAAAACGCAAGTGTCGGTAAAGTTATAGTTAACCTGCAAGTAAAAGTCAACTAACATGAAAGTTAACTTGCGATTGTAAAACCGGCTGTTAGTGTCACAATGTGTCACATTCTAGTGGTGTGAAAAGGATTCCACCATAAATTGACCACCTGTTCTGTTTTTTATCTAATTTTAAATCGATTTCCGACAAATAATGAGTTGTCTCACAGTGGGCCAAAAGTTTGACAAAATTGCATGAAATTCTCTAAGGAGGGGGAGGTTGCTAAGTTTGAATATGCACTCATAACTGTGGTACGTTTTTGCACTATCCTTAAAATTAGAATCAACAACTAAATGCGAATGTGGGAATTTTGGGACTCCTTGCACAGATTCTCCAGTGTAAATATTGAAAAAGAAACATTGGAGGTGTCAGGTACTACATTTATCTTCTAACGCTTCTTGTTCTTCTTTCCACGCGACTTAAATTTATCCGAATAATTTGAAAAATACTGAGCACACATTAAAGCGCAAAAATTTAGACTCGAGTAAAACTCACGAGCGCGCAGTAGGCTCGAATTACATGAAAATGGGGAGTTCTGTGTAAAAAATACCTTGAAGCATATTTAAATTTCTTATGTTTTCTGTTTCAAAGCACAGGCCATTGAAAATCGTCGTATTCTTAATTATTTGGAATTGTATGATTTTGATTTTAAATTTTGTATTTTCATTTTCTAACGTTAAAATTATTAATAAAATAAGTAAAAGAAAATTTTTAAGTTAAACGGTTTTATGGTGAAGAAACATAATAATGATGCAGATAATGTACTAAAAGCTAAAAAATAATTAGGTAGGTACGAGGTACCAGTCATCACACCACTCTCCTTATCAATCTAGAGCATTGATCAGACTAAAATAAAATTGTGGGGTGAGTCCAATTTCTATTATCTACAGTCAACCACTCATATCATTATAAGTATACTTTGGATCCATCTTCTCAATAGACAACTTATGTAAAATGTGTATAAAAGTAAATCCGTCCAAAGAGATCAACACATAGAGGAGACAAGCTCCATAAGCGTAATGTATAAGCAGCGGGAAGTTGTAGGCTTCTCATCCTTCTCACAGAGTTCATCTCTCTTTGTCGCACAGTACATGAGGGGAGGTGACGATTGCAATACAATGACAGATGACGGTGTATACTGGTATTTTACGTTGAGGTACATAGCTCCTTTCGTTTGCAGTGAACATAACAAACAGGATTTCAATGAACAATAATCATATGGTGCAAAATTGTATGGTAGGGACAGAGACAACACATGAAACATGATTACGAATCACTGCCGAACGAAAGCAGCTATGCTTTTAGTGAAAAAAATATAAAAGAGAATAATGGAGTTATAAGAAAAGGAAAGATGTGCTAAAATGCTCAGTGGTAGATTGCGATAATACTAGCTCGAATTCGGAATTGAATTTTATTCATTTCCCACATCGAATCCATTATTTCCACATAAATTAGCTAAACGTCAGACATAGTTACGTGCAGTGCGGAGGCGGCAAATGACTTAGTTTTTCTACAAACTTGACAAGTATAAACCATTGTCACAAAAAAAATAATTAATTTATATACAAATTAAAAGTTATAAACAGATTAAATGTTATAAACAGAAGACAAATTTGAGAAAACACTTGTAATTGTAAATAAAGCAGAACGCTATTCGAAACAAATATTCAAAATCGACGCTATTTGTTTGAAATCAAAGCGCGCCTGGTAGGGCTGTGTTGCTTTGTAAAACAGAGTGGAGAGAGAGGGTACAAGGTGTGCGACAAGGTCGAAGATCCTACCGTCTCCAAGGCAACCAAATCGCGACTCCCGGCAAATCGGCGGCTTGTCTTCTCTATTTATTAAACTCTTTGAATCCGTCACTATCAACGTGCGACATCGCAGAACGATCATTTACATATTTACTCAGGTTAAGCTACTCCCCACGTTTCTGTTTTAGTCTGATTAATGCTCTAGATTGATGAGGAGAGTGATGGTTTTTAGTCTTTTATTTAGTTACTTAATATTTCTCATTTTATTTAGTTCATTTAGTGCCTGATTATTACAAGGTTTCTTTCCTGTCAGTTGTCTAAACTCTACGATCCGCCATTTTATTTCAGACGCCATTTTGGATTAGGATTTTTTTTCTAAAGTGTACTGTGTTCTACTTGTCAAGCCCTTTCATTTGATACTCATATTGAGGGGATTGAAAAAAGGAATCCGCCATTTTGTGGTGGCGGCCGTCTTGGATTTTGAATTTTTTCATGGTGTACTGTATTCTACTAATTAAGCCCTTTCATTTTATACCCATATTCCTCGGGTTGAAATAAAATATGTAATCCGCCATTTTGTGGCGACGGCCATCTTGGATTTAAAATGATAATGAATATGCATAATTGTATTGTCATCAAAACTAAAGGTGTGTACCAAATTTCAGATTAATCGGTCTACAGGACGGGGGTAGAATTTCTTTTACTAGATTTGACCCACACAAGACAGAAACAAAGTAAGCTAAATAAAACCTTTTAATTAATAATACTGTTTAAAAATACATATTATTCTGTAATATTTGAACACTACTGTGAAATATTTGTTAATATGTATAAAATATTGAGTGATTTTTATCTTAAACTCGGCCATATCGTATTCGCCATCTTCTATATTTATTTCTTTAATTCTGACAAATATTAAAAATACCTATTCCATAATACTTGAACTTTGATGTGAAACATTTATTAAACTTACAGAATTTTGAATGATTTTGGTCTTAAATTCGACTATTTTGGAGCCGCCATTTACTTATTAATTTTTTAAATTCTAGATTCGGAATTAGCGACCTCGAAAATCTCTTGGTGAGTATTTTCAGGCAAAATAATCGAAACGTTTCGAGTTATAACATCTGAAAAATTACCGCCCAAAGAAAGTCGTAGAAAACGCCATACTATGTCACTATAGAAAGTCATTAAAAAGTTTTTAGTCAAATCCATTCAGATTCAGTCAATTTCCTAAACAACTTACTTTTTGTCTGAATCTACTAAAATGAGAAGATACGTATCGATACTCTGGTTCTATTTTTTATTAATTTTGTGTTAAAATGACTACCTAAGAATAATTTCTAGAAGCACGACGAATTTTAAGTGAAGCTATATCTCCATTCTTACTCTTTGCTAATTTGCGGTACCTTTGACAATTTTAATGTCGCTTACAAGTCGGGAAAGTACTCTGAAATTCTCCATTTTCAAACGCGTAGCCTTGTACTCCAGCTCTACGTTTTGAATCCGCATCGCAGCACTGTATTTATTTAATTCCTTAATAAGATCTATATCACTAAGCACAATGACTTGAAAAGGTATAATAGGATTACCCAGTTGATGAGTAAAGAAAGAAAATTATTTATAATTACATTATGTTGAATGGTTTAAACCAAGTTAACTAATTATAATTATTGTGTTTTGTTCTAGTATACTCTTATGACCGAATTAAGAGAAATCGTAGCTGTCGAAGATCGCGTTAAATTCGATGAATTAGTTTATAGAAGAGACACCGACTCTACAAGAATTAGGGATCCTAGGGAACACGACTATAGACATTCTAGGGTGAGTATATATTTTTTTGTAGTAGATTTGTAATTTAATACTGAACAAGAAAGCCTTACTAGTTAGTACGAACGTGATAATATGATAATCTGATCAAAGCCCCTTTTAAATATTTGTTTTTATTCTCATTTTTTTTTATTATTCTACGTCGTATTTTAATAAAATGCATATTTTTAAAAAAGTTATTACAAATATGTATTTATTTTTACGTATATCAACGAACAGTACAAGACCATTTACAAAATGGGAATTAGATATACGTAATAGGAAAATAAGTTAGTTTAAATAAAATACAATAACGCAGATACAGCGCGGGACAGCCAAATACGGACACGGATGCAATACGTCCGGTTGACTTTCGTCCGCACTGGCAGGAACTGATTTGGGGTACGACGCTTTCCGATGCGCGACGAATATAAACTTGTATTCATGTTCAGCGTAGTCGCATTTTGGTAACTTTTTAAAATTTTGCAGTGATTTTTAGTAGACGAGAAATTTTCAGAATTACTGAATATTAGTTGTTCGGGGTATCTTTAGAAAATTCTCTTAATTTCTCCGTCTACAATGCACAGAGTGATTACAAATTTTGAACAATATTGATACATTTCCCTGTCCCGATATAAGAAGAGATCTATCATTTACAATGGCGGAAATGCTAGAAATGATGATTTGTGTTATAGTCAAACATCACGAGAAGCTTTTACTATGGATTGGGATATTGTCTTTTTCAGAAAGAGATATTTTTATTTGTTGTAATGGTTTTCATTTGAATTTAATGTTTAGTTTCCTTTACTAAAATCCTTCATTTATTTATTGACAGTTAATTTCATATTTGTAAAACTACTTGTTCGTTTCGGAGAAAACAATGCAACAAATCAAAAATAGCAAAATATATTTTTATTTTCAGGCAATATAGACCAACTTGACCACTTGTATTTTGAAGACCTAAGGATTAAAATGTTTATCTTAATAAAGTGTACTAAACAATTGAAATAGAAACTAAATTTTGAAAAAAATATGAATTTTAGAACAATTTTTAAAAATGTGAAAATTTTCAATGTGAAGAGAAAGGTAAAAAAAATCAAAATAAATATTTTCTGTTTGGATTATTATGAAAACAGACATATAACCTACAATTTGAGCCTAAGAACGTCTGCATTGGTGTTAGATCCCAAAAGTTTTAGCGATTTTCCGGATCTTCACTCATTTAAGGTTGAGGCGCACAAAAAATAACATTTTAAAAATCGGTTCGCGTCATAATAATAATTAATTATATTCTTTCTCCATCATAATGTATATATTTTTTTTAATAATCTTTTTCAATTTTTTTTTTAAAATGGCGCAAGCATTTTAGTGCGCAGTGCTTAGAAACGGCTTTGCTAACAGTTTAGAATAGAGTAGATAGTCTGGAAGAAGATATCCATTTGTAAATAGAATTTTTGATGGAATTTGCAAACAAAAAAAGTAGCGAAAATCGGTTTTTCGCGTTTTAAAGAAAAATTTGAATTTATACAGAAAAAGTAAAAGTAAGAAATATGTGCAATAAAAAAAAGGAATAAAATGAGTCCCGGTGGAACTCAAGTGGCCCAGTGGCTCCCTCGCAAATTGCAAAGAACCACTAAATCTGCACGTTTCTACAAAAATTCATAACTCCGGTTCAAATACACATTAAAGGCTGAAGTTTGCATACGTTGCGTTGGAGTTTTAGTAGTTACTAACCTAATCTCAAAATTTAAATCGAATTTATCGTTGCTGTTTGCAGAATAAGCACTTTTTGCACAGCTCCACGAAGGCCCTATGGCAGTCGGACTGATATTTAACCAACGCTGTTGTATTTGAGATTTACTCTACAACCTGTTTTTTATTTGTTTTGCCAAAAGTCGATTGAAAGCATGCGAAAAATGCGATCGAAATTGTTCTTGCAAATTCCGCTAGAGATTCTTTTTCCAAATTAATGTCATCTTGAAACATGTTCTTTATAGGATTTTGCAAACAGCAGAAAAAATAACTAGCTATGAGAACTAAAAGAAAAACTATGTGTACAAATATTAATGAAATTTTTGCATTCTTTCGATAACCTGAATTTATATTATTATATTATAAATGAATTTATTTACCTACCTTGTCTTAAAAATGTTTCATTCTAATGGATTACATTTTCATGAAATCTATCATTCTGTTTCTTGGAAATGCTTAGCGTTTGAAACGTTTTTCGCCCTTATTCTGGAGCTCATCAGACAGGCACAAATCCACTCATAAAGATTATTTCATGCAAAATCAAGGCAGTTTCTATGAATTGGTATGAAATAATTATATTTGACATTGATTGATAAAAACAACAGATCTTCACCTATCTATTAGCTAACTAGTATTGGAGCCTACAAAATCTATGCATTTTTTCTGCTGTTTGCAAAATTCTATAAAGAATATGTTTCAATACAATTATAAGCAAACAAATAATAATTCACTTTTAATATCATCTTCTTCCAGATATCGCAAACTACATGTGAGTATTTCTTTGCTGAGGTTGCAGTTAGTCTGGGATCTGAATCCCTTGACAGCTAGTTCGCCTAGACTATTTACTTTTTAGTTCTCGTGAGAAACGAATTTAAAAATAGTCTTGTCGGCGCGGCACTTGTTCTGTCAATTATCTCAAGGTTCAATGGAGGTCAGGAGCTGAAAGTTTGCCAATCGTATTTTTATGACTTGTCAATATTATAACATAAGTTATCAGATCGGAATTATAACTGAACTACTCTCATATTCGCATCATCAAATTTTCTCTGATTCCAAACAAGCAGATTAGAGCTCTTATTCATACTCATGTCGATATATTGATATTTGCGTTTTATTCATATTTGCGTTTTTGTATCTTTGAAATACTTAAGACTATTTTATTGAATCTCAAGGTATTTACAGTAGTCGAAAGTTCTTGGTAAAATTTACATGCGAAATGGAATGGAGGTGCGGTTTGTAGATAACCGGTCCTGTTTTTCAGAGATTCATTAAAATTCAGCAGTTTCAGCCGAAATAACTGTTGAATCACGTACTGGTTCCGTGTTTTATTGTTATACCTTTTCGCAGTATCTAGCAATTATATTTTAATACTCTAATTTGCCGTTTTCAGTTTACCATCATCAAATTTAATATTGAGCTCTTGTGATTTGAGAGCCACCTCTTTGATTATCCTTCCTGGATTATGACTATTTACTACACATATAATTTTGTAGCCTAATGCAGATGTTGAACAATACAGTAAACATTGTAGTGAGTATAGACTAGCCAGTGATAGAAACCATTGGGCCCGTGTACAGATCATTTGTCACCCCCATCGTTCATAAAATAATAAAGAAAACGCCTTTAATACTGACGTCAACATAACGTTTAATATGACCTTGATTTGACGAATACGGGCCCAAATAAAAATCATTGTTCACTTGAGAATATTATTTAATCTTTCGGTCTTTATTCATTTTACGTTTTTATTAATTGGGAATCGTTTGAATATACATATATTATTATAAATAACACTGTAACAGAATTTTAATTAAACACTTAAACACTTGTTTGGTAGTCCAGTAGTCTTCCCTCTGGACTATTGTCCTTCATGTACATTTTACTTTAAAGAGTGTATTTATTACTTGCAATTGAGTATCCGGTTTAATTATATTCCCTTTCAGCCTTAACCCTGTACAATTTGTGCATTAATAAAATCAAGTGCAATGGCCAATTTCTATAAAATATTTACGTTATGCGAATAGTGAATGTTATTCAATTAAGCAATGGATATTATGTTCATATGGGTGCTAAAAATATTTAAAAATATTCTTTATTCACGAAAGGGAGTTGGATGTTTTAAAATTAAAAGAAAAAAGTGAGTTTTCACTTAATATAGATGGCAGCACTCCTATTTTGCGTTATGGTCAAAGATGGTAAATTTTCTAATGTTTGCTATAGAGGTGGTAGACTGCCATTTTAATAATCGTTTTTCGTTTAGAAATTGTCTACGCAACTACCACGGCGGTTGCTTTAACTATTTACATAGTCGCGGCGGTTGGTTTGGTTACGTATGTCCGCCGTGGCGGACTATTTATTCTGTGCTATAGCGGTGTTTTCCAGGTGGATCGCTGGCGTATGCGTAACGTTCTCGCGTTGGGGAACAGCAAGCAGGTCCCGGGTTCAACTGCTGGTCACTGAATTTTTTTAAAATTATTTTGTAATGATTAATGTTCTTTTTCACAAATTCTGGTTGGATTTGACGGCAGAAATAATGTTTTTTCGTGTGTTTTCATGTGATTCTTTTAGGTTAGGTTAGGTGGTTGGGTTAGACAGGTTGGTTTTTATTTTGCTAAATAATTGTTAATAAATTATCAGCGCCGCATGCAGTGTTAGCGTCGCAGACAGAAAATAACAAAATAATTCAATTTCTCTGCGCGGCGGTTCAATAAGTTGTGAAAAAGATCCACCGCAGCGGTTGCGTAGACACTACCTTTTGTTTAATTCGCCCTGCGGTTTGAAATACATATACAAAGATCATTATTAATCTGTGCCTACATACATATATACTAGGTTGAGGGAAATATAGGTCAGCGGTCAGCTATTCGATGTTAGACCTATTTCCAATAAGGTGGCGATAAAGATGCATACTGCAGTTGTGATAGAGGCGCAGTATAGTTTGAATTTAATTGTCATAAATACCTAATAAAGGTAGAATAAAAATTACATGGCATATATGCGGTAAAGATTTCACATGTGGCTGTGGTACCTACATACGCGATAGAGTAAGAACAAAGGAGTTATTGTGATTCAGTGCAGCTAATATATAACGGTAACTATTATAAAAGATAAAAATTTAAAAAAAAGGTATTTGACTGTCTATATGTACTTATATATAATACCCAAAACATAAACGTGACTTAAAAGTGACGTCATAACAACGTACAGCCTACGACGTCTCTGTGACGATCTAAATGTAGCTTTGACGTCATTTTTAAATCCGGTGTATGACGTCAGATGATGTCTCAAAAATTACTTCATAACAACGTTCTGTCTACGACTTCTCTGCGACGTTCTAAAGTGAGAAGTAACTTTGACGTCATTTATAAATCCGGTGTATGACGTCAGAAAATGACTCAAAAATGACGTCATACCAACGTTCTGTCGACGACGTCTTTGTGACGTACTAAAATATGTCGTAATCTTTACGTCATTTATTTGGTAAATGACGTCGTAGACCAATACTGACCTTAAACTGTCGTCTGATGGCGGCAAATTGACGTCAGTGCTGGGTACTTTCCTGGCTTTGGTTGTGGAAAAAAATGTATATGACCGTCGATATCTATACTTCGGGTCGTTTCATTTTTGATGGAAAGTGTGGCTAAATTTGACAATTTTTCTTGTAATGAAAAGTTCCTTGGTTTCTAATTAATTTCAATTTCGAAATTGACCTCTCAGCTGAAGTTACTGATACAGGAATCACTAATTGATTGATTTGCCAGCATAAGGTAAGCAATGCTACCAATTCCGGGCATCCAGCCTGGATTCTCGTTCCAGCACGCAGCTCGGTCGTCCTCCGAGCATGCCCAACGGACGGCCAAACCGCGTGCTGGAACCAAACCTTGGATGTTTTATATACCGCCAGGCCGGCTGCATACGCTGGGTTGGACATGGGACGTACTTGTTCTCAGCAGCGAGAGCAACATGACGAATTGGGTAGGAACATAGGACGGGAAGTGTAGGTGTTCGTGAGATGCTTCTTTTAAGTTTCCATGGTTCGTTTAAGTTTCCATCTATCATCACTTCTTCTAAGTTTTCTGTTTCTGAATCTACACTGAGAGAAAAATCTATTAGCCGTTATTAGAAATTTAATAACCTTTACGCAAAACCTCAGTTAAATGGAGGATAACAAGGTCATTTGCTATATTTATTAAAGTCATCTTACTAATAGTGGTTATGCTGATGTTTGTATCACCACTAGTTGTGTACTTTTGTTAAGGTTATTAAATGCTTTAACTGCCATTGCAAATTTAACAACTAGTCACTATTGGGTGTCTTATAAGCATTACAAGATGACCTTTCAGTTTGTACTAGACAGCTTCATTAATTTACCTGAATCATAGAACTACAGGTAATAAACTCTTTAATTAATATAATTAAATCGCCTAATTAAAGTTATTAATTGACAAATTAATATTTTTTGACAATTAGGTGAGTGGAGCTTAGATTCCTATGCATTCGAAGGTAAGAATATTTTAAATTTTAGATAATAATTAGTAAGTAGGTATAACGTATACAGTGCGTCCACAAAGGCATAACTAAATTAATTTTTAACCAAACCCATGGCTTTCTTGAAAATGTCTAAAATAGGTCAATTTTTGATTCCAAATGTATTTTTAAATGAAATTACAATATACAAGGCGATTCGCATTCGAGTAATGGCGTTATTGGCATTTTTTATAATGGAACATCCAGAATCTATATAAAGAACTAATTCCAAAAATGTATAATAAAACTTTTAAATCTATAAAGGTTGTGGTTAAAAATGAGCTAATTCATGTACGTCCCTCATAAGCTGAACAAATAATGTAATGAAAAATCGTAAGAGATGAGGGATTGGCCAACCTTTATAAATTTAAGCGTTGTGTGATACGTTTTTCAAAATACGGCAATTTAAAATCAGAAATCTACCTATTTCAGAAATGTTAAAGAAAGTTATGTATTCGGCTAAAAATTAATTTATTCCTTTATGGGTGCCCTTTATACATTACCTACTTGATAATTATCTGAAATTAAAAAAATTTTTACTTTCGAATGCATCATCAACATAGGAGTCTAAGTATCACTCAACTAAACGAAATTTATAGGTCATATTAATAATGGTAATAATTATTAAGAGACAGGACACTTGTACACTCTACTCGTTGCTTGTACCGTGCATACCACCTTCTGGCTTCGATCAACAAGAACAGACTGGAAAAAATGTTATGCGCATGAACGTAACTACGTACGTACGTAATATGTGATATGTAGTTCCTGATGTCATTATAGTATAAAAATATACCAAATTTTAATTGAATATCTCAATTTTATTTTATCAACCCCATTAACAATGGAGTGGGAGCGTGGTGGTGGGATGGAAAATATTAAATATTAATAAATTTTGAGGCCTTGGCTTTTAGTACATACACCAAATTTCAAGTTTATGTACTCTTACCAGCTTGCTTTACTTATTTCCCCCTATTTACCCCCCAACTCTTCACCGGATATGTTCCAAAAATAATCCAGTTCCAGATCTCGTTATAACATATACGTGTACAAAATTTCAAGTCAATATCTTAAATCGCTTCGGAGATATCGTGCGAACAAGGAAAAAAATTACAGACAGAAAGACAGAAACTTTTTATTACTGTACTTCCAATCCATTACGTGGATGTGGAAATAATACGAAATAGCTATTCAGAAGCAGTGTTCATTGTACATATTAACAATTATTTAGGTGTATATAGATTGTGAGAACTGTTTTTGTTCTTAAATTAAACTGCACTTTTGTTCCTTTGACAAATGTAAACATTTTTAAATCAAATCATCAAATTTAGTAAAAACTAATTTTTCTAATATAAATATTAATTAACAGTTTTAATAAATTTTGCAGAGAAAAGGAATACCAATCCCGGATGCCAATCATTCAATTTTTTCTGGATATCACGAGGTAATGTACCTATGCTTTGTGTGTTAATTGTTTAGCTGATACATGTGCATTGATTTGGATCTCTAATTTAATATGAAATTTGTGAAATTGATAGATATATGTGGTGCTTGATGCTGCATTAATATGTAGTAGATAACAAAATTAGTAAAAATAAAATTAATTAATCAAAATAAAGAAAAATGTTTTAAACTATATATGAATCAAAACATGTTTTTGTATACATTTTTGGGGTTAAAAAGAGCATTTACTGTTACAAATTATCTGTACCCAATATTGCCATACAAAAGCATTTTAAAATATTCGTAAATAAACAATAATCCAATAAAAACAACAAAATAAAATTTAACATATTTTGTTTAAATAATGAATGTAAATATTAATTTCTCCATTTTCGTAATATACTTTTGAGAGCTTTCTGTGTTTATTATATTGCAGAAAAACTTTGGATGATGGCGAGCTCGCCGTAATTAACAGCGCAATAAAACGACTTAACTTTTGAATAAATATAAACATAAATACACCACACATAGGAGTCATCCCCCATATCCAAAGCCAAGAATCTCTGGAGGGGGTTACACATTAGAAAACACGCAAACAACGTCCATTACTCACCAACATTGTCAGTTTCGGAGCTGGAGATCGAAGCCAGTACACGATAGACAGCGTAACCAAGCATCTTTTCCACTATAGGTTTTAACACACTGCGCGACGGTGTCAACATTTTTTCATAGGCAACTTATTCTAAAGAAGGTTCTATTTATTACGTAGACGATAGCTTGCCTACTATATCGATCATTTTGAAGAATGCCGCAAAAATAAATTTCTCCTAAGGTAGTAATTTCCAAGAAAGACACATCTAATAGGGAAATGTTTCTCATTTTTGGTTATAACTTTTTTTATTACTACTTATATTTTAAAAAGACTACCTAACTAGAACCATAACAAGACTATTACTATGAATTACCTATCACTCAATAATTCCACGAATTACGAAGATTAGCATAATTTTAACTGAAATTATTGAGTGAAAATTCATATTGAGAGTCTTGTTATGGATCTACTTAGGTAGTATTGTAGTTTTTTTTAGTATAAGTAGTAAGAAAAAAAAAAGTGGCCAAAAATAATAAATATTTTCCTATAGGATGACTCGACTCTTTCTTGGAAATGACCACCTTAAATGTTTAAAAAACCACAAGGTTTATGAAAAATATTGGATACCGAAATAAAGCTGAAAAGTTATATATTTGCAATGTCTATGTCTGCGACACAAGTTGGCGGATATGATATTTCGAAGAAGTTGGTATCGTAATTTTGCAATTTTCGCCCAGCTTTGTAAAATATTTACGCCAGTATCTTCAAAATAGTTATTTGTAGCTTAAAATACTGGTTAGAGGTCGATTAGAATTATTTAATTATTAATTTAATTATTATTCTTCTACAGTTTAATGTCTTAACCAACTCTATTTAATGTCATCACCTATGCTACATAGTAATGATAATATGATACAGGAATCAGCGTGCAATTACTTGACATATTTGTCACCGCTAGACATTATTAATCTTATTAGTTGGAGGATGATATAGGCGAGTCTGCCTGGAGTAAAAATGAGGTGATTTGACAAACTTTGTATACCATTTGAGTTACCAACGGATTCTTATAGGAAAAATTCCGATAAACAAGATTTTCTTATGAAAAATTTTCCAAAACCGCAAGCTTCATGGTCAAATAATTGTTTAAACAAATTTTTTTCGTTTTCATTTAATAAAAGGAAAACGGTTTGACGAATCCGAAAATATCTTGATTTAATTGAAAGATATTTTTAATACGCGTCCTTTGGCGCTAGGCACAACTCATTTTATCAACTCGTTCATTTGTTATAGCAAAAATAAATTTCTTAAATAACAAATTGATTACTCCGAAAATAATGAGGTCAGGATATTGTTTTTTTCAGAATACCTGCCTTCTATACCAAAGAATATACCATATTTCTTTTGGCCCGATATCTTCAATACTTTTTGATTGCTTAATTTGTTAATTAGCAAATAACTTTTTTTTCGAAAGTTTGATCGACTTCATACCAACTTTAAAAATTGATGTCGGGCATAACCCCCATAGAAGTTTGCACGAATGAAACTTTTTGCTATTGTTTATTTAAAGTTTAAATTAATTTTGCAAATTAACAAATGGAATATCTCGTCTCTGGGTAAGAGTATCGAAATGGGGTTTTGTGAATATGAAAGTGCTTGGAAAAAGGAAGATTTTGAGACCAGAAAGAACTTGATCGGATAACCGGAACCGAAAATAAATGTGATATTGCGTGAGAGGCTCTAATTTGCTTATTAACAACTTTCTGGACACCAGGTTCGGTGCAAATTAAGGCTATCAAGTTTTATTATCAACCACAAAAAAATTACAAAAATACTCAATCGCTGAATCGTTTTTGACCCTTAAAATAATCCTCCCGCAACGTGAAAATAGTAAGATTTGACGCGTACTGGGGAGGCGGGTTCGATCCTCGGTGCGGGCAAATTTTTTTTTCGTCAAATTTGCTTATTTTTCATGTAATCAAGTATTTTTACTTCCCTCGCATACCGAAGGGAAGTATTGTATTCGAGAAAAAATCACCCTCCGAGATTTTTTCCGATTCTGACGTTTCAGATCACGTAGATTACGAAAATATACGTTTTTCAATTCCGTCAGTCTGTCTGTCTGTCTGTTGGTGCATTAATTAAAAAACTACTTGACGGAGGGCAGTCAAATTCGGTAGGTAGTTGACCCTACTGTCAGCGAAGAAATGGTAAAACTTTCACTGGAAAATATACAAGGTGGATCGTCTAAACGGAAAAAATAAAAAATTTCCACATTTCATGACACGCTAAACCTATTTCTGAAAAAAAAAAATTTTGAAAATTTCTTTCACCATTTTTGAAAAAATTTTTACCACTAAGAATTTTTTTTTTGTTCAAATTTAAAATTTCCACGTTTCATGGCATTCTAAACCTATTTAGAAGAAAAAAATTTTTGAAAATTTTTTACCATTTTTGAAAAAATTTTTACCACTAAAATAGATGGAAATTATTTTTTTTCTCCGAATTTAAAATTTCCGTGTTTCATAGAGTTCTAAATCTATTTGTAAAAAAAATTGAAATTTTTGAAAAAATTTTTGAAAAAATTTTACCACTCAAATAGATGGAATTTTTTTTTCTTTCTTCAGATTTAAAATTTCCACGTTTCCATGGCATTCTAAAATTTAAAAATGTTTTTGAAAAATTTTAAAAAATTTTTGAAAACATGTTTAGGTAATCTATTTATCACTACTATAGAATAGACGAAATATTTTTTTTGCTCAAATTTAAAATTTCCACGTTTCATGACATTCCAAACCTACTTCTGAAATAAAAATTTGCAACATCTTTTCACCATTTTGGAAAAAAATTTAACACTAGAATAGATGGAAAACATTTTTTTTTGCTCAAATTTAAAATTTTCACGTTTCATGACACTAAACCTATTTCAGAAAAAAATTTGAACATTTTTTTCAACATTTTTCAAAATTAAAAAAAAAATGTTTTAACCACTACTATACTTCCACACCATTACGTGAATGTGGGATTAAAAATGTGACAGATGGCAATAATATTTGGCATATGAACCTATTATACTTTTATTGAATAATGGCATCCTAAGAAATAATTCAGTCATGCGGGACATTTGTAAAGGTATTTGCGCAAGCCTTTCATATTTGGCACCTGTTATTTAGTATTGAACTTTTGCTGTTGGATGAGCACTCTGTATATTTTTTTGACCAAAAGTTATCAGGTTTTTTTGTAATAATAGCAATAACTATATCCCGATTATTATTCTCAATGTCATTTCGTAATTAATAATTTTTTAGAGTGACCGCCATGCACAAATAACGACGAAAGTTCTGTGTAAATACCTTTTTTTGATGATAATAAATGTTTTTACTTTCTGAGAAATTTTTAAAAACGTAAATAATTTTTTTGCAATTTTCGTTAAATGGATGGCTAACTTGCAAAAAACATATGATTGTTCTTGTCCAACAAGGGTTTGTTGGTAGTTTTTGTTTTTTTTTTTTTACTACTTTTTGTGAAAGAGAAGGTTTGTTTAACTTTATTTAAGGGGGGTAAAAATTTCTCAGACAGTAAAAACATTTATTATCATAAAAGATATTTGGTTGCATGAAAAACAAGCAAATTTAACGAAAAAAAAAACTTGCCAGCACCGACGATCTAATCCGTCATTCATTTGTGCGTCAAATCTTACTATTTTCACTTTGCGGGAGAGATTTTTTTTAAGGGTCAAAAACGCGTATAGCTCTTCGGGGATTGAATATTTTTTGTAGAACTTTTTATGGTTTATGAAAAAACTTGTCAGCTTTCAATTGCATCAAACCTCGTGTCCAAAAACTAGTTAATAAACAAATTAGATTCTCTCGCGCAATATCACTTTTATTTCCGGTTCTGGTTATCCGATCAAGTTCTTTCTGGTCTCAAAATTTTCCTTTTTCCAAGCACTTTCATATGCACAAAATCCCATTTCGATACGCTTACCCAGAGCAGAGATATTCCGTTTGTTAATTTGCAAAATTAATTTAAACTTTAAATAAACAAATGCAAGAAGTTTCATTCGTGCAGACTTCTATGTGGGTTATGCCCGACATCAATATTTATCGTTTAAAGTTATTTGATAATTAAAAAATTATTCCAATTGTTTAAACAATCGAGAAGCATTGAAGATATCGGGCCAAAGAAAATACGGTACATTCTTTGGTATATAAGGCATGTATTTTCAAAAAAAAGCAATATCCTGACCTCATTGGTTTCGGAGTAATCAATTTGTTGCTTAAACGACGCGTATTGAAAATATCTTTCGATTGTATCAAGATTTCTTCGGATTCGTCAAACCGTTTTCATTTTATTAAATAAAAACGAAAAAAACGGCTCGCGGTTTAGGAAAATTTTTAATAAGAAAATCTGGTTCAGCGGAATTTTTCCTATAAGAATCCGTAGCTAACTCAAATGGCATAGAAAATTTTTGGGAAAAATCCCAGGCAGACTCGCCTAGTACACAAAGAAAATATGAGAGATCTCAGTGGTGGAAACTTCAGGGGCGTGTTTAGTGCTCCTAGGTGCTGTGAGATTTGAGGGCCCCTCGATGAAAAACTCAAATTAAAAAAACATCAGATCTAAAAATTTAAAGCGAAATATAAGTATATTTTTAAAAAATTTTTTTGGTAGTAGTTTGTCACTTTGAACGTTGAAATCACAGCTTCGTGTTTCCTCTGATTCAATATACAGAATAGATAAATTTTAAAGTCGTTGTTGCCCCAAAGTACCTCGTAGATAGGCCGAAAAAGTGCATTCACCTGACAGAAGTGGTCAAGTAAATACGCAAAAGGGTTTCAACATTTGGAAATGTCGCCTGCAACCCATTAAGAATAAATTTATACATTTCATTAAGCGATTTGAGCCCTTCCCTTTGGACATATATTAAAAATTGATACAACTCATCTGAAGATAGCTCGGAATCTATGTCATCTCTATAGGTTGATGCTAATGCATTAATCATTGAAGTGTGCTGAGTTTTAGCTTTAGCAGATTTACTAGAATCGTCTTCTAATGGTTCTTTATTTTCACAGCCTTCACTGATTTCAAAATCAAAGTTCTCTTCAGTTTTTCTTCGGGTTTTATAGATTGTTGTTTCTCAGGTTCTTGAATTTTTACATCAGCATTATCAGTATCTGCTTTCATTGATGTGAAGTATACCGAGAAGCTTATTCATCATAGTAACGTCTGGTCTGTTAATTACATCTTGTTTTAATACACCGAAAAAAAATATGTTGAATGATATATGTTAATATTAATGAATTAAGGTTCATTGAGAATTTATGAATCTGTTTATTGATATATGTATATTTTGATTAAAAGAGTGTAGACATTTATTAATACTATGTAAACGTACATTACCAGTATTAATAAACAGATTCATCACTGTTCAGTCGACGAACCGATTTATTAATATTACAATCATATTTTTTTGAGTGTAATACAGTGAATAGTGAATAAAGATTAAAAAACGAATTTTCATGTGAAAAAGAAGATTGGATTTCCTTACTTTTAGTTGGGTATTTTACCACTGAAAAATATTTAAAAATTTTAATGAAAAAATCTCTGCGCCAAACCGACAGCGGTTGGTTCTTGAATACTTGATTATTAGAAAATGCAGATTGGATTATTTAATAACACGATAAACACAAGCAATAAATTCCTATAGACTTCTACATAGAAATATGAAAAAATTTGGAATCGAAACTAGAAATTATAAGATGATTTCAAATTCAGATGTAAGTAAGCAACAAACGCACGTGAACACGGAGCTGCATTAGGAACCATATGCAATTCAACGTTTTATGTATTATGTCATGTTACTTACACACATACAATTATTATTTTATTATTTTTATTGCAAATCGAAATCTGATATGGAAGAAGAAATGTATTTCACGATAATTGCTATCGGTTAGGCAAAAATAAACAAAGACATAACAAAGAAATGAAATTTTTACGTCGTTTGTTAAATAAACCGGGAAATGGAAATTGGGGGCCCCTGAAAAAGTGGGACCCTAAGCGCGCGCCTAGTGTTTGATTGTCCAAGAAATATGTGCCATAGAGCGACTCTCCGGCATCGTGTACCAAGCAGTTGATGCGAATGAGCTTTGGTTAGGACCGAGCACCAATATGTAACTGCGACTGACGCTGTGTTGCTGTCAGACGTACCATACAACAAAGGGAGGCCAACTAGGATTATAATATTACAAAATGTCCGAAGATATTGATATAACAAGAAGAGAACTTTTCTTTCAAAAGGGGCCATTTTTAATGACAACCTCCCTCCCCCACCCAATCACCTTGCAAAATCTGTGAGATCTCCCTTATATGAACGTTCGTTTGGGAGCCATCCACATTTCAAGATGAAATATTGCTTTTTAAAACAATACTGTGCTAATTAGGTTGCCATTCGAATACAAACTTGAACTGTGAAATATACCTAGCTTATTCTATCAGATATTTTTTTGAGAACGTTCACTTTTCATTGCTAATTTTGTCTTATTTTCCGTAATCTATAGTTGCGCGCCATCTACCGTTGCTGTTCATAAGTGCTAAAGTGAATGTTACAGAACACTACCATGATGTGACTTAAAGTTATACTAACTTAAGTAAATATTCGTCATAACGCGCTGTATACCTACTTATTAAATATATAATTATCTTTGTTTATGCTAAATAAACAAGAATAATGTAAATAAAAATTTAATATAGATGATGATTTTTAGCTAAGATGCTATATAAATAGATTGTACATAATATATCTAACGACAGTGCTCCTTAAAGGATCAGCATCAGTCCTATTCTTCGGCAAAATGTTTTCTCCTCTCTTCACCATCTAGTGTAAGGTGACACTCTCAACACCATCTGCAAAATGTTGTGTTCGTATTAAAAATATTGAAAATAAACCCATTTGACTACATGTTGGAAGAAATAAACATTCTTGAGTTGTAAAAAAGTTATAATATAATAATAATTAATGGTTGTTAATTAAATTATGTATAGATGACAATACTTTTCAGATGACAAATAACATTTAGAAATAACATTAAATAAATATATAACATCAGTCGATTAACAACTCCGCATATAGGTACAACAATTTTTTTAAGTACCAGTTAAATACCTATAAAAAACCAAAAACAAGCAACGAAAAGTAGAAAAACAAAAACAAAGAATAAAAAACAATAACAAAAAAAAAGAAACGAGAGAGAATGAATCCAAACAGGAAAATTAAAATATAAATTACATTACTTAAAGAAAAATAAAAAAAGGCATATACCATAATCATTAAATAAATGTCTTTGTACACACTACAAATAAATAAAATATGTTTTAATATTATGTTACCGGAGACATAAAAATAATGTATATTTTAGAATAAAGAAATGATAAATTTATCCGGGATAAAGATTAAATAATCCTCTGACAAGTAATATCAATATTTAAGATAGGTAAACAACAGTGTTTATTTTAAATTCATACCGCTTTAGCTATTGATCATTTACCTCGTAGTAGTGCATCCTAACTTGAAAGCGAAATCAATTGTATCTTGACTTCTGGCGGATAGAGGGCCGAAGTTACAACATACCTAGACTTCGCAGTTTGGGTGCATCAAGTAACCGTCATTGCTTTGTAAATTTGTCTTCAGTAGGGTCTTAACTGATCCACTGTAGCGAGTGATGTACTCAGGAAATGATCCAATGATTAAATTCCACTTGCCGTTTGGTGAATATCGCAACACCACTCGGTAAATTTTCTGACGCTACTCTGAAGACGACCAAATATTACACCAAAATAAAAAAGTATTTAGTGATCATTGTCAGTCAATCAGGTCATTATTTAATTTTTGTTTATTAAAATTTTAATGGATGTAGCTAGGGACGTTCCGATACCACAAAAGTATCGATGCTGGTATCATATCGGAAAGAAAGTATCGATACTTGTATGGCTACTGGTATCGAATGAAAAGTATCAATATTGGTATCATATGAGCAAAAAAGTATTGATACTTCGCTAAAATTTTTTGAAGAGCGGGGGGGGGGGGGATTTTCTTAATTTAGTGATACCGATATCAGCTAAAAAGTATCAATACTGGTATCATATCAAAGGAAAAGTATCGAGTGCATAACTGCTTAGTATCGAATGAGAAGTATCGATACTGGTATCGTATCGGAAGAAAAGTATCGAGTACAAAAGTACTTGGTATCGAATACAAAGTATCGATACTAGTATCATATCGGTAGTATCGGAACGTCCCTAGATGTAGCCGATGTAGGTAAATAATAAGATATGTTTTAATATTTTCATTCATTGATCGATTACAGATTCGATCAGCTATTGCCGCAATATTATTTCCGATCAATGTGAAAGTGCAGCGAAAGTTGATAATTCAAGATAATTTCGAATTTTTGAAGTCAATTTGTTGCTCTCTGCCTATTATTTCTTTATCTTTATTTCATCGCTCGTAACTTTTTTAAACTTTAGGAGCCGAATAAATCTGAATATATGATTTCTTGTTACTATAGCTCTAAAAATTCGGTCTCTTCATGTTATCGTATTGGCAAAATCTATCTGTATAAACAATAGAAAAACCGTTCCTCGCAGTTTTTAAGAAAACCATAATAACTCTTTTGGAAATGTCTTCTTTCACTGAATTGTCCTGAGTTATATATAAAAACTATCATCATCCCCATAATTTATCAAAATTTTTAAACATCAATTTATATTTACACATTTATATGGACAATGGCTAAAAACACATTTTTCACTTGCACCTGATTTTTTCAAATCATTTATTTCAAAACTTTATTAAAACAATTTTTTATTAATTAATAATAATCAACGAATTTTCCAAAAAATATGTATGGTTTTTACTTCCCTCGCATACCGAAGGGAAGTATTGTATTCGAGAAAAATCACCCTCTGAGATTTCTTCGGTTTTTCAAGTCTCAGATCACGTAGGTTACGAAAATATAGGTTTTTCAATTTCGTCAGCCAGTCAGTCTGTCTGTCTGTGCCTGTCTGTTGGTGCATTAACTAGAATACTACTTGATGGAAAATAATCAAATCTGGTAGGTAGCTGAGGCTACTGTCTGCGAAGAAATGGTTACACTTTCACTAGAAAATATACAGGGCGGACCGTCTAAAGGGAATAAATAATGAAAAAATTTTTTTCTTGCTCAAATTTAAAATTTCCACATTTCATGACATGCCGAACCTTTTTCAGAAAAAAAAAATTACCAGTAGAAAGATGGGAAATTTTATTTGCTCAAAAAAATTTCCACATTTCATGACATTCTAAATCTATTTCATAAAAAAAAAAATTCGAAAATTTTGTCAAAGAAAAATGTTTTTAAAATTCTCTTGCTGCGGTAGAATATATGATGGAATTTGTTTTTGCACAAATTTAAAATTTCCACATTTTATGACATTCTAAATCTATTTCATAAAAAAACTTTTTCAAAAAGAATTAATTTTTTATTACCATATATATGATGGAAACAACAATTTTCGCTCAAACTTAAAATTCCCACATTTCATGACATTCTAAATATATTTCAGTAATAAATAATTTCAAAAGAAAAAGTTTTTTGAAAATGATTTTACCACCACTGTACCTAGAATAAATTTTCTTTTGCTCAAATTTAAAATTTCCACGTTTCATGACATTTTAAATCTATTTCATAAAAAAATTTCAAAACAAAAATTGAAAATTTTGTCAAAAGAATTTTTTTTTATTCTTTTGCTACTAGAGAATATGTGATGGAATTTTTTTTTCCTCAAAATTAAACATTTCCACGTTTCATGGCATTCTAAATCTATTGCATAAAAATATTAAAAAAAAAAAAATTGTTTGAAATTTTTTTTAAAATTCTCTTGCTACGATAGAATATATGATGGAATTTTTTTTGCTCAAATTTAAAATTTCCACGTTTCATGATATTCTAAATCTATTTCATAAAAAAAAAATTCAAAAAGAAACACATTTTTACTATTCTAGAATATATGATGGAAACAACAATTTTTGCTCTTAAACTTAAAATTTCCACGTTTCATGACATTCTAAATGTTTCAGGAATAAATAATTTCAAAAGAAAAAGTTTTTGAAAATTATTTTACAATCACTATACCTAGAATAGATTTTTTTGCTCAAATTTAAAATTTCCACGTTTCATGACATTCTAAGTCTGTTAGATAAAAATTTTTTTTTTCAAAAAGAAAACTTGTTTGGAAATTTTACCAAAGAAAAATTTTTTTAAAATTTTTTTGCTGCTATAGAATATACGATGGAAAAAAAATTTTGCTCAAACTTAAAATCCACGTTTCATGACATTCTAAACACATTTCAGAAAAAAGTAATTTCAAAAGAAAAAGTTTTTTGAAAATTATTTTACAATAGACGGTGGAAAAAAATGTTTTTGCTCAATTTCAAAATTTCTACGTTTCATGACATTCTAAACCTATTTCAGAAAAAAAATGCTTTTGAAAATTTTTAAAATTTCTTAAAACATGTTTGACCACTACCACCCGGTATAAATAGAGAAGGAAGTTCTGTGTAAATACCTTTACCGATTTTTTTTTAAGTGACGAAGCTATTTAGAATGATTTAGTCTGTTTTTATGCCATGGTTATTTAAAAAAATTATTATTATTTAGTTTATATTATTCGTTTATTAAAATGTTAATGAAAACATTGTTAATAGATGGTTGTCTTTTATTTCTTCCATAATCGACCTAAATATGTTTCATCTAAAAGTACATATTAAAAAAGTATAGATTTCTGTAAATTCTTATCGGATTTTACAAGCTTCTATACATACTCATTTCTTCTGAAAATCAGGGTCAAAATTGATTGTTACGAGTTGAAAGTATAAGAGATTTATCAAGAAAATTTCTGAGTTACTAATCTTAAAATTATACCGTTACAGAATACTGTTTAATAAAATAAAAACTTTTTAAAATTACCACATAAGTGAATTAAAAAAAATGTTTTGAAATTAAAAACTACTTTACGCGCTGAATAGTACCTAGCTTACATAGCTGCATTTTGAATTTGTTCAGTTAAGAAATTAATGTACAATTTCACAGCTATTTTAACTGAAACATTATGGTTAATTTGGAAGCTGTCGAAATTCACCAATAGTGCTATCTTTAAAATCATTATATGAAAAACGCCTCAGCATTATTAAATCAAAATGTATCATTGAAGATAAATCTAACAAGAATTATAAATATTCATCAATTTCTAAAGAAAAAACATTTTAATTAAAAATGCGTTCTTTCCATGAAGTAAGACTTTTAAATGCATAAGCATCATCAGAAGATATCTTTAAAAAAATGAATTAATTCATTTGAAATCCTACATCGTTTTTTTCAGATTTAGGAAATTTTTGATTTTTTAGCTTTTCTAAGAAAAACATCGTATGATTTGTTATGACATATTCCCTTCTTTAAAAATGAATTTAATTTATTCTTTCTGTCATAAATACTTCCCCACATATTTAAGAAAACGGAATTTTCAAAATTTACATCAGTTTCTTCATAGAAACGCCGCCCCCCCCCTCTCTCTCACAAAAATGTAAACATTTTTGTTTCTTAAATAATATACTTTTAAAATATCGTGTACCAAACGTTCTTCTTTTCTCCGAGATTAAAAACCTTTGTTAACTGGACTGTATAATTGTATATAATACCGCAAAGGATAAATATTGTTTGGACTAAAAAAAAAAAAATTCTGTTGTTTTTCAAACGAATATGATCTAAAATGCATGAATTTATTTTTAATAAAATTAATACTTCACATTTCAACTTAATCACTTCTTCTTTCGACTGGGAGCGTGGCGTCTCCTGTAATCCAGCTGCTTGGAGGTCGGATTTAGTGGATGGTTTGAGGTCGGGAGTCCTGGTGCAAAGTGTTTCACGTTGACTGGGCGTCCGCACTAAGCATGGCGTCGATATGGCCACTCTGGAGGAGTCCGGGGTGGCCAGGTCGGCTAAGGAGTGGCGAACCGGGCCAGGGGGGAAACCCAGCAGCCAAAAGTCTCCGCGTCGTGCAGTAGTGGGATCGCGCCCGGGAGTGGGAATTCTGTACCAGCCTGACTAATACAGCTAGACCTGGATCCTTTTGCAACTTTTTTCCAGCTTTTCTTTTATTTCAAATGATATTCATGGTTTTCATTTTTTTTTAATAGCAAAAATAGGCAAAGTAAAATTATTAAACGGTTGGTTTTAACCAACACAACGAACTTTCACGAATGCCATCGACTAAGCACTTGGTTGTATTATAGCTTATATGGACGATACCGCTTAATCGAACAGTAGGCTGAATCGTGATTGTGCGCTGTGCGCAAGTAAAAGCAAGAAAACAAGGCTCAAAATTGGTTTATCAGATTCGAACTATTGACCAACAAATGTTTAAATGGTTAAAGTTCTTGTTATAGAAAATATCTACAACAAAATAAGAGAAGCTAGTAACTTATATACGTTCAAATGTATTGACTTCTCACTTTAATCGCGAATACCTCAGAAACGGAGCAGCGGAAAAAAACTGAAAAAATTATGTATTCATTATGTGTCTATTATAAATCATTCACTGATATTTGAATAACGTACATTGGATAGTTCTGACGTTCTACTATGTTATATTGAAAAATGTCCTACTTTTTAAGGACATTTTGACCATACATTTTTGTACGAGGAAATTTTGCAGTTATTTTCAACAGCGTGACCTCATGATTATTCGGTTATATATCAAAGGTATTTAAAAAATGTTTGATATGAAATGGTTAATTAAATAAAATGTAAGCATTTTCAGAAAAAAAATTATATTATTGCAAACTTGCAATAATATTATCATCTATTGCGCTTGATAACTAAATCAATATTTGATATATACCAATTATTTTTTCTGAAAATGCTTCCATTTTGTATAATTAACTATTTCATCAAATTTCTTTTAAATACATTATTATGAAAAAATTTCCTCGTACAAAAAAATGCTGTGCTTTATCAGTATCTAAAATATTATTTACATAGTAGGCACATTTTTCAAGATATAACGTGTTTAAAACTGATATGGTTAAAGTTTCCTTAAAAAGTAAGACATTTCTCAATATAAGTTAGCAAAACTTCAAAACTGTCCAATGTACATTATTCAAATTTCAGTGAATGATTTAGAATAAACACATAATGCTATTTATCACAAATAAAATATATAATTTTATTCATTACAACGCATTCCTTTCTTTATCGCATTGAAATACAAATTTCTGCAGACAACATGTATTTTTGTTTAAAAGTGAATTATTTATTATTTGTTTGCGTATAATAATGAAACATATTCTTTATAGGATTTTGCAAACAGCGGAAAGAATAACATCTATGAGAACTAAAAGAAAAACTATATGTAAAAACATTAATGAAATCTTTGCATTCTTTCGATAACCTGACCGATGACCTGGTTATGCTAACAAGTAAAAATTCCTATTTGCCATTCTCATTATAACACTAGCATCCAACATAGTCCCCTACGACTAGGCAGATTAAACTAGTATCTACATGACGTCATGGTAATAATGAATCGCTAACTGAATTTCGTAGACTTAGATCACAAATCAAGTCGGATATTAAAATTGCATTTCAAATTTATACAAATCGAATCAAAAATAATATCACATCGGAACCCAATAAATTCTGGGCTTACATCAATGGAAAAAAAGGGAAAACTAGCATACCTAAAGACATGACTTATAACAATGAGCATCTAGAGACCCCTAATGATATCGTCGATGCATTTGCTAACTTTTTCGAGCAATCTTACTTCCTTAACATCTCGGACGCCCCTGTAACCGAGTCTAATAATCCTTCGTTTGACTGTTTGGACATTAAACGCTTTTCCGAGGCTGAAGTTTGCATGGCGTCAAAAAGAATTAAACCTAAACTTACTGCGGGCCCAGATGGAATTCCAGCATTTCTACTGAAAGACTGTGCCAGCATTTTTGCATATCCTCTCTGCATAATTTTTAATTTATGTCTTAGGAAATGCTGTTTTCCTGATATTTGGAAATACTCCAAAGTGTGCCCTGTGTATAAAAAAGGTTAGATGTTAGATGTTACCAATTATAGACCGATAACAATCATATGTAACTTTGGTAAAGCTTTCGAAATCCTACTACATGATAACATTTATGCACATGTTCAACTGAAAATATCTATGCAACAACACGGTTTTATGAAAGGTCGCTCCACCGTAACGAACTTAATCTGCGCTACTCAGTACATTACTGAATCAATTGATTCTCAAATACAGGTAGACTCAGTCTATACTGACTTTTCTAAGGCGTTTGACAGACTGAACCATAGGAAACTTCTCTGTAAACTTCACAAATTCGGATTGTCTGACGGTTTACTTCAATTTCTTGAGAGTTACTTGACTGATAGAGTTCAGTTCGTATCATATAATGGATATAAATCTGTTGAATACCGAGCCACGTCAGGAGTACCCCAGGGATCAATACTTGGACCCCTTTTCTTTAATATTTTTATTAACGACATCAGTGATCACTTAGATGTATATTTCTTAATATATGCCGATGACGTCAAGATGTTGCATAGGATTAATGATTTTAATGACTGCAAAAAACTTCAAAACAACTTAACTAAGTTATCGGCTTGGTGCGATGAAAATGATCTTCACCTAAATGTTGGCAAGTGCAATGTTATGAGTTATACAACCAAGGAATCCCCAATTATATATAATTATAATGTTAATGGCGACATGCTGAACAGGCCATCTACGTTCAAGGATCTAGGTGTAACTTTTGATAAAAAATTAACCTTCACTAACCATATTGACGCTGTAATTTCGCATGAATACAGAATGTTAGGCTTCATTTTGCGTAACAGCCATGATTTTAATGATGCGAAAACCTTAAAGATGCTTTATTTTGCATTCTGTCGGTCTAAACTGGAGTATGCTTCACTTGTCTGGCAATCTGGGTATAATACTCATAATGATAAATTGGAAAACATTCAGCGCCGCTTCCTGAAATTTTTAAACTGGAAAACTGAAGGTACATATCCACCAATTGGAGCTTCTCAAAATCAATTACTTGAAAAATTTGATATTATTAGTCTTTCCGAAAGGCGTGAGTCCTTTGCTTTGCGTTTTCTAGATAAAATTATGCATAATAAAATAGATTGTAGTGAAATATTAAGCCAACTGAACTTCTATGTCCCACGGATTAATTCTCGTCATTCTCATACTTTTTATTTATCCACTCCTAGATCTAACGTATTAAAGTTTTCTCCTCTTTTTAATATTTGTACTAGTTATGATACTCATTGCAGTGAATTGGACATATTTGCCTAGCAGTCAGAAATTTCATCTACTGTCGTGCAGTATAATCGCCTTCATAATTTCTATTTGTACTTTTTAGTTAGGTTAGGTTAAGTTAGTTTAGATTTCCATCCTATAAATGGTTTTGTACTGTTGGATGATGTATGATTAAATAAATAAAAATAAAAATAAATAAATGATCTCCTACGATATGTAAATTCAGTAAAAATGAGAACAAAGGCCTAAAATTAATTAATTTACCTACCTTGTTTTTAAAATTTTGTTCATTCTAATGAATTACATTTTCATAAAATCTCATTCAGTTTATTGGAAATGCTTAGCTCTTGAAACGTTTTTCGTCCTTAATCTGAACTCATCAGAAAAGCCCAAAGCCACTCAAAGATTAAAATGACCAATAATATATTTTTTTTCATAAATTTGACGATCCCTAGGCCCACCGTGGCGTGTCAGGAAAAATGTTTCTGTTGCGCCACAGCGGTCCATTTTATTATACTTGCCGGGCCAAAGCGGTCCATCTAGGGGTCCCTCACATGTGGCAACCAGCTATCACGCAAATCCTGATCTTCCAATAGGCCTCAGTTTCACGTCGGGATAAACAATCGAGAAGATTGTACTGTATTTTACAACCACACAAGATAAAACCAAAACTATTGTTATTTCGTCAACGGTTTTAATCTCGGATAGAGAAAAAAGCAAGTAAAAAATGTCTACCTTACGATGAGAGGTTCGGCAAAATATCCAGATTGGGGACAGCTCCTCTCTAAATTTATCCAATTTCTTATTTGACATTCTCATTATAACACTAGCATCCAACTTAGTCCCCTACGGCTAAGCAGATTAAACTAGTATGTATGGTATATAAATTCAGTTAAAAATGAGAACAAAGGCCTGAAATTAATTTATTTACCTACCTTGTCTTAAAAAAAATTTTCATTCTAATGGATTGCATTTTCATAAAATCTCTCAATCAGTTTTTGGAAATGCTTAGCCTTTGAACGTTTTTCGTCCTTATTCTAAGCTCACCAGAAAAGCACAAAGCCACTCATAACGATGTTCCATGCAAAATATCCATGAATAAGTATGAAATAATCTCGACACCCTTTAATATACTTCATCTGTTATCCTTAAATAAGAAAAATATTTTTGATTGTCTAATTGATTTTTTGGAAGAGACGAAAATTAAGTTATAGGTCAGTAGGTTAGCTTTGTTCCTTATGTTCTATATCCTCGTGTTATATATACCTTCCTAACCGTGGTCTTGTGTTGTGCGTCAGAAAAATGTCCTGATAGACCCCTGGACGAGAAGTTTGTGACCCATGTACATCCTTTGTTTTGTGACTGTGTGGCTGACACACATGTCATGCTTCTTATTGGTTAGGTTAGTATTTTAGTTATTAATTTTTATTTATTAAATTGTAGCTGGCTGTATGGCTATAAGCCTTTATTCCAAGAAAAAAAAAGTATGAAATGTTTATATTTGACATTGACTGATAAAAAACAACATATTTTCACCTATCTATTAGTTAATTAGTATTCGATCCTATTTACTCCATGTGTAAAAATGAATTATTTATTATTTGCTTGCTTATAGTAACGAAATATATTCTTTACAGGATTTTGCAAACAGCGGAAAGAAAAAATGTCTTCTTGCTCATCAGAAAAACAAATAATTCATTTTTAAACATGCATAGAGTATATAGGGTCCAACACTAGTTAGCTAACAGATAGGTGAAGATCTGTTGTTTTTTATCAGTCAATGTCAAATATAAATATTTCATACCTATTCATGGATATTGCCTTGGTTTTGCATGGAACATCGTTATGAGTGGCTTTGTGCTTTTCTGATGAGCTGAGAATAAGGGCGAAAAATGTTTCAAAGGCTAAGTATTTCCAAGAAACTAAATGAGAGATTTTATGAAAATGTAATTCATTAGAATGAAAGAAAAATTAAAGCCAAGGTAAATAAATTAATTTCAGGCCTTTGTTCTCATTTTTAACTGAATTTACATACCGTAGGGGGTCATGTAGATACTAGTTTAATCTGCTTAGCCGTAGGGGACTATGTTGGATGCTAGTGTTATAATGAAAATGTCAAATAAGCAATTGAGCGAACGAACAAAATTTTAACTTGCTAGCATAACCAGAAATCAGGTTATCGAAAGAATGCAAAGATTACATTTTCATACTTTTACATATAGTTTTTCTTTCAGTTCTTATAGATATTTTTTCTTTCCGCTGTTTTCAAAATTCTATAAAGAATATGTTTCATTAGTGGTTTGTCTAGAAATAAATATACAGTCTTCACTGAATATTTGACCAAAGTCGGTAATATACATGGTTTAAGAAATATTGGCTTCTATGTTTTAAAATTCGTTCGTATCGAAACTAACATTTTGTGACCCTCTCCCTTTTTAGTCTGTACTCTTCATTTTTATATATGTATATATATATTTTTTTCATTAAGTACATTTAGAATTAGTTGTAGTACCTCCGCCACGTTTTCTCAAGTTTTTATTTAAAGCTTCATATTTGTTAAAGTCAAAGTAAACGATTTTAAAGTTAAATGGAATTTCTTAAAGTTTAACGTTCTTTTAAATTAATGAAAAAATACGATAGAAGATGTTACTTATGATGATGAAAAAGTTTTAATATAAGAAGAAAAAGAGGCTCACAAGGAGAATTAAAACTGTACAAAGAAAGTTGTTAAAAATATTTTCTATTTTAATTTTTTTAAAAACCATAACTACTCAAAATTATATAAAATATGATAAAAACATAAGCTTAAACAGCAAAATACAAAAAATTATATACAAATTTTATTTTGCAAATTGTATTTTACCCAAAAATCTACTATACATCGTACAGAAAAAATACCATCAGATTTTTTTTTATAAGTTTCTTTAAAAAATAAATTTAGTGTTTTGCGAACGTAGATGCGTCTTGTTATATTCTTTAAGAACTGAAAGTTGATATAGTTAAATAAAACTAAAATTGTTTTAAACGCTAATGGTACTTCGATACGAAAAGTTATACAATTGCTAATTGCAGTTAGTGCTTAAACGGGGTCACCTTCCAAGGAAATATGGCGATCTCGCATCACATTCTAGAGGCTTGTATTTAATCGCGTACGTAGAAACTATGCAATTTTAGGCGAGAATTGAATGCTGGATATACCATCCTTCGGAGGGGATATAAATCAGTCGGCCATTGCCTATTAGATGGTGGGCAAGTAAAAAATTCGTATCTACTATTCTTGCGAGGAGAGGTTCGGCAAAATATCCAGATTAGGGCCCGGTGAATGGACTTAGTAGCAGAAATGGGCTGTCATTATATAAGCGAATTAATATTTCTGGAGATATTTAAGAAATGCGAAATTTTCGATATTTAAACTCCGTTTCTCCAATGAAGCGCCACCTATAGAAATGTAAACATATGTTTTTTTAAACAATACACTTTGAAAATACACCATGATCCGGTTTTCTACTTTTTTCCTGAGTTTCAAGGTTTTCTTCGTCTTTGAAAACTAGATGTGACTTACCTTGTAACTTGACTTCTAGCGGATAGAGGGCTGAAGTTATAACACACCTAGACTTATCCACTTAGGTGCACTAAGTAAACCGTCAATGAATTTCAAATTTGTCTTCAGTAGGGTCTTAACTGATCCACTGTAGCGAGTGATGTGCTCAGGAAATGATCCAATGATTAAATTTCGCTTATCGTTTGGTGAATATCGCAACACCACTCGGTAAATTTACTGACGCTACTCTGAAGACCGCCAAAATTACTCAAAATAAAAGTATTTAATAACAGTAATTGATTTAAATTGATCCTTTTCATTATTTATTACAATTTTAATATTTATTATTTATCAATAAATAGGGATGTTTCGATACCACAACCATAGCAGTATCAATACTTGGATCGATAGTGATATCGAATGAAATGTATCATATCAGGAGAAAAGTATCGATACCAGTTAGTATCATCCAGTGTTGCCAACTCTGTTAGGATGATCAAAGAAAAAACAGTAGAAAACGGGGAACACAAATGTAATATAAAGTAACACAAATTGTGTGAATAATGTTAACTGCTATACATATAATTTAATAATGTTAGAATGTTCTTTTCTGATGAAATTTACTTTTCTCTTTATTCTCTTATGTGTTAGCATTTTTTATATAAAATGAATGTTTGTTTATATCTTATTCACTATACGACTTTGACATTGGTTGTCATTATTGAAAGATATTTTTATTGATAGGTGAGAGTCTGCTTTTAAATGACATTAAAACGTATCTTCGAGACAAATTTTGGAAGTAAATGACGTCAGAGTTTCTTGCGTATTGGTTCATGTTTAAAGCAGTATACTTCTGAAGTTACTTGTCAAACTGATCTCGGATTTTCAGTGTTGTAATTATTCGACGATAACCTCGTATAAACGTACTAAAAAATGCAATATGAAAGACTAAATGACCCCATTGTTCCAGTTGATGCGGTATTCTTCTTTGTTGGTGGATTTTGAAAATTTCCGGTAATACCTTAATAAAATAATTGATCTATATGCAAAAAAACTGTCGATTTAGCAGATCGGACAAAAAACAGGGAAGAAAACCACAAAACTGTAGATCTACTGAAAAACAGTAGTGTTAGTATTTAACACTGGTATCATCGATACTTTTAAGAAAAAATCATAGTAGAAAAAATGTTCCTGCGGAAATTTGTTTCATAATACGGTATATTTTTTACTTAATTCAAATATCAAATAAAAAATGTGTATATGCGCAGGCCTTTTAGACTTATATTTTGTGGCTTTAAGAATGGTATTATTTTTCATAAATTTTTTATTTGTCTCTTTTTGGAACTTAGGAGTGTCGAGCATATACATAAATGTATGATTAAATGAATAATAATAATAATAATAATAATAATAATAATAATAATAATAATAATAATAATAATTTTTTTTCTGATTGACATAGCCATACCAAATACTCACAGACTACGACAAGCACATGCGGAAAAACTTAATAAATACAGTGAACTTGCAGAAGAAATTAAAAAGATGTGGCAACAAGACAAGGTATCCATTGTCCCGATCGTTCTGTCCTCAACTGGCGTTATTCCTAATGACTTGAAGAAGGGCCTGGACACACTCGGCCTTAGTCAGCATATTATTGGTCTGATACAGAAAGCTACGATACTCAGCACTTGCAATACAGTCCGGAAGTTTTTAAATCTACCAACTTAATAAACCTACAATAGAAACTTATTATCTTGCTTTAAAGAGCCGATAATAAGCGAACCCCACCCTCAGTGTGTGAGAACTTTGGATAATAATAATAATAATAATAGGAAGAGGAAGAGTGGGCAGGTAAGTCGCTGCATGGTAGATATGCTTCAGACTTAAACAGTGCCGAAGTAGATAAGAGGCTATCCACAAAGTCCTTGGCTGATGGACAATTGCAAGCTGAAACGGAAGGGTTCATAGAAGCGATACAGGTCCAAGTGGTGCCTACTAGAAACCACAGAAAGTACATCCACAAGGAAAATATACCATCAGATAAATGCAGATTATGCTCCACAACAATAGAGTCAATTCAACACCTTTCTGCCGGCTGCACTTACCTTGCCCCAAAAGACTACCTGGACAGGCATAATAAAGTTGCTGGAATAGTCCATGAAGCAATCTGTAAACGAAAAGAATTAGTACAAAACGTCACACCGTATTACAAATACTCACCTTGTCAGATCTTTGAGAACTGTGACATTAAAGTGTACTGGGACACGCCTATTATAACAGATATAGAGGTACCACATAACAGGCCTGATATTTTAGTAATCCACAAGAAGGATAAGTGGGCCCAAATTATAGATGTAACGATTCCACTTGACAGCAACATCAAGGCAGCAAGGAATATGGAAAACTACTAAAGTATCAGGACCTGGCTTATGAACTAAAACATATATACCAGCTTGATACTGTAACTATTCTACCTTTATCATAACAACCAACGGGTTAGTGGACAAATACCTACCTGGTAATTTAGAAAAAATGGGACTGTCAGACGGAAAAAATAATCACCCTATCACAGAAATCTGTCATACTATCGACATGTCGCACTATCCGCCATGTATTAGCCACTGACGGCACGCTGGCCTCTAGGGGCCCCGTGTCTGACAGAAATCATGACATCAACGCAAGTTGTGGTTATAAAAATAATAGTAATAATAATATTAATACAATAATATAATAAAAATATATAATGTATAAAATGAAAACAGTAAGTAAACAAGCAAACTTTATAAGTGTAATTATAATTTAACTCTCCATCACTGTAGTCCCCTAAGAATAAAACCTTCCTTAGCCTCTTCCTTGATAGCTGATTCCGGTCCCTGGCCATCGTTTCCCCTCTGCTCTTGATAAAAGGCGTTTTGCCGGCATTCAATTTGTGCAGGTTTGGAAATACCTGTTTCATGTGTGTCCCGTGGGCCATTTATTTCAGTTAACTCCAAAAGTTGTCACCGCTTATGTAACTAAAGCGATCCAAATATATTTTTACTTACAATAGTATCTCACAAATGGCACAAAGTGGAATACCACTGGCCTTTTTAAATATGGCATCAGTCGATGTAGCAGTATGCAATATTTTAGTGATACCGATACCAGCTAAAAAGTATCGATACTGGTATCATATCGATAGTATCGGAAGGTCCCTATCAATAAAATACAAGAGAATTAGGATGTAAATTAGTTTTTTTTTAATTTTCAATCATTGATTCCGGATATAATCATGATGACATTTTTGATTTGATTCCATCAACTTTTGCTGCATTTGCACATTGATCGAACAAAAAAATATGTATAAAATTGTATGTATAAACATTTTTCATATTTGGATGCACATTTAGTGCTCATTTAGCCTTTTTTACTCAAAATTAAAGATATACCTGTTCAAAGTAATTTGAAAACAAAATAAACACTCCTAGAGCAATTCTTATGCATATTCTTCTCAATACCGGCATATTTTTAAAACATTCAGCAAAAGGCTCTTCGATAATAATAATCTGTCCGATAACATAATAAAATTTTACCTTATTTTCACAATATTCCAAGTTTAAACACTATATAAAGTCAACATAATTTTAATTGGGTCTTTTAGGACTACGGTCCAGGTGAGGTACCACCGCCAGGTGTAAGCGTGTATAACGAGGATGATTACCGTTCACCAAGCGAGGATTCCGGTTTGGGAATGGGTATTTCGGATAGAAATTCAAGGTAACTAGCGAAAATTTTCACATAAACGTCTTGAATGCAAATTTTAATTGGTCATACCGGGTGTTAATGGACTTTTGGGTTTTATACAAAGAGGATTGGATAGAGTCTAGGGTTCCATCAGGCCATAATGAATTTTCCGTTTAAGAGTATCAGCGCTCGCTATGATTCGGATGCGTAACTAAATTCCCCCACTACCATCCTCACTATCAGAACAGAAAACAGGAATATCGAGCAAACGTTCCCTGTAGGTCGTGTGTGTAATTAAATTTCCCCGCTACCACAGTTACCGGTAAATTTAAACTCAGAAACCTGGAGTTTGTGCCACTACATTTCTTAAAAATTGAAGGTGATGTAAGCAAATCTATATAAACAAGTACATTATTTTTCAAAATTTACATTTTGTGTTGCATACTGAACTGCAATACGAATACAACTAAAAACATTATAGGACATACAAATATTCCTATATTATTTAAAATCAATTTTACAATTAACAACACGGCAATTGTATAAGATTTTTTTTACTTCTTTTGTGTCAACGTGTTACCATGCAAAACATTTGTGTGTATAGAACAGACACTCTGTATAATGCTTACAAAAATACTAATGTTATGATGTGTTCAAACAATCGCCATTTAACACCCAAAGAATTCTGGTATGTTCTTGCCAAGGTCTGAGATCTGTTAAACTATAGCAAGGAATTTGTAGACTAGATCCAACGTTGGTTATGTGTTTGAGGGTTTCGCATCCGATCCAATAGAGGGCGCTGCTGTCTGTGTAAGCGAACCTTCCTGTCTGTCTAATCCTCTTTGGTTTTATACTAATTGAGCCAGAAAAGCGAAATTTGTTGTAGGTATATTTGAGTTGCTCACACTTTTCTTACATTTCTGATTTTTTACTGATATGACCCTTGATTTTTAAACGGAACATTTCATTAGAGCTGGCGGTATGGGCGCATGAGCATCGATACATTTTGGACGAAGTTTTTTTTGCTAAAAGCAGTTCAGGAGACACTACCGATTATGAAAGTCCATGTTACGAGAGGGTAACCTAGTCTGATATTGTTCAAGATAATTTTGTTTATAACAAAAGGAAATTTTACATTTTTCAATGAAACAAATTTATGTTTTTTGACCGATTTCCAACAAGCCACAAAGTTGATATTTTCAATGTTATTATAGTTTTTAAAAATTTAAAAATCACCAAATTCTCGTTTTTTGACGCACTAAAATTATGATATAAAAATGTTTTTCGCATTAATAAAGTGGCACTTTACCACGTGAAAATGTCACTTAATATATACAGAGTGTAATCAGTGTCATGTCATTAAAAAAAAACTGGTAATGGGGACCGACTAGACAAACAAAAAACATTTATGACTTTTCCCTCTAGGGGCATTTTGAAAAAAACTGACTGATCTAGGTCAACATTTTTAATATTATGGTAGACAACAATTGAGAACCACTGCTTTTATTGGTTAATGGACTTGTAGTTCCCAATTACACAACTTTTGAATTGTCATACAAAAGTGCTTGCCTGCACACGCGGTGGTCTGCGGTGTCAAAGCAAAGGCCTTGAATCATCGACCGCCTTTGATGAACCGCCTCAACTGAACTGAGGCAATTAAAAAGAGGTAAATAATTCGTTCTCTCTTCGTGCACAATTGCAAGCAAATAATGACCATAGAGGTTTAAACAAAGCATTTCTTTACATGTGTGTTTTTTTAATTTGGAACAAAATATTGGATTGTTTATAATTTAGAAAATTTAAATGTGGATTATTAACATTTGTAATATAAATGAGTGTCCTGGGTTAAAAGCTTACTACCTACCTACCTAAATGATTCAAAATCTCTGCATACGCACATACGCACTTCGGTCAACGCTAAACACTAAACTATCAACTAATGTTGTCAATAAAGAAAAATAAAATAAAAACTTGGTACAAAAGGCAAAAAGGAATACAAAAAGAACGAACAAGTAAGTTGTGTCTGTACGTAATCAAGAATTTGACAACTTGAACGGTAAGTCAATAAAATATATCTTAACTATAAATACACAATGACGCGAAATTCAAAAATAACAAAAACAACAAACGGCGGGTTGGACGTGTGTACATAACGAAACACCCACAGTAACTAAAATATTGCACAAGGGAGAGTTAGAGTATAGTTTTCTTCAGATCAGATCTAGATCTAAACCTACCTCAATGTTCCAGCAGTTCTCAAAAAATGTTATTGAAAATTTGCGAAATTTTTGTTTATTTTTTCTCTCCAAAACTATGAGCTTTAGACCCCATGTTATAAAAGTTTTTTTTGTTTGTCTTGTCGTTCCCTACCACCAGTTTTTTTTTAATGACATGAAACGAATTACACCCTGTATAGCAATGTTAGTGTTAATAAAAACAGTTTGACTCACAGAATATTTCATATACCTACTTTCTCGTATTTTTCCTTGGATTTTAAAGGAAGTAAGATCGAAGATGTTTCTCGAGCGGCATTTAAAATGCCTTCAGAACAATTTTCTAAATATTTTTCAGCAGCAAGACTCATTATTATAATTAACATATATATTAGGATCAATTTGACTCAGAAAAAATATACTTCGTTATTATACAGGGTGTTGTATATGAGAGGGACATAGCTTAAGAGGAGGTAGAGAACATCAGTGGTTATCAGAACCTCCCATAGAAATTTCTCATTGGGTCTTTACGAAGTTACAAGGTGTAGAATACTATAAACATAAGCGGTCATCAGGCTCCTAAACAATCATGGACATTTTGCAAACGAAACATGAAAAGGTCGATAGAATGACATATGATGATTTTGCACTTATATTAATTATATTTGTATACAGAACAGTATTATCTAAAACTAGTGTTGTGTTTAAGAATTAAATGTGGTCATGTCAGAAAAAACTTAGACGTCAAGAAATGTGTGGGTACGCTGACTTTATTAAACCTACATCAAATAAATGATAAATGTTTCACTGACACTAAAACTTTAATGGAAATTATATTATTTGCAAAAAGATTTACTTTAATTTTAAGTATTTTACCTAAATCTGTGGCGAAAACTTAGATTTGACTTTCAATTACAGTAGAAAGAACTGTTACACATAAAATATCACCTTTCTTTTACAAAAATCAAGCCATTAGGTAAATACTCCTAGAACTGATAATGGAAGGAAATGAGAAAAAATGGATGTAAAGTGATGTAATCGGGAAGTTCAATTTTTTCTATTCTTTTTATTTTAGACATGTAAATGAATCGAAAACCGAAAAAATTAGCAAAATCGGGCCTCGGCTTCGCTAGAAAAGCGCATAAAAGTGCATTTTTGATGCATTTTGAGTGCATCGCTACACTATTTTTTAAATATCTCCGGCTCTATTGGTCGTAGAAAAATAAAAAAAGACTAAGGTACTCGTAAATGAATATGCTATTGAACTGTTGAGGTATAGTTACATTAAAAGTACATTCTAACTTCAAATATTTCAAATTACTCGATTTGTTATTTATTTCTATTAACTAATAATGCAATACATGGGGCAAGAATCATCAAATTTTACGAGAATTGGAGAAAATATGTACTTTTATGCTCTAAATACATGATCAAATTTTTTAAAAGAATACTGTTCTTTTTTGTGAACTTATGCCTTAATCTGTTTATCAAGTTAAAATGTAATTTTTTTAATTAAAAAAGAAAAAATCAAACTTCACTATATTGACATATTTTCATAAATTCTTATACCGTATTTGATTCTTTTTCTCTCAAGTGTCGATGTTTTTACTTTTTTCATTTCTAAAATTGAAATATTTTTTATTTCAGCATTTTATTCCGCTGAATAAGCGTGTCAAAATCCTATGGAATTAGCTACTTTAGGTCCGTTTTACTCGTATATATTGTTGCGTGTTTCTGCATTTTTGAAACACCCTGTAAAAGTCCGTACCTAGGTTCTAAATAATTTTAACAAGTGGTAATCACTAACATTTTATTTAATAACTTCTCAGAACTACACAATACTTTTCCTTAACAAAAATACATTTCTAATGAACTAAAACAAAACAACAAAGTTTATTACTTCAAGTTTACACCCTGTATTTACTTTCGATTTCTAACCTAACCACTTTTTAACTTTTCTCCTTTCCGAACTGCGAACTTCCCGCCATGGATTTCACCTCATATACTTTAAAGACGTTACCAGGGTCATCTAGAACCAAATCGAAAATCTTCTTCCACCACACTCCAGAAAACTCGATCTCCTTCTATACGCTTCTAGAAAGCATACTACCGTCTCAGAGATGGCATACATAAATCCCAGGCATTGTATTACTGGTTGCCTATCCATTGGTACTTAATTTTAGGTAGTAGTCATGGGCGTAACAGTCTGCACTTCCTAGGGGATGTAGTGCATAACAATATACGCTAAAAATTCTGGTATTTCTTGCTATACTACTAAATAACATAATGTTTGCGCTATATATAGTTAAGTTTTTTTATTGTTACTGTTACTATTAGTTTTTGAAGATTTTGGGCACGAATATTGGCACTTTTAGCACTTTTAGGTTAGGTTTTCTCAAAATTGTGACGTGATGGCGCAAAACGGCTACTTATTTGAGTTAAGAAAAAAAACCTTGCGGGTCAGTGTAATTATTTAACTGTCATATAATCGTCATAATTTAATTAAATTTCATTTTATACAAAAGTTATATGAAACTCTGGCATAATAGATACAGTACTATATGAAAACATAAAAAAAAAATGAAATTTAAATATTTTTTCTTTTAATTAGAAAAAAGCCATTTTAACTTGATAGATTCTAGCATATGTTCATAAGAAAGTACATAGAAAAACCTACACATTTTATCCAATTTTAGTAAAGATCTGGTGATTGTACCCCACGTATTGCATTATTAGTAAAAAGAAAATCGAGAAATTAGAATTCTTTGAGGGTAGGATGTACTTTTGATGTAACTATACCCTAACAGTTCGATAGTCTATTCATTTACGAGTATCTTAGTTTTTCTTTTATTTTTCTACGGCCAATAGAGTCGGACATATTTAAAAAAGAGTATAGCGATGCACTCGAAATGCATCGAAAATGCACTTTTATGCGCCTTTTTCGCAGCCCAATTTTGCCATCTCTTTCGGTTTTCGACTCATTTGCATGTATAATATTAAAAAAAAAAACAAGAAGATTCAACTTCCCACTTACATCACTTTTAAATTCTAATTTCCCTTCACTAGGACTATACTAAAACCGGAAGTGTACGCAATATTTAATAAATTGAACAACAATAAATTTTTAGTTATGCGCAAACATGCGCAACACCATCTTTTGTGCCTGATTAATTTCAACGTTTCTTCCACCTACTCCCACCTAAAAGGCAATACGGGCAATTTCGTACACTTCATGATTTCAGTGTAGTGGGTATTATATAATATTTATAGCTAATATGAAACAATTTCTTTGAGAACATACAGTTTTGAAATTTTCGAATTTGGTAGAAATGTTATTAACATTTTTTCGCGTTTTTAGAATACGTCCACCAAGTGCCACTGGAAAAACAGTATCAGATTTTAATGATGAAGATCACCAAAATCAGGTGACTAGTAATTGTGTTTTTCATCCTGTTCTCTTCTTTCTCTATCTTGGTAGGCTTGTAGAAATACAAAATAAGTCTCAGTTATCACTAGTTTCTGTTATTAGCCGACCTTGAGACATATTTTGTTTATAGCACTGGCACCGACATATCTCTATCATACTCCCCTGCACTTCTATATTACCTGTCTTTACCTGTTTAGACATTATTTTTACTAAATCGTTTATGCTTGTTGTTTAGCATAGTTTTAGTGTTAGATGTTTCTAATTTTCTTTAGCTAGTTCTTGTACAGGTTATGTGTTGTTAAAATATTATGTGATGTAAATGAAAATATATAGGATGTTCGAATATTCCGTGTCCATATTTCAGGTGATGATACTACAAAAGAAAATATGAGGAATAATTCATATGAACATGGATCTAGAAATGCTTGCTGGAAGAAATACGCCCCTTTGAAGATATTAGCCAGGGGTAGTTTTTATTTTATTAAATTTTTGATCTACGGTTAACATACAACATTGTTGTCAACTGTAAAAAAGGTTATTAAAATGAGGTAGAGAATAGGCAAAATCTCAATTAGTAGCTGCGTCCTGAAGAGGTCGTATATTACTTTTGTCATATTTTTTACCCTTTCACTTTTTTATGTACTGAAATATAAAACTAGGATTCTTAAGTAATTCTTGCACATAAAATTCTCGTTGCTAATAACATGTTCAACTCATCGATTTGGAGGAAAACTAACTTAAAATAAGTTAGTGCATAATCCACTTATAGTGTGAACAAAACACTGAAATAGACATTACCAGTTTGCACCAGAAACGCAAAGAAAATTTTAGTGCCAGATCAATTTTCGCAAATCATTAAAATATAATTAAAAATGGGTATGAGGCATTATATTTATAGTAGCTAACTAGATAGTACAGAACCGAGATATTGGCAAAAAAATGAATTTTGTGTGATATTGCCCCCGGAACACCCCCAACGTCGTTGGCGGAACTCGCGTCTAATAATATTCCAGTGTAACTTTTAATTATTTTGGTATTTGTGGAAACTAGAGGCACCGCGCAATGTGAAATTAATGAGTCATTTTTACAATTCTGGCCCACGCTCAATGTTTTATCAAATTGGATGAAATTAGACGCAAAATGTTCGAGAAAGCTGGTACATTATGAGGTAACTGCTGGTTTCACAATTAAGATGTTATATGCCAATTAGCAGCCGCCAAAACCCCGCGAAAATAAAAAAAAATAAAACTTTTTAAAATTTGTTTCGTCTAAGTTTTTGTTTAACGCATTTCTATGCCTTAAAAGAATGTTTTTGGAATCGCTTATTACGAATTCAATATTTATTTTAGCCAAAAGTGGTCCAAGTGTGCTCATTTTGGTCTAAAGTGGTCCAAGTTCAAAATATTGGTCATTGACATGTAATACCTTAATTGTAAAACCAGCAGTTACCTCATAAAGTACCAGTTTTATTGAAAGTTTTGCGTCTGATTTGATCCAATTTGATCAAAAATTGAGCGTGGGTTCATTAAATGACAACTCATTAATTTCACAATGTGGACCATCACACCGAAATTCTAACCCCGTCCATTTGCAATAATAAAATATTCGAATCCGTTATTTTAGAAAACGGTTAATGCCCTGATTAAAGTTCATATGTTTGTCAATATGATGACATATTTTTAACTCTGAATGCAAATATTCCAACGGTATTATTAATAAATAAAATCTGGCCGCCATCGATACCTTCCTCTGGAACCATTTCTGAATCCATGTTCATTGAAATGCAGAATAATCTCTTGAATGATGTGCGGTTGGTATATACTGTCGGAAATCCGGCTTAAATTACAATGTTTATTCATTTATTTCCATAAGTACTAGTGTAGGCATATTACATAGACCAGGATGTATTATCAGTAAGCATATTACATAGACCAGGATGTTTTATCAGTAAAAGATTTAATGTTGCCAAGATGTTCTTTACTTGATTGCGTTTCTAAGCGCGAGTTTAACCAAAATCAGCTCCATCGGAGACTAATTTTCAAAATTGTGTAGCCACCGTCGCGGGTTAAGCCGACGCACGGTGAAGATTTCTCAGAATTTATTGAATTGGAATCACTTCTCTTTTTTTCTCTTTGTATATATTTTTTCATGTGTACCTAGAATTCTCTGCAAAAAAGTAAAACATTATTAGAAGTAGAGGGATGATAAAGAGATTAAAGAGAAATGTCAATATTTCGATCTTCGGTTTTTTTTTTTCCATTCTTTGGGACTTCCTGCCATATGTATTGTTTTCTTGTTAAGCGGTTCTCTGGGAATCTACAAAATATCACAATTAACCAGTATGTTACTGGTAAATAACCTCTACGCCTGTGACTTTTACGTCAAAGGATCAGTTAGAGGTTGGTTTTTTAAATAAATAACACAAGTTAATAAAAACTTGAAATTAAATATTTCGACGACGTTTCGGAAATCTGTTTCCTTTTTCAAGGTTTTTTTGAAAAATATTTTTTACTGTGTATGATAAATACACAGCTCTAAGAATGTTTGTTATATTCAATATCCATAGATACTTACTATTTACATAGAACTGTTGATATAGTTAACAGTTTTTTTTAGTTTTTATACAATGTTAAGTTTGTGAAGTTCTTCTTTTAACATTGGCAACGAAGTTGTACAGACATCTACGGAACAATTCGACACGCATCTATCCTCATTCAATAATATTGTCGCCAATTCTTTAATTTTTCTTTTTTTGCTATCTGCCTCTTTGGTTAAAACTTTTGCCAAGTCCCAATTTATTCTATGTCCGTTCTCCCAAGCGTGTTCGCAGATCTTGGACCACTCAATTTCATTTTCTCTGATATAATTTTGATATTCACCCAGTCTTCCACTAAACAGTCTGAATGACTCACCCACGTAATGTTTGTTGCACTCACACGGAAAACTATAAATGCAGTTTTTTGAATTTTGCTAGTGGTTCTTCAGTTTTGCCTTTGTCAGAATAGATCTTAAAGTGTTGTTTACTTGAAATACCGTCCTTATAACAAACCTATCACCGATACGGTGCAACTATGGATATTGAATATAACAAACATTCTTAGAGCTGTGTATTTATCATACACAGCAAAAAAGATTTTTCAAAAAAGCCTTGAAAAAGGAAACAGATTAGATTTCCGAAACGTCGGCGAAATATTTAATTTCAAGTTTTTTATACTTATTTGTGTTATTTATTTTAAAAAAGCAAGCTCTAACTGATCCTTTGACGTAAAGGTCACAGGCGTAGAAGTTATTTACCAGTAACATACTGGTTAATTGTGATATTTTGTAGATTCCCAGAGATCCGCTTAAAAAGAAAAAAATACATGTGGCAGTAAGCCCCAAAGAATTGAAGAAATAATTAAGATAATGCCACAAATAACATTTAGACAATATTCGATCTTCGAGTGAAACTTTTAATACCTAGATAAAACAAAAGAAATCATTTCGGTTCATAAAAATGTGTAAATACGTCTTAAAACAAAAATCATCCATCTCTCCAGACAATGGGAATTATTAATTCCTTTTCAAATTAAACTCTATAGGGTCCTAAAAGTTATCCCATAAGTAAGAAAATAAGAATATCGCGCATTTACAACGTTTGCTACTCATTTGCGATTTTCACAAATTATTATTAATTATTCAAATTCCAGTTTGTGTCAACATTTAAAGTTTTTTGAATTATTCAAATAAATTACCACTGTTTGAACAATCTTAAAAAGTATTAAAAATGTTAACTTGACTTGAATTAACAATAATTTGCGAAAAAAGCAAATGAACGTAAAAATACGATATGCTCTATTTTTGCTCTTATGGGATTACTTTTGGGAAAATATAAGAGTCTGATCCAGGTTCAATTTGAAAAACAATGATTAATTCCTACTCTCAACAAGTTTGAAGAGGGAAATTGTGTGATATTTATTTCAATAGATTTTGAGGATTCTGTCGCAAAATGAAAACATATCTTTTTCATAAGAAATACACTAGCGACCAACATTTACCATAATTTTGAACATGACTTTTAATTGTGCTTGTTTCGTTTAGTAGGTTAACTATTCTGATAGTAAGGCCATATTGACTTTACGTGTAAATGATTTTTTCTTCAAATAAAGGGCGTGGAGTTTTTTTCTCAAAAATGTAAGACACCCTGTGGGGGTCACCAGTAGGAATATTAAAAACCAGGTTAGACCCAATTGTAGTCTCATGTTTTTTTAACACATTAGTTTTTAATACATTTTTTTATCATTGCTATTTAGAGAGATATACCATGAGGAATAGAAAATTAAACATGTTTATATTTTGGATGCCATTCTCTTGCTACCCAACTGATTCGAATAAACTTGGCGTCATAAGGTAGGCAATTTTGTATGCTACAAAGCCTAAAGTTCAAAATTGCAAACATCAAAAACAGCAAAATGGCGGCAACTTTTAGATGTTGGAATGTTTCTATCCACGTTACATATGAATTTTAACATTAGAAATGTTAATGTTCGCGTATAGGACAAAAGTTACGAGTTTTCCAAGGCCGTCGACACGAAAGTATCAAGGTCAGATGATGTAATATTGAGAGAGAGAGAGAGAGAGAGAGCGCGCCTGTTACTATGTGGGAAGAGATGCGGTTTAGTAGGTCAGCGCCGATCGATATTGTATCGCCTGTTCAACTATTTCTTCCGTGCTTAGCGCTGTTTGTCAACTCCTGGGCACGCCGAATTTTTATTTTATTTATTTTGTAACGATTAATGAATTTTTTCACAAATTCAGGTTTCATTTCACGGCAGAACTAATGTTTTTCTTCTTTTTCCTATAGTGAGTTCAATCATTCATTGTTAGGTGGTTAGGGTAGTTAGGTTGATTTTTATTTTGCTATCTAATTGTTAATAACTATCAGAGCCGCAGGCACTATTAGCGTCGCAGACAAAGGGGGTGCGGAGGGTGTCCCACCGCTTTTTAACATTGGAAATGTTAATGTTCGTATATGGAGTCAAAGTTTTATCTAAGGCCGCCGACATGAGAGTTGAGATCAGATGACGCAATATTGAGCAAGTGTGCACAATATGAGTATGCGCGGAGAACATGAAGTTATAATGCGGTTGTGGTCACCGCCAATCTTAGTCGCCATGGATTCACAGAATTTGACAAATAGCGAATAGTTCTTTTTGTAACAAGTACCTAAAATCATGTTTCTTGGGATGGATCGTAGCTGTTTCCGGACGAGGCGAAGCCGAGTTTGGAATACGTTTATGTTTTATGTATCGTGTTATCATTTCCAATGTCTCGATGGTTGCAAGGATTGAGAAATCTGTGAATTTTTTAAATTAATTATGTAACGACATATCCTACGACAATTATCCTTTCTCTTTATTTTAAGACTAGGTTGACCAATTAGGAACTGCTAGTAAACGTTTGAAAATACACAGGTAATTATTGCCTAGGTCGCTATGAAAAACAAGTAATAAAACCTAGTGGCCTAGTGGTACGTTATCTGTTTGTGTTTTGATAAATTAAGTAACAAATAACAACATCCAAAAATTAGAAATTTTAAATTTTCTGCACTCAGTATGTCTCCTAGTAAAGATAAGAAAATGTACTAAAACAAAGATGTTAAGAGCGAGAGAAGCTATAATTGGATCTAAACTGTATTTTAATTTTGTTGCTGGTGATACTCACAGGGTTTTTGAATTTTTGAAAATAAATATACCTACCTTTATTCTAGCACCCTATATTTAAAGAAAAAATAATTTTTATATCAAATCAACATGGCTTTACAGCCCAGAAGAGAATACCTACAGAACAAAAATAATGAGAACTGGACAAATGATTTAGAAAAAGTCCACTTTACAATCATAATAAATGGATAGTACGTTAATTTTGGCCATCATCGTATATGGGAAGCGTCATCGTATATGGGAAGCGTCATGACCGTGGAGACACATGTTAATATTAATCGATTTTGTTCAAATACGGAGATTATTGTTTGCGATTTTAGACCAATTTAACATTGAGACAAAAAATGTAACTTTATTTTTTTGAGAAACGTTAATTACTTGAACTATAACTAGATGCTTTACAAAATAATTGCATTAAAATATACGTATAACTTTTAAGCATTTTTTGGTGTCCGAGAAATATATCATAAGTTATTACATTTTCAAAGCAATTGAATTTATTCCATACATCGTTTATCACCACGCACCACACTGAATAACTGTATTTTATAGTTAATACCTGCTTCATTAGTTTACGCGTACATATATCAGAATTTGTAACAAATGTAATTTATTATGGCTTCGTACAAAACGTTATCAGGACGCTTACAATATCCATTTCGATTCCAGGAATACGTGAGTGGAGATGAAGAGAATCCCGCGGATGCAAGAAACAGGAGACACTCCAGTCCTGGGGAATCTAGATCTGGAAGCACAACGGCTTTACACCAACAGGATTATCCGGATTCGGTAAGTCTTATTTCATTCTTTATTGAGCTAAACGACTAATATAGGCCACTTTCTATAATTGGTAACCGGGATTTTTATGTGGCAATTTTGACAAATGATCACTGCATGTAAGGCAGACATTCATTCATCATATTTATTGAAACTTTTTTTTTTAAAACGTATCATTTTATTAATATATCCTCACTTGTTGTTTAGGTATTTCAAGATCAGTTCTAATATAGGCAATACTTAGATTACCTATGACGCACTAATAGTAATGAAAAAGATAATAAACTTGAAACAATCTTATAAATATTGGAGAAAGTGAATGCATAAGAACATATACAGAGTGTTTCTTAATGACGTGCTAATATTTTAGGGTGTGATTCCTTAGGTCATTTAATGACGAAAAGTTTATATGGTTTAATTTTTTGCTACAGGGTGTTGAAATTTTAATGTTTTAATCATTATATTTTAATATCCCAGAAAGCACTTTGGACAACATTTCGACTTTGGTATGTGTTAATAGGATATAAAATTACATATATTAGTTAGAAAAGTTATTTTATCGCTCCACCAGTGGCGTCCCTGCGAACATGTCTTCTGATATTTTTGACCAAAAAAATGGCACGCCACTGGCATTTTTCCATGAGGATATTTTTCCTGATTAGCCTGGTCATAAAAACGGTTCTTAATTGAAAAAATTAAATTCAAATTGTTTCCTTTAGCAGTATTGACTAATAATACTTTTTGAACACATAAATCTAGTTATCTTGGAATAAATGACGTTTTTGCGAACATCGTTTTCAAAACAATATTTGTAACATAAAGTAAGTTGTTGTGCCCAAAACCATCTCATCTTATTATTTCTTCGATATTTAGTGTTTCATATGGTCGCGGAGAACCTCGGCAATGGCCAGCAAGATCCCCCGATCTCAGTAGTTTGGATTTATTTTTGTAGGGCCATATTAAAGCCCTTGGTGCACTAAACTTCCATTATCACTTCAGAAGATTTCAGGTGGCCATTCCCTAGAAAGAGACATCCGATAGGGAAATATTTATTATTCTTGGCCATAACTTTTTGTTCTTAGTACGTATGATTAAAAAAACTATACGATTACCCAAGTAGAACCATAACAAGACTATTATTATGAATTTTCACTCAATAATTTCAGTGGTTTGCAAAATAGACAGATTTGAATTTAAAAATTATGTTAATCTTCCTATTTCATAGTTTTAAATCTAGCTATTTTGCAAACCGCTGAAATTATTGAGTGAAAATTCATAGTAATAGTCTTGTTATGGTTCTACTTAGGTACTCTTATAGTTTTTTTAAACATACGTACTAAGAATAAAAAGTTATTGGCAAAAATAATAAATATTTTCCTATAGAATGTCTCTTTCTAGAGAATGGCCACCTTAAGAGAGCGAATAGTTGCCTCGTGTCAAACAATACAGAATACTCCGGGAATATTTGAACGAGTACGCAATTCAATGCAAAGACGGGCGGGCAGCATTCTTATTAAGTGAAGGTGCCCATTTCCAAAAAAAATTATGAAACAAAATTTATCACTATTATAGTATATCTTAAAATGAGGAGGAGTAAACATGAATGTTCCATTTACACTAGAAAATAGAATAGACACTAGACTAGAAAATACACTAAGAGCTTTTTGGCGTTTTGGGCAACCAACAATACACGGGTACAGTGTTCTTGTGTGTATTCTATTACATTATATAATGCTTCGACCTCTATTTGACCGCTAGATAGTTTATACAGCATCCATACCATTTACGCAATATAAAGGCACCATGTAATTAGCCACTTTTACCTTCAGATTTATACAAAAAGGATTATAAATTGACCTGTAATGTGCAAACGATAAAATAGAAATTATAACCAAATAATTGATGACATGAAATTAAAATTTTTACAATATGTCAAAATTTACGACTACTGCCTTGTGAAAACTGACGTATCCAATCACTGATGTATGATTTAGCGCGTTAAATTTAAAACGCTCTTCCTGGTTTAAAGACAGACTATAGGGTTAATAATAATTAGTTTCGATTTGAATTGAATTATTTTAATCGAGAATTGTGCGTCTGACGACAAAAGCGCAAGAGACGGTTTACATGTAGAATTGATCAGGTTGATCAGAAAAAATATCCACATGGAAAATGGTAGTGATGTGCCACTTTTTTGGTATAGAATATCAGAGGACATGTTTGCAAGGACGCCACTGGCGGAGCTATAAAATAACTCTTCTAATTAAAATATGTGGATTTATATCCTATTAACACATACCAAAATTGAAAATAATATCTAAAGTACTTTCCGAGATATTAAAAAATAACGATTAAAAGAAAATACACCACCCTGCCCTGTAGCAAAAATCACCCTGAAATATTAAAACGTCATTAAGGAACACCCCATATATGTCATGTTTTGACTAAGACTCATTATCTGTTACAAATAACAGTACGACTTATAAACAGAAATACAATTAATAATTAAATTATAGCCGGAAGTTAACATTTTTACAATAATAAAGTATCCCGAAATAAAATACCTGTTCTGTAATAATCAATCACAGTTTTCATAATTTCTAAATAAATACAATTTATGCAGGGTATCCCCAAAGATAACAAAGTAAAATTAACTTTTCCATGTTTTCCAGACGATTTTGTGAAAATTTGAACAATTACGAAAATATTTTTAACTTCCCAATGAGAAATGTCTCATTACAGCGAAGTTAAAGGTTTTAACTTAAAAAAGACAGCTGATATGCGGCACATGATATTTTCAATGTACTTACATTACTTAAAAAAATATATTTATATTTCTATAGGGGGCGCTCCATTGAAAACATTAAGTTGGAGCTTTTCTTAAATATTTTGGGAAGTATTTATCGGACACAAGAAATTATTCAGTGAATGTGAGTGTAGAGGACATGAAACATAATTTTTTACTTCGGGGCTGCGTATAGAGCAGTTAGGAGACAAATATACTAAAAGTTCCCGTACCTACGAGGTGAACGGGTTGCAGGAGGGCACATAGGTCACTTTTATGGTTTTCACTTATATCTCGAAAACTGCATTGCAGAGAAAATATTAATCTATTCAAATTAAAAGCTAAAATCTTTTACTATTAATTTTTCTCAATTCCCAACGGCTTTCGAGATATCCGTTGGTGAAAATTGGACATTTTCGAAAAACGCTTATTTCGCCTCAGCTCTTAGTCTTCCTGCAATGTCCTCTCAATGTTCTTTTAAAATAAATTATTATAGGTTGTTGTATCTTCAAATGATCAAAAGTTGTAGCAATTTGAAATTTTCGGGTAAATTTTGGGATTCCCAAAGAAAACCGTACATTGTACTTTCTTTTTATTTAAGGGTTACATCTTTATATAGAGGTTGTCCCAGAATTGAGTTTCCGGACGGAAACTTGCGATTTCTGGATTCATATTAAGTCCACATAACCCAACTTACCTTAGTTCAAAAATGCATCCCTGAGGAATTACGCCCTCTTAAAGTGAGTCACAGAAAAAAAATTCTAATAATTTCCGTTATATTGTAGATAAAATTTTGATTGGAGCTGTATCTCTATAAATACTCTATGTAAACTTTCTCTAATTTTCTTCATAATCATGTATATTTGACTAGCTATATATTTTTTTATCAATCTGTAAAATTACGAAATACTCGAACATTTTTGTAGAGCATTGAAAGGGCTTGCAAAAAACGCACTCTTGAAATTTTTCGTAATATTAACAAAAATTCAAGAAATTATCGTTTTTTCCTCTATTTGTATTTAACTTTTATTTACAATTCCAGAACAAAATGTTGTAATAATAGAAAAGTAATTTATTTAACAAAAATTACATTCATAATAAATGCTCCACATGATGTCCTACTATTTTAGTACACAAATTAATACTTTTAAAATTTTGTGTAATATCAACCAAAAATTAAGAATTATCATTTCTTCCCTATAGGTCATAGGTGCTTGTGAAACAGAAAACTTGTCGTAATGTCATGACAATATAAAAATTAATTCATTAATAACGTCAAAAAATAGCAAGTATATGTTTAATTTAAATTTATCCTTGATATATCGGAAATTATTGGAAACAACATTTTTCTTCTGTCCCACTTTAAGAGGATGTACTTTTTCAGGAATGCATATAGCCCAACTTACTAAGGTAAGTTGGGCTATATGGGGCCAAAATGACCTCAGGAATTACAGGTTCCCGCCCGGGAACTTAATTCTGGGACACCCTGTATATGAGCTGTATATTATATATTTACACCGTGAAACCTGGGGTCTAGCATATCTGAAACACGTTTTAAAATTGTAGTACTAATTATCAACCTGTATAAGAATTATTTAAATGTAACCAAATCAGATTTTAGTCATAAGGGTCCGGTTCTAGAATGAAAAAGAGGGCCGTTTTGCAAAATACTTATTAACTATTTTTGTATCATTTAATGCTTTCTTATTCTTAATTAGAGTCCTAAGCAATCTCCCTGTACAAAATGAGAAAAAAGTTAGGAAATAATCAAATAACACAAATTAACAAATATATTTTATTAAGAAAGAAGCTTATTACAATACATATAGTTAAAATAGAATTGGTCCCATATATTACAAGCCCTTAAAATTTGTACAGTTAATATTTAAAGAAAAAATAGACATAATAAATGTTTGAACGATAAACACTCATTTCTAACGGATATTATTTTTCCAATATTAATTAATTTATTAATAAAACTTAACACTAATCAAATATAATAAATGTATATCACAGTTATGTACATAGTAGCTAAACTAGTTTATTCTACTATTAAGTTGTAAATTTACGAAAATGCACTTCTAATCTAAAAGTTATAACTATAATCTCTCTAATAAATACATACAAATTTCATAGGCATTTCTAAGAAGAACAGACAGCAGCATCTATGCTCCTTTCTTCAGAAACTTAATTTATTCGAGGAAATTTACCTGTAGTAGAAGATTTGACCATAAATTAAAGTGTGACGCCTATGAATATACTATAATATAAGCCCTATATTTATAATACAGAGCAACAAATGTTATTTAAACTATTATATTTGTAGTTAATAACTTAAAACTGGCAAGATAATTAGCATTATCTACTATTACAATTATAATGCGCGTAAAAATAAAAATTCAATTAGGATATGCGATTGCAATTAGTATTTTTTGCAGAGAATCCTTCATTTTGATGTCAATCAAGTTTGTTGAGCGCTCGCCTGGCCTGAGTTTATCTAGAGTCGTGCTTGAAAGTGTGGTCAGTATTTTCAAATTATTGGGGTAATCTCAAGATAAATGAAAAGCCAAGAAACGTTTTCAAGATAACGGTTCTACCTACCAACTCGGTGATCACTTTTTCAATGTCTAGACTGAAAAGTACACATAATATTGCTTAAAAGTTGACTATTTTCGTAGAAAAAATGTCATATTGTTGTTCAACTTTAAATAGCTGTAATTTAATCTAGAGAGGAACAGGCATGCTAAAAAGACAGTTCAAGATAATCTTGTCAGCTTCAATTAAGACTTAATGATCTATATTTCTAAAAAGCGCATTTTAAAGATATTTGCAAAAAATGAGAATTTTGCAAAATTACCCATTTTTTTTCCAACATGGGTAGCCTAAAAATTAAGGTGTGAATGAAAATCCCGCTATAATAATTTAATTGTAAGAGTATCCTTAAAGAAACTACATAAACTTTTTTTGTACGCTTTAAATTTTTTTTTTTTTTATAATAATTATAATTTCGTTTTTTTTTCATGATTTTTACCAGATTCAGGTGGCTCTAGAAAACCATGTAATATCATCAATAAAAATGGTTAGTAGCATTTGAAAAATAATTGAACCTACTTTATTTTATACAACTTTTTTTTACAACAAATTCTAATGAAAACACGCCCCTTCCCAACAAATTCTTTCTATTAAGTTATAAATTATATTTAAGACAAATCATATACGCCATTTTATTTTGGAAGGTCCAAAAAAAGTTTAAATGAATATTTATGACAGAATGCAATTTACGGTCTTTCTGTCTGTCTGTCGGTTTAAATAGTAAATTAGGGAAAACAAGTAAAGCAAGCTGGTATGAATACAGAGATTTGGTGCATATATTTGAATCCAAGGCCTCAGATTTTTCTATAATATTTTCCACCCCCCCTCAACCACACACCCACTTCATTATTAAAGGGATTGATAAAATAGAATTGAGACATTTTACTTAAAATTTGGTACGTGTATCTTTTATAACGACATATGCAACTAGATAATTCCGTGCAAGAATTGGGGGTTAAATAGGGGAAAATAATTGGAACAAACTGCTAACATTACAGAAACTTGGAATTTGGTGTATATACTAAAAGCCAATGTTTTAGAATTGTTTATAATATTGAAGGGGTGGGGGTAAATAACGGTAAATAGAGAAAAATAAGTGAAGTAAGCTAATAAGAGTTCAGAAACCTTATTTTTGGCGTATATGCTAGAAACCAACACCTTAATTTTTGTATGACATCTGCCTCAAATATTATATTAAAATTCTATGACTAATATACAAAGCAAATTCATCGTCCCCTCACTTTAACCGTGAATATCTCTGAAACGGAGGAGCGGAAAAAATTTAAAAATTTATATGTTCATTATTTGACTATTCTAAATTATTCACTGAAATTTGAATAATGTACATTGGACAGTTTTGAAGTTATATTGAAAAATGTCCCACCTTTTAAGGAAATTTTGACCATACCAGTTTTAAATCCATTATATCTTGGGAAACATGCCTACTATGTAAATAGTATTTTAGCTACCGATAAAGCAGGGCATTTTTTGTACGAAGAAATTTCTTCATAATTTTTTATTCCAAAATTTTGCAGTTATTCTCAAAAACGTGAGCTCATGCTTATTCGGTTATTTACTAGTTTATTTAAAAAAATGTATAGATAATTAGGTAGGTAAGTAAACATTTTCAGAAAAAGGAATTAGAATATATCAAATATTAATTTAGTTATCATGGGCAATAAATAATACTATGGCAAGCAAGCAATAATATTTTCTATTTCGCTTGCTAACTAAATTATTATTTGATATATACCAATTCTTTTTTTTTAAATGCTTACATTTTACATAATTAAATATTTTATCAAAATATTTTTAAATGCATTGATAAATAACCGAATAAACACGAGGTCGCGTTTTTGGGAATAACTACAAAATTTTAGAAGAAAAACTTATGAAAAAATTTCCTCGTACAAAAAATGTCCTGCTTTATCGGTATCTAAAGTATTGTTTACATAGCATGCATATTTTCCAAGATATAATGGATTTAAAACTGGTATGGTCAAAATTTCCTTAAAAAGTTGGACATTTTTCAATATAATTTAGTAGAACCTCAAAACTGTCCAATGTACATTATTCAAATTTCAGTGAATGATTTAGAATAAACACATAATGAACACATAATTTTTTATTTTTTTCCGCTGCTCCGTTTCTGAGAATTTCGCAGTTAAAATGAGGGGTCGATACATTTGAATCGTATATTCATTATTTCCACATACTAGACTGCAAATATGGTGATATTTTCTTTTAAAGAGACTTGGATAAGAAATCTGGATATGGAAGTAGCGTTTTTTTTTAGTAACTTCGCCAATTCTTATCATAGGCGGTTGTACTAAGAACTAAATTGTAGAGAACTGAATTGCCTTTTACCTTTGTCTACAATAACTTTTGTACGCTCTAGTTTCGAGTTAACCACGAACAATGCGTTAACAATATTTCATCGCGGTCAAATTTTGACCAAGTTGGACGCCACTAGTTCAAATTCAAGGTAGCTTCAAATTGAACACACTTTTTGAGTTTGTAGTTTTAAAGATATTTGCAAAAGTCACCACCACAAACATTTATATCATCAGAATAAACTCAAATTAAAAAAAAAATTATGTACATGGTTTTTGACAAAATGACAGTACCTACAAATATGAGTGGTTTAGTAAGACACACCACTTTTTCAGAAGTTGAAATTTATGCATTCTTAGTAAGTCTAAATTTGGATCCATGTGCCTTACAAATTTCGAGTTTCAAGTCCAACTACTTTCTATTCATTGTATCACTTTGAGATATGATCAAAATTTGCAAATTTTAAATCTCCATCCAATATGCAACCGTTTTTCATATTCATATTCGATTCCTGTAAAAATTTATTATTGTGATATAAATGCCTGATATAGTTCACGATATTCAAGTGTGAATAGCTCAGTTTCACGAAAATATGACTTCAACTTTACATCCCGACTACTTGACTGGTGTTAGACACAAGATCGAAACTTAAGCAAGTTTACTTAATTCAGATGCTAATCCACTTGCTCCAATTTCATGCAGATTGGATATCACACAATATAATCCTATTACAGCATACAAACCGATATATCAACAACAAGCAAAATGTTAGTTAATTCCAACCAATCCAGATCGATGGACTTGGTTATTGGAATATATTACTGAAAAGCATTTATGCTGCCAATTATTGTAATGTCAGCTCAAAATGATATCTTTTGTTGTGTAGGAGAATCGTGACAATGATATGTATAAATTTTCCTGGGTAGGATGTAATATGGAAAATAGTATAGGTGACCTTTGTATTTTGGTCATAAATGCAACTCCAAGGTTGACATTCGGTTATTCTCTTCAATAATAATGGAGAATTTTCGTTCGTTGAATGGCAGTCTATCACCAGCGTAGTTAAAATTGGTCTATTATTGGTGTTTCTAAAGTTACCTCTCGCACACAAACTGTTGTCTAAATGAAAGATTTGTTCTTTTGTTTGCCGATGGTTCAAGTAGGAAATATTTTTTACAGTATTTAGTAAACAACTGAAAACAATTTCTGACCTATGAACCAAGTACAGCCTGAAAAATTTATTGATAAGTATATATTAATTACTAATATTTGATTTTTTTGTAATAATCTAACTCAGATTACTGTAAGACTTGAAGGGCGTTGAAACGAACTTATTTACAGAATTGAAAGAATTTTTCTTGGTCAAATTTTGTTTGGTAGCCGTGTCAAAAAATAATTTTATTAATTTTTAATAAGTAAATGGCTATAACAACGGATCATGAACCATGACGTATTTGATAAGAAAAATTTAGCACTTTATAACCTTTAATTAAAAAGTATACAGGGTAAGTCACTACGTGACACTCTTTTCGATTAAAAAATGCATTAGCAGCGGTCAAAATTAAAATATATACTTATAAATTTGCTTTTGATGTGTTTTTTGTTTGTATTTCAGAAATATTTTTTAAGCAATATATTTTGACAATGAATTTATTTAGTGCTTTTTATTTTCTAAATATTTCTAAGGCTAATAATATTAGAAAAATAAAAAATTAGGAAAAAATATTTCATGTTTATTTTAATTTTTAATAAGTCATAACTTGGCTATCACTCGACTGCTAAATGCTACAAAAATGTTTTCTACACGAAATAAAATGGGTTAATCAAAAGCCTAAACAATACTTAATGTTTTCGAAACTTTGCCTACGCCCACACAGAAATTACATCTGTATATTTAACATCTCTGTAAAGATTTATTAAGTTTGAAAACACAACAGGAAACAGTCCTAGTAAATCGATCGCTGACTGCTTCTCATTTCCTATTTAGCATTGTATACCTACTTAATTTTAACTTAACTTTCTCCAAAGTGATATTCAATGTAGTATATTGTGGACGTGAGATAAATAAAAATGTCATAAAGGATCACTTAATATTTTTACTTGGAATCCATATAATTACTTGTTAAAAGTATTGAACCATTAATCTAAATGTTAACCTAGTTGTATACCTTGCGTTATGTTATCTAATGTGGAAGTCACCTCAAAGTATTTCGCACGAAAAAACTATTTGTTTTTACTTTCGACCCCGAAAAAATGTAAAAAATCGTGTCGCTTTTTCAAGATACCTTGCGTTATATTATCTAATGTGGAAGTCACATAAAAATATTATTTCACACGAAAAAACAATGTGATTGTTTTAACTTTCTACCCCGAAAAAAAATTAAAATTCGTATAGTTTATTCAAGATGCATACTATTATGGCTGTGTATGTGTGTATAATGAACTTAGCAATAGAACAACAACATATCAAAATTTCAGACAAATTGACATGGAACCATTTCTCATCGAAATTGTTTTTAAAAATAGTGTAAACAGTTATGAAATTAGTATATAGGATCTCATTTGAAAATGAAAAGTTGGGGTCAGTTCTGGTAAAACCAGAATTCTTCACAGGTACATTAAAAAGTGTCATTATGTGACTTGATCAATTTTATATAAAATAAATAAATGGTGGCCGGAAAGTGATCCCGTTGACACCTGATATTTATTATTTAGTAAATATACTTCCTCCAATAGCCAATGTAAAGTGAAGACCACTTGTGTAGAAAAATATACAGGGTGCTTGCTACATCGATAGACTGAGGGATAGTTGGAGTAATTTGTAATTTGGAACTTATATAACCATATTTACCTTTATGCAGTCTCACAATTTTTGAGATATTGGCCTTTTTAGATATTCTTGCGAAGTAGTTGAGTTGTAACTAATAGGTACATATTATTTTTTATGGTAGTAAATACTTTCAGCCTTCTTAAATATTTTTGTTCACGACTATTAAATAATATACTCATTATGTACGTGATTTCTCAAGGATAATCAGTTGTTTATAAGAAATGACATTAGTGACTTTTTACTAAAAATTTAAAATGTCAAAATTGCAGCAACTAAAAAACAAGTGTTGTCTTTCTATGTTTTCTAGGAAGCACTCAAATGGTACATGCAGAAGAGGTACTTTAATGAACAGTCAAAAGCTACATTAGTAAGTTTTTTCAAAGCATCATCTATTAGCAATACGCGGCAATCCCTTGTTTTTGAAACCATTTAGCTACGTGTCTACAAACTGTATTATTTTATTAGTAAGCCATGCCAATGTGTCAAAGCGTATTCTGTGATTAATTTGAAACGTCAACGCCAACGTTATTTACAACAATTTTACATATTAGGGACTCAAGAAGAGTAATATAATTAAATAAATTGATACGAACAGTGAAAACGAGATTTCTTTGACACCGTCAGAGATAATGGAAGCTGCAAAAATCGCCGCATTAAACTTGTTACCCGAAAAATCGAAAAATTATATATGGTGACTTATGAATCTTTCTTAAACAGGAGACATTAAATGAAGATGAATTAAATAAATATTAAATTTTTATTTATTAGTCGTGGACAAAGTATAGTATTCTACTCGCATATAATGGTTATTATTCACTCTGGTGATTTACGACACTCGCCTGCGGCTCGTGTCTTAAACTTCACCATCGTGAATAATAGCCATCATTATATGCTCGTTGAATGATATACTATTTTCAGATATGGTCATTAGGTATGCACTTTGTCGAAACAGTAAAAAAATAACTGTCGAAGTATTAGTGTAAACAATATGTATTACAAATTATTTGATAAAATACATTGGTTCGAGTTTATTTTTCCATTTTAATCAAAATTTTCCCAAAAACGGCACTAGGTACTTCAAGAGATTTAAATAGCTTTAAGAACTTCTCTATTGCATACTATTGCATGTATTTTAACATATAAATTGTCCTGCATATTTTTTATACCAATACTTCGGCTTTTCTTTTTGTACTGTTTCGACAGAGCATATATTGAGTGTCTAAAAAAATATTTAAGAAAGCTGAAAGTATTTATTACCATAAAAAATAATACGTATTAGTAACAACTCAACTATTTTGCAAAAATATCTAAAAAGGCTAATATCTCAAAAAGGTGAGACTTTGCATAAGGGTAAATATGATCATATAGGTCAGTCGACAAGACACGCACAATGCACATATCCATCACCCCGGGCTTAGTAGCTATCTTGAAAAAATAGTTAGTTGTTTGCGCTTGAGAAGCATTTTAGAATAAACAATGTTGTTACATATTTTATTTATTTTGGACATAATTCTTCTAAAGCTCCGACCAAATCTTGAATGGTGGGCAAAACCAACATATTGCTTTTAGAAAGACAGTAACATTTGTTCCTGCTTTCCCCCGTTTTCTCCTTATCGGTCCCCCCTTTTGACTGACATAAACACAATGCCTCAAGTTCCATTAATTCGTAATTATTATCACCATTTCTAGCTGATAATGGCTCTATAGTAGACTCTACAAGCATGATGTTTATTAATCTGACAAAAAAATACCCAAATCCGATCTGTACCTGAGTTATGTTGTCGAAATAAATGCTATAATTCTGGACTCTACTGTACCAGTGTCAGTATCTGGTCCAATGTGTCATATTTGAGAAATCGCAGATTAATTGATATGTACCAATCATATCACCTTTTTCGACAATTTCAATACAGTCACCTTATAAAATGGATATGCAATTGTTGTTACTATAAATTAAAATTTAGACACAATTATATATTTACAACATAGGGCAATCTTAACTATTGTGTAAAAGTGTACCAACCATGTACTTATTATTGCTAGACTGTACAAACAGATGTGCTATTCTAGAGTGCATTTTCTTCCTTAAAGCAAAACAACTACTACAATTTTTGTAAGGCCCTCCGCAGATCGTCAGTGGCTTTAGCTAGGTTCGTGGCTTGTAACGAGGTTTTTAGCTTATATTCTTCCGATCTGCTGTCCTCATTGATGTAGTCCTTCGGGGGTTCGGTTGGGTAACCATAGCCGAAACAGCGGGATCCGCTACCAAATTTTGGTCTTGGGATGTGTACTCTCTTAACGTCCACTAACCAGGATTCCATGGCTGCGAGATCTGTAAAATAAATGTCAGAAATAATTATAAAGCTTTAATACAGAGTTATTAACAAACGAATATTATTAAAAAATAAAGATATAAATATTATTAAAAAATAAAGATATACAGGGTGATTCTTTTAAGACGGCCAATAGGATATTTCCAATTTGCCGATGAGATAGACATTTGAGATTTGGTACCCTACCATAGTCGACCATTGCGAATCCGAAAATAATCGTTTCAAAATGGCCTCACTTTCGGATATACCGGAAGTCGATACCAACTTGCCTGTTTTAAACGAAACACTCTATACATTTTCGATTTTTCGAAATGACCAGAGTCAAGACATATAGCATACTCTATACCTAAACCCAGCAGTTCCGGAGATATTTGACGTTTTATAAAGAAATTGACATAATAGTATACCAAGTGTCCTATTTCTCACGTTACATTTTGTCAAATTCAAATCTCAAAAACCCCTCTATGTCAAATGGAACACCCTGCATTTTCTTACATCAAATTATGTAAAATTTAATTTACTTTTTTCTAATATCGGCATTATAGAGGTTAAAGTTACAACTTTTTGTAATACTGGCGATTTTCTTTAATGTAAGTTTCCATCTACTTAGCCATGATTAGAAACAATTATTAACGTCAGTCATTATTTTATGTAAAAAAATATCAGCACGTTTAAATTACGCCCATGAAGACTTTTAGATTTGTTTATTACTTATGGAGAATGTGATAAAGTAATATCAAGAACATGTAATACATTTGCTACTCGATACCCACAAGAACAGAAACCATCCACCATACACAGTAAAACGCATATTGGATAATTTTAGAATGTTTGGCTCTGTCAAGACAGGAATTCTAGGGAGAAAGCCGTAGAAGAAAGAATCTTTTTAACTTAATATTTAAATTCTGATATCACCACTCTATCGTTTTATTAAACTGCTAATGGTCTTGAACATTTCTCTCCCTGAATAGTTGAGGATTCGAAATACTCCAGTAATGGGAATTGTGTCGATTAACAAGTCCATTGTTTGATAAATTTAGCATTATCTGTCCATATAATATTTCCCAAAAAATAATTGTCACTTTCATGTCTTATTAAAATATATTCACACAAATTTTCTCTCGTCAAGAAATCTGTTTCTTTTAATTCTTGAACCGTATGGAACAAGAATGGATTTATGTTTTAACAAGATTCAGTGAATTGAATTCTTTGATAATCCCGATTCCAGAGCAGCTTGCCTTAATAACATAATTGGAAATGCCCGGAAATACCCCTGAATTGCTATTTTCTATGTACTCGTCATCAACAATAGTGTTCCTCCTAAGAATTCCTGCCTTGAGAGAGCCAAATAATCTAAAATTATTCAATATACGTTTTACAGTGTATGGTGAATGGTTTCTGTTCTTGTGGGTATCGAGTAGCAAATGAGTTACATGTTCTTGATATTACTTTATAACATTCTCCATAACTGATAAACAAATCTGAAAAGTCTTTGTGGGTGTAATTTAAACGTGCTGGCATATTTTGTCAAAAGAGAACATATAAGAAAATCGCCAATATATCAAGAATCCCTACAACGCTGATATTAGAAAAAAGAGAATTTAGTTTTACATAATTTCATGTAAAAAATACAGGGTGTTCCATTTGAAATAAAAAAGTTTTTGAGGTTTGAATTTGACACAATGCAACGTGAAAAATAGAACAATTGGTATACTGTTATGGAATTTATTCTATAGCCGCCTTAAAAGAATCACCCTGTATTAGAATCTCGTATATTAAACATACCGCAATGGAAAAATCCGCAAACTTAACAAACTCTTTTGAGAAAGACTTGTATGGATTCCAGTACAAATAGAGGTGTATATACAAAATCAAAGATATGTTACTTCAAAGGGATAAAAGTAGAAACCCCGTATCACTTTCAGTTGATATTTATACAGCTATAAAAACATTATTCTAAAATTGCACGCATGTGCTTCCCTTGCACGCATATAGAATTTTTAATACTTTTCGTCCACGACTATTAAAAATGTACCCATTATCCATGTGGAGACAATTGAATGAGCCACGAAAGTTTCAGATTTTTTGGAATAGAAATTAATTATCATACCTAAAAACCGCTGTCTAAGGAATTACTACTTCCACATCCAGATTTTTCGCTGAAGTCACTTTAAAGGAAATATCTTGATTATATTTGCACTCTAGTATATGGAAATTATTGGTCATAGAATTTTAATAATATTTGGGGCAGATGTCATAGAAAAGTTTGAGGCGCTGGTTTCTACCATTTACGTATGAAGTTTCTAGCCTACTCTACTTGTTTTCCCCTATTCACAACCTACCACCCCCTACCCCTTCAACGGAATCATCTCGATCATATGTCATTACAATACATACATATACTAACTTTCAAGTGAATATCTCAATTTTGTGTTATCAAACCCCTTAATAATCGAGCGGAAGTGGTGGAGGTGGGGGAGGTTGAAAAATATTAGAAAGAAATCTGAGGCTTTGGTTTCTAGTATATACACCAAGTCCCAAATTTCTGTACTCTTACATCTTCCTTTACTTATTTTTCTCTATTTACCTTTACTTACCCCCCACATCTTTAACGGAATTATCTCAAAATATAATTTAGTTCCAAATACATACGTGTAGAAAATTTCAAGTGAATATCTTAATTTTATTTTATCAACCCCTTCAATAATGGAGTAGGGGTGGGGTGGTGGTGAGTTGAAAAATATTATAAAAGAATCTGAGGCCTCAGTTTCTAATACATACACCGAATTTCAAGTTTCTGTACTCTATACTTTACTTACTTTCCCCTATTTACCCCTATTTAACCCCCAACCCTTCAATGGAATAATCCCAAAATATAATCTAGTTCCTAATGTCATTGCTATAACATAAACGTATACCAAATTTCAAGTGAATATCTCAATTTTATTTTATCAACCCCTTTAATAATGAAATGGGAGGTGGTGGGGGATGGTAAATATTATAACAAATTTTAGGGCCTTGGTTTCTACTACATACACCTAATATCAAGTTTCTGTACTCTTACCTTTAGTTATTTTCCCCTATTTACCCCCATTTAACCCCCAACCCTTCACCGGATATGTACAAAAAACAATCCAGTTCCAGATCTCCTTATAATATATTATGTGTACAAAATTTCAAGTCAATATCTTAAAGCGTTCCGGAGAAAACATGCGGACATAATATTACAGACACACCCACAGACAGAAAATGTTTTTTCGCTCAAATTTAAAATCTTGACGTTTCATGATATTCTAAACCTATTTCAAGAAAAAAAAAAAGATTTTTTTTTTACGATTACTATACTTCCAATCCACTACCTGGATGTGGAAGTAAAATCAACCCCTTCAGAAAGTAAATTTTTCGATATTTTTCTGATGTTGTAACGACTACTGTCAATCTATTCAGGCAGGTTTTTGTCCATCTAGAAGTTGAGAATGAATCACAGTGTGCCGGTTCGTGTAAACTACAGTCCCAGTTTTAAAATCTCACAGCTCAAATAGTGGGTTCTATGAAACCATATCAAGCCACCAATTTAGCAGATTATGCATCAGCCGAGTGCATTTTAAAAAGATTATGCGAGGCACGATAAAGTTAGTCGTTGAATTTTAAACAGTTTTAAGTTATGAATTATTACAAGCGCCGAGCACGGAATTCAACTATTTTAATGACGTGATTATGGCTTTATGTGCACACTGTAATCAAGTCTAAGCGCTACCATTTAAAATAAAAATTGGGACCATTAATATAAATATAAATCTACTTAAACTAAACAGAACGAGTTATTGCACAATCTCGGTCCACGCGACAGCGCTCAGTAATTTTTTGTTGATTAATAGTGTAAGGACTAAATTTTTAATAATAATAATAATAATAATAGTAGTAATAATAATAATAATAATGCTTGAAAATGAATCATCGGTATTATACTGGGACAGACCTATAAGAACGGACAAGAGCGTAGATTTTAATAGACCTGATATAGTCCTTATAGATAAAGAGCAGAATAAGGGTTACATCATCGACATTGCTATACCTCTCACTACTAATTTAATAACAACCGAATATCGAAAGATTGATAAATACCAAAACCTGGCCGTCGAACTTAAGTGTAATTGGAAGCTAAAAAATATCAATATAATCCCATTAGTCATCTCAATGGAAGGAGTAGTCTCGACTAGGCTCCCAAGTTACTTGGAAAAATTACAGTTACTCCAACACATCAGCAAGATTATGCAGAAAGCAACTATATTACAGACCTGGCGTCTGGTCCGAAAATTATTCACCATAGGATACAGTGAATTCTTATCCTAGTGTGAATGCAACCAACTGAAATGTGTTGTGACCTTTTTAAATAATAATAATAATAATAAACTTTAGTTTTCAAAGGACCATACAGCAACATGGTGTGGAACACATCAGTGTGAAAAACAAATGTAGTCAGTACAATAAAAATCATGATAAAACATACAAAGAATAAACAATAAAATTGATAGAACAACTATTTACACAATGTTCAAAACTAAGTTATATTTACATGAAACATACATTCACATATTTATATAAATATTTACAATAAAATTTCAGTATCATTTTCTAAAAATTCTCGTAGAGAATAGTAACATTTTGTAATTCAAACATTTTAAACAATATTAATAAGAGCTCGACTAGCTAAATTTTAAATTTTGGCAGGCAATTTATTATACAAGATTGGGCAAAAGTATGGAATAATCGCTATAAATCTGCCTACAGAAGTTTCCTACTTTTGCTCAACCACGTATAGCGTAATAGCCATATATTGCGGACTCTCTTCATATTTAAATAAATTATTATTAGGAATTAACAAGTCGTCACCAATTATTTAGTAAAACATATTTAAATTGTTTCTTATATAGAGTAATACGTGTAGTATATAAGTGCAGATTAAAGGTAAAATTTTGAATTTTCTAAATATTTCTCTACAAGAAGTGTATTTTGATGCACCTGTCATATTTCTTACTGCCTTTTTTTGAATTAATGATGACAAAAAGATTTATATTTCCGTTTAAAATCGCTATAATTTCCTTATTTGCATAGGGATGAATCCAGACAGTTAGTTTACAAGTTTGGCGCGTTAGTATAATATTTACGTATCACCGCGAATCGCTAGTTTTGACTGCAAGAAACACCTGCCGAAAATAACTCAGGAGCTCTCGTATAGAGATGTTCGATAAATATCGATACTTTACAGTATCGATACTTTTTGTGTCGATATTCGATATTTTGTGTAAGAACTCGAGCCGGTATTGATTAGGTGTATCGATACAGACTAATGTTAGATCGTATCGAAGTATAATAATAACGTATACCAGAAATAAATTGCTACAATATATACATTTCATTTCCAACAACTACGTAATATTAAAAAAACGTTTTAATAATTTTCAAGTTAGTTTAACTCTTTCGTGAATAAAATTAAAATAATAATTATTCCTGCATTTAAAATACGTGCATTCAACAATACAATAACTGACAATGGAAAAGAGAAACGGCAGTTAATGATAGGAAAATTATTATTATTAGATTTGCCAATACGTGCTTTATTCTGAAATATTATTGCCAAATTTTAAGAATATCCTCTTTGCCAAATAACTGCTATATAATTAATTGTAATGATTGTAACGTCAATTATTAAAGTCTGATATTATTTAAAACAATTTTGTTTATAACAAAAGAAAATATTACATTTTTTCAAGAAAACATTTTTTTTAAATTTTTGACCGATTTCCAACAAATTAGATAACTTTTTCTCCTAAAGTTGATATTTTCAACGTTATTAATTTTTTCAAATTGAAAAATCGCCAGTTTTTCGTCTATTGACGTTCTAAAAGTATTAAAAAAAAATGTCTTCTTTACGATGCATATTTTTTAAAAATATCTTTAGGCCTTGCATATGAACTTTCAAAATATGGAATTGACGATTTTTTATTTCATATCTCATAGTGACCACTTTTCTTAGATGGTTTTTGAAAAATTATCATATGGATTTCAGAGAGTAGGTCATTTATTTCTGAAGCATTTTAATTCAAGACATGCAGGGTTCAATTTGAAAACTAAGTTATGACACTGTTTAAAAATATAGTAATTTGAATAATCGTAGAAAACACCCTGTAGAACTAGGTTCAACTTTGTACCCCTGCATGTCTTAACTTAAAATGACAATTTTTCTTCGTTCAAAATTAAAAATTGTCAATTTCATTTCTTGGAAGTTCATATGCAAAGTCTAAAGATATTAAGTATACAAAATTATTTACTGTAAAAAACATTTTGTATTGTACTTTTAGAGCGTTAAAAAACGAGAAATTGGCGGTTTTTTAATTTTACAAAATTAATGAAACATTGAAAATATCAACTTTACGAAAAAAGTTATCGCACATTTCTTACTGGAAATTACTCAAAAAAATATTTAAAAAAACAGTTTCATCGAAAATATGTAATATTTCATTTTGTTATAAACATAATTGTTTTAAACAATATCACACCAGATTACCGTCTAGTAACATGGATTCTCATAATCGATAGTGTCTTTAGCAAAAAAACTGCATCCGAAATACCGCCTGCTCTAAATTAAATGTTGAGGTATTAATACAACCAATTCATTGTTTCTGCAAGATATAAATCCCTATTTTCCTACCATTTTCTTTGGTAACTTTTAAATATAGATTTCTTCTTTTCTTGACCATTGATATAAAATTTGCTTGTATACCCTGGGATCGGTTTAAATGAGAATTATTATATTTTCTTACATTTCGGTTTAATAACCATCGTCAGAGATCTACAATATTTACAAAAATACAAAGATTTTTGCTGTATGTGCTATTATAACATTAAATATGTATTGTATTTCTATTATTTATTTCGAAATTCAGTCTAAAGCATTGCTACGAGGATAAGTCATTACTGCTCATTAGAAAGCCTATTTGTAATAGGATAATACTCGAGACCGCGTACTTGAATATTGCAAACAATATCCGTATACGAATATAGTTCACCAGATGTGTTACGCGCTTACTCAAACGAAAGTAGTCGATAGTTTACCTGGCTCACCAGTACAAGCCCGCTGCCCGATTTGGTTTATTCATATAATTGGCGGTAGCATAACCGTAGGTTAAATGATATATTAATTTACTTTTATTGAATTATTTATGGAGTTGTTTATTAAACTAACATTATTTATTATAAATAAATAATATATTATAAATAAATAATTTACGTCATGCTTATCAATTATTATAAAGCAAGTAAAACAATATTTACAATAATTAAAAAGTGGTACTAAAATTTGTCGGTCGGCGCTTATGGAATTCTGATGCTATGTTATGGTTATGAACTATTCCTTTGCTTGTCTTTTTTTATGAATTTACAACTGACACTGGGATAACCTATGCTTACAGTTCTTACATTATTACATTTTTCACACTACTAGTTTAACATTTAGACATTGAGTATTTTGATACAACTAAAAGCCGAAATAACGTATTGCTTGATTTGATGTCTCCGTAATAATTATAATAGTGGTTTGTTTATCTTACTATCGATAAGGTATAATTTTTGTATACTAAATTTGTGAAATTTTTGTTAATCGATGAATGGTATTGGTGGTGTGGAATATTATGGGTTAAACACTTTATTTTGTGAACTGAAAGGTGTAAAGAAATGTATGTTATATTTATACATATAACAATGCTCTTTTATGTTAGTTTATCAAATTGAAATATGTTTCGCCTCAATTCTATCCACAAAAAAACTTTTTTTTTCGACCTTTGCCCCTGAATAGTTCGCTTAGCTGAAAATATTTTGAAATGGACTTTCTGCACGCTGCTTGCGATGTCAAAATAAAGGTATTTGCGAAAAATCACATCACCGGTATTTATTTAGAGGGAAAATCCTAAAGTGACAATGATATGGCGCGGCTGTGTATTGCGCCATTATGTCTTTTAATTTCATGTATCGTTCTTCGGTGATAGTTTGGTTCATATTTTTAAATTTTATTATCGTCAAAGTTAAGGCTGTGATTATGGCTTAAAGCATTTGCAAGCGTCGAATTTTGATTAAATGTTTTTACTTTATATATTTATATGTATATTCTTTTACGTATAGTAGGGCCAATAAGTCTAGTCAGTAGAGCCAGTGGCGTGCGGATTTAATAAATTCGCACGTACGCAATTCAAAGAAATGGAACCACACGGATTGTGTTAATTATGCATGAGCTACCATATGTCTTTAATTTAAAATGTTATGCTCAAATCTGGCAACATTATCTCCGGTATTATAGCAGCGCAGACGCAAATATTTGTCCGTTGCATTAAAACAGTTACTATTGTAAATATGTGGTGCCACTGAATGCGTAGGATGGGCTATTCCGAAAATTGCACAGTAGTTAAACAAATTATTAGGTGTAAAGGCACCATATTCAAACATTTATTCTATTTTGCCGATTGTACCAATTACACATAATGACCTAGTCGTAGTTTTCATCTCTGGTAGGCGGATAAAACTAAATGTATTTCTCTGAATTATGTGGGATTATATAGTAGAACGAGGTGCCGCCGAAGTATTACATAACATCTACTATCCTTTAACCAAAATGCCGCTGATTTTTTGTTCCACTGACTACACTTCTTGGCCTTTGTATAGGTATCGTATTGTTTGGCCAATACTGCTACAGTATCTGCTGCTGCTGTTACAGTTATTACGATACATTATTTCAGTTTTTTCTTGTGCCAAAACTCAATTAAAATGGACCTAGAATGTCTAAAGCGTTAAATTACTGTAGACAAATTTAATAACAATAATAATAAAAACAAACGTCTTATTCAAAATTGCTTCCTAATGGAGTTACTGCCGTTTAAAAATGATACCTTGATTGTCATAAAATTTTGTCAAATATCTTCAAAATGCTTTATCTGGAAAGATAAAACTTGATATATTTATTAATTTAAAAATGACTAATCGTTTGTTGCAAACATGATTTTCTAATTGCTATCATAAGCGTCTCATTTGGGGGATCCAGTGGACACTTTGTATCACAACTTTGTTATCGCTAATTGTTTAGCATTTTTAATAATAATAATATTACACTATATTCAATAATAACTTATCATACATGAACGAGAGAATTTCATCTTAGTACACCACAGGCGCTATAAAAGTTGTTCTCCACTTAACCCAAACTTTAGAGGTCTTTAAATTTAAGAGCTATTTTTTTAAATCGCTAAGATACACCGTTTTCGAGAAAACATCTAGAAATTGAGGTTTTCGTTTGGCAGGAGAGTTATTGGGCACTCTGTATAGTGCATGCCACAACTTAACTACCAACTGTGATGGAAGGAATAATCGCTGCAATGGAGGAAGTTGAAAAATATGTTTCTTAGCTTACAACATGTATATTTATGTAAAACTATCAACATTAAATTAATGTTTATAATTTATTTATACTTATAAGTAATTGAACAGATTAAATGTCAATGACAACGTGTGTCGCCTACCGTCTGCTAATACAACATAATATTTCATAAATCCAGAACTTTAATTTTTATTATTATTAATCTTGAAATTATGCTAATTATTTAAATAACGAGTGATAGTTACTATAAAATTGAGGCGTACAATTATATTAATGTCTTAATATGTCTGTTCTCAGCGGAAAGTGAGCCAGTTCTTAAATAAAAACCGACAATTTTTTCATGGGGTTACTCTTGTTTCTCTTTTACGGCATATACAGGGTGTTTTATGTATGCGGTCATTAATTTCTACGGGTGATTCTACATAAAAAAATATGAAAAAAAGTTCATATAAACATGCGTCCGGAAATACCTCCCAAGGGCGCTGCGTACCTCTGAAGGGGGCACCCAAAATTGACATTTGACAAATAAAAATATTTGTGAATTTTCCGTGGGAGAACTATTGTTGGTTCGGAGAAATGTACATAGATAAGTTTTATGTAAAAATAACACAGGCACACAAATAAAAGTCGAGTGTGAGAAGGCAGACGTATGTATTCCCATGCATTCTGACCTGCTGAATACGAATCCAATGTCCGTCTTGCCAGATTGGCTCTTGCATTTCTGCCTAACCTCAAAAAACATCGTTAGAATGCCCGAAAAATCTCAAACAGGTAAATAAAAAGCTTAAATGATCTGACCACCATTTCCATACGTATTTTGGAGCGCTGAGACCGAATCTGGGCGGCACGATGATCTATGGTCATTTTTAATGAAGATACAAACCGCCAAAGTCGAAAATCCGAGGATTTCGCTTCTCCGGCTCGGGAGCAACTGCATCCGAACGAAGGACCATAAAATTATTCAGAGATACGCAATGAGAACAGGAAAATCGAATGGCGCAAACCAAACATCCCTACGATACTTCGTTTCCGAGATAAGGCCGTTCAAATTCATCGGAAGGAAAAAATCTCTTTTTTTCCCCACTTCTTGAGACTCGATCTTGGAAACCAAAAAAGCTATAGACTTGGAATTTACGGCATTCGATATCTCTCACCATCCTATGTACTCCTAATTTTTTTCAAATTTTTAGCGACACTTAAATTTTTTCCCAAAATTTTGAAGGCGCATCATCTAAAAATGCACGCATTTTCGACATCTCTTCACATTTCACGCTTTAGCTTTTTCCAGTCTCCTTTTTGTGCTTAATCGATTCAAAATTAAATTTTCTATCCGATGGTGGGCGATGATGATGTACGATTATTTTTTTAGCAAGATACAAGCCGCCAAAGTAAGAGGTCCGAGGATTTCGCTCCTCGAACGACACGACGCAATCTCGTGGGCCGCTGGTCCTAAACGAGGAACCCTAGGATTCTAAAAAAAAAATCAGGAGTACGTAAGAAGATGTGATAAATCGCACAAACCAGAAGTCTATAGCTTTTTTGGTTTTTCGAGATAGAGTCTCGATTTTCTCCTTCCGGTGACTTTGAGCAGCCCTATCTCGGAAGCGAAGTATCGTAGGGATTATTTGGTTTACGCCATTCGATTTCCCTGTTCATTATGAAAAAAATCAGAGATATGCAAAGGCGTATCTCTGTTTTTAACATTGGAAATGTTTATGTTCGTATATGGGGATCGAGTTAGCAGTTTTCGTTCAAGGTCAAAAGACAGCGGTGTCGCGGCACAGTACAGAGAAGACCAGTAGTCTCATTTACTCTTGAGATTTGTTGTATTCCATTTTATTTTTTATGAATCCACTGCGCATCCGATATTTGTACGCTCATCTACATATACACTGCTCGAGCTAGAAAATGCTAATAAACTGGCCAACACTTACAATGACACTAAATTATTTTTGTTCGAAGATATGCTTGGCAGATTATTTATTTTGCGATTGAATTTAATGTTTACTGATTAATCAATAAACAGCGAATTAAAATTTTACCTACCTTACTTAAATTTATTACATAGCATCCGCGTCTAACGTCACAGACTGAAAATGTATGACTTTATATTATTCATACAAAAATTTATACACGGCTGCCGAAAAGGCCGCGCGATTATCGATTAGGCTGCTGCGCTTGCCAATCACATTACCTACCGTGTCGGGAGATTACCTAAAAGTTGTACAGCGATGCTGACGGTAGAACACAAAAGTGTACAGCTTGCTACAAATAGGTGCCTGCTTACAAATAAATGATGTGTTAGAATTACAACTAACTGATATAGGTTGTCTGTTGTACAAATTGAGTGACAATAATAATAATATCTCTTTATTTCAAAGTAATGTTATATAACAATAAATTGAAATGAGTGTCACATAAATAATTTGTACTTCAATAATGTAGTAATAGGTGATATTTAAGGGTGCGTCTTTGTATCATAAATGCTTTGGTAATACTGGAGCAATTTCCATAGAATATAAGACCATACTGAACCACGAAGTTATCATGATAAACTACTTTAAGGGTATTTAAATCGTCATAGTTTTATAATACTCTGATTGTGTAACATACTGGGGTGCCAAAGCATGCATTATTTGTTTTGAACAATACAGGGTTTGTTTTATTTATATTTAATGAGTCTATTGTTCACGAAATACTTTTCTGCTCTCATGGAAATATATTAGCCAGAATTATTGCGCCAAGGTACATGGCTACAAAAACCAGTAGATTTGAATTGTCTGCTATCTCACATAAATCGTGGATATATATTATGAACAGAATAGGTCCTAAAGATGCCCTGAGGTAGTCCACTCCTGATCGTTTGCATCGTCATTTTTATGACGAAAACTTTCTATTTTCTTTCGGTGGGGTATGAACGGAACCACTTTATCATGTTACCTCTTATACCATACTTTTATAAGTTATTACCTTCTAAAATATTTTGTATCTTCTGTGTGATTTCATATATTACTGTTTGTGTACACCGAATCTTTAAATATTCATGCTGGAAGAGATGAAAATAATTTTGTGATGCCATATAACTCATTAAATTATCCTCTCACGCGTCACTATCCAACATCAATCCCGTCCACACATGCTCAATAATATTGTTAATAATTCTTTGTATTGACAATACTACTGATCGTCCAGGGAGCACTGGAGGTATGCAAAAAAATGTCTGATAACATAGAGTTATATATGTACCTACGTATGAAGAACATTACAATACTTTAATCTTTCATTAGTATACTAAGTTGCTAGAAGAATAGTGAAAACGTTTATGACAATTTTTATGAATAAAGAATAAGATATGTCTATATTAAATGGCTATTTAATGTATGTGGATCATGTATAAACTGCATAATATCTATACACATTTAGTTATACGTAATTAATACACACGACTAGATCTGATTAATAATGTAGCACATTTTTAAAAATGTTTACAACTCTACCTAATAATTTAAGGATGAAGTGCGGATTAGTTTTTCAAATAAAACTAGTAAACTAATAAAATAATTTATTCATGTTAGCCAGTACCAGTACTTTACGAAAGTCAAAAATACATACAATTGTACATTACATCATACAAAGTTAAAGTAACAAGCACAAAATCACAGAATAATATACAAAATAATGAGGCGTATAAATTGAAAATTATGAACCCTTCAGCCCCCCTTCTTTACGTTCTTTCGAAAATCCACAAAGTAAATAACCCTATACGCCGCATAGTGTCTTACATCAATGCTCCATCTTATAAATTGTGTAAAAAACTAAATCACATTTTACCAACACTAATAAATTTTAAATCTAAATATTTCATAAAAAATTCTTTTGAATTTATTGAAAATACAAAAAATTTAATAATACCAAATAACGCAAAATTAATCTCCTTTGACGTTAAAAGTCTGTTCACCTCAGTCACGCTCACAGAACTAAAATTAATTTTAAGTAATTTAATAGAAAATTCACAAATCAGTGAAAACGAAAAAACAGAGTTAAACATTTTTTCGAGTGTTTGTATTGAACAATACTATTTTCAGTTTAATGGTGAATTCTTTAGACAAACAGACGGGCTACCAATGGGTTGACCAATTTCTCCTTTGTTAGCTGAAATATTTATTTCAAATTTAGAAAATTTAATTTTTAGTAGCAATAATAGTTGAAATACACATGTGTTTTATTGGACTCGATATGTAGACGATATTTTTTGTATATGGACCGGTACAGAAAGGAACCTAAGTAATTACCTTATTTTCTTAAATTCTTTTGATAGTAAAATTCAGTTCACAATGGAGTCAAATAGTCAATTAAACTTTCTAGATATTAGTATCAAAAAACATAACAATCGGTTGAAATTTAGCATTTACCGCAAACCTACTACTACAGATACAGTAATACATTATAATTCGCAGCAATCATGGCAAATTAAGATTTCACCCTTTCATAGTCTAATACATAGACTCACGAATTTCCCTTTAGATCAAAGTGATTTTGATAGAGAATTAAATATATTTAAACAAATTGCAAGACATAACGGATACAACGAGTCACTAATAGATAACATGGTCAAAAACAAACAACGCAAAATGCTTCAAAAAGAATTTTTCACTGTGCCTAACAAACCTACAAAATATAGTTTTATTAATTATGTTCCGAAATATAGTAACAAAATTTCTAGAAAATTAAACAATTTAGGTATATCTACAATAAGTGTGAACAAACCAAATATAGGAAACATTTTGGTTAATAACAAAGAAAAGCTAAATAAAATGGATAAATCTGGTGTATATAAAATTAATTGTAAAGATTGTAATGCTATCTATATCGGTCAGAGTGGTAGAAGCGTTGTAAACAGGGTAAAAGAACATAAAAAATCTATCTTAAATAACAATAAAAATACAGGAATGTCAACACACTGTATTGAAAACAACCATTTCATAGATACTGATAACATAAATTTACTTCATTCAGAAAGAAAAGGTAAATGTTTAGATCTGCTAGAACAACTAGAAATCAAAAAATCTTTCAAGTACAACCCTTGTACCACGAACGACCAGCAAAATTTCTTGAATACCCCTATATTAAACAAATTGATAAGAAGTATCCATTGATTTATATAATCAGTTTAGGTCTACTCCAAACTTTGCCACAATTAAGGATTTTAAATTAAGTCTTAAATAGATTAAGCCATAAATAGATTAAGATATAAATACATGTAGGTATAAATTAGAATAAGCACGTCGGAAACTTTAGTATTTACTATGTAATACTCTTGATAAAGGCCTACTAAGCCGAAACATATGTAGAGTATTTATAATATATAGATTTATTCATCTAAAAGCAGTGTTTAATTTATAATTAACAATTATTTTCAAGATGTTTCACAAGGTACCTACCACAAGTTCAGTTCAGTGAATAATACACTATTTTTTTTGGTTTACTTATATTTCTCTATAAGAAGCAATTAATCGATACCTGCAAACTATTTTTCATAATGTTTTAGCGTATTTTTACTTAAATTTTTAACCATTTTCAGGCTGAGCCTTTTTTTGTCTCTAGCGATTGGGCTAATACACACGCAATAACTCTTTGTTATTAGAAAGAGCGGAAGTACCTAAATATGGATTACAGAAGAAAGAGTTGAAACTTTCTAAATCATCAGGCTAATATAACGACCTCATAATTGCCTGTTTACCCACCCTATTTGGCAGCATAACAATACAAGTCATTTAGGCAGAGTAAAATAACACAGGTATGATAAAATCTCGAGTGAAACATTATGTTGGATGTTTCCGTTGTTACAAATTGAAAAGAAACAATCCCAGTAAAATTTTGAATATCTCCGCTCAAATTCTGGTAGGCAGATCTTTATTACGACATTATACATACAAAAGAAGTGGAACAGCCGCTTAAACTTTTTTGTTCCACACAATGATATAACTTCTTTGTGCGTCTGTGAAAGCGTCTACCTCTTCTTTGATGTATAAGGAACCACATTCGAACGTGACTGTGCAACAAATTAAGAGTGGCGTTCCATTGGAATGGCTCGCGGGGATATCGATGCTTCTTACGAATACATATAATGTCTTGACCACTTGAAAACAACTTCGTTGAAGAGGTCGAATATGTAATATATTTTTGGAAATATATTTCCTTAGCCAATGATCAAGAAATTCACAGCTTTTGATGTTTGCAGCTAGTGCTGCTTTTTTCAAATCACCAGATCAACAAATTAATGTTATTCATGGTACATTTCAAATAGACATTACACAATACACAATGTACGGAAAGAATTGGACTTAGCCTACTAATAATTTATAAAACAGTCCACTACCACATATATTTTATTAGTCCTCACTCAGAATCTCTACTCGAAATTAGCATGTTTTGAGGTAGCCTCTTTTTAAGTCCGTTATTTTGAGTTTTTTCCTAGTTGTACATGTGCGACTTTCACATTTATTAATATTGTTGAAAACACATTTTGTACTTTTTATAAAATTTTCCAACATTGGAACAAGTTCACGACTAATCTGAGAGTAACAGGTGACGTTGACAGAAATTCTAGGGATTTTAGTTTAGAATGTTTGCATTTTTTTAGATTGATTTTGCTGGTAGTTCCCTAGATTATACAATAATATATTAATGTTCTTAGGATGGCATAATGATTTTCTATTAATTATATGGGATACAACATCGTATAATTTGTCAAGTTTCTTATTAATATGGCAAGTACATGTCCACCCTTCTACATAATTAAACACCGAAGTATTTTGTTGCACTGGATTTCATACTACTTATTCATTATAAATTATTATATTGTTTGGGTCTTTTGATCCAGACAATATAATAATGTTCTTTTCGCATTTTAATGGGTTTAGTTCTATTTGCTATTGATTAAAGTATTTCTGAAACAATAAAATGGCTTCTTGTAGGACTTGTACAACTGTGTTTATATCTTCGAGTTGTGTAATGATTGCTGTATCACCTGAGTACAAGGCGATAGGTTGGAGTTTATTCTTATCCAAGAAGTAGGGAGAGGTAATATTTAATAAATATGGAGGTATGTTCTTAACCTTATTAATTTGTATAAAAACCACTTTAGCCATACTTTATTACAAGCTTGTGCTGTCTGTGCGTTTGCATCTGAAAATGCTTCTGTGTGTGTTTTTTACTTTGAAACACATTTTGAGCAATTGTTTCATGAAATTGATAATATGATATTATTTTCCTATAAAAATTCGCTAAGTCTAGGATAAGTCATGTTTTTGAATAATTTTTTAGTGTAATGTAATCTAATTGATCTGTAATTCTCGGGTTTTGCCTTATATTGCCAGGTTTGTTAAGTAATATAATTTCTACATGCTTCCATTTAGTTAGGAAGTACCCTACGGTCATACAACGGGTAAAAAATATAATAAATAATGCCCAGTGCTTTTGGTGTTAGATATTTAAGAATGATGTTGAGATATTAAGTCATGCTTAGGTGATTTCTTTATAGCAAGCCGATTAATTTGGTACTTTATTTATACTTCATCGGAGAATTTTATAATATTGTCATCGGTTTTAAATGTAATACTTATTATTTCTGTAATTGTAGTTGTGAATTTAGTATTATCATTTAAATTGAATATTGTATTGTACACGAAAAGCAAAAGTTTGACATCTTCTTCATAGCAAATCTTGTGATTATCGATACGATATATATCGATATTGATTCAGTTCCCATTTCACGCGATTGGTGTTTAAATTTTTTTGACGCCTTTGTAATCTAGTTTGTTGACAAAGTCTTCTTGCTCTTTGTTTCTTTCTTATTGGTTATATTATTTGGCAGGTGGATGTAGATAACTAGCTTGTCGAAAATGTCGCTTGTTCACTGTTAACACGTTTACTGCCTTAATTATGGTTCTTGTTACGTTATTTACTGCAGCATCTACGTCTGTGCCATATATTTAAGGGATGGATCTTAGGGAATGATCTAGGGATTGATCTAGATTCAGTTTCAATATTATATAATTCAGCTCTAGGTGCGGAGATGTTTATTGTGGGTATTTTAGCGAATGTATGTATTGAGGAAAGATTATTGGAATCTTGTTCTGTGTATGCTCGCAAATATTTGATTTTGAAATTCTTTTTCTGTACTAATATATCTAAAACAGCAGGTCGTTAATTTTCTCTATAAGGCTAAAAACTTGGCGCGTTAGGAGCATTTACTTTGCTGTGGTTGATAGAAATATTACCTAACCTGACTGAATTTGTGTTATGTTTGACCCAATTTGTCCCACAGCCCAGAGGAAATGAAGTGAGAAATACTAGGATGTACCAATGTACTCCTCGCCAATTCGTTGAATTTCTTATATACAGGTATTCGTCGCAATCTTCTGATGGTATATGAATTAGTTATACTGTATTTGCTGAGCATGCTTTTGTATGCCATCCATTTACTAGATAATCTCCCATTTGAAGTCTGTTGGTAATTATCTAGTGATTGAAAACTGTTGGGTAGTCATCTATGCAGCTGGCCATTTTGAAAAATCGACATATTTGATTTCGTTATCTTGGAACACAGTGCTTATCAGAATGCTTTGCATGAGCTTGTTATGTATCATTTTACATATTTTTAGGAGTGCTGAATAAGTCCCGATAGTACAGAAACCGAAAAATGGTTACTAATCACTATTTAATAAGATAGACAGGAAACATCATCTTTTTTCTTCCACATCCACGTAGTGGAGTGGAAGTATAGTAATCGTGAAAAACATTTAAAACATTTTTCTTGTTAAAATAAATTTAGAATGCCATGAAACGTCGAGATTTTAAATTTGGGCGAAAAAAATTTCTCTATCTGTAACTTTTCTTTGTGCGCACGTTTTCTCTGGAACGATTTAAGATATTGACTTGAAATTTTGTACACGTATGTATTATAACGAGATCTGGAACTGAATTTTTCTTGAACATATCCGGTGAAGGGTTGGGGTTAAATAGGGGAAAATAAGTAAAGCAAGCTGGTAAGAGTACACAAATTTGGGATTTGATGTATACACTAGAAGCCAATGTTTCAGATCTTCTTATAATACTTTTCATCCCCCGCCTCCCTTACTCCATTAGGGGTTGATAAAATAAAACTGAGACATTCACTTGAAATTTGATACACATATACAGGGTGATTTACCACAACATGCGGAAAATTTATAAGTAAGTTGTCCCCACCGAAAGGAGTTTAAAAAAATGAAAATTAAAAAAAATATGACAAAAAAAAACTTATTTTTTTGTAGAAATGCGCCGCCTGTGACTTTAACCAATGTGACGTAACGCGGTGCAACCATATCACTTCCCCTCCCCCTTTATCAAACTTGGGAGTGACGACGAAGCTGGCGGGGTTAGAGGTGACTTTTTGGATTTAATCACACAACAAAAATAACAAAAATTAAAATAATTTTTGTGGAACACAGCACACCAGAAAACTTAAAGGTAACGAAAAGTCAAAGAAAATGTTCGAATGTTTGACCATTGACACAATGCACTGTTCTCAGCCCAGACAATATTTTCGTGGATGCGATCACATTTTTTCTCTTTGAAAACGAATTAGATTCGAGGCATTGTCAATGGCTTGTTGTAATTGTTCTAGGGAGCCTATTGATTTAGCGTACATCAAACTCTTCATGTAACTCCACAAAAGAAATCCATAGGGGTGATATCTGGCCTTCTTGTTCTTTCATTTGGCACACGCCTGCCTGGAAATTTTCTCTCATATTTTCGTGCAGCTTCTGCAAGATTTTCATTCACTGCACTATAAGTTAAAATCATATCGTAGTATCCATGCGATGCAAATGCTGACATTGATCAGTATCGATCTACGAATACAATGGTCTTGTGAATTGATATTCTTTTTATATGGTTTTTATACTTTTTCATATAGTATTCGATATTCTCATTATGCACTTAAAATTTCGTATTATTAACTTTTTCCGTTCTCGAGATATAAGGAGTTGAAATTAGTAATAGTTACAGAAACCGAGCCCTCATTTGTGACGTCACTATACGCAAGTGACGTAAGAAAAGTGGTTTTCTGGGATCTTTCAAATTTAACCTGATAAGTCGAAAAACATGGAATTTTCATACGCTGGTAACTAAATAAATACGTCGAGTGAAAGTTCGTTCTATGTCTTGTAACGTTCGGTATGCTCGATAGCATCCTTCGTTACACTGTTAATATTTATTAGAAAAATTATAAGTTATCGGAAATATTATTCCCACAAACCTTAGTACAAATAGAGTGCACTTACTTCTTATACCATGATGAACGTACGTCATCTGTCAGAGTTAACGCTAGCGAATACTAGATAGCGCTCGAGGAATGATATTTCAACTAAATAACGCCGGGCGAAACTCTTTCTCGTTGAACCATTGAACTAATAAGACGTATTTATAATTTCGTTTGACCTGTAAAGGGGATAATAGAATTTGAAAAACCTCGTGATGATCACATGAGGTAAGGTTTTAATTATTATACCGGCAAATACCGTCTAACCTTTGAAATATTGTTTTAGGTTTTTCTCATAGTTTTTCTTATAATTTTCTCATAAACGTTTTTTTTTATAATTTTTTTTGATAAGTATTTTCTTATAAAGAATTACTTCTTAATCAAATTTAGTTACGTCTAATGCTGTTAACGTCGAAGTATTTCCACGCTACATTATTTGCTTTGAGCAAGATTATTTGCATTCAAGTTTTAAGACTTGCTACGTTTTCTACTAAGCCAGTAATATTCATTTGAAGTCAACCTTTCTATACTACATTTTGAATTGGAATATACGAAAACATTCTGGGCGAAGAGATTTTCTTCATTTTGTCTTGGCGACAAATATACGAACGTTTCTACGATTTCATAACTTCAAATTGGGATCAAAGCAGCCACATGTGAAACCATAATCCACAATCATCAGAGAGCAGGACCGTATCTAGGAATTTCCTGGATCAGGATAACAAAATGAAAGATAAGTACTTTTCATTGTTACCAATAAAGGGGATTATTTTCATATGATCGTTGAGTTATAAGAGTTAAAAGTGTCTAAATTTAAAATATTAGATTCAAGCTAAATCTATTATTTTTTTGGTTACATTACATTTTAAATCCGTTGTTATAATTAAATCCATTGTTGTATATTAATTCGTAGTTGCTTATATCTTGAATTCGTTGTCGCAAATACTTCGCCGTAGTGTTTCGTAGTTGCTTTTGTCGTGCTTCCTTATGATTAATATCTTATTGTAGTACTATAATGCACTTTTGTTGTTGATACAGTAAGTCGTGTTCAATTTTTGTTGTAACGAGAGTGTCTAATGTTTATAAATATTGAGATAAATTTACGAGACTTATCTTTTGTAATATAGTTATTTTGTCTCTCGTAAAAGATCTCAAGTTTATTTAATTTTGTTGTAATATATGATTTTATTATTGAGGTAAAAGTTACGAGACGTATCTCTTGTAGTATATTTTGGTTCTCGTAAACACCTCAAGTTTATTTTGCGGTTAAGCAAATTTGTAATATAGTGCAACTTGTAATATAGTATTTTATTATCTTCTAATATATACTTTTGTTTCGTAATTGAGACAATTTACGAGTCATCTCTTTTGTAATATAGTTAATTTGGCTCTCGTAAAAGTCTCAAGCTTATCTTGAACTTCGGTTATTGTAATATAGTTTCTTTTGTATATATTTCTGTCTGGTACTTTGCTATACAGTATCGTTGATGCTGTGGTAGTACATTTTTTTGTAATATAATATTTTTGTAATATAGTACTATTGTATATATGTAACTTTTGTCTTTTGTTTATCTTTATCTTTAATTTTCTTTGATTACCCTAAGTAATCAATGGCGCCCAAGCCTTGAACTCCATGCCCTTTTGCTCTCCGTATCTTTACTGTGGTAGCCAGGTTACACCAGTGACTCTAACCACGTCGCTCGTAGGGTGGCCCACACTTGAACACTTGGGCAATATTTTAACAACGAGTGAAAACCTTCTTTTCTTAGCCACACAAAGTTTTTAAAAGACGGGTGACACTTCACTTGACCTTGATTATACTCATATTTTCTTAGCCACAGTCTCTACGGAAAGGAGAAGGTCGGCGATGAATCCTAATCATAAATTGCAGGGTCAAAATCAAAAATTCGTCACGACAGGAGCGAGAGAAAATTAGAATTTTTTGACATTTCACCAAATTGTAGTCCCCTACTATCAATAAGTACGCAAAGCAAACAATACTTCAAAAACACTTATAATTATAATAATATAACTAATAGAGCATCAAGTCTATTGAGATCGCCGAGTCTATGCGTATAGTGACGTAGCGCCTGGCCACGCCCCATTTTCGCGAGGTGGAGATTTGTAATAGTTTTTAAGATACTAAACGTGCGAATAAGATTCTGATTTTTCGCAGATCCATTATTTTATATTTGCACTTTCGATTTATGAAATAAAAAAAGGCGAACAAGCCCATTTTCAAAACGTAAAAATCGAAACGGAAACCGGAAAGAAACTAACCATACGTAAACACCTTCTGATCGCTTGAAAGAAATTGCAGCATTTAAGAGTAGTCAAATTCCATGGTTCAGTAGCGTATCATTACAAGTTTAAATGCAAAAAAATTTACTAAATTATTTCAGATCGCTCTGAAATTTTGCAGGGGGTTTCCCACATAGAAAACTTGTACACCATTTTATTTTCCACATGTTGTTGTAAATCACCCTGTATATTATAACATCTGAAACTAGATTATATTTTGAGATGATTTCGTTGATGGGTTGGGGGTTAAATACCAGTAAATAGGGAAAAATAAAGCCAAGCTGGTAAGTGTACAGAAACTTGAGATTTGGTGTATATACTAGAAGCTAAGGCCTCAGATTTTTTTACAATATTGTATATCCCCGTATATATTATAACGACATCTGACACTAGATTATATTTTGATGCCATTGAAGGGTTGGGGGTTAAATAGGAGTAAATAGAGGAAAATAGATAAAGCAAGGTGGTAAGAGTACAGAAACTTTGGATTTGGTGTATATGCTAGAAGCCAAGGTCTCAGATTTATGTATAATATTTTTCAACCCCTTCACCACCCCCACTCCATTATTAAAGGAGCTGATAAAATTATATTGAGATATTCGCTTGAAATGTGGTACACGTATGTATTGTGATGACATCTGCTAAATGGAATAGGGAAAATAAGTAGAGCAAGCTAATAAGGGTCCACAAACTTCATTTTTGGCGTATATGCTAGAAGCCGACGCCTAAAATTTTTTTATGACATCTGCTTCAGATATTATTAAAATTCTATGACCATTTATTTCCACATACTAGAGAGGCAACGGTTTTTATTAATACTAAACAGATTTACATTGTTTCTATGTTTTGTATTATAATGAACCTCGATATAATACATACATAATAGAAACCTTTTAGATTTAGTTGTAAAAAAGTAGAAATCGATTTAATTGTCTTCAACATTTTTTTCAAAAAAAAAATTGTTGATTGTTCTAAGTACTCGTTAGCACTGCGAGCGGCGCTCATGTAGGCAATCCCAATAAGTCTCACTGAACTAGTCAATCGTTACTTCCCAGATAGTGTACCGTTATATTTCGTAGAAAGTTGAAATAAATTCAATTTACTTGTTATTAATTACATTATTTCGTTAAATCAAATAAATTATCTCATTAAAATCATTTAACCATGTAACTAGTTTCATCACGCATGAAAAGACACAATACGCAATTGTGGATGCAAAGTCCGTTCTGTGTATCGATTAGAAAAAGAAAACTTTACGAAACATGATTTCCACTATTTCATTTTCTCATCGTTATATTACGTACAAGATATTATAATTGGCTCTTTTGTGGACTGCGGCTACGTATATATCAATGCGTCTTTGAATACATTCATATATTTATCGGTTAAAATTTTTTAATAATCATCGTAGAAAAATATGTATACAAATCCCTTTCATAACACGCTGAACTCAAATAACGAGTGTGTGATATGTATAGACATAATAATAATAATAATAATAATAATAATAATAATAATAATAAATTCTTTATTGCTATAGATCTCTATACAAAAAGACATTAGCATTGTCAAAAGTTTACATTTTTATTTTTAAATTTCGTTTTTAAGAGCTATACCGAATGATTAAAAAACAAACAATTTACAAATACAGTGAGAGCAAGGAAGAAAAATACAATATGCAAAGAAGTTAAAATACATTGGGTTTAAATAGATAACGAGAAGAAACACAACAATAATATAAGTCATAAAGTAAAAATAAAAATATGAACAATATAAAAATAAACATTTCCCAATGAACTTATACATTTACGAATTCACTGAAAGAATAAAACACATTTCCAACCAAATAAGATGTAAGTCGTTTTTTAAATAAACCAATTTGTTCTATCGATTTTAAGTGTACAGGAAGAGCATTAAAAGCTTTAACAGCAATGAAAGATATTCTTTATAGGATTTTGCAAACAGCGGAAAGAAAAACTATATATAATAAGAATTTTTACTTGTTAGCATAACCAGAAGTCAGGTTATGCAAAGAATGCAAAGATTTAATTAATATTTTTATTTATATTAATGCCTTATGTATATTAACGTCCTGGCGGAATTAGCTGAACTCCGCCAGGACGTTAATATAAATAAGGCATTAATATAAATAAAAATATTAATTAAATCTTTGCATTCTTTGCATAACCTGACTTCTGGTTATGCTAACAAGTAAAAATTCTTATTTGCCATTCTCATTTTAACACTAACATCCAACTTAGTCCCCTACGGTTAGGCAGGCTAAACTAGTATCTACATGACCCCCTACGATATGTAAATTCAGTTAAAAATGAAGTTCTCATTTTTAATGTGGATACTAGTTTAACCTGCCTAGTCGTAGGGGACTATGTTGGATGCTAGTGTTAAAATGAGAATGGCAAATAAGAATTTTTACTTGTTAGCATAACCAGAAGTCAGGTTATCGAAAGAATGCAAAGATTTAATATTTTTTTATGTATAGTTTTTCCTTTAGTTCTCATAGATAGTTTTTCTTTCCGCTGTTTGCAAAATCCTATAAAAAATATGTTTCATTACTATAAGCAAACAAATAACAAATAATTCACTTTAATAGCGTTGTAAAATGGCCCTTTTTGGTAGAATAGTGAATCCGTACACTTAAATCAGTTCCATGACGTGTTGACATTGAGTTATATATTTCATTGTTCCTTGCGAAGATGTCAGGATTCTTTTTAGCAAATAACACAAGTTCATAGATATAAAGAGATGGGATGGTAAGTATATTCAGGTTTTCAAAATAAGGTCTACAGGATTCTCTATTGGAAATTTCCACCATACATCTGACGAGCCGTTTCTGAGTTACAAATACTCTGCCAGTGTACGGAGGATCCCCAGAATATTATGGCATATTCCAAAACATTTTGTACATATGAAAAATAAAATATTCGTAGGCTATCTGCTGACAATTGATTTCTAAGAAATCGGATTAAATAGCATACCGAGTTTAATCTAGATATTAAGATATTGGTATAATTTTCCCAATTTAATTTGCTGTCTATCGTTACCCCAAGAAATTTCACATAATTTACCCATCTAATTGACATACCATCCAAAGGTACATATAGACAAGGGAAGTTTTATTCCCATTTAAATTCAAACTATTTGTTTCACAAAACTGTGTCATATCAGAGGCTATATGGGTAAGTTTACTTACACAGTCTGTTACAGAAGAACAAATTGCCACACATGAATTATCATCTGTAAATCGTTAGTATATAAGACGAACAATAGAGTCCCCAGTATGGAACTCTGAGGCACACCTTGTTATATAGCCACTTTGTTAGAAAAGTAGGCTTGTAGTATTCCATCCTTTAAAGCAGTAATTGACGTGACTTGGAATCGATCGGTAAGATAAGATTCAATTAGTTTTTTACATGTTCCCCTAACACCTTATAATTCTAGTTTATCTAACAAAATAGAGTGATCAATGGTATCAAAAGCTCTTGACATATCAAAATAGAGGCAAGCTACTTTATTATTTAAGTCAAATGCTGAAATAATATCAGAAAGTGAATGGAATACAGCTTGTTCAGTTGAACGGTTTGGTAGAAAACCAAACTGACATTCATTAATGAGTTTGTGTTCTGTAAAAAACGTGATAATATAAATAATATAAACAACCTTTTCCATAATTTTAGAAAAACAGGGTGGAACTGATATGCCTCTGAAATTTTCTACATTTTCTCTGCCACCCTTTTTATGTATTGGTATAGTCTTGCTGGTTTTTAATTTTAACGGAAATATACCTTGTAAAACACAAGTATTTATTACGTTAGAAAATGGATCAACAATTTCTAAGGCAACTTCTTTTATTATAGACATAGGTACCTCGTCTAGACCAGACGATTTTTTATTCGGCATTGCATGGATAATATCTGAAATTTTTTGAGCACTAGTCGGATAAAGAAAAATGCTTTGGTGATTTTGAGGTATTATGTAATTTCTTTCTCCCGAAGGTTGCGACGTAGAATAAGAAACTTGATCACTAAATAAATTCACAAGACTGTTTCTACAGTAACTCCTGTTAACCTTAAAATTAACATATATTAAAGGGAACAATAGAATACTCTCTGTGAAACTGGGCCACTTCCAGGTTCAGGTTAGTTAACCCAAAAGATAACTAACGATTATATAAATAGTTAAATTTAAGGGATCCTTCAGATAATATGATATACTAGATTAGGTATATGGATCACGCACGATAATGAACTTCCTGTTAAAATATTAGTTTGAGACCATTTGAATGCAGCTTATACCTATAGAAGGACTGGTAGAAATGAACTGGTAACTTAGCCTCCTCGATCCCCCGACTTAAATCCACTGTCTGTATAGGAAAATTTGAAAAGCCTTGTCACTCAACATCTGCAATTAATGTTGAAGAGTTACATGAACGTGTAGTAATCGGGTGCTAAACTATCAGGAACATGCTAGGAATTATTGATCCGGTGTTAGCCTCCATGCATCATCGCCCAATAGCTTTTATAACCATTTATTTGTAACACCATTTATAAAATAAAATGCGCGTATGCTGTAGTAATACTTTATATTATACTAGAAACTTTCCCCTTGGATAATTTTCACATAATCCAGTGTTACAATATTTCTCATTTTCCCATAGTACATAATATAACTTATTCATGAATTTCTACCTTGTAATGAAATACGTGCAGTATTAAGATGTCCTGTGGAACTGTAGTCGTTAATTGAGGGTCACAGGTGAAAATGAATTATATAAGGCCTCTGAAAGTTCACGGGAACGGTACTTTGAGCCGACAGACTCAGGGCCGGTTTTTCACGATTGAAGGCCAAGGACAACGAAACAGGCATTTATTTACAATTTTTTAGAGGATATAGCAGTGGACTTTATAGATATTAAACAGATGCCAACTGAGGCCGTAAATATTTTTACGAGGGTTACCTTCATTTAACTGTACTTAGAATAGCTTACTGAAAAAAATGACCATGTGAAACAACTGCAATTTGATAGTGCAGTGCTTATGCTGATTAATTCAGAATTATATCGGATAAGTAATATTTTTTATGATTTCTTTTGGATTTTGACGACATATGGGTGCAGTATTCGCTATTTATCTGCAGACAATTCCATAATTTCGCGAGATAGTGGCCGCAGACACCAGAATCGTGCGTCCTCCCATTTCTTGGCTGATCTTTGCCAGGGCAAATCATCAAGGTGGTGCTTGATGATGGTGAAATCATAGTCCCAAAAATCAATAAATTAATCATACAATGTTTCAATTTCTTGCCTCTTCACGAATTTCATTTCATATATCAATTAAAATGCATAAATACTTTTTGTCCGTTAATAGCGTGTACTTATAGGGACTGGAGAAAAATCCGGATTCTCCCATATCCTCTAGAGGTATTAGATGTAGTTCACATCTGGTGAGACAGGTAGCAGATGTTGTCAACCTCTACAAGACGGTAACAGTACCCTTTACGATAAAAAGAAAGCTGAATAAGTTAAAACCACTTAGAACCATACCATGCCAAACTACTACTCCATTTATTAAGGAAGATGAATGTCACTTAATTGGAACTCCTATCTGGAGAAGGTAATTCACAAAGCAAGACTGTTTTGTGGACACGGAGAATAATTTGTTGAAAATCATGGACCATTGGTATCAATAAATGTATGATAACGTATGCCTCAGTAGATTGGTGGTCGAGGGATTACAACAAACGACCAAAGCCAAACGCTCTGGATACAGATTCAAGCATGCATGGTAATATAACTGGTGAAATAAGTACCACCCGTTTGCTGCTTGAAATCCTCCTGAATTTACTTCCTTTCCATATTTACCTGGAGAGGAAAGCTAAGTGGGCAACACACAGATACCAACAAGCGGTGATTAATATGCAGCATCATGGAGCGCAATAAGCTGCTAGACAGTCACAACATCCTGGGAACGATTTGAGACGTAATTGTTACCATGATCAACCAAGAACTGACCTTCAGTGTCCTGTTTTCTGGAATAAATGAATGAGACTAGAATAAAACTTACAAAGGACAAATAGCTGTTGATTCACAGACCACTCCAGAACCACCACTTGGCATATTCGAAAATTCTGCCAAGACAACTACCTTAGCCTCGGCTGAGAGAAAAATACTTCAGTACTGGTAGGAACTACTGGAATTAGTTCAGTCAAAGGAGTACATATTACACTAAAGAACTAAACAAATATTAGAATTAAACAGGTAAACACCTAAGAACTCTCATTGATCTATATACTGGGCATTGCAGATTAAGTCATCACTTATAACACACAATAAAGAATCACACTAGCTGAAAACGCTGAATGACGTCTGTTTCTAGATGATGATGAAACGGCAGAGCACATTCTAGGTACTTTTCTCGTTGCAGAAAGAATCTGATTTAGGGACGTATTTCATTTTTATTGTTTTATGAGATGAGCGTACAGTTACACAATGACTCAAGGAAGCAGGTTTGAAGTTGCATAGATAAAAAAACCTCAAAACTCCAGAAAGTCATTGAGTAACCTTTGTTCGCGAACATCAAAATTGGAATCATGATCAATGGGGTCAAGTTTTTGTCACGGATGGCAGCCGTTTCTTCGTAAATCCGTAGATAAATAAGTAGTTGATTGTTACTACCGGAACAGGTAGCGGAAATATGTCGATGTTAAATAAGTCTAAGGAAAAAAATTAGAAATATATCCATACGAAGCAACTAAGGAGTTAAGTTATCTCATTTTCTTTTTATTAGAGTCAGTAATTATGTTAAGCACATTGAAGAAAACGTTAATTCTTCAGCCTATACTATTTTTAGTCCGCTTGTCATCTAGAATAAAGTTTCTAAGAAAATTGTATTGAACTGTATTACTCTGAAATTTCGAATGTCCAAGAGTTAAACCCTGCTCTGTAGTGGCCTCATCAGCATCGTCTGAAGTCGCTAACATTATAATGTAACAATTTCCGGCATCGTGACGACTGCTCTTTATCCTCTCGAATGTAACAGAGGCTACTCGGATTTATCGGATAACTTTAAAAGCTGTTTTTTCACTTGAATGGACTGGTTAATGGGGCTCATAATGATATGAGATTATACTGGTTTTAAATGGTCAGCTGAGAGATATTACAGTTAATGAATATAATGCCTCGAAATATCTTGTAAAAATGTATTGGCTTTGGTGAAGTTAAACTAAATTATACAATGGGGAAATAGAAATAAACAATGATAAATCTAAATAACGTATTATTAATAAATTACATGCGACGTACCATAGAGTGAATATTCCTGAAAAAATAGTTATAAAATACAAGGTAATTTTATAAAATTTTAATTTCTATAGATTTGTTATATTACTATCAAAAGACAGATAGCAAATTTCAATAGAATTTTTTGTAGTGAATTGTAAAAATATTCAATAATAGTGGGCCAGAAATTGGAAAAAACTCTGATTTTGCATTAATGATTCTATAATTAGCGCGTAATATAGGAAAAGTTATTTAGAAAGTAAGAGGGATTTTAAAACGATATTTTTTCTCAAAATCAGCAATTCATAGATTCCTTTCATTAATTAATTAATTTCGGTATTACATTAAAAAAATGCGAAAAATTGCGCACCAAAGGTTATTTTAAAACAGATGAAAGTTTGGCACTAGCAAAATTGTATACTTTCTTAGATATACAATATCCATAGAAAAAGATTTTAAAAATTGGCGGATACTTTACAAACATACAGAAATTTCCAACAAATTATTTAATTTAAAAAGCATATACTTACTTAGCTGGCATGTGTAATCTACTTATAAAATTACGAAAGCAAATATAAGAACAGGATTAAATCAATTAGGGTTCTGTTAAAAAAATTACAAATTAAACACATTAAAATGAAGACTAGAATAACTATTCCAACATGTCAGTTAGTTACTATGTAGGGGAAATTGATCGTATATTCGAAACCAGATATAGAATATTTATCCAATCCTGCTTTAGACTTAACAAAAATGAACTAATTTTCGAACAACATTTTCGGATCGGGCCATAGTTTTATAAAATTATATTATATCTCGCCATGTTACACAGACAGGAGGAAATTGAAATTTATTTGAATCGATAGAAATATACAAATCTAGAAACAAGTTATAGTAGACGCAAGAGATATAGTGACGACATCAAAAGCAAGCCGATAAAGCAGTTCAAGCCGACCAGTTTGGTATTTTCATATATCTATTAACTGTATACTGGTAATACGCTATAGGCCACTATGTACGGAATGCGGCTAGAGAACTAGATAGTTTTCCATCTCTATAGAGAACTTGGGTCCCAACGCGCACGCTCTGACGACACAAGCGCGCTCTTGTAATTGGTCAGTGGCCATGTGGCCAATTTCTCCGATTAGATTGTGACCATTTACCTTCTATATTCAGTTGAACGGTCACAATCTCGCGTCACTAAGGCATGCGCACCATACCCAGAGTACTCTTAAAGGATAGAGAGACAGGCTTTCCTTGGCGTCAAGTTACAAACGAAACTCATAGTATATAGTTAATATGTATATGGGTATTTTATTATAGCTCCCTTTACATCTCTCTCTTTTTCATCTCTATTGTTAAGACTTTGGAATATTTTCGTTATTTATGGCTTTCTGGTGATTCTTAGGGAGGTTTGCCATCATCGCCAATACCGTCCGCATTTGCGGGGGGGATAGGCGAAAAAGCAGGCCCACCCCTTACGAAGCCGGTCCAGGTCTACAGTGATGATTAGGGCAAAGAGTTCAAGCTCGACCCCTAATCATCCGAGACCGTCATCTTTAGTCAAGAATATTGGCGCGGGTGATTCATGACATGTAATGTTATTCTGGTGTTGTAGTCAATTTGGTATCCTATAATTCTACATTTTGTACTGCGTTCGTATGTTTTTACTTTCTCGAACTTATTCGTCTCCTGTTCAGCCCTATATATGATTTATTGCAGTTCTGGCGTCGAATTTCATATACTCTGACATCCTAGGGCAATTTTGGATTCCGGAGAATAGTACTGATAAATTTCATCTCACAACTTTTATTTTATTTTTTATCTTTCGTAATGAAAAATCTATGTAGGTAATTATAGCACCACCCTGTACATTACAGTGGTTACATTACTTGATTTCATTGTAATCTAACACCACATAAAATCAGCTGAGCTTTATTGATCATTTTGTAAAAAACGTATAAAGCAATAAAAATTTCTACGAAAGGACTGCTGGTCCTGGATTGAGTCGTAACATTAAATATATTGAAAGATGATACGTTATAATCAGATTTTCGTTTTCTGTAGTACATAGTATATTACATACCATACTTAGGCATAGAGAAACTAGATTGCGAAAAATATATAATAAATCTTTGTTAACTGAATACAAAATGAAGTAAAGAGAACAAGACCATATAATCTATAATCTATAACCGAATCCAAACCGCTGACGAAGACAATTTAATTAAAAATTAATTTGCAGAAGTGGGTCTTGAAACCGCGTCGCTAAGGTATACTCATCTCACTAGATACGCTATAGAAGCTATGTTGGCGTTTCCGTTTCTATTTGAAGCAACTAACCACAAATCTGCTCTTTACCTTTTTTAACGGGTTTACTGTTGGAACAGTTAATTAATTAACAAATTTTTGATGTTCCTATTCTATCTAACTTATTAATAATAAAAATTTCAGTATAGGATTAACTAAAGGCTCAGTATACAAAGTTGAATTGGAATCAATCTAAAATTGCACATGCGACTAATTGTTAGTACCATAAATGAATTAAAAAAGTGGAGCACCGGCTTTGCCCAAAAAAATATATAACTCCAAGAAATGTTTCTTTTTGCAAAAACTTCCTTAAATGCGAGAAATAATGAAAACATTCATTATTCTAAATTTAAGGCGGTGAAGCAGATGTCGGCAACCGAGATCGTTCGATTAGGTACAACTTAAAATTCCGGTAGTTTAGAAGTTAACACTGCAAGATATAACAGGCGAGAGCAAGACATCACCTACTAAACGATTAAATACAATTTCTATGTTTTGATGTAACATTTTTCGTTGATTGTAGTTAATTAATATGTTATATATCTTAATACAGAGATTGCACGCTAATTAAACCTGTAGGTGGGTATCCAACATTAAGTACTGATGTGTTATTTCTTACTATTCTGTTTGTTTGTAAAATATATTAAAACTTTCTGATGAAGTATTCAAAAAATGCCATAACTGAGAAACAAAAAGGACTTAGGAAGATTTGTCTATGACTCTTAACGTCAAGTAATGATGTAAGCTGGCGGAATTTTAAGCTGTAGTCGAATGATTCTGCCGCAGGGATTTCAAGTAAACTCCAAATTAAGGGTATTCAAATTGATAGCTTTATTTATAATTTTAATTGAGACATATCTAGGTTATGAAATATCAAAATTTACTTTTCAACAAAATATATCGATTGTAAGATTCCACTTACATGACTGACAAATAATACTGTTAAGTTGAATAAACTTCTAATTTATTTCAAAAGAGGATCAATTTAATAAGATGTTATATTTCTTTTCATTTCATTTATTACATCAATTTGTTTGGTCTGGACACTGGGCTATAAGTCTATCCACGGATAAATCTAAGCAGCATGACCTGAAGTTACATTTACCAAGACGTGAAAGTGAACAATGTTATCAACTTGATCAAACAAAAACCTTTTACTGCAATATTATAAAAAAAAAATGGAAATAAATGACAAATAGCTCTCTGTATCAGTTCCATTCTAGACTACTTAATACTTTCTCTATAATCGTAATAATATGCACATAAAAAGTGTAAACTATATTAAATTGTGAAGACTGCAAGAAAATAATCGCATATTGCAGCGAGTCATAAAGTAAAAGTTAATTTAAATATCAAGTACAATGTCCTTTATTGAACTTGCAATTTACTTTTCTCGAGCGATGGATTCCACATGCTGTCATGTTTAATAATTATTACTATTATTGCTTAATAGCAGCTTACACCAGCAATTATAAACACCGTCAACTTATAATTAAGAATATGTGATGCGATATTATAGTTAGAATAAGACTCATTTTAGAAACCGATATCTGAGATGGAGCTATTTTCTCGAGTCATTAACCCATTAAGGCCAAGATTATTTAGCTGTCAAATATTTTTGGTTCTCACAAGATCTATGTGAAAGTTTAGGTTAGACAGTAGTCAAGAAAATTGATTGATTAGTTACTTGGTTTAATACCTTGATGAAAAATTAGGCTCCTCATCGCATAAAAAAAAGTTTGAAAAAAATTGAAAATAAAATTTTACCCTCGTAAATCCATTATTCGGTAATTCATGGTGGAAATTGGTCCGATTAAATTCCGAATCCGATGCTGGGCCGCTAAATGACCTAAGGTAATTTTTAAGGAAGCTAGAAGGGGTCAAAGTCAGACGTGCAAGGATTTCGCTTTTCCGGCTGTATGCGACCGACAGATCCTAAAAATCTGAAAAAATTCAGAGGTGCGCTAAAAGGATGGAAAAATCGAATGGCGTAAACCAGACATCCTTGCCGTCCTTAGTTTACGAGATACGGCTTCTCAAAGTCACCGGATGGAAAATTTCTAAAATTTTTGTCTCTTCTCAACGACCTATCTCGAAAATTAAAACAGCTAGAGAGTTCTAGTTTACGCCATTCGATTTCTCTCGCCTTTCTACGTAGGTACCTCTGAATTTCAGATTTTTAAAGGCACTTTCGTTTTTTTATACAAAATTTTGCATACCTATTCATTTTGATCCGTCTTACTACACAGGTTTTCGATAGTTTGGCCTATTTTTGTGCTAAATTTCCTCGTCTACGCTTAATATCGATAATGAGGTCGGTTAAAAATATATTAGATGTTATTTATTCACTTTTGGACCGACTTCAATGTTGATATTAAGTAGTAAGCAGAGGTCAGAAGTATTTATAGGATATGTGATAAAGCTAGGTTTGGCTTTAGGTGGTTATGTGTCAGCGCATCAAGACTTGCATGCATGTATGAAACAATATGTTACCTTGATTTTTTTTTAGCAAATTCCATAAGGGTGGAGCGATTTTGTATATTTTTTTAATATTGGGCGGGGTTCAGAATCAGTGCTTTATTGTTATACAAATTTAAAAGTATAATAAACTACTTTGATCGGCGGGAGACGCCCCCAACCCCCTCGACGGGCCTGCTTAAAATATCTAAATTTTCGCAGTCACCACATTCATGCCCGGTGTAGCAAAATGTACTTCTTTGCCTCTAAAAGGTCTATTACACCTGTTATCGTAACAAATCCGGGATTTTTCTTAAACAGTCTGGAATTGTCTTTGTACCCTCGCACCAATATCTCCATGTAATTGAAAAGTATATTGACGAAGATCGAACACAACATTTATTGCATCCACTGATGTTGACTGATATTGAAGATCCCATATGGCTAGTGGAATTTGTGAGAAACATCCGTGTATAGTCTCCAGATTTTCTTGAACAGTTGAATTCATATGCAGGGTGTCCCAGATTTAAAGTGACATAGACCGATTGGAGATAATGTATTATTGTTACTTAAAAAGAAAAACGAAAAACAGAAAGAAGGAAAAAATAAAGAAGAACAGTTTGCTTAATCATAATTTACAGCACAAATTTTAAAAAGACACAAATTATTTTATACATTGGTACAATTAATTAAAACTATAATAAATTTTCGAAATGAAGACCCTAGCGTCAATACATTTTTGTGAACGTTTAAAAAGCGTTTTCACCGATCTATCGATCATAGCCGGATTGTGTCTAATATTGGCACATGCATTAAAAATAGTTTGTTGTAATTGTTCACGGGTATTAATATTTTCACTGTACCCTTGTGACTTTAGGTGGCCCCATAAAAAATAATCCATGGGGGCGAGATCAAGAGATCTCGGTGGCCAGTTAACTGCACCCCCCTCTACCAATCCATCTGTTGGTGTAACGTTGATTAAGATGCTCCCTCACCGGTACAGAAAAATGGGGTCCAGCAACATCGTGTTGAAACCACATACCTCTGACATTGATGTTTTCTAATAAATTTGGTAACACATCTATTAAGAAATTTAAATAAACTTCACCCGTTATTCTCCCTTCAAAAATGTGTGGCCCTATTAGGTGACTATTGTATATTCCACACCAGACATTTATATCGAATCTGTGTTGGGAATTTTTATGAATCGTAGCATGTGGATTCTCAGTTGCCCAAAGATATTGATTTTTGGTGTTGTTTATTCCATCACGCGTGCATTGAGCTTCGTTCGTAAACAGAATTCTAGAAACTGTTCGTCTGTGCCCAACTACCCACCTACAAAATGTTAAACGCGGAACGCTGTCACCGTCTTCAAGTCTTTGAACTACTTGAACATGAAAAGGATATAAATTTTCTTTTTTTAAAGTTTGCCATACTCTTGTTCTGGAAATTTCTAATTGATGACTGATTTTCCTGACACTTACAGTAGGATTCATATGAACAATCTGTAATACTTCCTTTCGCTGTTGAAAATCTCTGAGAACATGTTCATGTTTTGCCTGTGAGGGAAATTGCCCATTTTCCTTCCTAAATTGATACAACTGAAAATGTTGTACGATTTGGTGTACGACGATTTCTAAAACGTCTTTCATATTTTCTCTCTGCATACACATAAATCATTGCTGCATATTCTTCATTTGTAAATTGGAGTGGCATCTTAAAATTATTATAGTAGATTTGTTAATATAAAACCTTATTTTAATGACTCAAACGACTTCTTTGAATACTTAGACTTAATTTCTAAAGGTGACTTACATTACTATGTACCTATTAAACTATAAATGTCAGAATTGACACACGCCTGCTTTTATTATTAAGCAAACTGTTTTTCTATGGAATATTGCATATCGTACAAATTTTAAGTGTAATTAGAATCAAATTTAAGTAACAATAAAACATTAAATAATTATTAAACAAGTGTTTAAGTAAAATTCATAAAATAGCGACGTCAACTGGTTGTTTGGGTATTTTGTAGAATTTAAATATCATTCACCATTATTTTCGAAAATTTGCTAGGAAGTAACCATAAACGTGCCATCGAATATTATGACAGCGTTTTGCACAATAATTCATAGACATTTCAATAGTTATCCGCCATTTACAAAAAACTGATATACAGGGTGATGTAATTGATCCTAAATGCAAAATAATAAAAATTGAGTCCTGACCTGGAATTTTTACAAACTAAATTATGCTATTAATTGGACTAGGAGTGCACTATATGTGTACCAACTTTAATCCAAATACGTCCACCCATTCCCAACATATGGTGAATTTTAGTTTCAGTCAAGAATCATAAAATACCCTGTATCTCGAAAACAATTCACTTTCAAGGGTAAGTGTGGGGGTGTTTTGAACTCAGAGAAGTGTGCTCTATCTCTCATCGGTCTATGTCACTTTAAATCTGGGACACCCTGTATGCCTATTGCGCCTATGACATAGGCATCATTTGGATTTAACGTGTTGTAATGGGTTTTGGAGGTAATGGAGTATTTGGTAGAATTTCGTGAAACAACCATATATGACTTGGTTGCGCATTACATATTTTTTTTTCAAGAGCCTCAATATGGGTATCAAATGAAAGGGCTTAACTAGTAGAATACAGTACACCATAAAAAGATTCAAAATCCAAGATGACCGCCACCACAAAATGGCGGATTACTTTTTTTCAATCCCCTCTATATGGGTATCAAATGAAAGGGCTTGACAAGTAGAACACAGTACACCTAGAAAAAAATTCCTAATCCAAAATGGCGTCCGAAACAGAATGGCGGATCATAGAGTTTAGACAGTCAATACATTAAAACTGAAATCTACGTAACAAACTGACAGAAAAGAAACCTTGTAATAATGAGGCACTAAATGAACTAAATAGAATGAGAAATATTAAGTAACTAAATAAAAAATTAAAAACTTGAAAATAAAATAAGTAAAAAAAAATGTTTTAAGTTTAAGTTTTATTGTCAAGAAACATAATAATGCAGAATGTACTAAAAGCTAACAAATAATTAGGTACCTGAGTAAATATGTAAATGATTGTTCTGCGATGTCGCAAGATGATAGTGACGGATTTACTTTTACATTTTGCATAAGTTGTCTATTGTGAAGATGCATCCAAAGCATACCTATAATGATATGAGCGGTTGACTGTACATAACAGAAATTCGACTCGCCCCACGATTTTATTTTAGTCTGATCGATGCTCTAGATTGATGAGGAGAGTGGTGTGATGACTTATACCTGGTACCTACTTAACTATTCTTTAGCTTTTAGTACATTATCTGCATCATTATTGTTTCTTTACAATAAAACCGTTTATTTTAAAAATTTCCTTTTACTTCTTTTATTATTAAAAACGAGCGTAACGTATAAACTGAGACACCGTGTACATTGTAACATTGAAATTTTTTAAAATTGTTATTTTCTTTGGTTGAGGAGCAAATAATAAGCAATTGTACCAGTTTAACAATAGGAAGAGTCTGTAGGTGCTATGAACAATGAACACACACTGTGCTAGACCACCGTGATAATAATCTCCTCAAGATAGACGGATTTGGCAGGTAATTTGCAACTCTTCTCGGCCTCAATTTGTGTACACTTATTACTTTTTTAATTTCCTTCAACATAAGAGAGAGATAATTAATTGTCAAGGCGGCATTAGATCGCACACCTGTGTGACCTCGTGGACTTGACCGCATCTCAGATCTACCGTGGTCGTGTCCAATGTGCCGCAGGTCTATAAGTCACTCGCCGAGCGGTATACCACTTATCAGGACTAATGCACATAGATTATAATTTACGTCTAGCGTTCTAGTACGATCAGGTCTATATGCTGGCTTTAATTTATATAATCTGTCTCTGAGCTTCCCTCTGTAAATGATATCCATAATTTTATGTAACTGCAGAATGTCTATGAATAGATCAGACGGTGTTTATCTTCATAGCAGCAGCTATGGCGCAAATATTTACTTTATACAAGATGTTTCAAAATGAAACTTGATATGTAGTACGAAATCTACATGATATATGGTTAGGACTGGAAAAACGCTAAAATGTGAAAACTTGTGAATTATCACAACCGTGCAACGAAAATTTTGGTTATGTTTTAAGGAAATAGCACCGTATTAGATGTATGTTCCAATTCGCTCCATGTCATCAAAATTTCTAACAAATTAAAAATAAGTGTCAAAAATCGATTCAAATAGGGCTTTTGCAAGAGAAAGTGACATAACTAGAGTGTGTTTTTGACACGTATTCTGATCCACAGTATTCGAAAGCCAGAATTTCGAATAATGTCAACAAATTTTTCATTCACTTCTCTCGGCTCGAATGTTCGATTTTGCCCATGCAATTCACGATGCTGCGAAAATGCCTATTTCGATCTTTAGATATCGATATTAGGGAGCCTTTCTGCTGATATATTTATTTAGATATGAACGTTTAAAAATTTCATCTTTTATATTTTTCGACGAGACTAATTGAAAAGGTATAGCAGAATAAGTAAGGTAAACTGGTCCGAGAAGCATTTGGATTTAATTCGGCGTCAGTAGATCTACAATAGGAAAAGAAATGTTTTCCCCGAGTTTTAGCTCCCTGTCGCCATTTAACCTCTGTATCCTAACAAATACAATTCATCGTTTTCATTTTTTAAATTTGCAAGTTGTGCGTTAATTATTATGAAAAAAATGGAGAATGTAGTTGTGATTTTGAACGTCTTAGAATAAAAATTGTGCTGATTTTGCTTCCCCTTTCGTATAAAAAAATATATTGAAGAAATCAAATAATTATTCATCCAAGAAAATAATAATTCGCGTAAACAGAACTTTTACCAACAATACACTGCTACGTGTAGTTAATTGTCAATTTTTAAAAAAAATTTAGAAGCTGTGCCCTATACTTAAAAAAATATAAACTGTTACAACGCAATGTCTAGTGGTGCTCATCATTAAAACTTTTAGTTTATTAAACAGAGAATACCCGGAATTGGAATGCGGCAGTTGAACATAATTACCGTGAATGGAAACGGATTGTTTCAAAGAAACGGCATATCTACAGCATGAGCAAACTATCCCTTCGGACCTTTTTTCTCATAACGCACAAAAAATATTGTTACCACAAGATAGGACCCTTCCCAGCAACTCCACCGTAAATGGATATTTACCTGTGGAACGGTTAATAAATAAAAACAAAAAAAAAATAAAAAATGAAAGCTACCAGATTCAGAAACAGAAAACTTAGAAGAAGAAAAATAAAGAGATGACGATAGATGGAAACTTAAAGGAAGCATCGAAACTTAAAAGAAGCATCTCACAGACACCTACACTTCCCATCCTGTATCCCCACCACAGGCGTCATGCGGCTCTCGCTGCTGACAAAAATATAAACTCCATGAACCTTGTGCCAGATTAAAAATCACAAGTCTTCAAGATTTATAGGCCCGAAATTATTTAACCGTCTAACGGATGACATAAAAGATCAGGAAAGAGAGTATTTATTTAAAAAAAACTCTCTGAATAGTAAGAATTATCGATCGATGTGTGGGGTCGTACGAAACTCCCAGAGAATTCTCATTTTCCACGCATTTCGGAGCGGCTCAAAACTATAAGTGGAAAACTGAACTTATCTCCTAAACGACTTAAATAAGACAAAAATTTGTAAAGACCTTTTTTGTAGATAAAGAGACGAGCTACAAATTTTGTTGAACACTTTTTTCTGTATTTTCATTATTTTAGCCGCTAGAGCAAGAAAAGCGAAAATCAAGAAGTTTTTCCAATTTTTTTTTCAATTTTCCCGGAACCTCGAAGTGCAAAGAATGCATCATTCTATTCTACCGGTTATTACCTACTCAAATCCCGGAGATGATCTTTTGATTAATTTTTGCGAGGTTTTTACAAAATTTTGCCTTCATTTCCTGTACTATAGGTTTAACGGCATTTTTACTATTAGGAAATTCCAGCATTCCCCACCACCGCATTCATCGAGCAGAACAGATCTACACAACTACAAATCGGTACGAAAATATTGTAAGGGTTCAGAAATTTTCGTAACAGTCAAATAATTTTCATAGCAAACTTTTTGCAGGCAAAAAGATTTAAATACATCCCTGAAACAATAATAATGTGTATAAAGAACTACAACTGGTTTTAAAAATAGTATTTAACACGTCTAATGCTGATGACTTTTAAGGCGTCATCTCCCTACTACGTTTCAATGCGCATGACGTCTTTAGACGTCATAACGCCCAAGGACGTCATGAGCAAAAGAGTGTAAATTTCATATCGAGTGCCCATCACGCCTTTGACGTCATGTTTTTTTGTTTATTTTTGCTTCCATTTTTTTTAGATTATATTTTTGGCAATATCTGGCCAAAACCAGTACACGTGCAACAGAAAAACAAGCTTGATTAGGTCATACCAAGTCATACAGGCCATATTACGTCAGCAGTCAAAGTGTTAACCAAGAAGAAAGCTTGTGCGGGAATGAGCTACTCAAATTCATTTCTTGCGAAAAAATACCAGTTCATTCCCGATCAGCATTCAAACCTAAGTATGAAATATTGAGATAATGTCCATTCATAATTCATATTCATAAAATTTTAATAAACTTCAACACATTTTGTATAAATGTACGAAAGTACTTTTGTCATGATTTTACGAGTTATTCAGTAGGTGATATTTCATCTACAGTTTTAATACAGTGTGAACCTAAAGAAACGCACAAAATTCATACCTTTGGTATGCGTCATTTTTCAAAAAAATCCTCGAGCAGGTCGATATTAGTTTCGTAAATGCTACATTTTGTCACTATTCCAAAATTTATGACGTCATTGGTTTTTGAGTTATGACGCAATCATAATTTTTTTTAATGGAAACAGACATTTTTGTTTACTGTTTTTGGTGGTAAATTCCTTTAGCTTTCTGGTGATATAAAAAAAATGATATTGCCTGAGCCATTATTTTGGAAAAATGACATTTTATGTAAAAATAGCTAACCTATCGCAAATTCACGAGTAATGTTCCACTTATGGACTAATATATCTTGTTGCCTACATTTTTGTCTTAACTAGCATGAAAACATTTGACATAAAAACACAAAGAAAATAATAAAAAAAACAATCACGTTAAAAACAGAGAGATACATGCCTTTTTGTGTAAAGTATCGATAACTTTTTGATTCCTGGCACGTGTGGAACCTCAGTTTTGTGACACTTCTGAGACAGTGTAAAACTAGTGAATGCAATGCCATTAAGTGACAGAGAACGAGTAGGACTTTTGATGATGGTTGGATATGGTGATAGGCTGAGAACTCATCAGGAAGCATGTGATGTTTTCAATGCCAAGTATCCCGAAAAGCAAATTTCTAGACCCACTGTGATTAGATTGGTGTCTAGATATGATTAATCTGGCAGTGTAGCTGACCTCCCTCGATCTGGTCGCCCTAGCACAAGCAACGAAATTAAATAGTCTTCTATAAAGTGAAGAAAACCACCATCCTTCGACAAGGCAGCTGGCTTTAAATCGTAACGTGAGTCAAACTTTTGTTGTACGTCTATCGAAAAAAGAAGAATACCATCCATACAAAGTGCAATTAATCCACGAATTGAATGAGGACGATTCAGATCGGCGCTTACAGTTTTGTGAACAGTTGATGACCGTGGGCGATGAAAACCCAAATTTTTTAAGGAACATTGTTTTTTCTGATGAAGCTACATTTTCTTTAAAGGGGACTGTACATCGGCACAGCTGTAGGTATTGGTCACGCGAAAATCCTCATTGGACTCAAGAAGGCCATACACAGCGACGAGGCAAAGTAAACGTGTGGGCAGGTATGATTGGTGATCGTTTATTGGGACCTTTTTTTGAAGAAAATCTTACGGGCGCAAGATATTTACAGTTTTTGCGAGTTGAGTTAGTGCCAGCCTTAGCAGTTATGTTTCCGAACAATGAAGATTAAGATATTCCTACTGAAAACGTCTGGTTTCAGCAAGACGGGGCCCCACCTCATTTTGGGATAGCAGTGCGTCACTTTTTAGATGACACTTTTACTGGAAGGTGGATAGGTCGTCGAGGTCCGATTGAGTGGCCCCCGCGTTCACTGGATTTAACCCCCTTAGACTTTTTTTTGGGGGTTAGTTAAAGTCAAGGGTGGATGATTCAAAACAGCGTGCAAAGTGTCTACACCCGTCTTGGTCAATGCCAAATGGTTGGAGGGTCGCAATTTGAGCAATGGAGATGATTTTTTTCTCAAAATGACTTATGTAAGGTATCAATCAATAAAAATATTTTTTACAAAAGAATGGCTTAGGTAATATCAATTTTTATCATATCACCAGAAAGCTAAAGAAATATACCTCAAAAAACAGTAAACAAAAATGCCTGTTTCCATTAAAAAAAAATATGATGACGTCATACATTTTGGAATAGTGACAAAATGTAGCATTTACAAAACTAAAATTGACCTGTTCAAGAATTTTTTGGACAAATGACACATACTAAAGATATGAATTTTGTGCGTTTCTTTAGGTTCACACTGTAGATATTTTCACAACATAGACAAATAGTATATTAAAGTATGAGTGGATATTAAGGTCTTTAAAACACGCGCAATTTTTCGGGAGTGCTCGAAATAGAGCAAGTGTTTTAAAGACCAGTTATCCACGAATACTTTACGCTATTTTTATTGGTACACAATACTACAAAAAATGGAAATAATTAAGAATGTAAAATGTTTGAATTCGTGATGTGACATCAGGATACCTGTCAGTGCCAAATGAGGAATGCAAAAATTAATTTGCAATGTGTCACATAGAATTAATTATTGTCACTACAGTTGTTACTGATTGTATATTGCTTTAAAATGAGTTCTAACATTGATTATTTAAATAGAAAAGCAGATTCGCGGTTAATACCGCAAAAATTCGTGTCAGATCAATAATTAAAAAGTTGACAGTTTGACTCGGGTTGTAGTTGTTGCCATGGTAACCTTTAAAACACGCGCGTTTTTTAAAGTTCGATTTAAACACTCTGAGGCGTACTTTAAATAAGCAAAATAGGGTGCCAATAAAAAAAAAATAATTTATGCATATAGTAGACCAAACGATATTTGACCACACAAAAACTGCAAAAAAGAAGCAATACAACAAAGATATGCCGAAGCAATTGATGTACGCTATTGTAAACCTGATCATCAGGAAAGGTTTAATGATTTTTTCGTGAATTAAATTTTGCTGGTGCTATAGAACATTAATTTGAAAAAACTTAATACTTACTTTTTATGGATAATCTACTGAATCTACTGAAGTTGTAGCATTCGCTAGCATAGAAATAGGGGTGAGTGATTATCTTCGTCCTGCAAAAAAGAAATTTGATAAGATTTCATAAATGCATCCTTTTTAGGCTGACAAAAATGTAATCATGAAACAATGTTATCGGTGTTTACTGATTATTAAAAGTCCGTTATCTGATATTCTCAATGACATTGACAAAAAAATCTTCAGTCGTTAACGTTAAGCGAGATAATATATTTATATTGTTACAAGTAAAATTGCCCAAAGAAGCAATCAATAAAACTTGTCGAAAACAACTGTATAATATGAATAACACAGCCATATAAAAAAAAAATGTTTTCTGGCCTGGGGATCTGACCATGCTCACTATATGTTTTTGAGGTCGCTGAATTCGAATCCGAGGTCTATTTAACTTCATCACATCAGAATTTTGCCATAGCCTCAAGAAAACCCATAATTTAAGCGATTTCGACATCTCCTCACATAAATCGCTGTAACTTTTTCTAGACAAAAATGATCCCCTCTTTTTTATACTAGATCGGTTGAACATTAAATTTCCAATCCGATGATGTGGGGCACGATATTCTTCCGGCGCTCTTTAAGTAAGATATGGGCCACCAAAATGAGAGGTACGAGAATTTCGCTTCTCGGGCGATACGGCCCAGCTTCGAGGGCCATTTATGCCAAACGAAAGTTAACAAAAATCAGGGGTACGTAGAAAGATGTAAGAAACCGTTTGGCGAAATCTGAGGTCGATGCGTGCCTTGGTTTTCGAGATGTGGCCGCTTGAAGTTTCCGAAAGGTGAAAATCGTATTTTTTTTACTGCTTCCTGAGGCTTTATCTCGAAAGCGAAACGAGATACAGAGCTGCTGTTTACTCTATTCGAATTCTCTCGCCTACCAACATACCTTTGAATTTTTTAGATGCTTTACCAAAAAAATGAAAGTGCAAAAATTTGAAAAAATTCAGAGGCATGTAGGAAGGCGAGAGAAATCGAATGGCGCGCGTAAACCACAACTCTGTATCTCGTTTCGTTTTCGAGATATAGCCTCGGGAAGCGGTAAAAAAATTCAATTTTCACCTTCCGGTGACTTCAAGCGGCCATATCTTGAAAACGTACGTACCCTTGAATTTTTCCAGAATTTGCTAGCTTTCGATTTGACAGAAATAGCCCTAGAAGCTGGGCCGTGTCGCTCGAGAAGCGAAATCCTCGGACCTCTCACTTTGGCGGCCGATATCTCACTTAAAAAGCTCTGTAAAAATATCGTGCCATCCATCATCGAGGATGTAGGCCCAAATTACGTAAATAAGGCATGGAAAAAGTAAATGCACAATCATTTTATCTTCTCAACTCTCTGGTTCCATATTTCTTCGATGTTCGGCTTCGCTAACATTTCACAGCCGCCCTATTATCATTTGAAACAAATAGTAAACTTGTTTTAGCAGTCTTATTTTTAACACCCTTTGCATGTGCCCGTAATAGGACAACGCTTTTCAGCCATAGCATTCTCCCTTTTACTCTGTAATTTACTCTCTAAGGAGGAGGGACTAATGGGATAGAGCTGTGGTGAGACAGCGCGCCTAGCAGGTAACCGAGACAGATGGCGGAATGCCGTGAGACGTGTTATACAGCAAACTGAGGCCAATTAGGATGATTAATGGATTACAAAACACCTGGCAAGATAATAGGAAGAAGATATTACTGAAGTGTAACAATTTCCCTCGCTGAAAACTTATTGTCCTTTTGTAATTTCCATGACTCGTAATGGGACATGCGTCATTGAGTTAGACGTGCCCTTTCAATAAAGATTTAAGTAAAAAATCGAACAGCTGATTACACATATTTAATGCACATAAAAAGGTATAAAAACCGACCATAAATCTTTGTCTCGTTAGCATGAGCGATATTCCACAGAACCGTACTTAATTTTTTTGTGCACAATAAAAGTAGAAATTTAGAAGTATTGTCTTTGGGAAACAAACAGTTGTTTGGTAGAGTGATTAATTGCTGTGTGATTGTTTTTATTGTGTCAAGATACGAATAATATCTTATATATTTGTGGAGCATTGACGAATTCGATGTTCCATGATACACTGGCACTATTAAGTTCGACGGGTAGAGTTTATATACCTGGTGTAAACTTTAAAATAATTTTAAATTATCATTCAAACAAGTGTTTCCGTTAATTTCTTATTTTAATCATGCCAGAACATACTTTACACGAGAACAATGTTGGTCTATGTATTAAGTAATACATTATATTTACCATTTAACATTTTCTACAAAAATAAAGTATGCCCCGCTCTCCCATTTATTCGTAAGCGGCAATGCTTTGAGGTTTTCTATGTGCACTAAATTTATGCAGTCAACTATATCTATACGCATTTTAACTAAACTAGTTCACACGCGGTTCTTGCACAAAACTTAAAATAAACTAGTCAGAAAAAATAATAATTAGAAGTATTTACAAAGCGTGAAAACCGTATGTACCAACAATAAACTGGTTTTCTAAACAAAACCATGTTAACCAAATAACCTACTTTAATAATGACAATAATTCTTCAAACTAACAATTACCTTACTATCAACCACAAATCATTAACCCGTTTTTTTGAAAAATTTCCACGAAAAAATAGAATTATTACTTACTCATTAATTGATTTTTAAGCATTTATTGCCGCCGGGATATTCTTCAACATGTAATAATCGGTGATTCAACGACACTCCCAGTTCGTAATAACTTTGTCATACAGAATAGAAGTACAAAAGGATGTAAAAAGGATATTTCAGTAAAGACATAAATTGTTGCTGTCGTGTCCGTTAGCTGTAAATATTAAATATGCCTCCGTAGCATAATTTACTAACCTAATCTACAAACAATACGTGATAAATATAGTCATCATATTGTTGAATTTTATTTGTTTTTGTTTATAGTCACTCCGTGCTGCTTTACAATGGATCGAAATTGAAATAATTCAATGTATCTCACGGTCTAACAATAGGGCTAAATTTTGAACATAATTTCAAAAATTTGCTCTGAAAATTATATTTAAAACCTTTTTTGTTTATTTACTACTCTCTTGCAATTCATCAAAGGAACAAATAATCGTTCATCGACCGAAATTCTTCAAATGCACTTTTCTCTAAAGATAATTCCTTCCCTAGAGAAACTAGTTACCTTCAACCTTTATCTTTATTTCATGTCAATATATTGTAGGTAGAAAGCCCGATGTATAGATTTCCTATGAATAAGATACATGAAAAACTTTGTATGAGTGAGTAAGTACTACCACAGAACTACTGGTAGCCACTTTTCATATAAACAAATTTTGCCCGCGTCATGGAATTTTACCGGAAGTGACGTCAAAATGGGAGGATGCGGGCAAATAAGAAGAGACAGCCTATTTTTTTAATAACTAGAAGGCTTGTACTTTAACTTAAAAAAAATAATTCATGTATTCGATAACTTCAGATAACAGAAAAAAAAACTTTAATCGAGGGTGCCTCGGGGTTGCGGGCAAATTAAGCCTGGAATCCCACTACAATCTCATTGTATACCTTAAAACCTACATTTTGACGTAAGGTAACATTCATGTATTCGATGACACAAAAAATCGTGACCGGAAGTGACGTCAGAATTCCATGAAGCGGGCAAAATTTGCAAAAATGAAAAGTGGCTCCATATATGTCTGTGGTAGTACTTATTCACTCACATAAAGATTTTAATGTATCTTATGCATAGGAAATCTATACAGCCGGCTCTCCACCTATTGGTACTTATTTCGAAAGATATAAAGTTTCCCGCTTGCTATACGTTTATTGTTCCGCTTTAAAATTGGAGAGTTAAACGAGAAATAATTATTTAATTTTTTTTTATTCAAATGACGCGAAGAGCGGCAGAAATGGTCCGCGAAAACGGTGTTAAATAATTATTTATAACAATTAAAATACTCGTATCATTATAAAATTCAATAGGGTTCTAGTCTGATAGTAGATGAAGCTATATAAAGAAAATAAGTCGATCTGTTACGGATTGTGACCTGTAGAATGTTTGCGTCCGTAGAGATCAACTGGCGGAGACGTATGGCAGTCAATAGCAAATTTAGAACTTAATAAAAGTTTTAATCAATCTAAAAGTGACTTCTTCAGCTAAACTGAGCGCAATACCGAGGTGAATTTGCGATAATCGCCTTGTAGATTCTTTAAGAGGTCTCATGATTCTTTAGCCTTATCTCATTTTGGTCCAAAATACATTTTGTAATTTACCCTATACCTCCAATAATTTTCAACTTTGGAGAAAGCTTGAGATTTCCCGGAGAGTTACAGCCACTTTCATAAATATGTACGAAAGCTTTCTTAAAGTAAACTTCATGATAAAGTTAACTTTAAATTCTCTTTAAAGTCAGTTATGTGTCATAAAGCAGATTGAATCACCTGTTGGATAAATTCCGAAATTTGGAATATTTTGATCTGTTGGCCACTCTGGAGTAGCACTACGCAATGTGACTGCTTGCTGCCAGTATTTCATCATGTTTACCCCACGTTAAGCTATTAATGTACCAAATCACAGCACCAAACACAAGGAGGTATTTGCAGGTTTAAGAATTGATTATGGAACGGGTTTTACAAGTTAAATGGGCATTTTAAGGTTAGAGGTGACTTTATTTTGATTATGAAACTGGTTGTAAATGTCTCTCCATCTTCATTAGCTCCACGATTTCTAAGTACTTTAATATGGATTAGCACTATACATTTGTAAAGTATATGGTCCCGATCTGAGTCTACAAAGCTATGCCTTCCTAACCGTCTCCCTACTATACCATAGTTAATCTTATCTTTCGTCACTTCTTGCTCCAGATAATGCTTAGTTCTAGGAGGCCTGGAGTAAACCTACCCTTTCAGATACCCTCGTAAGAGAAAATCCTGTGACATCAAATCTGGCGCTCTTGGCGGCTGCAGTATCGCAGTTTCTGCATTTATTATTTTATGCTTTTCCCATGTTCTTTAAACGATATATCAAGGCACAGTGGCCTGTCAGAAGGCCTGCCATCTGCCTTAGGTCGGACTTTTGGACTTCGAGAAGCCTTGTAATATTCTTTGTCGAATACATTGTGATTTTTTTTCTTGTCTGCCCTGGAGTATCACTCCTTCTCCTATTTTTGGACCTCTCCTTGGATAGGCCACGACATACGAAACCGAAAAATGGAGATCTCGCACAATCTTTTGCAGGGCTATCAGTCATTTTACTACTTTCTATACGTCAATGTAACCCTATTATTTTTTACCACTTGCTTCAAGGATTGTCCATACTTCAGGCAATCCTATATTCACACGTTTGAGACACGTGAGAGCCTATAATGCAGTCTGAGAGTATATAAATCTTTGACCCCCAAATGACCTTGAGACATCTTCTAGAGACATATATCTGTAGCATAAATTTCTGCTTGGAAGGTGGTGAACATGGTGTTCAGAACTCAGAAGCAGCATGCGAAATTGTGAAAACCCAGCTTCTTTTTGTTCCTTAATTAATTGTTTATGTTTTATAAATAAAATAATTACATTCCAACAATAAATAAAAAAGAGAGGTTCGATTTTTTATTTTTAAGCCTTATAGAGTTGGAAAGCCTTTTTTAAATGCATGTGTTTTGAATTGTTTATAATTTCTAAATAAATTAGTATTCTAAAAATTTCGATGGTCTTGCTATCAAAATTGAAAGTAGCATTTTTTTTAAATTCGATCAAATTTGCGAATTGTATATTTTCACTTTCAGAAAGATATGGAAAAGTCACCTTCACTTTTTCTTAAATACACATTTAAGAAAAATAAAGGACCCTATCGTGTACGGCGATAAAAAAATGTTTAAAAATTTATTTTTAAACATTTTTCGTCCTTTAGGACGAGAAAAATTTTGCGCTTAGCATTCAAAATACGGGAATCGATCCTTCGAAAAAATTTCTGATTTTTTTCATTTTTTCCGAGACTTCTATGATTTTGTTTTTGGGCCGCTTTAAAAGAACTCACAGAACGCTATTACCATCGAGATCCATATGGCCATCAACAAATAATTTCTTCGAGTACCAGGAAATTAATTCAAGTCATTTCATCATCTGAACTGCACTATTTTCATATTTTGAACTCTGGTATGTACAGCTGAAGCATGTAAATTAGTTGAAACGCCCTTATAAATTTTGTACGTACATTCAAATTTTGTATTTTTATTAAAATTTACAAACTAAAACATTTTTCTCTTCACGAAGTATTCTCAAAACTGTGGTTGGTTTGACGAAGGCTATTCACTAACTTTATGGTAATTTTAAACGTTTCTTTATTTCTCTTACTTTGCTCCATACAAAATGGTTGCTTAAATTAATTGTTATCTGTTAATCTTTAACCATTTCCACAAAATTTATTCGTCTAGTTAGTTGAAAACTGTGTCCGCTTTCTAAAATACCACCTACGCCAGTGCGCTTGTTTACTATAGATGGCCACGCTTTTATCGAAAGTATCACGAAATGTAGATCAGTGTTGCAGTAGGCCTTGCATTTGCATTGCTAACCGTGAGCCGTGAACATAAAGTTGGGAGATTTGAAAGGTTCGTGTTCTGACTCACAGTTGGAGTCTCCGACATCATTCATATTTTAAGCTTAGAAGAAAGCATAATACGTTTGATGATGTTTCAGTTTTCGGTTTGGTAATTTTATGGTAATTTAAACAGGTTGGAAATATATGTGAATAAATATTGTACTCAGATGGGGAACAAATAAAAGATTTTTTTATACGCTCAACTAATTTAAATTCAATTTTAATTTTTCCAGCTTATTTACATTTACTAATAAATCTTTTATAAAAAAGTAAAATAAAAATATTAGTTAGATTTAAAATATACAAAATTGTTGTAAATAAAAAATTCAGTAGGTAATGTACTTCATAGATATAATAATGTTCAAAAAAATATCGATGCGGTATTGTGAAAAACAAATCAATTGTCAATTTGTTTGGATATTTTGAAATAGGTTAACAAACCCTTATAGCTGTAAAAACAACGATATTGACTTTGAGCACAATTCTGAAATGAGATTTTCAATTACTTGATATGTTCACTTGTTAACTAACTCTCCCCATCAAGTAGACAACACTTCATCTTGATTAGTCTGATATTATTTTGATTTCAGTATAAACAATTAACATTATTACTAGTATAAGAAAGCTAGTTGTATTTTTAAATTTTGTATTTAAATATATCCCGTCGTTTTATAGTCCAATAATTATAAAAGTTTCCATAACAGAAAATGTTATCTGAGATTTTTCAGTAACTGTTAGTGGAGGGATTATACATCACCATAAAAATCAGTTCTTGGGGTGCCGCCCAACTCCCCCAAAAAACTACCCCTTGGGTGAGAAAAGCCTGATATTACTGATAACTCGTTTACCGTTAAAGATATAAGAAAATTGCACATCATTAAAAAGCAAGTTTGACTAATTTCTTAAAAAAGGGTCCTCTTTTAATGTTCCTGAATATGCCCTGATTTTCGAGAAAATCGATATTGAAAAAAAAATGCAAAATTTATATTCTTAATGCGTACGAATTTTCGTTTATTTAACACTTTTTGTGCGCGGCCTATAGAAAAGGTTGAATTGCTCGAAAACCAAACAAGCTAGGAAGATAAATCAACATGGGCTTTAAAGGGGATATCTCCCTTTTGTTTTCTTTTTGATGGGTCCTGATATTTATCAGTCTATGAGAATAACAACATAATATAGTTACCTCTTGATTGTTTGCGGTTTTAACTATTCACAGGCCCATAAAAAATAACTGACTTTAATATAAGTTATAAATGCACTATCTTTTAGTTCAAGGTAGTACTTCAATGCAGAAAAAGTTAGGAATAAAAATATTAACATTTACAAATTTACCAGCAAGTTGAAGTTAGCCAAGTTTCGGCCAATTTTTTATTGTTTCCTAAAAATAAAAAGAAGACCCAAACATCTTCAAAATTCAGCTCAAAAAAATTTGTTTCAGTTTATATATCAGTTAACTATTGTTTCTAGGCATTTAATAGTTAAAAAAATGCATAAAAAAATATTATCGAAAAATTGAATACGCAGCCTTTTTTTGGATTTTTTTGGGTAACTTCAACATGCTGGTAAATTTGTAAATATGAATATTTTTATTCCAAATTTTTCTGCAGTGAAGTACTACTTTCAACTAAAAGATAATGCATTTATAACTTATATTAAAGTCAGTTATTTTTTATGGGCCTCTGAATAGTTAGATACACAATAAAGAGACAACTATATTATATTGTTAATTTTTGTATACTAATAAATATCAATAGCCATCAAAAATGGGAATACAAGAATACTTTATATCCCCTTTAAAATCCATTTTGATTTTTCTTCCTAGCTTGCTTGGTTTTCGAGCAATTGAATTTTTTCTATAGGCCGCGCGCAAAAAATTTCAAATAAACGAAAATTTGCGCACATTAAAAATACAAATTTTGCAATTTTCGTCAATATCGATTATCTCGAAAACCGTGGCATATACAAGAAAATTACAACAGGACTTCTTTTTGGCAATTAGTCAAGCTTTCATTTTTATGATGAGCAATTTTTCTATATCTTCAACGGTTAACGAGTTATCAGTAAAATAAGGCTTTTTCAACGAAGTGGTGGTTTTTGGGTGGGTTGCGCGGCACCCCCTGAACTAATTTTTGTGGTTTTGTGATGTTTAATCCTCGCACTAACAGTTAATGAAGGAAAATCTCAGATAACATTCTTTGAGAGCTTCTGGTGTATTGTTTACTTTACCGACTGGACTATTTACATGAACATATACATTTTTTGGCAAACATATTTCGGTGCGTTCTTATTATAAGCAGTAACAATTAACTCAAATCAAAGGGAGATGTGTAAAAACGGAAAGGACTAATTCACGTGCTGACTTCAAGGCAAATTGTTTGAAGAAAATTAGTCGCTCTAGTGCTCGTTTGAAACACCATCAACGTTTTTTATGATACTCCGCTACCTCTTAAAATATTCATTGCCTGTAGAAGTGTACAGTTTTTATATTTAACAAGCGTAATATGTGAATCAGCGATCAAAACGTGTGATCTACATATATTAGCATACCTATTTTCTTGTTATCTATACCGACTGATATATAGCCTAGGCCCTTTATTTTTCAAATAGTTGTGTATAAGATACATTGCCAATAAAACAGGATTACCTTTGTGTGGATATCAGTAGTTAATTTCCTTATTCTGCCTAATTCAGCTGGCATTAGAACTGAATTTAGTATTTTCGTATACAGAGTGCAATTAGTTCCAAGTCACTAAAAAAACTGCTAGTGGGGAGGATTCAGATAAACCGAAAACTTTCTTTAATTTTTATAAAATCGTTTGAGAACTTCTGGTCAAACGCGAAACTTTGGCCGGCACACTCAACTTTTTATATCAATTAGATAAGTGTAAACTCACACATGTTTTTTTTAAATTATATTTTCATTGACCTAGGTTAGTTTTTCTTAAAATGCTTTTAGAGAAAAATAAGTTTATTATTCTATGTTGATAAGAAAAATGCACCATACACTGAAGCGAAATTTCAACATTGTGAAAATGCGGAATTAAAAATTTATTTAGCAATGAGTGGACCCAGCACGATTTCGACTACACTAATTCACCCTGTTGCACAGTGGGCCAGAATCCGCAAAAAGTGGACAAAAATCATTTTTTTGAAATTTCGTATGTCATTTCTATATTTTGTGAATAGTGAAAAGATGACCAATGTATCATTTTCTAGAATAACTATCTCATTAGATAAAATATGTACCTGCTAAGTGATGGCAAACACAACTCTTCTGCCTGGCACTGATCGGAAACCCATCTAATTGTAACACCAACTTTGAGTAGATACTGTGAATTTAATGTGTGTTAGTTCGAAGTGAAATTTTTCTAGAAGCTCACTTGAGGTATATACTTTAATTTAATATATGGTATAAAGAAGATATTGAATTGAAATAAATTATTTTATTTATGGGATGTTTGACGGAAATATTTATAAGTCATTCTAGCTTTGTGTAGAGAAACAAAAAAGTCTTACTTAGTCATGCTTTGAAAAATACCTTAAACCTTCCTTTATAAGATAAAAATAAAACCTTAAGTGCCTTTTCCAAATATGTTATTTTTTATAAAGCGCAACACATTCATCACTACACGATGCATGTGCCAGAATCCCCAAAAAGTGGACAATAATTTGAAACTTCGGAAATGTAACTGCACGGAGTAGATAATTATTGGAAAAATATTTAAAAGAATCAAATCTTTGAATGGGGTGAGTTTCAGGAGGTGAATAATAAATGAATTTTAAAGAATTGTTTTCTTTAAACTATTTTTCCAAGGGCTGCTTTTTATTTTTCACCCTCTGAAACTCGCCCCATTCAAAGATTTGATTTTTTAAAATATGTTTTCAATGAATGTTTGCTCAATATGAACACAAACCTTTTTTACATTTTTATAAATTTATTCATTCATGTTTCACCCCCTAAACTCACCCCATTCAGAGATTTGGTTTTTTAAATATTTTTCCAATGATTATCTACCCTGTGCAATTACATTTCCGAAGTTTCAGATTTTTGTCCACTTTTTTGCGGATTCTGGCCCACTGTGTGTTAATATGTTATCAACAAGATGATCAATGTCAGTTTGTGGTGTCTCATCACAAGCCACTTGAATGCGAAGCCAAAGATTGTTTCAATTATCCAGAGGTCTATATATCAGGCATGTTCGATTGGAGATAGATCGGGTGAAGATGTGTATTGCTGGAAAATTGAGTTATCATATACTAGAGGTGCTAATGCAGTTGGTTTCAACACTTCTATCATGTAATTGTCAGCGTTTAGAATACTCCAAATAAGGGCTAAATATGAGGTACTACCTCAGCATAGACCATCATGTATAAGAAATGTCTGATATATAACAGCGAAATCTAAATTCAAATATTAGTATAATGTTATTCTCAATTGAGAAATTTAGTCTATAGCATTGCTACCAGGATAAATCATTATAAGGTCTGACAGAAAACATCAAAATCGTGCTTGAATATTACAAATGATACCCATACACGAATATAGTCAACCAGATATATCATGCGATTATTAAACGAAAGTAGTTGATTGCTTACCTGGCTCACCATTACAAGCCCGCTACCACGTCTTAGTTTATTCGTATAATTGCCGCTAGGGTAGCCGTAAGATATTTATTTACTTTTATCGAATCATCTATGGAGTTTATCATTAAACTAACATTATTTAGATAAATCATCCATATCAATTAATATAAATTAATAAAACAATATTCAATTTATACCAATAATTAAAAAAAAAATATTCTAAACATTGCCGGTCGGCGCTCACGACATTGCTAGTGTTATGAACTACTCCTTTGTCAGTTTTTCTATGATTTTCCAATTGACAACAGTTCAACTATACACACCAAATATTTCTCATACACAGAGAACTGCAATATGTATACCGGGAGTAACAATATCATTGATTGAAACTTAGGATATACTACATACATAATTAGCGGCATTTTTTGACATACAATTGATTTTTTTCCGGTGAAGTGACACTAACTTTTGATTTTTAAATGGAACACCCTATACCGGGTGAGTCACGAATTGCGCTCGCCCCGATATTTCCTAAAACGTTTGGAATAGAAAATTGAAATTTGGAGGCCTTATTACACGACTAAAATGCCATCTTTTCAATAAAAAATCAAGTTTGGTGCACATCCGGTTTGACCGGAAATGCCCACAACTTTCGATTTTTAAATGGAACACCCTATATATTTTTACATTTTTGGAATCTAGAGGAAATTTTGAATACAATACATCCATTTTGGTCACTTTTTGATAAACATTTAAATTTTATTAAAAAATCTGTTTCAGAACCCAGAGTGCTGTGGTGCCCAAAATATATTTTAGTTTGTGTGCTACGTTACTATAAAAATAAAAAGAGCAATATGATTGCATTACTTAATTCTCTAGAGGCGTTTAAAATTTTTAAATGTGATTTTTACCCACTAACTCGGTTTTTTTAAATGGGAATTTAATCGTTCACCAACATTTTTAAATACCTCATTTTCATACGAATCTAATGATACCAAAATTTTGAAAATCCGCTCAGAAATATTTGAGATTTCAGCCAAAATACAATGCAACCAAGCTTTTAGAAACATGCGGCTAATAGATAATAGATTAGTGGGCTTTGGAAACTAAAATGGCACATTTACAAAGAAATGTGCCGTTTTAGTTTCCAAAGCCCACTAATCTATTATCTATTAGCCGCATGTTTCTAAAAGCTTGGTTGCATTGTATTTTGGCTGAAATCTCAAATATTTCTGAGCGGATTTTCAAAATTTTGGTATCATTAGATTTGTATGAAAATGAGGTATTTAAAAATGTTGGTGAACGATTAAATTCCCATTTAAAAAAACCGAGTTAGTGGGTAAAAATCACATTTAAAAATTTTAAACGCCTCTAGAGAATTAAGTAATGCAATCATATTGCTCTTTTTATTTTTATAGTAACGTAGCACACAAACTAAAATATATTTTGGGCACCACAGCACTCTGGATTCAGAAATAGATTTTTTAATAAAATTTTTAATGTTTATCAAAGAGTGACCAAAATGTATTGTGTTCAATATTTCCTCTAGATTCCAAAAATGTAAAAATATACAGGGTGTTCCATTTAAAAATCGAAAGTTGTGGGCATTTCCGGTCAAACCGGATGTGCACCAAACTTGATTTTTTATTGAAAAGATGGCATTTTAGTCGTGTAATAAGGCCTCCAAATTTCAATTTTCTATTCCAAATATTTTAGGAAATATCGGGGCGAGCGCAATTCGTGACTCACCCGGTATATTATTGCATTTTTGAATTCTGCATAATTTCCTGAATCCAACGATGTCAAATAAGTGACATTTCAAACATAATTTTTTTTATAATATAATTTTTAGTTTTCCATTTAAGTGTGCCATGACGGTTCCGATTTATTCTAAATGACCCGTGTAATGCTACAAAAATCGAAATTCCGTTAAAAACACTAAATTGCGTTATTTATGAGCAAATAAAATTCACCAAAATTGTTTTTGGGGCACAACTCAGTTTTTTCAAATGGAACCATATCGGTACCGTGGTACCATTTATTAGTACTATTAATAAGAAATATATTCATATATAGTATTGAAATGTGCGATAAATACAAACAAAATTACAGCTAAAAGAAAATAAGAAAATACAATTTTATTTTAATTACCTTGTTACACATAAGGTGGTTTTGGAATACAACAAATTACCACAAAACATTACAACACTTGTTCAAAATGCTGTCCATTACCGTCAATGCACTTCTGAACTCGCATAGCTGTTTCTCTATGTAGTATATCCTAAATTTCAATCAATTATCTTCAAAACTAAAGGAGGGTAAACTGTAAAATCAGGGCAAACCATGATCCTGTTACACCCGGTATACATGTTTACATTGATGTTAAGATTATTGAAATCTTTATTTATTAAAATTTTTACATTTAATAATTTTAGGACAAACCTGACGTTTTTGATAAATAAAAATATATCATTGGAAACATCTAGTCGTACTTTCACGATGACTACTACTAAACAATATATTTATTTCCATATTTTATTTATAATAGCTTGCACTCTTATGTAAAAATGATTGTAACCTACTTGCTCGTGATGTTACACAATGCTTATTATACTTTTTTATCTATTATTTTTAAATTGTACAACAAGTAATTCTAGACTATGATTTACATTAGTCTACTTATTCATTAACAGTACTACATGCATAGTTTTACATATTAAACAAATTTTCATAATTTAAGTAAATTAAGTGATTCATCAACGTTAGAACAACATATTAACGTTATGCTTTGATAATGTAGACCAGTGCAATCATGTAACCAGTGGCATTAATTTCCCGGTACTCGAGAAACAACTTTTTGACGCCATTTGATTCAGTTCATTGGGAGTAGTTTCTGTGAGTACCAGCTTAGGGCCTTTCAATTTGTTTAAAGAAAACAATCGAAGGTGGTGTTTTTTTACTATTCAGTGCTTATGTAGCAAGAGCAGTAACAAAGAAAAAAATATTGGACCCTTCTTGCAGAGTATCTTAACGTATTGAAACAAAATATTTCTGTCAATTATTACCTCTATATGAATCTTTATTTTTCGTAAGAATAATAACTGAGCTGCAATCAACAGCTATTTTCTCCGGATTGTATGTCTCTCCCCAAGTGCTGTACTAATTGCAAGTCTGGCGCGTTAAACTGTAGAAATTGCATTTTACCGCAAGACGCTTGGTTTCGATTGTAGCAAAGACCAGCCGAAAGATTTATTCCTAATTAAAGGAACTCTCATGCCAGCCGTCCTGGACCACTTGCAGACTGTAATTTGGAGCTGCTGGTTCTCGTCGGTGCGACGTGGGTATGACAGACTGGCCTGAGACTACACCTATGAATATTACGAAGTAATTGAAAACAGAAATGGAGGAAGCTCCATCTAGCGGTCGGTGTTATTATCCTTATGAAAAATAAGGATTCATGTAGGGGTAATTGACAGAAATAATTTGTTTAAATATTGTGCCCTTTGTAAGTATACTTTTGGACTGCCTTATGTATTCTCCATTTTTATCGTCAGACGTATTGTCATATTTAGATCATTCAGAATTTCAAAGTATAGTCGGTATTCCCAATGATACCATCGAAGTAAAACTTGATCATGTAAGTTTTCACAAGGGAAAATAACACATGCATAACTTATCATTCAAATCACGGATTACAACTATAATGCATTATAATATGTGCAACTACACCGCGAAAAACGCAACAGAGTTACGTAAAACATATTAATATTTTAGTTTGTTGCATATATCCATAAAAAGTGACCTGTTATTGATCATTATTTGTATATAAATGTGTTTATTTAAATTTGAAAGCAGTTTATTAAATAACATTTTCTATGAAAAAAATCAGTAAACAACGACATGTTTTCTCTTACGTAAATATTGAATAACCCTCTTTTTATGACATTTAATTGAAGCTTTAATACATTGTAATGAATTATTTATTTACGCATATTACATAAGCTCTAATTGCGTCACATCATTTTTTTAAATAAGTGGTTGCAAGAATAAGTGGAAATTCAAAGTTTTTTTAGACATGACAGGTAGACAGAATATACAGGGAGAGTATAGTATATATGATCTCAATTGGGACAGCATAAAAACGAAAACTCGCAGTAAAGTCGGCATCTCCTTTATGGGACATAGGCGGCCGCGGTAGAAATATAAAAATGCTTTAAATACTAAATAATTATTTTTTAATTTTTAAGGAAAGGGATTTCTATAATACCTTTATTCAATAGAAGTGGTTAAAGAAAAAATATGTTTTTCTACTTCCATCTTTAAAATGGCGTTTATCGTATACGTTTCCATGACGCTAAATAATCCTTTAAACACGCTTTCGACAAACCGTGACTTCGTGCATTTTAGTCACAGGCTGAACTTAGCAACGAGATATTAGTCACGGCTGAGGTTAATTCTAGATATTTTAATGGCAAAAATCAAGTTAGTTTTCCGTAATTCTTGTCATCAATCTGTCAAAATAAATCGACGCGTTGTGACAAGAGACAAGTAATTTTGTTTTACTGTTACCATGTTATTGATACGTTAATAAATGAAATATTAAAATAACTTCCAAATTTTTTATTTAGATATTTGCTGTCGTAGAAAAAGTATAGTATGTAACACGTTTTATAAACTTGTTAGTCACTCATTTTATTAAACACTCGCTCCGCTACGCGTCGCTCGCGATTAATAAAACTCGTGACTAAAATGGCGTTTATAAAACTTGTTACATAATATACTATTATCACATGTGATAAGTCACATAAATGACATATTAAGGCTACGTCTATTGTCTAGTGACCTACCTCTCGTTCTATCTTCTAGCGCCAAAGTTAGGTAATCTTAGGCGTGAGTTGCATAGATGGCATCGGTAATTGGTCTCACTAGCGGAAACAAGTGGACTTTAAATAAAAAATATTTCATTCGTCACTATCCGAGTTTTCAGAACTTGAATCGGTATTTACATTAATAATAATTGGATTAATAGGTGGTAATATAAAATATTTATTTTCCTTTTTTATCACATGAGATACACACTTCCTCCATATATCGCTTTTGACCATTCGTCTACTATTATCTTTATATTTTTTAAGACAGGCTCACTTAATTGTGGGGATTGATTATATTGACGTAGTCTTATTTTTACACCAGCCCACATCATTTCAATGGGGTTGAAAACGCAATAATATGGAGGCAGACGTAAAATAGTATAATCGTGTGCTTCAAAAATTTTTTCAACGGCATATTCCTTTTTAAAATTTTGCTTTCCAATCAGTTCTAATAAAGCATTTTTTGTGTTTTCTCTGGTATGTCCAAGCCTTTTATTATAAATTCAATGATATCGCCTTTTCTTGTGTTGGTGTTCGAAATTTTTGTGTGTTTCCGAGAATGGTATGACGCATTGTCCATAACAATTACAGAATTTGGCGGGATATTTGGCAACTGCTGCTCCTTTGCCCACTTCTCAAATAATTCGGCTGTCATATCCTCGTGGTAGTCGGCAGAGGATTGCTTGATATTTTTTGCAGATAACAACAACGGCAGAGGATTGCTTGATATTTTTTGCAGATAACAACAACGCATTTGGAATAAAACCGTTTTTACTTCCAGCATGTAGAATTATAATTCTTTTTCCCCTAGAACATGGAGCACTTAAATTACCCTTTTTGGTGTTATCTACCCAACCTTATTGAACTACATCTTGGGTGTCAAAGCATGTTTCGTCAAGATAAATTATGTATCTATTTGCATCTCGGTATTCTTTTATTTTACGCAGGTACTCGTGCTGATTCCATACCTACCATTCATTTGTCCAATTTTTGTACTTAAAATCGCAATCGAACAAAACGTTTCGCAAAGTATCTAATGATTTATAGTTATAATCTGGATAGTCATACACAAATCGACGAATGACATCTTTGGACGCGTTATCAAGTTTGTTAAGTTTTTGTCCAACTCTCTTCCGTTTAATAGAATGATCAACTACATCCCCGGCTCTAATAATCCTATACATTTTAGTACTGCTAAATTCAGTTAATTCACAAATCCTCTTCACAATTTGATTATATGAAGAATCAATATTTTCGCCTTTTAAACACGAGTAAATATTCGAACTAAAGTGCTATTTATAACACTGGTAGTACCATTTCGCAAAAACCCGTAAGGCCAGTGCAATAAGCTAAGGATATCAATATTATATTTTGCAGTTTCGATGTCTTGTACTTCATCACATTTTTTCATTACTTTTTGTTAAAGTACCCACCCTCGCTAAAACCATGCTCCATTGTTTCCTTGGAAATGGCGTTAATTACCCACCAAATGTTATTTGTTGTCACTAAATAGTTAGTCTAAAACGTAAATAGCCAAAGGAATCTCGGAGTGCCTTTTTTACAATTACAACACTTCTCGAGGAAAGTAAAAATCCTAGTTAAACTGTTTGGCATGTATGCTAGTACTGAGGCTCGTGAAAAAAAGATTCCATACTTCCGTGTTTATGTTAGAAATACTTTTTTATGAAATATTACCTCAATATTAAAATTATTCAAATGCATATGTAACAATTATGTGATAGCAAATAACTTATAATTAACGTAGAAATCTAGGTATTTAACTAATGTGCTTTCTTCATAACCATGTGTAGTGAATATTTTATATAAAACGAAATATACATGAAATAATACAAATTCCATCAAATTAAACAACCGTTGTAGAAATTAAACATTGAGCGAATTAAATTTTTGGAATATATGTGTAAAAAAATCCGTTACTTAACTAAAACCGTTTTATAGTAGTTATAATATTAATTATTGAACAGTATGAGCAGGATAATGGATAGAAGGAAGATATTTATATGCATTCTTTTGTAAAATTAAAATGATACTTTCCATTTTAAACTATCATTATTTCATAACAAGGTTTTTTAATAATAATTAATAAGGGAAGGAATTATATATGCATATTTTATTTTTCGCATGCTTTTCAATTTACTGTTTGCCATAATAAATGTCGTTATGCCATAATACATACCGGATGTAACGGGATTATGGTATACCCCATTTTCTCCTTTAGTTTTGAAGATAATTGACTGAAATTTAGGATATGCTACATACATAATAAGAGGCACATTTTGACATACAATTGATTTTCTTTTCACTTCCGGTTTCGCCGGATGTTGCTTGCTATTTTTCAAATGTGTAACCCCCTTCCGGACAACCTAGGCATTAGATTTGGGAGTTGTCTACTATGTGTGATGTGTCTATGTGTTTATGTTTATACCTGAAAAAGGCATCTAAATGCACCTTTAACTAAAAAAAAAACAGTTTCCAAAAATGTAAATATCGTTTGTGGTAAAATCATATTCTTTCATTGTCACAAATGCATGTATTACATTTTAATTTAATAAAGGTTGCATAATTTTATCGCAAATTTATATAAAAATAATATGTTAGTAGGTTTAACAAGAATAAAAACACATAGTTAATATACACCTTACAAGGAACAAGGTGTAATATTTCAAAAACACCATCGAACAACATGAAATAACAAGGATATCAGGTATGTGGTGTGGTTACCTAATTGAGCTTATTTGATATTTCCTTTATTACACTAACTGTAAATTGACTATGGCCAGGTAAACTCTCTATAATCGGTCTTAGCTCGGAATACGCAAATTCACCCGTGGGTGTTTCTGTTTATGTGGGTGTTTTTGAAAAAGTTTTTCGAAAGCATTTTTTAATAAGAAACGCTACCTCGAATTAGTTTCAAACTATGACATATTGTAGGAATTGAAATAATGCGTATCAGGTAACATTTTCATGAGGCAGCGTCTGTTCTATCAAGCAAAAATGTTAATATTTTTTAGAAAAAAATATTTTTGTAATATTAAAAGAGATTTTTTTCCAAAAATTGACAACTTCTAAACGCTAATAACTGGACGGATATAAGAACACCCACATGAAGAGCAACATTTATAAAAATTGAAAATCCAAACCGAGAATGACTTTGTTTATTTAAATTCTGAAGTTATAAAAAATATGAAAAAATGTACACATTTTTACTTCCCTCGCATACCGAAGGGAAGTATTGTATTCGAGAAAAAATCACTCACCGAGATTTTTTCGGATTTTGACGTTTCAGATCACGTAGATTTCGAAAATATAGGTTTCTCAATTCCGTCAGTCTGTCTGTCTGCTTGCCCGTCTGTCTGTCTGTCTGTTAGTGCATTAACTAAAAAACTACTAGATGGAGAGCAGTAAAATTTGGTAGGTAGTTGACGCTACTGTCAGCGAAGAAATGGTTAAACTTTCACTGGAAAATATACAGGGTGGACTCAAATTTAAAATTCCCACGTTACATGACACGCTAAACCTATTGCAATTTTTTTTTAACAACATTTTTGATAAATTTTTTACCATTAAAATAGATGAAAAAAATGTTTTTCTTTGTTCAAATTTGAAATTTCCACGTTTCATGGCATTCTAAACCTATTTCACAAAAAAAAATAAATAATTTTTGAAAAATTTTTTACCACTAAAATGGATGGAAATTTTTTTTCTTTGTTAAAATTTAAAATTTCCCCGTTTCATAGCGTTCTAAACCTATTTAAAAAAAAAAATTAGAAATTTTTTTACCATTTTTGAACATATTTTACCCCTAAAATAGATGGAATTTTTTTTCTTTGTTCAAATTTAAAATTTTCTCGTTTCCGTGGCATTCTAAACCTATTCAAACAAATTTAAAAATTTTTTTGAAAAATTTAAAAATTTTTATTTATCACTAGTTACTATTGAATAGATGAGAAATTTTTTTTTGCTCAAATTTAAAATTTCTACGTTTCATGACATTCCAAACCTATTTCGGAAAAAAATTGCAGCATTTTTTTACCATTTTGGAAAAAAAAATTACCACTAGAATAGATGGAAAAAAATTGTGTTTCATGACATTCTAAACCTATTTCAAAAAAAATATTTTTTGGACATTTTTTCACCTACATTTTTGAAAAGTTTTTTACCACTAAAATAGATGGGATTTTTTTCGTTGCTCAAAATTAAAATTTTCACGTTTTATGATATTCTAAACCTATTTAAAAAAAATACCACTATTCTAGAATAGAAGGAAACTTTCCTTTTTGCTCCATGCATAAATAAAGAGGGAAGTTCTGTGTAAATACCCTTATCGATTTTTTTAACTCACGATTACGACTATTTAACGACATTTCATTTTCATAGTTGCTGATGTATCCAGTTTACTTTGGTAATAATAATAATATAACGGCTTTATTAAGACGAATGCATTACTTACACTACCTTAAGGGTGACGATTATTACTGATGTCGCAGAAACCTCCATTTTTTGTTTAAGTTTTTATTAATTATTACATATTTATTATTTATTCAATCTCAGTAATACATAGTCTCATTTTCGCTTACACACCCTCGTATCTTCCTCAGTTTGTTCAGGCCATCTTATAATTTGTGTTACTTTATTTTACCCAAAAACTTTCGTCCCACAAAAAAACATCATCACATCTTTTTTTCTTTCTAAGTATCGTGTTCTTTAACAAAATATTATTTTTCTTGGACCCGATCAATATTTCTCGAAATATTCAAGAAATACAAAATTTTCAAAATTCAATTTTTTCATAAAGTAAATGCACTTTGAAAATACCGTGTGCCGAATTTCAGCCGTTCTTCTCTCCGAGGTTGGAGCTCTTTTCGTCTTTGGTAACTAGACTATAAGTCAATTTGAAACAAAGAAAATGAGAACAAAAATACAGTGTTTAAACTGAGTTTAAACAATAAGACATAAATCATACTTTTGTGTAAATTAAGGTAAGATTCCTTTTTCTTTCATTAAAAAGTTCTTATTACATGAAAGAAAATATATGCTTGAATTGAACATAACACTACAAATATACAGCTCTATTAAGACAGGCATATCTGAAGACCGGTGAGACATAGAAAGAAATGTTAAATGGTAAAGTTACTGCTTAAAAATATGAATTTAATCATTTTATTTTCAAACATACAAGGCGCCTTAAAAAGATGTCAGATTATGCAACTTTACTTTTTCAAATGGAACACTCTGTATATTTTTGGATTATTCCTTGATTTTCGAAAAAATTTATTATCCATGTCCCATACCTATCATTAACGGTTTACGATATCAACAGTTCAATCTTGATTCCACAATGTTTCATTTTCTTAAACTAATAAGGTCTTGAATACATACAAAATCAGAAATTATTGACTGTTATTTTGTGACAGTTTCACTGACAGTTGACTCTTTCATTTTCAAATCAGTAATACGTCGTCACTGTTTATCTCTAATGAATCCGTTGATATGTTATTTATATATGGTGAGTGTAGAAAAAAGTCACAAGCCGCCAAATACATTTTTAAAAAAATGTGCGCCTCACTACGCGGTGGCAGCAAAATGGAGCACTGCAGCATAATTCGAACATTATAACACACTTCCTGGCTGAGCGATCTGGAGGGAACTGGATTGGTAATTAGGGACCTGTTAAGTGGCCTGCACGGTCAGCCGATATGTTGCCTCTTGATTTCTTATGGGGTTTTATACACTGCAAGTTTATTTATAGCATTTAAAGCAAGTTTTATACACTGAGAAACCAAATAATCTTAATAATTTGAAGAATGGGATAAATCATGCTTGCTTCCTAATAACCCCAGAAATTACTGTACAGGAGAATTTTTGAGCAACAATTTGAGCATCTTTTATAATAATCATAACAGTTACTGTTTTTTGTGTTGTATTATTCCTCATGATGTAAAATGATAACAGTGTTAGCCCAAGAATTTAACTGCTAATATCTCAACAATGGTTAATGATAGGTATAGGACATATTTAATAAAATTTGTTCAGAAATAAATGAAAAATCTAAAAATATAAAAATATACAGGGTGTTCCATTTCAAAAAGTAAAGTTTCATAACCTGCCGCCTTTTTGAGGCGCCTTGTAATTTGAAAGTATGATGATTAAAAATACATCTTTTTAAACAGAATAACTTTTCTATTTAACATTTCTTTCTATGGCTCGGCACTTTCCAGATAATGTTTGTCTAAATAAAGCTGGGATACCCTTTATATGCATAGGAGAAATACGTTTTTCAGTACACCCCGTTAAGTAGCTAGACAGGAAAGGCTTATTTTGAAAGAACCCACCTTCATCTGATAAGGAATTGGTAGTTAAATATTTTGCACGTAATTAAGGGGTGTCCCTGTATATTACAGTTATAGTTTCAACCCATAATACTCTTTATATAATGTCCTAGTTACTTAAAATGTATTTATTTCGTGGCACACCCTGTTATTTTATCGACTACAACTGAGAATAGTTGTTTATACGGAGAAACTTTCTACTTCATAAAAATGAAACAAGAAAGGATACGATGTTTGCGCAAATTTGGTGAAACTAAAGTTTTTTTAATGACGTAGTAATTCTACAATAGTATCTCACATTTCAGTCGTATTCTGCACAAGCCTATATTTCATAAGATAATTCTTTACGCACGTTTGATGAAAGTGAATACTTACTTCCATATTAGAATATGGAATTATTTACGAATCGATAGAAATCTCATTTCTCCGTTTACCTTTTGTAAATATTTTATGAAAATCTCCATTAAAATTATATAAAATGTATATAGACAGATATGGAACTATTTACAAATCGATAGAAATCTCTTTCTCCGCTTACCTTTTATGAATATTTTATGAAAAAATCTCCATTAAAATGTTATCAGATGTAAATACAGTGTTTCATAGAATACATTTTTATTGGTATGCAAACTTCAGTCTCACATGATAAAATTATGAGGATATATTTCTGTTGTTTTGACTTCTATAATTATGATTTCATTCCGGTAAATGCACAAGGTATAGAAGTAAATATGAATTAATAGCGTCGGTATTATACTAAGAACACCATTACTTGTTTTACGACGAGATTCTTTTCGATTATTCAGCTCATTAACATGGTAGCAAGCGAATATTATTAGTGGTAAAACCACTAGATCGGTGTTTGGCAGCACTGGTACACCACTAATATGAACTTTAATCGCTGTAAAACACTACATTGCCGTAAAATGTGTTGTATCTATCGACATATGTTTCGTATTGTGCAATATTCATCGCAAATGCCACTCCTGCCTTTAAATTTTAACTGTAATTCTTTTTCTAGCTATGTTGCCAAAAGTAACATAACTCGTGTAAATTGGTCAGTTTATATGAAAGATTAAATCTATAGCGCTCCAAATTTAATCTGATAATAAGCTGCCTATTTATACCCTCCATATTGTAGTCGAGGAAATGAAGCAGGAAAAAGGCCTAAACCCCAACATGTGTCTCCGCCTCACGGTGAGACGGTGCAAAATGTTTCTAAAGATGTACAGAACAAAGTCAGGGTCATGGGAACTGGTGCTTTTTCGATTTCCGGTCGTAAACTGGGACAGAAGTTCCCTATTTCCGGTCAGCAACAAGAAAAGACACATATTTCGGACTATTATAAACATTTTTTGACTCTTGACATTCACCCTCATCCACCTTCAGGACTGTTAGTTTGTTGTTCAGGGCACTCCCTCCGACAACTGTACAAAAATTTTCCACTACATGAATTATTTCTCCTATTTTTCCTTCGTTGACTGGACTAGTTTAAGTGTTTCGGATTTTGTGGAAATCACTTCAAAGGCAGTGTTTTACCGAAGATTCAAGCGCTCTCCATAATAGTATACAGTTTTGCCAGTATGTGATTGTGGAGAATAAATATATATTTTCTAAATATCATTATAAAATCCAATATGTTATCTTTCCTACATCTTGTAATTACAAGATGTAGGTTTATATTCAATTGAATATAAACTCGAATGTTCATAAATCAAGAAACAAGAAGTTTATCGGACATTAAATAATAATTATACACTAAAAATTGCTATTTGAAAAATGTATTTAAATTAGTGCCATTTGCATACTTATCGATTTTTATTATTTTTATCAGTAATGATAAATGTCCCGCTCAAATTTTAATTGCCACGATTGATTATGCATGCATGGATGGATGGCCATTATGTATAGGAATTAAAAAAATGTATGTATTTTTCTTGCCATTTGAGTTTTATTTTTGCTATTAATAAATGACCTGGTTTAATTGCTGCACTCTAAATATATAGGTACGTTTTTTAATCCGTAATTCACATTCAGTCTGGTATCGAGTTGGACCACCAAGAAGTCCATTTTATATTTTACGAGTTAACGAAATGGCAACTCTTAGACTATTCTGTATCCAGTAATATATTTTATTACTTAGGTATACAGTGTGTCTCCAAATGGAGTACAACACTCTTGTAAACATCTTTTTTTTTTGTTTTGGCAGCATCGATTTCCAAGGTCATTAGCTGCATCTGCCATGAGGTTTTATTCAGAAAAATATGTATTTTTATGTGTACATAATCCATTCCTGCTAAGACTTTCGTCAATAAATTGGTTGTTTTAAAATATTGCATTATTTTATTTGCATTTTCGGGCAGTTTTCTATATTATCTGGAAGGTTCACTTATTGATGCAGATTTGCAAATTCTTGACAAGTATGTGCTTAATTGTTAGTTGTTTTCTATATGTTGGATAACTTGATTGTCTATCTCGTGAGCAAGCAAATGGAGAGATGACATATGTGTGTGTCCAATTCGTAATCTTGTTAAAGCTACCTGTTCACGACGTGCTCACTTTGGTAATTTCCAAGTCGAACTGACAGTTTATAAATCTTTGGGTTAGTATTATTCCATTCATGTTTCCAGCTACTGAATATTTTTGATTTTAATGATGTTTTCATATCATCTGGTCTAACAGGTACATCTTCTATTGTTCCGTCTTCTGCATACTTCTGCAAACATATCATAAACTACAACCTTAAGCTCGATTTCCATCGGGCTTTGCTCTTACCATTCGTTTTGTAGGCCTTTCGTCGTTCATTACATACCCTGCCCATCTTAATCGCCCTAACTTTATCGTTTTTACTATATCAGCATCTTCATATAATTCGTACAATTCGTGGTTGTATCCACTTCTCTATACTTGGTTTTCTTGAATGGGTCCAAATATTTTTCTTAACATTTTTCTTTCAAATATTCCCGGGCGATTTCATTTAATTTGCTTAGTGTCCACGTTTCGGAGGCATATGTTAATACTGGTCTTATTAGTGTCCTGTATGTGTATAATACATTTAGATTTTCATGACATATTTGGTGACTGTTGTTGTTTTTCGACTCCATAGTAGCATCTATTAGCTACAAGTATTCTTCGCTTTATCTCTTCCTTGGTTTCTCTTTCATCATTTACTTGGGACTTCTATATTATAGCCGTTTATGGTAAGATTTTGACCTACTCTGTTTCTTCCGCCTGCGTTTCGTGCTACAACCATTGTCTTTGTTCGTTTCTTTCCAAACCCATTTTTTAGTTCGTTAAAAGTCTCTATGTTAACCTTTTTTTACTTATAACGTTGATGTCGTCTGGGTATGCCAAAATTTGGACTTATTTCCTGAATAGGACCTCAGACGTTTCGATTTTTGAGCCTCGTACCACTTTTCAAGTGCTATGTTGAATATTAGGCATGCGAGAGCATCTCCTTGCCGCACTCCTCCTTCAGTTTTAAATTGTTTAGATGTTTCATTTTGATTCTTGACTGAACGTGAATATACTACTTGTTTCATTGTGAGTCATGTAAGACATCAGTTTAGGAGGTATTCCCAGGTCTTGCATTGATAGTCACCGGTTATCTCTTCAGCATAGCTTGCGATTCTGCTGCGTATGATGTTTGATGTGATCTTATAGCCAGTGGTCATGAATTTTACTGTCAATATTAGTGTGATATTTAGACACATTTTTTATTGTTTAAAAAGTATTAATTGCTAATTATGATTAATTAATTATAATGGTTTAATAATTATTAAACCATGCTTAAGCTTTGAAACAACGAACTTGCATGGCCAAAGGATATGGAATTGGAAATGCTTTTTATAAAAACTCAATTGAAGATGTCAATAAGAAGTAACTAGATGGTGAAGTGCCTCGTAGAGCAGTGCGTAAATTATTTAATAAATTTGATACCCGGGATACAAGAAATAAAAAATTAAAAGAACAATATTAGCAAATCTGATGTTCGAAGAATTGTAGGCAGCAACAAATATCAAGAATTTAGAAAAATGTGTACTCATATTAATTCTCAATGTTGCATAGTTAACAACTTAGTTGAATGAAATATTATTTTTTATTGAAATGAGATTTTTCGTATTTTGCAATTAAACTTCGTATTTAAGCTTTTCTTAGTAAACACTTTGTTAAATAACATTTTCCAAAAAAATAAAAAATAAAAGGTTAATTAAGATCTTTTTCATATTGTTTAATTTGCTTAGCTTGTATAGTTCATGATAATGCTAACAACTGTTTATGACTTTCCAACGTATGCAAAACTTTTTATAGAGTTACATTTACTCGCAAAATAAAAAATAAGAAACTTTACATCCTCATTTGGGCATTTTTGAATAATCTCTATTCTAATTCTACATCCATAACTTCATTTAAATCCTTGTTCTTACACTAACGAAACCTACTCCTCAATCTACTACCAATTGGATAAACTGAAGTCAACATAAAATTCTGCAACAAAGTTCCTATAACCAGTAGATATACTCATTAAAATCCAATACTACCACAATAGATAAATAATTGCCATGTCATGTCAAACAAAGTCATACCTGAGAACCTTCCTTTTATTTATCTAGTAAACGAAACGTTAGCGAAAGAATAAAGTTGTATTATTGTCCTGAACCTGAACCGTCGATTTTTTTCTTACTATTTCTTTATCTACTTGTCGGTTAACTATCGCTAATAAGAATCTTTCATATAGCATGTATTGCTAACAGCTAATTTCCTATACAAGTGCTAAGTGCCACTTAATCCTGAATAACTTAAATAAATAAATATAATAATATACCTAAATTATTTCATTATAATTGCTTTCCATGTACAATTATTAATAGTACATTAAACAACAAGTTTAGAAAAGCAAAGTTTTACTAAACGAATATAGTTTTTGAGTACGAGCGAGCGCAGCGAGCGAGTAACGCAAAAACTATATGAGTTTATTTAAACTGCTTTTTTTACGAGATTTGTTTATACTATTTTTTCGCATTTTGTGTTAGTAGGTAATTATAATTAAATAGTGATAGATATAAAAGCATTACAAAGTTTAAAAAAAAATTCATAGTAGGTACTTGTGTAGGATTTCCTTAACCTAGTAACTGACACGGCTTTGTCTATTTATATAATAACAGTATATTTTTTGTGAGTCGAATTGATTCTAAGTTATACATTAATTATAAAAATGAGTCTTGCTACTGAAAACAATTGAGAAAATTGTTTTGAAGACATTTTACATGCCGCTCGAAAAGCATCTTCGAGCTTAGTTCCTTTAAAATCCAAGGAAAAATACGAGAAGGTATATGAAATATTTTGTAAGTCAAACTGTTTTTATTAACACCGACATTACTATATAATATTAAAGAGACATTTTCATGTGGTAAAGTGCCACTTTATTAAACGTTTTTGAATTTAGTAAAATAGCACATTATCAGTCAAAATGAAAAACAATACATTACAATACCGAACTGTGTTAGGTTTCTTGTGAAACTCCTTAAAATAACAGAGGCCGACAAAAATTAACGGAAACCGGATCAACCAGAAACCAGACTTTACTTTGCCGAAGGTTTTAGGCGCGCTGAATCCAAATCCGAACTCAGAATTGCTCTGTCATGTCAGGTTTTCGAGAGGTTCTAACCGACAAGGGGAAGAGTAGTACTTTCAGATGCCGCAATGAGTTTTGTGGAGAAAAATTTTCCTCGTGATGTAACATAACCACAAATATAGCAAAATATCGAATTTTTACAGGCTATAAGACCTAATTTGATTACATAATGTATCGAAGAATTCTGAATACTTTATTATTGTTTAAGAAATGCTATTGCTCATTTAGTGATACAAGGATCATTTTTAAGGGATTTTTCAATTTCTAATCATTCAAGGAGGTTTCACCATTTACTTTACTCTCTACATGAATAAGATTCTGATTATGTCTATAAAATGCTTACTTTCAGCGCAATGTGTTGGAATTCCTGTATTTTGTATTTTTATTTAAAATTGAATTTTTGTTCTTTAACTTTGCTGTGTACACTTCATTATATTAACATTTAGGCGGACCAGGTACTGATATACTCTACTAGAACACAAGCATGCAACAGCCAACTACATAACAACCACTACATTGCCTACTACCGCAGATGAATCTCGAACTCAAGAGAGATAACAGTGATTAGTTATATTACCTCCTCAACCGCGGTTTAGCCCACTGTCACTGTATCGGTAACACATGTATAGTATATATGATCTCAATTGGGACAGCATAAAAACGAAAACTCGGAGTAAAGTCGGCGTCACCTTTTTAATATTTTTTAATTGTTAAAGAAATGGATTTCTATAATACCTTTATTCAATAGAAGTGGTTAATGAAAAAATATGTTTATCACATTTGATAAGTCACATAAATGATATATTAAGGCTACGTCTATTGTTTAGTGACCTACTTCTCGTTCTATCTTCTAGCGGCAAAGTTATGTAATCTCAGGTGGAGTTGCATAGATGGTATATAATCCTTCCGAAGGGGTGTAAAGCAGCTACTGGCTTGTTTATTAAATGTTAGGCCATTATACTATGAACTTTGCAGTATCATGATGTTAGGCAGGTAGAAAATTTCTACTACTCTGTAAAGGAAAGGCAAAATTTTAAAGGGGGAACTCGTTTCCTGGCATCGGTAATTGGTCTCAGCAGCGGAAATAGGTCGACGTTAAATAAACAAATTTCAAAAAAGCTCTGTCTATGAACTTTAAATGAACAATATTTCATTCGTCATTATCCGAGTTTTCAGAAATTGAATCGGTATTTACATTAGTAATAATTGGATTGATAGGTGGTAATATTCATTTTCCTTTTTTATCACATGAGATTCACACTTCTTACATATATCGCTTTTGTCTATTTCGTCTACTATTATCTTTATATTCTTTAAGGCAGACTCACTTAATTGTGGGGATTGATTATATTGACGTAGTCTTGTTTTTACATCAGCCCACACCATTTTAATGGGGTTGAAAACGCAATAATATGGAGGCAGACGTAAAATAGTATGATCGTGTGCTTCAAAAATGTTTTCAACGGCCTATTCCATTTTAAAATTTTGCTTTCCAATCAGTTCTAATGAAGCCTTTTTGTGTTTTTTTCTGGTATTTCCAAGCCTTTACCTTTCACGAATTCAATGATATCGCCTTTTCTTGAGTTGGTGTTCGGAATTTTTGTGTGTTGCCGCGAATGGTATAACGCGTTGTCCATAACAATTACAGAATTTGGTGGGATATTTGGTAACAGCTGTTCCTTTGCCCACTTCTCAAATAATTCGACTGTCATATCCTCATGGTAGTCGGCAGAGGATTGCTTAATATTTTTAGCAGATAAAAACAACGCATTTGGAATAAAACCGTTTTTACTTCCAGCATGTAGAATTATAATTCTTTTTCCCCTAGAACATGGAGCACTTAAATTACACTTCTTGGTGTTATCTACCCAACCGTATTGAACAACATCATGGGTGTCAAACCATGTTTCGACAAAACAAATTATGTCTCTATGTGCATCTCGGTATTCCATAACTACCATTCACTTTTTTACCTAAAACCGCAATCGACAAAACGTTTCGCAAAGTATCTAATAATTTATAGTTATAACCTGGATAGTCGCGTAACTTATCCCTAATCATTTCTAATGTAGGCACCTTCTGTTCATTGTAAAAGTCATACACAAATCGATGAATGACATTTTTGGACGTGTTATCAAGTATTTTAAGTTTCTGTCCAACTCTTTCCCGTTTAATAGAATGATCAACTACATCCCCGGTTCTAATAACCCTATAAAAAAATTGTAGTAGTCCACGTGGATTGTAGACGAGAAGCGGTGAATATAAATCTGTTAAATTCTGTGCTGTCTCATTCAATGTGAAGCGATATATTGACAATACCTCGTAAGATCCTCTAGTTCCGTGCTGTTCCAATTGAGTTCGTAAATACTATACGCACTAGCACATTGAATTGGTTAGTAAATTAGATGGTCTTATTTTGAGGTTAGACTCGTTAGAAGTATCGAGTTTTAATGTCCAGACATGTTTTACTATCTGCAAACCCCTATTTCCATTAACAGCTATCTCCTCAGCGTACCGGCACTTATTGCAATATTCTTGACCTTCCAGATACGCCACTTGATTAATGAAATCCACGCTCTACGTATATAAAACAATTAATAAGTGTAGCAATGCCTTATTAAATAATTATATTGAATAATAGCAATGAACTAATATATCTTATAAAACACAGTTTTTAATTTGTTGTTGTATAATTAGGTATTATAATAAAAAGTTGATATATTTGCATATAATGGCATATTATTATAATACACGCATTACTATTATATACTTCATTATGTTATATTTATTATTGATTACGTATCCTATTTCGCAGAAGTAATTAATAGTGAAGTTTTGAAAGGGGGCAGAAATTCCAACAGAAAATTGTTTCCCTTGAGGAAATAAAGTAGATTTCCCATAAAACATTTTTTTTGTGAAATATTTTTGTTTTTACTTCTTCAATCACTAAACACTTTACTTCAGTAGATGATATATACGGCGAATGCCTATCCCCACACTTTCTTTTCTTCCAACTTTTAAACAGGTAGACCACGGAAAAGGGTTCCTATATGTCAATATTAAACAGTTGAGAAATACTAGCTAACCTAATTATTAACACAGTGGTAACAGTTATAGCAACAGTTTAAAATTGTTCATAAAATTAACCAACACTTGGAAGAAGAACACTAATGTCATCAAGTTTTTTAACATAACATTAGTAGCCATTTGGCGACTGACAACTGAAAAAGATTTTATACAAATCGCCTGTAGTACCGTATGTATCGCAGATTTGTGTCGAGTATACCTACTCCAATTCTGTTTAGATGCTTTGGGACGCAGACGAGGCCGAAACTTATCTGCAAATTGTAGTGATACATTTTCTAAGGGCGTTAATACTACTTAAACCATGATGATTTGGGCATATTGTTTGCAACTTGGGTGTATTGGCCATAGGCTTATCTAATTTGTAATTTTCCTAAAACGTTTACCAATTATTGTATGTTTTATGCTTAGGTGAATGTATACAGTCCGATAAACATACTTTAAGATTTGAATTTCCGTTAGATGAAGCACTTTATTTAGCAAGATAGTATGTATTAAGTATTTTAAACGCCAGAAGTCTGTCGCAAGTCTCTACTTCACGTAGAGTACAGAATATCTGTGAAACTATTTAATACAAAAGTATAGCTAATAAAATCTCTAATTTGAGTTTTTTTTTCAATTAAAGAGAATTCTATTTGCTACATATTATGTCTGTTTGCGCAGATATTCTTAAAATAATGTGAAACATTTTTCCTCTTCTCGAAAATTAAAAAATCGCTCTTTTCAAAATTCTATATTTAAACGAGTAAAATTGTCCATCTTTAGGATCTTTCAGCTGAAGTATTGTATTTTAGGTCATCTTAGGTGAAATATATTTAAAAAATGAAATCTGATTTTTTCTAAGAAATGTCGAAGATAAGTAGATAAATGATGTTCTTTTGAAGGGAATTTAATATTTTAATTTCAGAATTTTTATTAACAACAAATGGCATGAAAAATACAATATATTGCAAAAAAAGTTGATTTTCTAGTTAAAATATTTTTATTTTATAAAAACTGTACACAGTAATGAACTTATCTATAAAAAAATTAAAAATATGTATTATCCTTTGTGATTATTTTTATTTTATTTTTACTACTTTACTTTATCTATTGTTGATAAAGTAAAGTAGGTAGTAAAAACTTCACTCTAATAGTTTTTCTGCTACCGCTAATTCGTCTACAGTAATATATCTAGTGCATGTACAGTATATACGTAATCCGAAGATAAATTTAAGTATGTTGAGCCACTTTCAATTTATCATTAAATAATGTTTACCTTGGAGAAATTTTGTTATTTGTGTATATTTTTAAGTACCTATGTATTTAATCAATAGAAAAATAAGTATATAAATGACTAAAACTTAAATAATTATAACATTTCAGTAAAAAAAAACTGTGTGTTTTACTTAAACTTATGCTTATTAATTTGAAAAAGTACCGTAGGGAAAGTCAGATTGATGAAAACAAAAAATTAGTGTCAGCAAAAGATTTTAACTGCATTTTTTATGTGGTCATGATAATTTTAGGCAACGAATGTCTAGAAAATCGGAAATTAAATTCCGCATCAGCATCATATCATGCAGATTTCCGATTTAAATTTACATCTGTGAATACAATAATAAACTTGTAAAACAAACAATTGAAATGGTCCTTGCATATATGAATAATAAACAAAATAAAACAAACTAGATATGAGTATAGTCCACAATAATGATCAGCTACATATTGTATACGAGTCTACTAATACTACACGAAGAACTAATTTGGATAGAATTTCAGTAAAAAAAGAATAATCAAAATAAATGTGATTAGAAAATAGAAGATAGTATTTAGAGTTTATCCCAAGAATACTATATTATACGTTATATGTCAAAGATGTAGAAAATATTAACATTTACAGTTGTTCTTAGGCATTATAATAGAGACGTATAGTAGTGCAAAATAATAAAGTTATGTAAAAGTACGCGGAAAAAACATGTTCGATTTCTTCCAGTACAATACCAATTTATTAATAATTTCTACCTATCAGTTGCAAAATACGATTATAGACTTAAAATATACCAAAAGAACAATAAAAAAATTATATTTAAATCTTCCTGCGAAATATACAGTGTCCTAATCTATACCTATCTTTATTGATGGATGATTTGTAATTTTAAAAAGAGGTCAGTTTTTACAAAAAATTTTTAACAATTTATTTAAAATACATGTATAATATTTTTATTAAATTTTAAAGCCGCCTATCTTAATTTTAAACTGAGGGCAGTTACAGCGAATTAAGACAGCAACAATGGCATAAATTGACATTTATATCAATGACGTATCCACAGGAAAATTTTCATTAAATGAGTATTAAAATATTTTTTTGTAAAAATCTCCTGGATACCTCTAAATATGCTACATTAGCTGAAAATTCATGCAAGATGACTTAGACGTTTCTAAGATAAAAGAAGAAATCGCGATATTTAAAAATAAAATCCAAAAACACTGACTTTTTCAATAACACGGAAAAAAGTTTTCCACATTCTGTGTGCTAATTTTCTTTTAATTTCACAATTAACGGAATTGCAAACGTATATAATTCATCATTGATTATGTAGTTAGTCTTTACTATGGAAAAAATATGTATAAACGTATAAATATGTAAGTCAAATATTTTAGCTATTAAAAATATGTCTTTTTTTAATTCTGTTTTTAAGGGCTAATATATACGACATATATTTTCGAGCAAAATTATCTCGATCATATAAAATAGTTTTAGGACCATCGTGAAATCATTTTTTAATTCATATTTGCCGACTTGTTATCGAAATATTATTTCCTTTTATATTATAACTCAATGGAGAAACTGTCAATTCAGTTAGACAGGCTATACTTTTTTTTCTAATAGTGTTGACAGTGTTTGTCAATATTAATATATCTGTATACTGTGAAACTGTCAATACTAATTTACAATTAATTATATATAAGAACTAACATTTGTTTAAAAATATAGTGGCTTGTCATGTTTATTATGCATGTAAGCTACCTTACGCCATTTATTAGTCATAATATGTTTTTTAACAAAAAATAATAGGTAAAAGATAATTAAATCTTTAAAAAACCATAAGCAACATTTTTTAAATAATCAATGCTTTCGGAGATATTTAAGTATAAGTACGATATTTCTTCTATGGTTAAAAATGCATATTTATCATTCATTTGTATCATTATAATACAAAAAAAGGTAAATTAAACAATGTTATTAGCCCCAAAAAATATATTTTACATTTTAGAAAAAATTAATACTTAGAAAAATATTTATTAAAATAAATAGTACATTAAAATGAACTGCTACTCCTATTTTTTCCACCCGTACGTCCCACAGGTATTTTTTTTTCTTAATTTCACTTGTTATATTCACTATTCATAAATGAGTAACAATAAATTTGCTTTACATTGATCAAATTCGAGAAACTCTAAAGGCTCTTTGCAGCTTAGTCTAAAAGAAAAATTAAAGACAAATTTTGTAACTACTCCCACTAAAATATTTAAATAATAATTTGTCAGAATATGTAACATTATGGCATCAATAAAAGGTCAAAATATAGTTTCTTCAATTTAAGAGGTTTCAAATATATTATGATCCAATTTAGACAAATTATGTTTTGTGTTCGTTTACCCCCTCACAACAAGGAAATTAATTATGTGATACCCTACATTTTGATCCTCCCCTAACTTTTTCATTAAAATCATCAGTCTCTGTCACAAATAAGCTGTGTTATCCATACTATATGAATATTGAATATTATGTACAAGAGTTGTACCTACACGAACAAACATTTATGCTTACTTAGACCATCTTTAAAAAAATATTGGTGAACCAGCCAATTTTTAAATAAGTTAGAATAGAAATTCATTGGATTATTACTTTTTCATAATAATGTATATTTTATCCATATTACGTGAACTTTGAATATTTTGTATATGAACTGTATATACATGAACAAACATATTAACTATTTAGACTATCATAAAAAAATATTCGTAAATTAATTCATTCATATTAGTACAGAAATTTACTGCATTTTTAATTTTTATAATAATATTTAACCTTACTAAAACAAAGTACAAGCTATATATAATACACACCTGGGAAAATACAAATTCACTTGTCACTAGATGTTAACACTTGTTGCGTGATTTTTCACTTTGTTTTGGTAGGGTACCACTAGTGTAAGCGGATTAACAGGTAAACAGGTAACTAATGTGATCTGCGTTACCTGAGCCGGTACTCAACTGACTGAATATCGCGGCCTGATTGCACTTTGTTTTGTTTGTTCCATGCTTACTTGATCACTATAGGACCAGGTAAGTCGACATTGTTGCCATGTGTACTATTAAGTATGTAATAATTACCCGTTATATTGATTGGTAATCATTCGATTTATTGGCAAGTGCACTTTAAAAGTTCTGGATTCTTTGGAAATCGAAAGAAATAGTACGTGGAAAGCATTTCTGTTATCAACAAACAATAATCAAGGTAAAATAGTTTTCGTTTTGATAAATTTTTGTTTTAGTATTAGACTACTGCACTTTTTGATCATTTTAGCTTAACTTTTTGTTTCACTCCAGATTTGTTCGAAATCCCAAAAAGAATGATATCCAAATTTAAGAAAAATCGCCTAATATTAATACGTGCCTCCGAGACCACGAAATTTCTCATGTACTTCTTATGGGTAACAAAGATTTCGTGAAGATGTAGTGGAATAAAATCACTCACAAGTTTCCTCATCGGAATTGTCCAGATGAATTAATAACTCCCGTTTCCAATGAAAATTCCACTAGAATCTTTTATATGGTCCTAAAGATCATCTCATAGGTGCGTAGCATTGACTTATATTGAAAAAAATCGGTAATAAACATACATAATGATACAATGTTTAAAAATTATCTATTATCTATTGTTTAGAATATATTCTGTATCTTCTAAATATGAGTAGAGAGGCGTAACATGAAAATGAAATGAAAAACTACTACTTTTATCCTAAAACATGTATTTAAACAATGCGAAGAATATTAATATATTAACACAAACTAATATTTAACTAATTTATAATAATTTGTGAACAAAAAATTACAAATAATAATTCTGAATAGGAGATTTGGTGGGAATTTTATTTACTACATTTTTACAATTATATCACAGATTTGCGGAAAAACGTTCTTGTCCATGAAAAATACATGGAAAATTTATACATGCTAATATTATCCCATTTTCCCAATTTTGGAGATCATTTTTTTGAGAATTTCGGACAAATCTGAGGAGTGGGACAAAAGACTTTTTTTCATTAGTACAAAGAGCTATGGTTATTTTATATAGGGTGTAATCAGTTTCATGTCATTAAAAAAAAACTGGTAATGGGGATCGACCAGCCAAACAAAAAACTATTATGACTTTTCCCTCTAGGGGCACTTTGAAAAAATCTGAGCTAGGGCAACATTTTAAATATTTTTTAATATTAATGTAGAAAATAATTGAGAACCACTGCTTTTCTTGGTCAATGGACTTGTAGTTCCTAATTATACAACTTTTAAATTGTCATAAAAAAGTGCAAAGGCCTTGGATCATCGACCGCCTTTGATGGACCGCCTCAACCGAACTGAGGCAATTATAAAGAGGTAAATAATTCGTTATCTTTTCCTGCACAACTGCAGGCAAATAATGGCCATATAAGTTTAAACAGAGCATTTCTTTACATGTGTCTTTCAATTTGGAACAAAATATTGGATTAATGTTTATAATTTTGAATATTTAATTGTGATTTATTAACGTTTGTAACATAAATGAGTGTCCTAGGTTAAAAGCTTACCACCTAAGTAAATTATTCAAAATCTCTGCATCTGCATCAATACACAGGTCGGTACGTCCAATTAAGGACATACGTACTCCGTTCAACACTAAACAATAAACTATCAACTAACGTTGTCAATAAAGAAAAATAAAAGAAAAACTTGGTCCAAAATACAAAACGAAATACAAAAATAACGAACAAGTAAGTTGTGTCTGTACGTAATCAAGAATTTAACGACTTGAGCGGTAAAGTCAATAAAATAAATCTTCACTATACACAGCGACCCGAAATTCAAAAATAACAAAAACAACGAACAGCGGGTTGGACGTGTGCACATAACGAAACACCCACAGTAACTAAAATATTGCACAAGGGAGAGTCAGAGTATAGTTTTCTTCAGATCAGATCTACTAAACACTCAGAAAACGTCGACATCTTTCATCTTATTTACCGCATCGCTAAAGACCGCCGACATTTTATAGCTATCTACACAAATATTGAGTATTATAGACAAAGATACGTGCGACGATCTAAACCTACCTCAATATTCCAGCAGTTCTCAAAAGGTTTTATTGAAAATTTGTGAAATTTTTGTTTTTTGTTTTTTTCTCCAAAGCTATGAGCTTTAGAACCCATGTTATATAAGGTTTTTTTGTTTGCCTTGTCGTGCCCTACCACCAGTTTTTTTAATGATATGAAACATTCCTGAGGTAAATGTAAATATTTGTATTTTTTTAAGAAACAAAGGGAACAACCGCCTTCCTAGCTTTAGTTGAAACTAGTAGCATTATAATATTTAAGGAATTTTTTTGGAAACAGTCCACTACTAGTAATCACTTTACATTTAAATCAGTTATGGAACGAAAAGATTTCAACTTCCATCCTAAGAAATTGAGAATCGTTCAAAATCGTTCAGATGATTTTTTGTGGATGTTATGGTACGCCACATCATGTTGACCAATAGATAAATATCAAAAAATCAATTTTTGTTTCCCGATGATCAATGACATGAGAATCAGGAGTCTAGTGACAGTATACAACAAGTTAACAGATCTCAACGTGTTAGTCCTGTTGATCGTAAAACGGCTTTTCTAATTACTTACTTCAAAATCATTTTTACTTTTAAATATTAAATTACGACATCAAAAGTGTTTCGGACTAAGTTTTCTTATAATAAATCCAGTCGTGTGATTTCGGTAGGAAACGGTATTGAACATTATAAAAAAAAACTTTTTCCACCAATCTAATTGAAATGTAAGAGAATCAATGGAAAGTGACTTTAAAACTGCTACATGTGATGTGCTTTTTATACCACTATGTGGTAGAAAACATAGTAATGTGTTTTATTTACTTATTTGTGTTAAAATGTACCGTTTGCATGCTGGGTTGACATATTTTCCATAAGACTACATGTAAAAGTTTTTTAAAATTTTTAACTTTGTGAGTTTCCTAATAACTTTGGAAATTGAATCACATAAAAATCTATTAAAAAAAATTAATTTCAGATTTTTTTCATTATTTTCGTCTAACGCCTCAACCACCTTAAGGTATAAAGTTACGTATGTATTTTAAATTAAGGGCAAACAACAGTAAAGTAGAAGAATATCTTAAAGTTTCGCAAAGATACTTTATGCAGTTTTAACGACATTGCGTACAACGTATTTCTTATAATTTTCAATGAGGTTAAGGAGGTCGAATAACCAATTGGCTCTTTTGTATTACTATCAATACACGGTATTTGATATTAAATATTCATCAGTAATCTATGTACATTACAAGAGAGTCTAAACTAAAATTACACCGCACATATAGTGCAGTAAAAAACGACCAAAAAACGATGAGATATGCATAGCTTTGTAACAGCAAAATTATGATCACTTCTGGGTCATCACCAGAAGTATCTATCTGAGCTTTGGACTTCAAAAGCCTGTTTTTTTATAAACAATTTTTGAACATCGTTTATTTAGGTTAAAAGGTGAATATTTCCGGTTCTAGGGGTCCGATCGGGACAAACAAAAAACCAAAATCTTAGTAATTAAAATTTCAACAAATCTGCATTGGCTTTGGGTCATTTGAGTACGTACATAACAAAATTGAAAAAACTGGCTAAAAAGCGTTGATATTTTTATTTTAACCCCCAGGGACGTTAAGACTTCCGATTGGCTTCAAATTTTCAGAAAATTCACCTTTTGTTGATAACAAAATACCCTGAAATTTTGGTGCCCAGATATTGAACCTTGTGGACACAAACGAATTTGTTATCTAAAATTTGAATTTCCCGCCATTTTATGCGATTGAATCCAAAATGGATCATTTTTTTGTCAAAATATATATCTCGTTGCCAGTTTTCCGATGAGATTAGAAAAAGTTTTTTTTAATCATTCTGGAACGCAGATTTGTTGGTATTTTAATTAGAAAAATTTTGGTTTTTCGTTTGTTCCGGTGAGACCTCTAGAACCGGAGATATTCACCTTTTTACCTAAATATACGCTGTTCAAAAAATTAAAGTATTTATAAAGTAAAAACGCAATAGGTTTTCGAAGTACAAAACTCATATATTATATATACTCTTGGTGATACCCCAGAAGGTATGAAATCATAATTTTACTGCTATAAAACTATGCATATCAATGTTCTTTTTTTATTCTACTAAATATGAGTTTCTATAAATGTACATTTTATATTTATATTTCACTATTTCATCTATAGACTGTAGAAAAGATACATATTCATTATCAAAACAAGAACACAATTTTTAAAAACGTTGCCGCCCTATGAAATTTAATCCATAAGTCGAGTGATTACCAATTATTATTATTAGTTATCCATAGTATATAGATTTAGTATATAGTATTTTAAGTAAGAAATATGAAATATTTCGTAGTGACCTAAACGACAAATATAGGATAGTATTTACCGTTACAAATTAGTATAATTAGCGTACAAATACTAGTGGTTCTTAAACAAACATAACAATGTAGAGAGACGACATTTAGAACTTCTTCTAGAGAGTCAGAGAGTGTTAGAGTAGGAAAGTAGCTTATACGTAGTAAATTAAACCGTATTTTAGTTAAAATATGTGTTTAGCGATCTTTAAGTATATAGGTTAGATTTGTAAATCATCAACAGGGAAGTATTCTTTTATGAGTGTAAAGTGATTTAAGAAAATTAGAAATCCCAATTTTTATTATTTAGAAAAAGAGAATACCTCGTATTTTATTCTCAGGAGTTATGTAGAATTAAAACAAAAAGCTGTTTAGGTAGGAACCTTAGATACACATATAAAGAGGTATGACCAGAAGTTCTGGACTTCGGGGAAATAAGGAACATATTCATTTAAATAACTGAAATCGTAAGGCATCGCTTTTTATGGATGTTAACCATCACAGAAAAGCTCATCTCAATATATTTATTTAAAAGGTCAAAATGCTATTTTTAGCATTTATTTTTTACTTTAACCATTTTTTCTGCAAAAAAAATTATGGATTTAGCCATTACTTGGTGGTAGTCGATCATAATGATTTGCTAAAACACTGATTTTGTTTCTACCACTGTATTTTAGTGTAACTTAACGCTACTATAGTTTCGATACTTCAACGTATCATCTTCAAAGCGACTCAAGTAAATGAATGAACATAAGAGAAAATCTAAGCTATTTATAATTTACATTATTTACCTAGTTTTATTACTACGGTGTTGGAAATTAAAAAATTACTGGAACTAGATGTAAAGTAATAAAGGGATTAAAGGATTATGAATTAAATATATTAAAGAGGGTTGTGTTATATAGGTCCAACTGGTCATTGAGTAAGTAATTACCTGAGGTTTTGTTTGATTTGACAATTTCTAATGAATTTAATAATTTTAAATTAAAACCTTTATTTTGTACGTAATATATCAAGAGTATTTATATCTGGAAAATGATGATTTGATTCTAACAAATGGTTTGAAAAAGTGGAGTCTGTTTTTTGGAGTCTGAAAGAGCGTAGATGTTCTTTGTATCGTGTTTCAAAGGACCGACCAGTTTGACCTATATAGAAGGCATTACAGTCCGAATATGACAATTTATAAACTACCGAGTTTTTGAATTTTTCTATTTTATCATTTGCATTATATAATAAATGTGACACTTTTGTTTGCGGTTTAAAGGCAACCTTAAGATTAATGAAAATAGCAGGCAAATTGTCATAATATTAAGGTTGCCTTTAAACCACAAACAAAAGTGTCACATTTTTTATATAGTGCAAAAGATAAAATAGAAAAATTCAAAAATTTAGGAGTTTATAAATTGTCATGCTCGGACTGTAATGCCTTCCATATAGGTCAAACTGGTCGGTCCTTTGAAACACGATACAAAGAACATCTACGCTGTTTCAGACTCCACTTTTTCAAACCACTTGTTAGAATCAAATCATCATTTTCCAGATATAAATATTCTTGATATATTACACATACAAAATAAAGGTTTTAAGTTAAATTTATTGGAATCATTAGAAATTTTCAAATCAAACAGTGTAATTACTTACTTAATGACCAGTTGGTTAACACAACCCTCTTTAATATATTTAATTCATAATCCTTTAATCCCTTTATTACTTTCCCAGCAAACATTTAAGTATTATTTGACGTCAAGACTACCTAAATTATGTATAATAAATTTAGTCGCAAAATTAGAATTAACCATATTTTGGTAAAATTTACGTTGATGCTACGTGGAATCGACATAAGTGGAGAATAAGACGACGTCGAAATTAAGTTATATCAACTAAAACAGGTAAAATTACATATAAATCTTACTTGTAGTCGCACAGTAGATTTGGTTACTAATACCTGTTTAGGTAAATTTTACTTGAATTCAACGTCAATTTGACTAGTTTTAGGTAGAATTTACGGACATATGTGAAATTGAAAAATGACACCAAGTGGAGATTTTTACACTTATTTGGTATTTTTCTCTATAAGTAGTCGACATATGGTTGTCAGTCACTTACAAAACTGAAGAGATACCTAACTCACAATAACAATACAAGATGAATGCCGGTAACTAAAATCAATACAATTTATGAGGAAAGTATTTGCAGATCTCGCTTATTGAAATCAATGCGCCGAAAATTTTTCTGTGAATAGTAGCAGCTGTACTCCATAAAGTACTAATGCGCCTCAAAAATATTCATCTATAAGAAAATTTCTGTTACCAAATAAAAAAATTATTGTAATATTTTGAGCCGAAAGTATACTATACTTGTTAAATATGAGTTTACAGGTATAATTATGTATTTTCTTCAACTTTTCGTCAGTTTGTTTCCATATACACTCATTTTACAAACTACAATTTGGAATCATACTTCAACTGCGCTGAGAAAATATGGCGCCTTGTGCTTGTCTAAGTTAAAATTACCATGACAATCTACGTATTTTATAGGTGGAAATTATCACAGGTCAAGTTACACTAAAATTTACGACATTTTGGTTAACTTTACCTATTGAAAGTTTTATTAACTCTGTTGTTATATCAAATAATTACTTGTAGGTAAATATAACCTATTTATATTACCTTATTTTGAATATACTACCTATTGGTAAATTCTACTTATTATGTGTAAATTTTAACTCGACTAGTGTATTGTGTTGACGAGTGAGTTGTCATAATGGAGCCATATGATATTGCCTTGGTATTCGACAGCGCCCGAAAGTTCTGGAAGCTCGGCTGGCATTCGGCAATGCCCTTTTATTGAAATTCTATAGACAATTATTTCCACATACTAGAGTGCAAATATAGTCAAGATGTTCTCCTTTAAAAATACTTGGATGGAAAATCTGGATGCGGAAGTAGTGATTCCTTAAGCGGTGGTTTTTTACCTTTGTCATACTTCATTTGTATATTGGCACCACGAATTATCCAACCATGCTACGTTAATGGCCTCTTTTAATGACTGAAATAATTTTAGATAATAACTATACCACCTAAGTACCTAATGGTTCAAATAACCTAAATAATATGAATTCTACAATCAGGTTAGACGGGGGTTAGCTTCTGAATTATCATTTTATAGTGAAGTTTACTTTGAGGTCGATTTGCCAGGTTACTGCGACAAAGAGGTTTAAAATGTATTTTTTTAGAGTAACTTTAAGGTCAGTTTAAGGGTAATTGACTTAATTGGTGAAATTAGGTAGATAATCTAGGTAGAATTTATCGATGTTGTCTACCTAATATTACTTCAAAGAAGAGTAATAAAAGTGACCAAATAAGTTGCTATTTAGGTATATATTACGTAGGATTTCCAACAAAATCTACCTAGAAATATATTCGATTATTAGAAATATTTTTAGTCGCTAAAAAGGTAAATACTACCTAATTATATTACCTATTTCGACCTTATTGGAAATTTACCCTTGAGGTCAATTTTGGTAGATTTTTTGAGTAGTTTTCCACTTGCTGTTTTCGTTAAATTTACCTTTAAAGAAAATTGTGTATGAATTAGATTGATTGGTATTATTTACGTAATCTTAAATCTAAATTAAGACTAATTGGTCATTTTTTATCGGAGGTCTGTTTTTCCAGTTAATTTTACGTTATAATTACTTTAGTAAGAAATTTGTCTTGTCCCAAGTCGAATTGCAGTTAATTTTGACAAAAATGTTTGCTGGGATTCTATCTAGTTCTGTTAATTTTAAATTCCCTACACCGTAGTAATAAAACTAGGTAAAAAATGTAAATTATAAATAGCTTAGCGTTTCTCTTGTATTCATTCATTTACTTGAGTCGCTTTGAAGATGATACGTTGAAGTATCGAAACTATAGCAGCGTTACAATAAAATACAGTGATAGAAACGAAATAAGTGTTTTAGTAAATCATCATTTTTTTCTGCATTTTAATTTTTTAAATTTGTCTAAATGCATGTATTTAACGATGTTTCCCAAAAGTAAAAGCTTTTCATATAGTTAAAAAGTGTATAAAAAAGCAAAAATTAAAATTGAAAGCTGCAAAATTAAAATCATTATTTCAAATGAATAATTTTAAAATGCAAAAAATTTATTAAATTCTTTCCCTTCGATTTTAGTTTTAGTTCACTATATGCTCGATGAAATTAATTCGCATGAGAAATACACGTTATATATCAACAATTTAAATAACCGAAGTATACCCCTTTTGTTTGATAACACTCAATCATCCTGAGTATTGTGGTGGCCCTACAAAATACAATACCCTTTGCCTTTTTAATCTCGACGCACAACAAACCGAATTCAATTCTTTAGAATTCCATCCGATCTGAAAATTAATTCCTTATAGCAAAATTCCTATTTTTATTTTAACTTGTGTTTCTTTCATAAATCATCTAGTAGTGACTGTCTATTGCATAAAGAATTCAATTAGACGTTGTCTAGTTCTATAATAAAATATTTTCCATTTTCTACATATACAGTGTGAACGGCTTAACTGGAATAAATTCTGCGACTTGATTATAGGAACAATTAAATGAATATATTACCAGAAAATGTTAGTAATTATTCTCTCCTTTACAAGAAATTTATCAAAGATAAGTATAAAATATATATAATTCTTATGGAGTTACAAGAAAATTTCTCCATTATGTACAGTGTAACCATTATCACAATATTATTTTTAACCTAAACTATCCTGTTCAACGAATCCAAAGACAAAGAAAACAGAAACACTCGCCCAAATAGCACTTATAAGAAATTTTAAAACATGTTTCGACATTCTGTCTCGTCAGTGTGGCCACTTCTAAATCTTAAAATGAACTATTACTAGTATTTTTAAATTTTATATATACATTTTTCTCGCTTATTGTCCAAAGTTAATATAACTCATGTCAATTGTAATAATATACACTATATATAGTAAAATATAACTTGACCTTTGGAGATATGTAAATATTTAAATCTCCCCGCTTTTATATTTTGAATCTAGTGTTAGCCTAGGCTTATACAATGTAGTCACAAAGAAAAACATTCAGGAGAAAATAAAAGTTAAACATGGCCTACAATGATTTCAAAACATGGATAATGAGATAACTGAAATTAAATAGAGATACCCATCAAACAGGCAAATCAATTATTACATGTGTAGATACGAGTGGCATACAGCTGCATAAACACACTCACTCTGAGAATGTATAAGTTAAAAATGTACCTACTTACGACAATCCATCAAAAAGTAACAACACTTGAATAATTCGGAAAATCAAAACTGTACATTACAATTATTATTCGTAGTAGCACTTATTCAGTCTTTTAGAAAATATTGTCTAATTAACAAAATAATCTTAACTTGATTATTAAACTTCTCATTCATTGCCATAAATATTGTCTGGGGTACGGTTAAATTCGTACTCCATTTTGATTTCTAATATCCGAACCATGGATACATAATGGCACTGTAGTAGTGCTCTCTATGTTTATACTCGTCTCTATTCGTTCATTGCAACACAGTTGAAAATTGTACTATTAACGTTTATAATAAATAAAAAATATTAATACGTTTAGTTAAAATTATAACTTAACTGGTTCTAATAAATAAAAAATTGTGTCTTTCGAAATTGTCTCGTTTAGAACCTCTGAGAAGAGTGGAAAAAGTTTATCCAACACAGACATAGAAAATGGCTATTACTATGGTGACTTTACATATAGAATGTGATATATTACACACTAATGAGAAAATATTCAAAAAGTTATGAGTGAGAGAATGTAAAGATGGCACTTTCTGGTTTGTAAGTTCTTGACATGCTCTTAAATAAGCAATCAGTTTTCTATATTTAGAAATGTCAATATTTGTGTAAACCTTTAAAGTTGCCTTCAGTATTGAGTACTTTTTCCACATTGAAGAAGCTGGACACTTTTTCTGTACTCTAAGAAATAAGCCAGCATTACATCTTCATTTACACCAGTAACACCTCTGCATTTTGCTCATATTCGCGGAATTTCTTGTCAAAAAGGCTGGGTAGCAAGTTTAAACAAGCTTCATTCGTTTCTTTTCTAATTTCTTTCGAGGTACCAATTTTCATCCATTTTACTCAGCTAATGATTATTTTGTACCTTTATTTGTTATTTATGTCTATAAACGAATAAACAATAAATAACAATCAACACCATAGCAACCATTCCATGACTTGCCCAATTACAATTTTTACAAATAATACAGAAATTAGATTTTTAAATCAATTGTCAAATTTAAAGAAAGTGACTAATATGCGTAATTACCAGACCCCGGCTTCGAGGTAGTTATGACGTAAAGGCCAGAATCGGCTCTGCGCAATATGAAATAAACATTTTCATGCGCAATAATACAATATCTTACAGTGAACTACATAACATTTAAAGGTGAATGGCCCCGAAACGGTAATAAGTCATACTTCGATGCACTTGTCTTCAGTAGAGTCTTAACTGATCCACTGTAGCGAGTGATGTACTCAGGAAATGATCGAATGATTAAATTCCGCCTACCGTTTGGCGAATATTGATGCACTTATTGTTGGATACACAATCATAAACATTTAGTAACTATGCCTCATTAGAATTATAAAAATATATTATTTGTATTTGTTCTAAATGGTCCGAAGTTAAACTCCGGCGCCTGTCACCAAATTTCCACTTGTGTTGTGAAAAGGATCGTTCAACGTCTACCGATGTAATCGGAGCATATTTAAAATAAGTATATTTTTTTATGCCTGGCATTGAACAGTTCACTTCTATGCCATTTAATAGGTCCACCACACACAAAAATGTTGAAAAACCGGGGTTGTTCCTTAACACTGTATTCAGATTGTATTTTACTGTCTTCACGACGCATTTACTTCTATCAAAAGCTGAAAATGTACTGACAAGTTAGTAGTGTTGACTTCTTAATGCGTATCTTCATATGAAATAGGCTCACATGCCATTGGTCGTTGTGTAATAGAATAATAATAATTGTTGGAACATTTTTATTTCAAGTGCTTCCTAAATATTTAAAGTCTTCTGCAAAATATGAAACGCAATTTGCGGTTTGTTTTACTATTATTATTGTTTACCATATCCTATTTGCTGTCCTAAAAGAGTAGAAAGAAAGCGATAAGAGTCTTTATGGTGTCGTATGTGCACAGATAGAATTGTTTAATATAGTTGGAAAGAAACATATAGGAGATGTTTACATTTCTTTAATTGATACAAAAAGTTGAAGTGGCATATCTATATTTATTATATTAGTTACATGCCATACCTACTTTTTATTTCTTACTGCAAAAAAGTTTGTTTCCTATAAATAGTGTGTTTATTTGCTTATATGAATTATAAGATTCTCGATTCAATACTTGATATTTATCTGTGCGTGAAGACCGTCTCTAGCATAACTACTTTTGCGCCGGGGTCTGGTAATTACACACTAGTGCAAGAAATAACTATTATTTTCTGTAAAAAAATAATAATAGCAACTAAAAAGTTGACATAATAGTACAGTAATGCACTTTTATGTAAAACTGTATTACAAAATAAAACTAACTAAGCGCTCAGAAGCGTCTGACTTCCCCGATGAATTTTCGGTTTACATCACCCACTAAATTAAAAATACATTAAATCTTTCAATTAGTTAATGTTTTAATCTCTCATTTGTAAAACCATATCTGTACGGGAAGCACATTCTAAGTATAATTTATTTAATTAGTATATCCGAATTGGAGATGAAATAATGTTAATGAACCTGTTAATTAAGTTTTTGTACAGTAAATTTAATTAGTATCCAGATAATTTGAATTCAAATTTAATCGAAACTTGTAATTATTTGTTCCCAGCGTTGCCGTTTTTACTGTTAAGTATTAATATTATTGTTTATATACAGGGCGCCCACAAAAATACATTTTTTGTCATCACTGAACCTAAAATTTCAATTCCGGTTTAATCGGAAGTACTACGACTTTTTCTATTTCAAATAGCATTCTATATCTTCTTTTCTTATCTGATAGAAATTTGATTTCCTTTTACAACCGTTTTTTCAAAAGCGAATCAGAAATAACATTCTAAAATACTATGCTTGCCCTTAATAACTGAACAAAATACTAAACCCTCATTATGTTATCTCCAAATTGAAACTGTAGTTTATGTATCGATTTTAAATTTGAAAATTGCGTTAGGAAGCTAATTTAAAGCTCTACCGAAAGTATGTAAAGAATGTACAGAGTGTCATTTAAAAAAGTGAGTTTTGGGACTTTTATTTTTTATAAAATAAAATGGTACTAAGTAATAATATAAACCTTCATTTCCAACGTCATTTCTAATTCGATTTCGAAATAAACCGTATTAAGATAATTCAAACCTCTACCAGATAAGATTAAAGAATATAGTCCTATTTAAAATAAAACAGTTAGTAGTACTTCCAGTTAAAGCGGAAGTGTTTTCTTGGGTCTGATTTTATCTGAAAATGTATTTTAATACCAAATATCCTGTACCTAAATTTCAAATTTGTATCTTAAAAAGCAGAGAAAGTGGGGGGGCGTACTTGATGTCGTGAGGCCACCCGGTATAAATACAAATGATAATATTTTTACATACGTGAATAAGTTTAAATATCTTATTTTTAATTCAATATATTTTTGATCATATATTTCTAATTTTGACCCCAATCAAGAGAATTAGAGTTGTGTGTATATGAACAGTTTGTTTTAATAAAAGAAAATTGAAGAAAGAGCATCATTAATATTTATAAAATAAACCTTATTAAATATGTATTAATAATGAGGTGAGTTAAAAATATATTCGAATTTGTTTTTTGATATTAGGTACATATTGAAATTTCGGATAAAAGTTTATAATGCCCAAAAGACGTGTTTTTATCAGTGAAAATGTTGCATTTCAAAGATCATTGACATCGTTTTTATTTAAATATACTAACAAAGGTCACCGTCACCGTAATTTGACCTCTAAAAATATATGTTTACTAATAAGAAACAAATATTTTGTATGACATTTTAATAGGAAATTGTTTTATTTTTAAACGAGAAAATTACGCAACCTCAAACAACCACTAATTCGTTACTAGCCGCTATGACCAGCAATTTGTTTTTATAGCGGTAATCATGATAGTAGACATAACGAATTATTATGTGTTATAGGTCAAAATCTTACAATTTTTTTTCTTTAATTGCTTATTGAAAATTGACTTATTTTTACCACTAAGGTGCATTTGCCAATGAAAAACTTCTCAATTTTCGCCGGAATATTGGCATACTTAACGCTTAATATGGAAATTTGGTCGAACCTACATTTATACTGGGTAAAAGTGGCCGTGGGTTCTAAGATTTGCCGGAAAACACGACTTGAGTTAAACAGGCCCGAAGGCAAGCCTTCAGGTGGTTTTACACCTTAAAGTTTTCCAGAAAGCCTGCCTGTGGCTTTCAAGATACTGTATACGCATATTACACAGGTTTATTTTCTGATTGTTAAGATTAATGTTAACAAAATTGCATTTAATAGAACTGGAAAAGAAAATAAATCTTACTTGCGAAAGCAAGGCTATGTGAATATCAAAAGTTGATTTGGGTGCAATTTTTTTATTTAAAATAACAAAATTGATAAAAGTGGCAGATTCTTTAGACAGTTAACTGATTCGACAGTTACTTGATGAAAGTCCATGTTACAAACGAACACAAACACAAGTTGCTTGATTTTCGCAACTTTTAATTTGTACTTAAGAACAATTGTATCGCCACAAAGTGCTTCTTTTGTTTAAGTCGTTTCTATATAAATTTCAAAAATGACAGAAAAAGCAGACCAAGTTCCCTTACGTTTCAATTCGTCGAATGCATTTAGAATAAAATTTTTGAAAAAATGGACGATCGGTGATTTTTGCGCAGAATGGAAAGGGGACATGGGTAGAGTTTAAATCCAAAAACTCGGGACTCTACCTGCTGGCTTCCGGTCGCCATCTTGGAAAACGCGAATGACGTTGTATGTCCGTTCTTGTTCACTTTTTCGGAAAATTCATGAGAGCTAAAGTTATAGAAAATCATTTTATCTTTCAGTTTCAATTTAACTTTTTTTGTAGGATTGATACTGTAAAAGTTATAGCTGTTTAAAGAGAAGTTTTTTTCTTGTCAATTTTTCAACCATTAAATGAAACTTCCAGGTGTAAAACTATACATAAAACTTATAGAAGACGTAATTACCTTTCATTTAAATGCTCAATGAAGTTTCTGTGACTAATAGTTCTTAGGCTGTGGACGCGCGAATTCGGTCCCGCAGATTTTAACGCTTGCGCGTGCCCAATGTAGAATTATATTACTAAATTAACACGACTTTATGTCTTCGTTTCGATTTAAAATAACGAGATCAGGACACGTTTTGTGGTACCTTGATTTTAGAATATCTTATTGTGAGTTCCTTCAATGTACATTTAATTAAATGAGAATGAACAATTGTTTAGTTTTCAATCATTTTATTAACTAAAGTTAACAAACTTTAAATTATTGGCGAAAAAATATTTTATTATATGTTACGTCCACTTTTAAACATATTATACATATTTTGCAATATATGTATATGAATATATTCGTATTTGACCTCTTTCGCTGTGTATGCGCCCTTTGATTATTGAACATATTGCAAGTAATACTCACACTTTCTGATTAATGTGGGAAAAGTGTCAATCGTGTTGAAAGTTACATTCAATGAAGTATATTCTCACAATATTAGGTATGATAATTAAATGACTCTCAGCGACATTTCCTGCTTTTTTATTAATTCATGTTTAACGGTACTTTATACGTAACCTTACCAAGTAAGACCATTTTATTTATGTCTGTCTTCGGTAGAGATACAGGAAGGATACAGCGGCTGGGAAGAATTTTATTTAACAAGTTTTAAAACAGTAAAAGTAATAAAATTGATATGGCCAATTAAATTAGCTGACATTTTATAAATTATTATTTTTAGTATTAGGTCTACCAAATAATTATTGGGTAATATTTGTATCAGTTATATTTTCGGTTCTCTATATTTCCTCTAGTGTATTTATTAAAACAATTTGAACATGATAACTTAAAACAACTGATTCTGAAAATACAAATCCAAAATTAATTTTATTTCGACTTTGATACATATTCTTTTGATTAGCTAATATTCCAGATTAGAGCATTTAACTTTAGAAATAAACAATATCAGTTATAAGTTCTTAATCCATGTATTTGTATACAAGGTTTAGCAATACCCGAACGGATTTCGTAAAAATGAATTTTATAAATTTGTTTAACATCGGCCTATTTACGCTGGTGAAAGTTACTGTAAACTCCAAAGTACTCTCTCTGGGAGAGAATAGATCTCTATGAACTTATTTTCCACTACCGAAAATGCTCCTTATAGGCACACAAGAATTGTCTTTAAATAAGTCTTCGCATTATATTTTACCGCCTCTATTGATGAAAACAACCTTCTTTTAAAAACTATTTCAACTTCGAAGACTTCGTCATAATGTCTTGACACAAAGCTGTATGATTGCTACCTTATTTGCAATTTTCCTAAATGTAAATCGGCGAAGGGCTGGAACGAGTTCTCCTTTTGACTAGTTTTTGATATTATGACCGGTCGGCCTTTCAGTTCCTTATCCATATCCCATCTTTTTTAAAATAAATTTATTTTACATTGTATATGTTTTAATTGCCTTTTTTTAAAATTTAACACTAATTATACTCATATTAAAATCGTTGCAATAGAGTCGACATATAGAATCTCGACATAGTAAAAACGATAAAGGGAGATTGCAAATGTGTACAATTAATATGTACTTTTGAGTATTATCTTTACCTACTCGAATAATTCTAAACACTATACTAAAACTTCTAGAACATCCTGATCTCCCGATTGTTGTAAGTAAACATCTAAGTAGTAGGTAGTGAGCGCTGGGATGGGGTTGAATCAATGCGGATATTAGGTAGCCCAACTTTGAGCGCCAAGAAGAATAATGTTTCTGGTAGTAGAATATCGTTTGATCTGATGAAAAGCTCGAAAACATGTTTTGATTCAGACTTCAGTATTATACCTCATTGTAACTGTAGAGTTCATAACAACATATTTACCATTTTGGAAATGTTAATAACATGTAAATTTATTTTGCATTTGCACCATCGCACTATGGTTTCTGAGTCCAAATTATCAGGCCAAAATTAAATAAATTGTATTATGGAAAAATTAAGTGGCGTAACTTTCCTGTGATAGTTAATAACAAAAAGATATAGACTAAGGCGTATTTAAGATGGCCATTCCCTAGAAAGAGAACTCCGATAGGGAAATATTTATTATTTTTGGCCATCACTATTTTTTCTTAGTACGTATATTTAAAAAACTATAAGAGTACGTAAGTAGAACCATAACAAGACTATTACTATGAATTTTCATTCAATAATTTCAGCGGGTTGTAAAATAGCTAGATTTAAATTTGAAAATTATGTTAATCTTCCTATTTCGTAGTTTTAAATCGAGCTATTTTGCAAACTACTGAAATTATTGAATGAAAATTCATAGTAATAGTCTTGTTATGATTCTACTTAGGTACTTCTAGAGTCTTTTTAAATATACGTACTAAGAAAAAAAAGTTATGGGCAAAGATATTAAATATTTCCCTATCGGATGTCTCTTTCTAGGGAATGGACACCTTAACGTAAAATTTTTAATAACAAACGCTTGTTTTATTGATTTACGTAACAAAAAAATTGTATATTATATATCGTTTTCCAATTCTAATAAATCTAATTGGGCAATAGGCAATATATCTTCTAGGATGTTCCCTACATCATCCTCGACATATCAACGTCGCTGCTCTCTTCAGATTGTAAAGCTTCAGGTTTCGGTTCCAGCAGCATACTAATTACTTCAAAAGGAAGTTGCAGTCTATGTTGAAGGTTTATGCGTTTTTGTAAACTAATACTTGAAATGGTAGGATCTGATGTATCCATAGCTCTGTTGAAAATGTCTTCCGTATTATTTTGCTTACTAGTTTTCCTAGCGTGAAATTGTCGGTCATGTTTGTACAATTTATTTCTAGCTTCAGATCCTTCTTCTCCAAAATGCCTTACTGGCAAACAGTATTTTCAATGATCAGTTTAGTGTGTGTGTTGCGTAGCAATATTGTTCCAATTTTGGTGCATCAATTTGGTAGTTAAAGGACAAGCAAATTAAAATGACTTTAAATTTCTTAATGAGAAGACCTCATTCAACATCGGTAATTTCAGAAAAATTTTTAGTGTCATTAAATGCTCGACGAGCAGTATTACCATCGTTTGTACTAACAAACCCGGATTTTGGTTTGTCCACGTGTAAATGAAATTTTTCTAAAAATCGTTCTTGTATAATTTTTTTCCTCTTGGCAACAATTTCTTTATTTTTCTGGCCTCGGACTTGCCATTCACGTACATCATATCAATAGAAGATAAAGTAGCATTTTTGTTTTTAAAATAATCCTTGCGCCGAGAAGCTTGAGTCGTTCATCGACATTCCGGTACAAACGACGTAAATTTTCCCGTAGTCTCTGCTCATTAGATGAATCAATATTCTCTCCTATCTTATTTTTTACATAGTCCCAAATTGTCGAGATTTTCTCCTCTTTGCCACTTCCTTGTAATCCTATTTCTACCAAGTCTTCGTTCTTGAAACGATGCATACTTCTACAAAATATGATAATTTATCAAAAGTTGCAAATAGTTGCAGGTAAACTATATGGAACAATAAACACTGATAAGGACTGATTACATTGGCGTAAAATTTATCACAGCCAAACGCCGCCAATTTTTTCTAAGGCAATTCAAATTTTTATATTTAAATTTCACCAAGAAAATTCATAAACATCATTGTTATTTTACTGCAACCACTAATGAAAGACTTGGTGATTCTTCTATAAAATTTATAAATACTACATACCTGAAGGACAATAAAAAACATATTGAAAAACACAGCAATAGCACACTTTTCCACTTGTCATTTACACAACGGCTTACCCTCGATAACTGAAACCTTTATTCTAAACAGCAAAATTATATTGCCTTAGTTATGTAAAAGGGCGGATGTAACAGACGCGCAGGTAGAGAATCTTGTCCAGTGGGGTGTTTACTATTGACATTTGGGTACAAAGAGGTTATTTCTGAAAATTGGAAAATGGGATTTTGACCAAGAAATCCATTCTCAGAAACCATAGTGCACCGTTGGCTGTTAAATCTTGGGATCCAGGGATCATACCTCCGAGTTAAATTTATATGATCCCTTTAAGGTCTCAGTGAAGATATATGCCTCTTTAATATCTTCTATTTATTTGTGGTAGATCTATATATAAAACTTGCTTAATAAGTCGATCCTCCGCGAAATGTGATAAAATAATAAAAGCATCAATTACATTGTTTAAATTATTCCAAAATTATGAGTTAGTGTAGTAAATTTTATGTAAACGGTCGTATTTTCTTCAGCGTATAGTTTTAACTCGACATGTCAATATTTATTTAGACATTGTAACTGAGTGACTCATGATAATAATGTTACTAATTAGTAATTTATTGCAAGCAGATAATGAAAGTATGCAGGCAAATACGTAATGCACCTATAATAATAAAATTTTACATGTTTAATATAAATATTAATCAAATTATTATGACATTTATTTTGCTGCAGTCATTAATCAATTCATTTCCACATAAATTTATTGTTTAAAGGGAAATTATTATTTATATTGCAAGCTTGATTTGAATAAAGGAGGTCAAATTAAGTTTTTTTTTTTTTGCTTCGCTTTTAAAATGCTGAAATCATGGTCTTGCGTCGTGCATAATATGAATATTAGGATATTTCTTGACATAACGGCTTATTAAGAAAGTATGTGTACCAGAACAAAAATTCTTAAAAATTTTTGGCATTAGCCATCTTGGGGAAGAAGATTTCAAATATTACATTATTTCTACATACTGGAGTACGAATATAGTATCAGGATGTTTTTCTTTAAAGAGACTTGGATGCGAATTTTGGATGTGGAGTTAGTGATTTCTTATGCGCCGCGCCGGTTTTCTTATTGTTTGGATTATTCGCTCATTCATACCGTACGTAACTTCGGTATTATTTATTTTTTTAATACTTATTTTTTAAATTATCCCCCCCCCCAAAAAAAATAAGCAGGCTAACATTTAAGATGAACCATAATAAAGCTTGGGTGATTGGGGTAGATCTTTTAGTAAAATGTCTGCTGTATTTGAAAAATATGTATTAAAATCGCTTGCATTTATGTACTCGCCCGATTTTAATATTAATAATAAACTTTATTGAAAATATCAAATAAAGTCAAATCAAAATATACTTTATTGTTCAGAAGAAAGAGTTTCTCATTAACAAAGTAAATAAGCGTAGGTCCATAGCATATATAGTTTACACAGTACACCTACATTATATGAATACTAAACATAGATTACATATAAATTTTAATACAATAATTATAATAGTTAATATAGAAAGTCAGAAAATACGATAAGATAAGGTAGTAAATGCCTAATTAGAAAGTGTCATTATAGTACTCGTCTAAATTATAATAGGATTTAACAATTAAAAGGCTTTTAACCGCCTTTCTGAAATTTGTATTTGAGCTCATTTCTTTAATATTATTTGGTAAGTGATTGAACATCTTATAGCCATTGTAAATAATTGAGTCTTTGACTAGAGTGAATCTGGGAATTGGCAGAGTAACGTTATTGACTTGCCGAGTTACATATTGTATGGAGGAATTATCTATAATATTACATTTATGCTTATGAACTAAACAAACTGTTTCTAGAATGTAAATGGATATCACAGTGAGAAATCCATATGTCAAGAACAGTGGCTTAATGATTCACGAATTCTAGTTTTGTGCAGGTAGCGAATAGCACGTTTTTGAAGTACCAATATTGTTTGTAAAAGATATTTACTGCATGCGCCCCAGAAGGCAATGCCGTACCTTAAGTGTGATTCGATTAGTGAAAAATAAGCAGTCTTAGCAGCTGCATAACCCAGTTCATTTGTGATCACTCTGATAGCGTAGGATTCGGATGCTAGTTTGTTACTAAGTATTTTAATGTGTTCATTGAATTTTAACTTGCAGTCAATATTTACTCCAAGAAATTTTGAGCAGGGTTTATTTTCAAGAAAATGGTTACCTAGGGAGATGTCCGTTAAATTGCAGTGAAATGTACTTATGTTTGTTTTGTTAATGTTGAATGAAAGCAAATTGGAGTCACACCACTATTTGACCTTATTTATATCGGCCGACACCGTTTGCTGAAGGACAATATCATCTTTATTGTGCCACAGTATGGTGGTGTCGTCAGCAAATAAAGTGAATTTTCCTTCAATATTAATTTTTGTCAGGTCGTTGATATATAATAAAAAAAGAATTGGACCAAGAACGGAACCTTGGGGTACCCCAAACTTTATATTTAGTTTATTAGAATAATTTGTATTTCTAACTATTTGGCTACGGTTTGATAGATATGATTGAAACCGCTTTAGGGTAGTGCCTCGAAAACCATAATGCTCAAGCTTTCGTAACAATAATTCATGCTGGACACAATCAAAGGCTTTCGATAAGTCGCAGAAAATTGCCGCCGCTACTTCCCCGTTATTTATTTCGGTATAAATCTGACTTAAAAATGAGAACATTGTATCATTTGTACTTTTTTCCTTCTGAAATCCGAATTGTTGATCACTTAGTAGGTTGCAGGAGGACAAAAATTCTACAACCCTTTTTTTTAACTAATTTTTCGAGAATTTTTGCTAATGTGGGGATTAGTGAAATGGGTCGGAAGTTAGATGGATTATTTACCTCTCCGCCCTTATAGAGTGGAATAACTACCGAAGTTTTTAAAAAAGATGGAAATGTTCCGGATTCAAAAAATTCGTTTATTAGAGATGATAATATATAAAGAGCCGAGTTTCGTAGATAGGACAACCTAATAATAATACATGTATTTGACATATTTCACGTATAGTAATATAACAATTTATAATGATATTCTTACATTTAAAAGCATTAACAAAATAAATATGAATGCATGAATTAAACAAATAGTACTTTACAAATTACATAATATTTAAGACATTATATTATATTTTTATTTCACAATCTATTCATAATAAATTTTTTTAGTTTAGTTTTAAAGTAAAGTAAAGTAAAGTAAAGTAATGTTGTAGCATCTTTTATAGATTCGGGTAACTCATTTAATTTTTGAAAACCTTTAAAATACAATGTTTCATAGAGTTACGACAATTAGTTCTTGCTATATGAATATTGTTTGTACCTCTCCTATTATATGTATGAATATCTTTGTTGAAAGTAATGAAATGCTGAAAATGTTCAGGAGTCATACGATTTACTATTTTAAATACAAAAATCATGGTAAAATAGTACAGTCCAATTTTAACTGACAACCAATTAAGAGATGTCAACATTGAAAAAATTGGAGTAAGTCGACATGCCTTTAAGATGACTCTCATTCCACGATTCTACAGTTCCTCCAGCATATTTAATTTATTAATATTGAATAAAAATAATACTGATGCATAATAATCAAAATGCGGCTGAATAATAGTATTATAGACTGTGATTTTAGTTTCAGTTGGTAAATGTTGTGCTATTGGACTAAAAAAATACAGTTTTTTGAAAAAAATTTTATATAAAGGGTGTCTCAACAAGAGCGCCGGATTTAATCTTAAACAAAAACACTTTTTTTTAAATTAAGCGAATATTTATTTTTCAACGTGAAGGGGAATAGTTGCGATTAAACATGAAACACGACATCCGGCGTTATTTCTGCAACAACGCGCCGTATCTCTTCTTTAAGGCGTTCAATTGTTTGTGGCTTATTCTCATACACCTTGTCCTTCAGATAACCCCAAAGAAAGTAGTCCATGGGCGTTAAATCGCACGACCTTGGTGGCCAATGTTGATCGCCAAACCGAGAAATGACACGGTGTGGAAACCTGGTCCGCAATAACGCCATTGTTTCGAGAGCTATGTGGCAGGTCGCACCGTCTTGTTGGAAAAATATATCATCCACATCAATTTGATCCAATTCGGCCCACAAAAACTCGGTTAACATTTCGCGATACCGCACACCATTAACAGTTAGCGCATTTCCAGCCGCATTTTGGAAGAAATATACGGTCCAATAACTCCGTCAGCCCTAAATGCACACCAAACAGTTACTCGCGGTGGATCCATTGGTTTCTCCAGTATTACACGAGGATTTACAGCACCTTAAATTCGGCAGTTCCACTTATTTACATACGTTTAGTTGAAAATGTGCCTCATCGGAGAAAATGATTTTCTTACAGAAATCCGCACCAATTTCGTGGTGCTCCAGCATCCAATCAACGAATCCATGTCGCTGCGCATGGTCCCTTGGCTTATTTCTTGCGTCAATTGAATCTGATATGCGTGCAAATGAAGATCTTTTGTTAAATTTCGTTGCAGAGTGGGTCTGGCAATGTTCAATTCTTGACCACGATGACGAATGGAAGTGTCTGGATTCTCCGCCACACTTTCCCTCACTGCGGCTATGTTTTCGAGCGACCGACAAGGACGGCGCCGCACAGTGGTCTTCTCATCCATCAATGTGAATTTTGTCTCAAATTTGTTAATTAAACGGCGAACTGTCGATTCATTTGGTGCATTGTTTCGACCGAAAATTGCACGTAATCTGCGAACTGTTTCCGCAATACTTTCACCACTTTTGTAGTGAGTTTTCACAGTAATAAACGTTGCTCGTTTGAAGAGTGCTGCATGATTTCTAATCGCGTGGTTTGTACATGACAACAAATGAACACGGAACTAATCGCACAAACCAAATGGCGACAAATTCAAATACGGCGCTCTTCGAGAGACACCCGTTATATAATCAAAGTGATGATCAAAATTCAAAAAGTTATCAAGTTGAAATCCCAGATATTTTACTGTAGACTATTTTAATTTGTTCACCATTAATATTCAAATTTAGCGCCTTTGTTTTTTCCACATTTAATTTTAGTTTACTGATTTGCTTACTTTTTATTGGGTATTTTGCCACTGAACAATATTTAAAAATTTTAATGAAAAAACCTCTGCGTCAAACGGATCAGGCATTGTTCTTGAATACTTACTTGAAAGTCTCACACCTAAAAATATATAATCTAGAACAATGTTATAAACTAAAAACTCAAAATCAAAGCTATAGGTAGTTAACGTTTCGGAAGAGAATCTACTTCCGTTCTCAAAACTTTTTTGGCCGTCAACCATGACAGTTCTTTGTTTATGTAGTTCCATAGTCACGTGAGACATTAAATTATATTTATCTTATTTTTACTTACTTCGTCTCTAAGGATGGGCAACCAACTAGTACAAAAATCTATTGAATAATTAGAAACGCATCTATCCTCGTTTAATAAAATAATCGCGGATTCTTTAAGTTTTCTTTTAGTTCCGTTGCTCTCTTTTTCCAAAATCTTCGCCGAGTCCCATTTAATTCTATGATTATTATCCCAAGCGTGTTCACAAATTTTGGATTTTTCAAATTCTCCCCTCGGCGAAGATTTTGGAAAAAGAGAGCAACGGAACTAAAAGAAAACTTAAAGAATCCGCGATTATTTTATTAAACGAGGATAGATGCGTTTCTAATTATTCACTAGATTTTTGTACTAGTTGGTTGCCCATCCTTAGAGACGAAGTACGTAAAAATAAGATAAATATAATTTAATGTCTCACGTGACTATGGAAATACATAAACAAAGAACTGTCATGGCTGACGGCCAAAAAAGTTTTGAGAACGGAAGTAGATTCTCTTCCGAAACGTTAACTACCTATAGCTTTGATTTTGAGTTTTTAGTTTATAACATTGTTCTAGTTTATATATTTTTAGGTGTGAGACTTTTTGAAACAGTCAAGTACTCAAGAACCAACCTCTGTCTGATCCGTATGGCGCAGAGGTTTTTTCATTAAAATTTTTAAATATTTTTCAGTGGCAAAATACCCAATAAAAAGTAAGAAAATCTGAATATGCCACAAATAAACGATTACAGACAATATTTAGTTTACTGATATTTAAATATCTATTCACAGATACTAGACAGTGTTCAAATTTTGGATAGCTCTCTCCAGGTTAACATCATTACAGTCTATTAAGGTGTCGTCAGCAAGGAGGTTAATAAATTCACGTTCTCCAAATAGTTCAATATCATTTATATATAATAAAAATAGAAGGGGGCCTAACACACTACCCTGTGGAATTCCAACATTATTATCCAATTCACTTGATATTACATCATTAAATCGGACGCGTTGTTTGCGAAAGTCACAAAACCAGTCAAGTACCTTACCTCTAATACCATATTGTTCTAACTTAGATAACAATATCTTTTGGTCCAAAGGCTCCTTTTAAGTCGAGGAATACAGTAATGACATATTTATTGTCATCTAAGCTCTTTTTCTATATAACACTTGGCATTATTGTTTTCTTATAATTTTCCACTTGGCGACTTCTTTGTAAAAACAATCTATTTAACTTCTCATTAAAAAGCTAGCTAATTTCGTCAGAGACCCGTATGAAGAATTGGTTATAAATCCTATGAAATTTCATAGTAATTTAATGGTTAGGATATACCTACAAAACTAACAATGAAATAATAACTATTTAGAAAATGATATAAACATACTGCTGTCATGGAACATAAACAACTCATAATTGAATTGCCTATTATATTATACGTAAATCTGGGTATCTTTAACAACCATTAATAATTCAAATTAGTTCTGCAAAACTGTTGTTCTAACTGTAAATAAAGTTCAAGCTCAAGACAGAAATAGATACTTGAAAATTTTCCATTTACGTTGCCTATATATAGAATTTTTGAGATGGACGTTTAAATCGCCGTATCAAAGAGATGATAAACAAATAACGTATTTCTACTTCCTTTTACATATGTTTTCTGTTTTCTGTACACTCTACAGTATGGAAAAGTAGGCAATTCCAGTTAACTGAACGGATATATTTCATATCCTATCTAGGATGGATGTGAAACCGATCAATCACAGCTCGAGTATTAAGTACATAGCTAACTAACTATTCGATTAAAAAAATTCAAGTTACTGCGTAAGCTGCCAAAGTCACAGTTCGTATTGTTACGTATTTTCACCCTGAAACCACCCTTCAGGATCCGTAGGTTCTAAATAATTCTAACAAAGGATAAACACTAACACTTTATTAAATAATTTACTGATTAAACAATATTTCTAATTAACTTTTACAATGTTTATATTTACACTTCGGATTTAACCTCACTTACCGCTACTAACTTCACTTTAGTAAAAACTTCTTCACTTTTATAAAATTATAAAACTTCTCCCTCTTGCGCCGGGAACCTCGCCTTATATACTCCAAAATTGCCTCCAAAGTTATCTAGAACACAATCGAGAATCTTCTTCCACCACATTCCAGAAAACTCGATCTCTCTCTACAAACTTCCAGGATAGTCACTATTAGTCATGGTATCAGTCGCCAGGCCTCAGGGGGATGTAATGCGTAACAGTATATTAAGTACATAGCCAACTATTCGTTTAAAAAAATTCAAGTTAGTACATAAGCTGTCAAAGTAATTTTCAGTATGTGTGTTAATGTTTAATAAATCTTTTAAAATGGTGTAGTTTTCTCTTCAACTATTCGTTTAAAAAAATTCAATTTAGTGCATAAGCTGTCAAAGTAATGTCTAGTGTGTGTGTTAATGTTTAATAAAAAGTATACTGTACAACTCGAGTGGATTATCTATATCGCACTCGAAAGATTGAAGCACTCCGCCTACGGCGTCGTGCTCAATCTTCGTTTTCGTGCAATATGGATATCATATCCACTCGCGCCAATATTTCTAACTGTAGTTTTCGGTCTCGGATGATTAGGGGTCGAGCTTGAGCTCTTTGCCCCAATCATCGCTATAGGTCTAGACCGGCATGGTATGGGCCCACCCCTGACTGCTGCTTTCATCAACCGCCCCCCCCCCCCCCAAATACGGGAGGAGTTGGCGAGGTCACTCTTGTTGCACAAACTACTATTAACGCTGCTCTAAAAATATGACATGTCGTAAACTGTTTGCGATGTCCAAAACTAAAGTCGACAAGCTCAAGAAGTTAAACTATTAATTTTTATTTAAAATTTTTGGGTCATGAACTTTAGAAAACAGAGAGACAGCTCACTCTAAACGTACTATTAGTAAATACTATACCGGGTGTAACAGAATCATGGTATACCCCCCTTTTCTTCTTTAGTTTTGAAGATGATTGAAATTTAGGATATACTACATACATAATACAATTGATTTTTTTTCACTTCCAGTTTCGCCGATTTTGAAATGGAACACCCTATATATTATTGCATGTTTGAGTTCTGCATAATTTTCTGAATCCAACGATGCCAAATAAGTGACATTTCAAACACCATTTTTTTCATAATAGAATTTTATATTTTCCATTTAAGTGTGTCATGGTGGTTCCGAATTATTCTAAATGACCCGTGAATTTGCTACAAAAATCGAAATCCCGTCAAAAACACAAAATTACGTGATTTATGCGTAAATAAAATTCACCAAAATTGTTTTTGGGACAAAACTCAATTTTTTCAAAGGAACCATATCGGTACCGTGGTACTATTTATTAGTACTATTAATAAGGAATTTATTCATATGTCGTATTGAAATGTGCGATAAATACAAACAAAATTACAGCTAAAAGAAAATAAGAAAATACCATTTTATTCTAATTACCTTGTTACACATAAGGTGGCTTTGGAATACAAAAAATTAACACAAAACATTACAACAGTTGTTCAAAATGCTGTCCATTAACATCAATGCACTTCTGAACCCACATAGCAGTTTCTCGAAGAACGTTCGCCAATTGCTGAGCCGTTATGCTATTAATTGCTCGTCTCACTCGTAGCTCCAGATTTTCACGGGTTGTAACGGCGGTTGCATAGACAATATTTTTTAACTGACCCCAAACAAATAAATCAAGGGGCGTTAAATCAGGTGACCATGGAGGCCACCTCACAGGACCATTCGTCGAAATTACGTTTTCTCCGAATCTCCATTGAAGGTAATCAATTACTATCATGGGGAGGAGAGCCGTCTTGTTGGAAATACATTCCCTGTCCTAAATCTAGGTATCTCATCTAAATTGTCCCCAATCTCAGTTTCCAGGAATCTCAAGTATCTGGCACCAGTCAGAAGCCCTTCAAATATTATTGGACCAATGATTCTACTATCGACTATTTCAAGCCAAACATTGAAACCGAACCACACTTGAAAGTTGCCCTCCCGTAACAAATTTGATTTTCTTGTGACCAATATTTTGTATTTTGTCGGTTAAACAATCCCAAATTTGTAAACCTTGACTCGTCCGAAAAGAAAATCAGTCCCAAAAAATCATTGTTTGGCTGCACGCTATTATACAAAATCCAATTGCAATATTCCATCCTACGTTCGTAATCACTTTCGTACAAATGCTGGTGCAATTGGTATTTAAAAGATTTATAGTGGTATTTGTGCAAAATTCGGCTTACTCTTTGGTGACTGATGTTCAATTCAAATCCAACTTGCCTTAAAGAAACAGTCTTATCAACTTCTATTCGAGCCAAAACATTAATTTTCGTTCCTTTGTCAGTAATGAAGTTTTCTGCGGGATCATTGCTGGGCTCTCTTCGGAATTGGTTTTCAACACGTTTAAAATAATTTTTCGCTGGACATTGTCTGTCAGGATATCGTCGGCCATAAAGGTCGATAGCTGCAATTGCATTTTTTTTTTTACTTTCCCCATAAATAATTAACATGGCCACTTTTTCATCTCTTGTATAAATTTGTGGCATTTTGAACACAATTAACAAGAATTTTAAACGATTTTTAAAGACACAATAAAAACACCGTTACACTAACAAATGTGTGACAAGCTAAATATTTCATTGTTAGTTACTTCTTAACATTTAATTAGAACAAAATTGTATTTTCTTATTTTCTTTTAGCTGTAATTTTGTTTGTATTTATCGCACATTTTAATATGACATGAATAAAGTCCTTATTAATAGTACTAATAAATGATACCAGGGTACCGATATGGTTCCATTTGAAAAAATTGAGTTTTGCCCCAAAAACAATTTTGGTGAATTTTATTTGCTCATAAATCACGTAATTTAGTGTTTTTACCGGGATTTCGATTTTTGTAGCGTTACACGGGTCATTTAGAATAAATGGGAACCGTCATGGCACATTTAAATGGAAAATTAAAAATTGGATTATAAAAAAAATTGATGTTTGAAATGTCACTTATTTGGCATCGTTGGATTCCGAAAATTACGCAGAATTCAAAAATGCAATAATATATTGTGTGTTCCATTTAAAAATCAAAATTTAGTGTCACTTCCGGCGAAACCGGAAGTGAAAAAAAAATCAATTGCATCTCAAAAAGTGCCGCTTATTATATATGTAGTATATCCTGAATTTCAATCAATTATCTTCAAAACTAAGGGAGATCCTGTTACACCCGTGGAAACATTTTACTGTTTGTGACTCATGTAGAAATAAACAGATAATAATGCTCCATTTTTAAACCATCTCACGCATTCTATATGAAATTTTTACGTGTAGAGGTAAGCTACTTAGATTCCAAAGCGCTTTACTTTAGAAGAGAGTAAAACTTTGAGAACCTATTTTCTGTGACATGTTTCTTAAGATGAGAGACGAAGGTTTCGATCGAATCATTCACAAATATCAGAATATTGTTGCGTTGAGGTAGTAATAATAATAATAGTTGACGCAAAACTTTTACATCCCCAATTCTGTTAATTTGCGGTGCATAAAAATAGAATTTCTTTTCAATTAATTACTTCCATTAAAACAAAAAAATGAAAAATAGTACGATTTAGTTGAATAGAACTAGTTACAAACTGATATTTATCATTACAAGCAAACTAAAAACCAATATATTGTAAAATAACGAATATTTTATGTACCATCATCGATGTAATAATGCAATTTATAAAGCTTTGATACATTATTAGTTCATTATAAATTATGAACAAAAAGAAAATGAATCATGATATAAGTCGATTGTAATTGCGGTTTGAGAAAGATTTAATTAATTGTATAAAAATCAAGAGTGCTTTAACGTACAATGATCAATAAATAAAAACGGCACTGAATTAAGGTTGAATATCAATAATAGGCGGGCAGCTTGCTTCTATTTTATCACAGTGTAGCCAGTTAGGCGTAAAAAGAAAGTTCATTAATGCATTTTGGACATGCAGCGATTTTTGTTTTCTTTCAGTTTCGTAGAGTGGTGAAACTAAAACTCAGTTTCCCGGATGAAACGCCTTCAGCCATCTTGAAAACAAGGGTGCTATCAGTTTTACTTCCATTCCATGTACTGGAGTGTAAATAATGTAATCGTAAAATATTTTTTTTTGTCGAAAGAGATTTCAAATATTATGGAACGTGGATGTTATAATTTAGGCTAACAAAAAGTCTGTCGGTCTGTCTGTAACTTTCTTTGTGTGTGATGAGCATTTTTTTTATATCTTCAACGTATAACGAGTTATCAGGAAAATAAGGCTTTCTTCACCGAAGGGGTGGTTTTTTGGGGAAGTTTCGCGGCACCCTCAGAACTGATTTTTGTGGTTTTGTGATGTTTAATCCTACCACTAACAGTTACTGAAGGAAAATCTCAGATAACATTTTTTGCGAGCTTCTGATGTAATTTTTACTCTATCGACTGGACTATTAATAATAATAATAATAATAAAGAATTTATTGCCCAACAGAATCCTCCAGTTACAGGACAATTTTACAAAATGGAACTAAAATATATAAATGCAAAGTATACAATATGAAACATAAAATGTAAAAAATAAAACTATAAAAAAAATTGCATAAAAAAAGTATAAAAAAACAGTATAAAATATAATACTTATTATAAGATATAAAAGTATAAAATAATTATTTCGTTCAGAGTAGCTTAATATTAGGGTTATGTATTTGAATGTAGGTTACAATCTATTTCGAACACATAGTTTTATGGTCTTGGAGTAATTATTTAAAGAAAGACTAAACATGTCACAATGGTCACCAATAGTCATAGATTTTCATATTGGAATAAATGGGTGATTTAGCAAGGATATTTGTTCTTTTAGATGGTAGTGCAAAAGTAAAGGTTCGACGAGAGCCTATGCGTGGAATTCTAAAATTAATTTGAGATAGGAGTCCTGGAGAGTCTATTGTATTATTGATCAGCTTGTAAATAAACATTAAATTTGACATAATTCTTCTGTTTTCTAATGAATCCAAGTTAAACCGCGTTAACATTAAATAGTTTGGATATCCCTGTTCGGGGTATTGGTGATCTATTTTAAAACATAGGTATTTAAGAAATTTCCGTTGAACAGATTCTAATAATTGTGAATATTTCTCATAAATAGGATTCCATATTGCTGAACCATACTCCAATTTCGAACTCACAAAACATAAATATAATGTTTTTAGTGCTTCTGTATTAGTAAAAATTTTTGTATTTCTTATAATAAACCGACTGTTTTGAACGCCGATTTAGTAATCGAGTTAATGTGTCCTGTGAATTCCAATCTCGAGTCGAACAGTATACCCAAATCTTTAATACTCTCACAACGAGTTAAAGAAATGTCGTTGAAACTATATGAATATTCAACCAGATTTACCTTTCGTGAATAAGTCGTAACTTTACATTTAGATACATTCATTGATAATTTATTCACTAGGCACCAGGATATTTAATTGTTCTTGTAATCTTGCACAATCCTCTATGGTAGTGATTCCACTAAATAATTTCAGATCATCCACAAAGAGAAGTTTGTTGCAATTCAGTCCATTACATAAGTCATTAATAAATACCGAAAATAAGAGTGGACCCAAGTTTGAACCTTGGCACGCCAGAGGTTGCTACATATTATTATTATTAATAGATTCAAGATTAAATTTTCCATCCGATGGTGGGCTGCACAATAACCTACGATTATTTTTTAGTGAGCCGCCAAAGTAAGAGATCCGAGGATTTCGCTCCTCGAACGACACGACCCAACCTCGTGAGTCGCTGGTCCTAAACGAGGAACCCTATAATTCTGAAAAAATCAGGAGCATGTAAGAAGATGTGATAAATCGAATGACGTAAACCAGGAGTCTATAGTTTTTTATTTCCGAGAAGTGAGGGAAAAAAGAGATTTTCTCGTTCCGGTAACTTTGAGCGGCCCTAATCGTAGAGATGAGTGGTTTGCGCCATGCGATGTCTCTGTTCTTTTTTCGTAATCCTCGGACCTTTAACTTTGGCGTGTGTATGTCCCTTAAAAATGACTATAGATCATGGTGCCGTCCACATTCGGTGTCAGCGTCCCAAAATACGCATGGAAATGGTGGTCAGCTCATTTAAGCTTTTTATTTACTTGTTTGAGATTTTTCGGGAATTCTGACGGTGTTTTTTGAGGTTAGGAAAAATGCAAGAGCCAATCGGGCAAAACGGACATCCGATTCGTTCTCAGCAGGTCAAGAGGCATGGGAATACTTAAGTCTGGGTAGCTATTCTGTAATTTCAGTGAACGTGAGCATTTGTCGTGAGATGAGAGAGTTCATATCACGATCCTTTCCCCGGGAAACAAAAATACTATTCTGTAACTACAGTGACTACGCGGGGACGTGAAATGATCCTTACAGCGTTGCTAACAGTTGCCCCTACATTTCAAACAATAGAATTGTCGCAACGCCATGATCGAAGGTCGTGCGTTGTATGATGGGAAATGCATGTTGTCAAAATGCGAGTTTCTGACATTCAAAATGAGTGCAATATTTGTTGTTTTGTAAAAGTGACATAATTTTCTGTTGGGCTAAGAATAATAACATCAAAAATTCGTTTCAACCCGATGAATAGTGACTTAAAATATATTTTGATTAAATGGGTGGAAAAACAACTACAGCTTCTGTGAATCATTTACAAATCAGTTCACAAAAAGCAAATTTAATTTGTAATATAATAATTGGATTGTACATAATCTGACTTGTATAATATATTGTATAATATCCACAAGCATGTTTTTTATTTACTTAATTATAAAAGCCCTATCTGCTAAGCCGAAGGGATTGCTCACGCAATGAAGTTGTCGTGTTTTTTTTGAGGATTTTTCCAGCAATCTGAATGTCTCATAGTGCCTCATTGATAATTTAGTACATCGGCAATATTCATCGCCCTTTAATCCCTACTGTTTAAGAAACACAAAACCCATTGTATGATCTAACACAAAAATTACTTCAAATAAACAAATATCATGCCACTGACATCCAAATAAAATGACAGTTTGCCCAAAAGTGAGGTTATACTTTCATCGTCTACGCGTGAACGGTCCCATTCCCTGCAATGAGCAAAATGCATAATTTTTTTAAACATCACAGATGAATAGATCACTAAAAAACATTATTTTTCCAGTATTTTATTTTTGTTTTATGTTCTAATTAAAGGTTAAAAAAATTATTTACTGCAGCTGTCAATTGAACTACGTTTAAATGGAGAAGTTTCCGCGCTACTTCTGTGTGACGTCATCGGGCACATCGCACCGACGGAAAACGTATTGTGATTGCGAATGTGTACATATTATTTATGTTGTGTTATGGAAAATACAAAGAAAAAGTAGCTATAAATATTGTATTGTGCCCAAATGTACAAATACTACAATAAAAACTCCAGAAAAGTTATTTTTTAATGTGCCGCGATAAAGTTAAGAAGAGATGGTGCAGAGCTATGAGACGCGACGACTGAAATGCAGAATTATCGTCATCCTCAAGATTATATTGCTGCCAGGATCATTTTGATGTAAATTTACCCATTAAAACTAATTATTCTATAATAATATTATGAAAATATGTACCTAACCCTAATATTATTGTGATAATTTGTTTACATATCATGGTGAATTTTGTCACTTTCCTATTTATAGGAATACAAAAGTTTAATAACTTCTGTTAATAGGAACCTTGAATTAACATGTATAAATGTATAAGAACGGTGGGAATAATGTAACTTCTCGACGTTCTACATATTATCCAGTTATATATTTATATATACCTATGTATGTCAACAGTTATTTTTACTATTAATGTACCTACCTACCTAAAAGTACGTACTTAGTAAGTGACGGGAGGTATTTATTATATAAAAAAGTAAAGCATTCTAAGATGAAAAATATTAATTAATATAACTTTAAAACATTGCCTTGTTTACCTATTTTGAGGTTAGGTACATAAATAATTTGTTGTATTTAACTACAGTAAAAGGATAAAAATGGGCACAATTGAATTAATGTTTAGAATAATGAATGACACATACCTTGTTGCTTTAGTACTCCAATTTCTGCACTAATAAAATCAGTATTAGTAGCAAAAAAGTTTATCATAAACACATCAACAACAGGCAAATTGCCACTCTGGCCCCGTAAAAACCCACTGTCTGTCATTTTTACCACTTAATAATTAAAATAAATAAATAAATGAATGATTTCTTTTATGAAAATATCAATACACATTTACAAAACACAAAACAATTTATGATTTAATCCGTTGGCAGATAGACGACCATTAGATATTATGCCGAATGACGTCAGACCAATAGCGTGGTGTTTTCAGTCACGTGGATATGTTCCCATAAAATTTTGAATTTCAAAGTCGTTTATTTAGGCTACACATTTTTTTAATACCTTTTCTTCATTACTTTCTCAACTTATATAACATATATAACGAAAAAATAATAAATTAATGCATTTCTAAAATTCATGCATGTTGCTCATTTACCAAGAGAAGAAAGTTCCCCGATTTTTGGCGTGATGTGACCGCTCCCACAGTTACAGAATACGCTATTTTGGTTTTCAAGAGAACTCCGCCCACTTTCTCATGAAAACATGTGCTCACATCACATCACACCGATACGGAATAGCTACCCTGGCATCTCGCACTCGACTTTTTTTTTGTGTGTCTGTGGTATTATTAATAACGCAATATTGTAAGCGGTTATATGTTTTTTATGATGATTACAATTTCGGTTAGCGACAAAGGTAAAAAAAATACAAAATTAACAAACTATCACTTTTCACTGAATATCAATTTTTTTATCTTTTATAGTTTCTGTGCCGGCCAATTTTACTTCATACGGTTTTTGGTCCTTTTCAGCAATCCATATGGAACCAGGTTTGGCTATCTCTAAAACAGACACCAGCCCTTTTGCCGCACTACTAGGATTCTGAATTATGCAACCATCAATTTCCTCGTGGAATTCCCTAGCAAAATTTTTGTTAATGCTCTTATACTCAGCAGTTCTCATCATGTTCGTGTCTGTCAAACCGGGACAATAGCCAAAGATTTTAACGCCTGTTCTTGCATATAAGTTACTCGATCCAAGAGCTTTTGTAAACCCTGCAATCAAATATCACTATAAGATTATAATGAAACAGATTTCACAACAAGAAAACGCTATTATATCGACGCTTGTTCCGCCAATCGTGTTGGCATTATCAGGAGACATTTTACTCAACCTCACCGTGATTGGGAAAACGCATGACGAGTATAGTAGAGCGCAAGTGATTTGGTATTTGTAAAAACTACTTCATCGACAGTGATCATAAACTTTGTTATGGCTTCTTTATCCGAAACACAGATAATAGATATTCTAATTACGATTGGATGCGGCATCAAAACAAGAACCCGAAAGAAGATTTGTGAAATGTTTAATAATAAATACCCTGGTCCCCATGTATCACAGTCTACAGACAGTAAAATAGAGCACAAAGGAACTGGCAATTTCCTTATAAAAAAAAAACTTTCGGTTAAGTCTTCCACAATCAGTTTTAAAATGAAGTTTAAGTCATGGTGAACAAATGTCTCCACGGGCATAAGGTCCAAAAAACCTCCAGTGAGCCTGTAATTGAACCTGAAGTTCAATTTTGAGCCTGAATATCAGTTTCAATAAAAATTATATTGATCTTTATTCCATAATAAGGGACAAACCTCGGAATAAAAGGGAATAAGCTATAAATTTGTACAAACCTTTGTTTTGGCATTCTGAAGACTGTTAGAAAACTCTCATATAATCCCGTGTCTGCGTCCCAAGATATTTAAGGTCAAAGGTCACGAAATTCGATCGATAACTCTTATTAATCAGAGCCCCCAAAAAAATAAAAATGACACAAAATGTAGAGAAAAGTCTCATCTTTAATGCGAAACTAATCACAAAATTCATAAAACAATTTTTCATAGAGAAAAAGTGTCAGAAGATGGCTTAGTAAACTTTGTACAATTGATCCACAAATTTATTCATATCTTTGCCGGGAGTCGTTAGAATGATAATTAATTTTGCCAATATATTCTTATATAATGATATATTAATCCAATTAATATTTTATTGCAATTACTTTTGTTGGAAATATATGCCTTGCGATCAAAGTAGAGGGTATATTTCTCATCGATCAGTCACCTCCAAATTTTGGAGTTCAATTCGCTATATCTTAACTAATAATAATAGCACAGTCTCAATGTTTGGATTACAAGTATATTGAACATATCCTTTCGAATGACGTTAGAGTTGTTTAAATGCGTGCAGTACTTTTTGAATTTGTCTACATTATTCATACATGTTCAGAAAATGCACAATCATACACTAAAACATATACAATTTATTTGTTTCTTAACATCCTTCAAGGAGATTTTCACGAAATAAAGATTAAAGTGCGTGGAAACGAATCCATGTAGCTGAATCCGATTTGTTAATTTAAAAAATTTTCTGCCGCGTAGATTTCGAGTAAATCGCAATTCTTATTACCAGAATAAGGTTTTTGACAATAAAAACGTAAATAAGTTTAGTCCTTGAAGCCGAACATTTTTTTTCTTGTAGACCAGTGTAATTTTTGTCGGACTAGCTATACATACGTATTTCTTTGTAGGACATTGTTTTATTTGGGCAAAAAATACACTAATCTGTCATGTGATATCTTTGTCCTACAGTTAGTAATGAGAAAAGTGTTACCGTGAAACCGACAATTTCTTAGCGTAGGACTGGGAAATCGTACCATTTAATTTGTAGGACAATCTGGCCATTTCATTATACAAACATTTACTAAGCAAAACTAAAAAAATCAGCTGGTTAGTAATAACTCTTTTGACCTCGTTATTTGAACACGTTGGGAGTGGGGGACGTTTCGGTCAAACCATCCATTTTGTAGGACAGACGTTTTTTCGAGTTTCTTATCGAATTATCTCAAGATTAAACAAAAACTAGCTGTTAGGAATCAAATTTGGGCAATCACCCAATCGACATGTCTTACGCCTACGCACTGTATTAGCTACCACTATCGAGAATTTTCGCAGAGACAAGTTGGGTGTCTCGTCAAAACGAAGCTACTGATTCAGCCTGTTGGTAATCATTAATTAAAACGGCGCTGTACTGTGGACTATAATTATTGGCAAACTGATACTTTCCTGCAATTCCAAACTGCGTCATTGTGTATATCGGAAATCCACTTGATGGTATGACACTCATAATTGATCCGACATTAACAATCGTCCCTCCTTCTCCCGAGCTAGTCTTTGCCATGTATTGCATCCCCAATAATGTTCCGATGACTACCCCATTCAAATTCGTCTTTATCTGATTTTCCCAATGAACATCGTCCATCATACCTGCACTATTAACAATTATGTCGATAGTTTCATAATGAAGTACGGTGTTTCTAAAGGCGACATCCATCTGCTGCGAGTCCGCCACGTCTCCTTCCATAAACAGCACTTTTTCGTCCCCAAACTCCTTTACTAGCTTCTCGACACTTGATATTGATCCTTCTTTATCAACGTCGATAATTGTAAGGGAAGATATTCCGTCCTTTAAAAATTGTTTGGCGATTGCAAACCCTATTCCTGATCCACCTCCAGTTATTACTGCTACTTTATCTTGGAGGTTCACTATATTGTGCGGTTCAAGCTCGGCAATATTTTGGACTGAAAAGTTGTACCTTGAGATTGTTGTTATGGAAGGCCTGATAATTCTTGAGAAAGTTCTGCATTTATAAAAAGCCATTTTGTGACATGTGTGATGTATTATACTGTAATTTTTTGTATCTGACAAGCTCCTGACAGTATAAATTAATTATTAAAATTTATGTCAAATCGCGGAACGATGACACCCAGTGGGTCGAGGCATAGCTTTATTTATTTATTTATTTATTGCATACACTGTTCAACAGGTAAGATACCCAATTACAGAACGGGAATAAAGGCATACAAAGTATTAATTACATAATAGAAAGAAAGTAAAATTAAGAAAAAATTTACTTAAATGTACGAACTATGAATAACTAATGATACGAAGAAAGAGAAAAAAATAACATGGGAAATGTTTACATATAAAAACTATATATACATATATACACATATGTGATTCAAAGCAAATTAAGAAAAACAAAGACACTCACAGGTTATTTAATTCAGAACAATTTGTTTTATGTCACTAAGGCTACAATTAAAAATATCGAAGTTGCTTCATAATTTGTTAGAGGTACTGCAAATCGTATATAAAGGTGAATTATTTAGTACGTTGGTACGCGGCGTAGGTAAATAGAAAACTTGGTGATTACGAGAGGTTAATCTGGGAACGTGAAAATTAAGCTTGCTAATTATTTCGGGTGCGTCAAAATCATTGTGTAGTAATTTAAACAAAAATACTTGAGAAAAGTACGTACGCCTATCCTCAAGAGTAGTCATAGAATATCTTTCAAGCAAGTTACTTTGCGGAAAACCAATCACTGGATAGGTACCGTCGGATTTGAACCACAGTAATTTAAGAAATCTACGTTGAACTGCCTCCAAGTTATTCTTGTGAACATCATAACTGGAACTCCAAATTAGCGATGCGTACTCAAGTTTCGATCTGACGAAGGATTGATAAATAATTTTCAGAGTATCAGTATTAGTGAATTCTCGACTAGTACGACCGATAAATCCAAGGGCTTTGGAGGCTTCAGACACAATGGTATCGGTATGATCAGTGAAGGATAATTTACTATCAAAAGTTACGCCGAGGTCGCGAAATGTTATAGGTCTTTGAAGTATGACATTATCTAACCTGTAATAAAAAATAATAGGTGATGTTTTTAAAGAAAAGGATATTACGCTACATTTACTAGGATTCATGAATAATTTATTTACTATACACCAGGTGTTTATTTTGTCAAGAGAAGTCTGAAGTTGAAAACAGTCATCGATTTCATCAATTACTGTGAAAATTTTTAGATCGTCGGCATATAAAAGGTGAGGCAAATTAATTTCGTTCACTATGTCGTTAATAAATATGTTAAAAAAGCAAGGGCCCCAGAATAGATCCCTGGGGAACTCCAGATGTGACAGCAAATTCGATCGATTTGAACCCATTTAAAGCAACGTACTGACTCCTATTCATTAAATAAGATTTAAACAAAAGGAGCAAAGAATATGAGAAGCCGATTTTTTCTAATTTTTTAAGTAACAACTGGTGATCAAGTCTATCAAACACTTTGGAGAAATCGGTATATATGACATCTACCTGCCCACGTTCATCTGAGGATTCAGAAATATATTGAGTTACACAGAATAAATTTGTTGTTGTTGACCGCCCTTTCATAAATCCATGTTGATTAATAGAGATTTTGGTGTTAATTGAATGATATATTCTATCATGAAATAATATTTCTAAGACTTTACAGAAGTTACAAATTACAGAGATTGGTCTAAAGTTCTCAATATCTAGTTTGTTTCCCTTTTTGAAGATGGGACATACTTTGGAATATTTCCATAGGTCAAGAAATAGGCAGTTTTTTAAGATTAGGTTAAAAATTAGAGTTAGAGGATATGCAAAGATGATAGCGCAATCCTTTAATAAAACAGCTGGAATGGAATCAGGAGCGGTCGTCATTTTGGGTTTAATTCGTTTTAGAGCCCGAATAACCTCATCTTCACTGAAAGAGTTTATGCTAACAATAGGGTTATTGTTAGGTATATCGGTCTCAATGTGATGTTCCTCGATATCTAATGAGGACTCATTATAAGATTGACCGAAATAATTGGCAAATGCATTTAGTACATCATAGTTAATGGCAGAGCCTGCTAGGTCCTCTCGCAGCGGTAACCAGCTGCGTTATATTAGGCTCCCACTTGCCAATGAAAAAATCGGCAGCTACTTGGAGCGGCTGGAACCTCCCCGCGGTGAACCTTTGAAGCCGAAAAAAGCACTAAATTGATAACGGCATTAAACATAATACGATCTCAACCATAATCTTTTCAGAACTTTTGTAGCACTAAAAAAACCCTCACGTAAACCTCTACACTTTATTCTCAGTTGCACTACATAATACTAACATTGAAATTTATTAATTGCTGCTCATTTATGCTTCGGGACATAGGATTGCACTGCACGTGTAATGATGAGAGAATAATAGTATACTTTGTTCACGTCTATTAAATACTTAATATTTATTTAATTCATTTTCATTTGACTTCTCCAATTTAATAAAGATGCACAACGGCGCATCACGTTTTTCGTTAGTCGTTTTCATCTGCACAATTTTAGTATATATACAGGGTGTCTCGCTTAAATGTGAAACAAGCTTGTAATTCCTTTGTTTACTGACTGATTCGATTTTTTTTTTAGTAATGTAGTGCTACATAAACTCTTGTTCTTGAATAACACAATTGATTTCTGCACCGTCCCTCTAAACTTTGTTCTTCAAAGTTTCATATAAATCGATTGTTGCTTTTGGACTTCATCAATTTTTTTACAAATGAAAATTATTAATTAAATAAAACCTGAATAATTAACTCCTAATACCATTTTATTTTTTTTTCATAATGAATATAAAATAACTAATATTACATCAAAAACACCTGAATATGACTATAAAAACTAACACTAACAACAAATTATACATTTTAAATCGAACAGAATAAAAAAATAACAGGAGTAATATTTCAGTTTTATGTAGGAGTATAACACAATTTAACTTAATATTTAAATAATCTAAATTGTAGTTCGTTCTGTTATGTCCCCATTCGCAAAAATACATTTTTCTACTCTGCTTCTGTTACTGATAACTTCTTGCAGTTGCTGTCGAGTAATAATAGCACGACAAGCAGCGGTAATTCCGTTTATTAATTCGTCTACGGTAGCTGGGCGGTCCTTGTTTATTCTTTTAACGTACCCCATAAAAAATAATCTTGATTACAAAAATTTTTGATTAAAAAAATTGGGGGTGATGGAGTTAAACGGACAACGGATGAATGTTCAGCTTGTCGAAGTACATAGAGATTAACTATGTGGGGTCCCGGTAACAGATCACTTTCTTTTTGTATGCCTGTGTTATTAATTAAATAAAACCTCAATAATTAGCTTCCAATACCATTTTACCATTTTGATAGAACAGAATCATTTTTATTTTTGTCTCTTTAGTACAATAATTGTTTGCCACCAATATTTCAGTTCTTGTTTACTGACGAAGCTACACTTAATACAAATGGGACAGTTTGCGCAAATAATTCTCCATTTTGGTCTGAGGATAATGAAAATTCACATTGGAGTATCAACTATAGAAGACAGTACTCGCACAAAATTTATGTTTGGTGTGGGATTCTAAACCAAACATTAATTGGACCATACATTTTTTTTTCTAGAAAATTTAAATGGAAATTCATTATTACAATACCTCGAAAATGATTTATGGGAAACATTACATGATATACCTATTCAGCAAAGGAATAATTTATATTTCCAGTTTGATGGAGCCTCCATACATTATTCCTTAGTTGTGAGAAACTGTCTAAACCAGAATTTTCCCAACAAATGGATCGGGTGTAGCAGCCCTGTCATCGGGAGGCCACCTCGATCTCCAGATTTGACTCATTTAGATTATTTCTTATGGGGTACGTTAAAAGAAAAAGTATACAAGGACCGCCCAGCTACCGTAGACGAATTTATAAATGGAATTGTCACTGCTTGTCGTGCTATTACTCGACAGCAACTGCGAAAAGTTGTTATTAATAACAGAAGAAGAGTAGAAAAATGTATTTTTGCCAATGGGGACTTAATAGAAGGAACTACAATTTAGATTATTTAAACATTTAATTTCAATAAATTGTGTTATATTCTTAAATATTACTCTTACTACTTAATTTTTTGATTTTGTTGTTCGATTTAAAATGTATCATTTGTTGTGTTAGTTTTCATATTCATATTCAGGTGTTTATGATATAGTATTAGTTATTTTCTGTTTATATTCATTATGGAAAAAAATAAAATGGTATTAGAAGTTAATTATTTAGGTTTTATTTAATTAATAATTTTTATTTCTAAAAAAATTAATAAAGTCCAAAAGCAACAATCGATTTATATGATAACTTTGAAGAACAAAGTTTAGAGGGACGATGAAAAAGAATATGCAATCAGTTTTTTGAAAAAAAAAATCGCTAATATAAATGACTGATTTTTGACCTTGAAAATATCTCGCAGTAGGCTACGTTTTGCATTGCAAAAATCGTTTGTGTTATTCAAGAATAGAGTTTATGTAGCACTACAATGCAAAGAGAAAAAAATTTAAATCGGTCAGTAAACAAAGAAGTTATAAGCTTGTTCCACATTTAAGCGAGACACCCTGTATATAGTCTCATATTCGTAATCGGTGACCTCGATAAGTCTCAGGTACCGAATTTGAGTAGAAACGTTTAATTCTCTACAATTCCGTTGGCGTAATTACTTATCCATCCATATATAATAAAATGTATAAAATATATAATAAAATCCAATCGGTGCGAGCCCCTTTCGTTTTAAGATCGTTTTCGAACTTCGAAGAGCGCATTTTATTTTTGCGTTTTTTTGCCAATATCACGGAAACCGTTGGAGTTAGCTCAAAAATAAAAAATCTCTAAGGACGAGTTCATTGCGTGAGGAATCGTCCGGATCCATTGGCATTTTCCCGCGGTTCTTCGTTTTGAAGATATCTGCCGAAATATGCGATGGTGTAGGGCGGAGAATGGGACATTTTTCGCTTTAAACCCCCATAACTTCTAAACGGTGGCTCCTAGGACGAAAAATTCCGACCCTATCGAAATTGTACACAATTAAATGATCTAAAAGTTGTTTTCTATATTTTCGTCCTGCTCCAAGAATAAGCGAGTTGCGAGCGGTCAAAGTGGAGGCCCATGCTGGCACTGATGACCTCACACCTGAATTTGTAGAGAAATTAATTTCGTGGTATACGGGGTGTGCGAACAATTTACCGAAATTACATAATAAATTTTAGTTATTTTATATTTGGAAAGTTTAACTCAAGTCAAGTCAGTCAGTTTGGTCTGATAGGTTATATTATTATTAGAGATGTACCGACTAGGGTTCTTGCCGACTAGTCAGTAGCCGACTAATCGGCTTTTCGGAAAGCCGACTAGTCGACCCAGCCGACTATTTTTAAATGCCAGCAAAATACGCGGCCAATTTCTTAGTGTGCCGACTTCAATAAACTTCGCGTGCCATCGCTCGTCGCCTGTCGCAGGCCGCTGGCCGACGCGATGGACCTATCAACAGTCACGTACACATATTTTCTGTTTTGTTTTTTACTTCACTTCACTTAGAACATTGTTTGGTTTGCCGGTTGTTTTAAGGTTAGTTTTTGTGTGTATTGAATTGAATTTTAGCTGCAGAACTATTAGATATAGATGTGTCGAAGACAATTAAAAAAAGTTTGGTTATTCTTTGATGAAACTGAAGGAGACAATGGCAATAAAGTGAAGTGTAATCAGTGCCAATCGTTAATTTCTCGCGGTGGCCGCGGAAAAACAGCCAATACCTCAAATACGAACAATCATATAAAATTGTGATATGTGATGTACTGTAATACATTACATACTTACTAATATATACTAGAACAATGTTTTTTAAAATTTTGTTTCAATATTTTCTATACTGTATCTGATCCCTCTTATTTTGTTAAGATTAAAATAATATTTAAAATGAATAATAGCATAAGTTCCTAGTTCCTATGTTCCTGAGTTGGTGTTTAAGTTTAATTTTTGTTTTTGCATTTGTTAAAATAAAAAAGTTTGTTATCAGTAATAAGATTATGTTTACTGTTTATTTTGTATCATGTAGTATATACTATGTAGCGAAATACAGTGTTTTTGTTTTAAATTTTGTTCCAACATTTTACACATGCGTTGTTTTACTTTATTAAAAACGCCCTCTTAATTCAGCAAGGTATGTTTTATTTTTTTCGCCGACTAGTCGCCTAATAGTCACCGACTAGTCGCCGACTACAAAATTGGCCGAATAGTAGGCTTTCCCGACTAGTCGGCCACTAGTCGGTGCATCCCTAATTATTATGTAGTGTTGACATTTAATTTGAAGGTGTCAGGTTTAGACATTTTAAATAATTTTAGAAAAAAGTGAAGAGAGAATCGGGGTGATGGAATATTTTTAGTTTTGGACAGAAGACACATGAAATTTGAGAAGAAGTGAAGAAAAATACATAATTAAAATAAGGAGAAAGTCCCGGAAAGTTTTTTCAAGAAGGACATACTTAATGAAATACGAAACAAAATAGATCAAGGGCGAGTTGTATCGATCAAGATTCATTAAAAGCAAATTTTATAACATTAATATCCAAACTTTGATCAAACTGATTTTAGTTGAGACTTATACTTAATATAACCAGTTCCAAAACAAAATTATATACAAAATTAATTAGATATTTCTAACGGTTTCCTCATATGTGTATAGACTTACATGTGACCATAGTAATGTTTAAGCAATAATGACAAGGAACTTCGTTTACTGAAATACGAAGAAAAATCAGTGTGTGCCGCAAATTGACTATAAGATTAACAGAATTAAGGATCCATCTATTTACTTCATGGCTCTATTTACAGTTCTTCCACATTTACGATTCCCTCCGCTGAAGATATGATTCACCATTATCACTCCTTCCTTATTTTTCCACACTATTGTAAATAATGTTTCATGAAATAATTACACATGAACGCGTGTGCATATTATTGAAAATAAATTTACCGAAATGTGCACAATTTTAGTTAGTTTGAAAAGTTTGTCATTTTATTTTAATGTGACACTTCCGACATGCAAGTCAAAGAATATTAATTTTATAGGTTATTAAACATTTGACATTACAAGTCAGTCAGTTTAATTTTATAGGTTATATATTACAGTGTTGACATTTAATTCAGTTATTTTATATTTTAAGTTTGTCATTTTATTTTAATGTGATATTCACACTGTTAGTTCTGATAGGGAGTTTAATTTTATGTTTTTAAATATTAGACACTTTAAGTCAGTCAGCTTAATTTTATAGGTTATATTACTAGCGTTGAAGAAAAATCAATAATTTCATCATATACCAGGTGTGTGAACAATTTACCGGAAATTGATTTGAATTAAATTTCCTTATTCGTCGGCCGATTGGGCCGAAATTCGGTACTAGGGGGTTATCGACGATGTTGATAACGAAAGTCGCAATATTCAAAATAGCGAGCGAACTTTGTCATTTATAGTCCCATCCCGCTCAAAATCGGTATGTGGAGTTTTCGACGTAGCTGATGACGAATCTGAAATCGAAACTAAAAAATTCAAAATGGCGGCATGAGCTGCAGGACAAATGTTGTCATTTATGGACCGAAAAACTGATAACTGAAAACTGGAAACTACAAATTGACTTCGAAAGCAGTCAATATTGACTGCGTAGGCAACCAAACCCCTCCGGTAGGAGCTAGGAAACGTGCAGCGTTTTCTAGTTACTTATTAAGGTTATATGAAAAAACATATTACCAACTTTTCCATTGTCAACTTACACACACCCTCGATGAAAAGAAACAATCAACAATCATTAGCTGTTTTACGTGACATTTGCCAGCACGAAGAATGACAATAAGTAGCAGGCTTGCCACACCTAGGGTGCAGTTGCAATAATGAGGGAGGGGTGACGTTGTTGACGAAAGAGAAATTTCAAATTTAGAAAATGAGTCAATGCAATTAATGGTTAGGAACATATAAGTTTCGTTCAAATTAATGCCATTCTATAATATCATGTTTGCACAGGAATCTTGCAATAATAATCACACGGGTATACCCAGTTTTTGTAGATCCTGATTCTGTTAGTTTTGGACCATAAAAAAACACAGAGACAATAAAATTTATGTGACATGATAACTCATTTAAAAAGATAGACAAATATATGTACTTATATACGTGCAATATTGTGTTTTGTTTTGAAGGTAGTTCTGTTGAAATTGCTATTAGTCGGGGCAAACTAACATAATTTTAATCAGAATACGGAAAAATAGAAACCAGAACTAGCCCAACGGGAAATGGTTGGGGGGGTTACTAACATGAAAAAAAAAAATAAATGCAGTTACTGACCTTGGGGACTAACTTAAAGGGGGGGGGGTAAAGTGAAAAAAATTCAAAGTCAATAGTTTGGATGCGTATTACGAGAAAATTTGACGTCGGAGATAAAAATGTTCAACAGCAAAGTTGTAGGTAATAAAAAGATCTTTCATTTTTGTTAAGGATACTTTTCATCATAACCTCAAAATTATCGAGAAATTTAAAAATTTTCCAAAAAATAATAAAATTTTCGTTTTTATATTATAACTTTTATAAAAATTAATGAATTGTTATGAAACTTGGTGAAAAGATACCTTTATATATTATAAATAACCAAAAAAATTTTCAAAAGAAAATAATGGAAAATTTTTGATTTTGAATTTTTTCAAAAAAAAAAAGTCCTTTTTTCAGACGAAAATTGTATGGTGGAAAATCATCGTAAATAGATTTTTCAAAGCTCATTTTGTTTGTTTCTTCGTCTACTTTTTGATAAATCAGAAACACAATATAGCTTCTATTTAAGAATATGCTAAAAAATGCAAAAAACGAAAAAAGTCAATTTTGAAAAAAAAAAATTCAGTAATTGTTGATAATTTTGTTTAAATTTCAAAAAAATGTTAAAATTAATTTCACCAATCGATTCTACGTGAAAAAATATTTAAGAAACTGTATTTTGTTGTTAAAAATTACTCCAATATTTAGGGGTGGTAAAGGGTTGCTTCTGGAGGGTGAATAAAGTAATGATCGTTCTCATGCAATTTTCGGCTAAAATTGACGTTAAACAAAAAATTAGTAATCAATAAAAGTTGTAGATTTTGAAAAATTCTTCAAGTTTTGTAGAGGTCATTTTTACCATAACCTCAAAATTAAAAAAAAAATGCAACAAATGTATTTTTTTACATTTTTTACTTTTTTAAACTTTCTTATTATTTCTTTTCTTCTTATTTTTGTGTACTTAGTAGACAAAATGTGTGGTTGAATAAAAGTATTATAGTTGTATTTGGAAAAAATGTTCAAGATTTTGAGGAAACTCGTAGGAAGTTCATGAGGAAAATATGTATTTATTTTGTTAAAATATGATCAAAGGTAAAACTACCAGTTATTGACACCCATCCAGTTATGGACACCCCACAGGTTTTTTAATTAAATTAAGAAAAATATTAACTTCCCGTTTGAATTTGCCGCCTAATCTAGTTTATAGGGCGTTTGGCAACATCGTCCGAGATATTGATTGTTAAAGTGACCACCATATTGGTAGTAACGCGCGATTTTCGTCCACAGTTGTGTGTGATTTATCTCAGCTTACACCATAGTTTAAGGTAAGTGTAATTTGAAATAATTTGGTTCAACCTTAGTTTTTATGTTACAAAGTGCGCATGTATATTAGCGTGATCACAGAATGGTCTAAATTAAAAAACTAACATTAAATGAAACCTAAAATCATTTTGAGGGCTGAAAAGTTGAGTGTCAATCACTGGAATATGAAGCTTTCTATTGATCCTGTTATTGACACCCCTGTCAAAGACTGGATATATTATGCTGTTAAAGTGAATACTTCCATGTAATTCTTCACATTACGACGGTGTTGCCGCTACAAACAACGTTTCTGAAATATAATTTTTGCCAGTCTTTGACGGGGGGTGTCAATTATAGGAATCCAACTGTCAATAACTGGAATACTTTTATTTTCAGAATTTGTCTGTAACAATATGGCACCTAAAAAAAACTATACGCCAATTCAAATGGCTGAAGCACTAAAGGCGGTTGAAAGAGGGTCGTCAGTTGCTGCAGCTGCGAAAAATTTCAAAGTTCCTCGAATAACTTTATTATATAAAGTGAATGGAAAATGTCCTAAAGAATGTACCATGGGACCGCAACCAACTCTAACGAAAGAAGAAGAGCAACTATTGGTGCAATGGATTTTAGAGCTCTCTAAAATTCATTATCCTCTTTCGAGAGTTCAGCTTTTAGATAGTGTAGAACTCATAATAAAAGAAACCAAAAGGGTAACTAAATTCAAAAGTGGCAGACCAGGACCAAAATGGTATAAAGGGTTTTTACGCAGACATCCAGAAATCTCTGAAAGAGTTAGCCAAAATTTAACCGTAGCTAGAGAAAGCGTCACAGAACAGCAAATTAGAAACTGGTTTGAAGAAATAAAGACTTACTTAATTTCGAAAAATATTTTTCATATTACGGAGCAACCAAAACGAGTCTTTAACTCTGACGAAACCGCATTTTTTTTGCAGCCGAAAGGTGACAAAGTCTTAACAAGAAAAGGCGAAAAGAACGTTTATACCGCAGGAGGAGACGAAAAAGAAAACATTACCGTTCTAGCAACGGCCAATGCCGCTGGTCAAATGGCACCGCCAATGGTGTTGTTCAATTATGTCAGAATTCCAAGCTATATCTCGTCCAGTATTCCTAAAGATTGGGCGATTGGGACGTCCGAAAATGGCTGGATGTGTGGCCCTACTTTCTACGAGTTCATAACCAATATATTTCTGCCCTGGCTTGAACAAGAACAGATTGAACGACCAGTTTTATTTTTTGTTGATGGCCACGTTTCTCACATGACTCTGCATCTTTCAACCTTTTGTTCGCAAAATGGAATAGAAGTAATTGCCTTATTTCCTAATTCCACCCACCTATTGCAACCGATGGATGTTGGTGTATTTAGACCGCTGAAGAGCGCGTGGAAAAATGAAGTACAAAAATGGAGGATTGATAACTCCGGGAACAAATTGCAAAAACAAAATTTTGCACCAGTTCTTAGAAAGGCATTAGAATACGTTTCTGATCAAACTATTACAAACGCTTTTAAAGGAAGCGGCCTATGTCCTTTTAATGTGGAGAATGTTAAATTTGGCAAAATATCTAAGTCTTATCCTACAATTACTCCACAAGAAAAATCTGCATTTGACAGAATAACATTTCTAAAAGCTCTTGAAGAGAGAATTGGAGACGAAAAACTAAATCAGTTCAAGAATAATTTGATAAAATATAATGGATGGCAAGGTGCTCCGGAAGATACGTCACTGTTCCAGATTTGGAGGGAGGGCAAGGAAACATCTAAGGAAAAATTGCAAGAAAATGAAACTAATAAAGAAAATGAAAATATAAATGGGAACCAAAATAGTATAAAGCCTAGAAATCTCGAATGTGGCACGTCAAATAATGCCGAACACGAGTTTCGCAGCCCTGAAAAGTCCACAGTTGCTTCAGAAAATAAAACAGAGTCAGCAAGTACCGTCGTACCTTTAGATGTGCCATCTCCATTTAAAAGGGCCTTATTTTGGCCAGATATTACCCCTAAAGCAAAGAAAAGAAAAAGCAAAGAAAAAATTCCCTCAGTTGTGACCTCTGAGGCTTGGCAAACGTATCATAAAAATAAGGAAATGGAAAAAAATAAAAAACTGGAAGAAAAGCAGAGAAGAGCACTTCTCCGAGAGCAGAAGAAAGCTGGAGAATTAGGTAAAAAGAAAATAACGATTGAATCGGACAGTTCTGAAGAAGAGTGGCAGGAGAGCGGAGACAGTTTAGAAGATGTAGAACTTTTTGACGAACCAGAAATAGATTTTTGTAAAATAGATACTGCTGATAAGATTACTGTAGGTGACTATCTATTGGTAACATTTACTGGAGGAAAAAGAAAAACTGTGAATTATCGATACGCTTGTGTGGTCCAGAATATTTATGAAAATGACAGCGAAGTGGAGGTAATGTCCCTGAAAGTGGTAAATGATGAAAAAACTCAATTCAAAATAGATGAAAATGACATTTCAACAGTAAACAAAAACAGTATAGTGGGCAAATTGCCCACTCCGGAAATTTTAATTTCTGGAGATAGACTCAAGTACCAGTTTTCAAGTCCAGTTGATGTGTATGAGGCCTAAAATAAGGATGTTGTGTAATGGATGTTACCCACAATTTATTATTACCGGAGTAGTACCTACCTAGGTTATGTTGTAGATGTCTCTTTCTAATAAAGAATTTCAAAATAGATACTGTTTTACTATGTCAATAATTGGGCTGTCAATAAATGGAATAATTCCAAAATGACCCTGTCAATTACTAGGTACCAAAAATTGTTTTTTTCAAAAACAAAAATAAAAATGAAATATTAATCTTTTTAACTTTGTTACCACTGAAATTAATTTCATAAACATATAAAAGCCGCCCTATATTGCTCGCATCCTTCTGACTTATTGCATTCAGCGAATAATTAATATTTTGTAAGTTTTTGGTTCTAAAGGTGTCAATTACTGGTCAGTTTACCTAAAACTTAAAAAAAAGAACTTTTTATTATAAAAAAAATGATTAAATCTTAAAAATACACATTGCAAACTACACTAATCTTTTTCTTTTATTTACATGAATCAGTTCTTCTTCTTCACCCTCCGATTCTTCGCTAAACTGCGAATCTTCACACTTCATCTCTTCTTCAAAATCATCTTCGACTTCCTCATTGTTTATATTATTTTGAGGACTTGGCTCTTCGTCTTCACCATCGCTTACATCTTCTGAAACTTGTTGTATATTGCAACAATTACCAGAATCTTGACAACTCGTGCAGAGATCTGTACATTGTAAACCAACTTTTCTACATCCGCATCTGTTCGTAGAACAAGTCGTTTTGTAACTGCAAGAGACTGTTTTTAACAAGGTTTCTGGTATAATTGGCATTTCCGTAAAGCGAGGCATTAATAATTTACAATTAGAGTGAATAACTTCTCTCCAACCCCACTTGGTTGGATCAAGTTTATTTCCAAGCCACGTTTGGATTTGAAAATAGACTCTATAACAATGCTGCGTTCCCCCGCCAACAGTTGGAGGCAAGTTTTCTTAAACGTTTTTTTTGCAGTCAAAATTTTATATCGCTGGAATCTCAAATCATCGAGCGATATATTACTATTTTTACATTTGTAGATGGATGAAATTATTGCACGACCCATAGAGCCTATATGATTGAGAGATGGGTGTACTGTCTGTAGTTCTGATCATGCGCGTTAATCTTTCCGTATATTTTTTCTAATTTTTAAAGTTTTCTAATATCATTACTATAATACTTTTATTCAACCACACATTTTGTCTACTAAGTACACAAAAATAAAAAGAAAAGAAATAATAAGAAAGTTTAAAAAAGTAAAAAATGTAAAAAAATACATTTGTTGCATTTTTTTTTAATTTTGAGGTTATGGTAAAAATGACCTCTACAAAACTTGAAGAATTTTTGAAAATCTACAACTTTTATTGATTACTAATTTTTTGTTTAACGTCAATTTTAGCCGAAAATTGCATGAGAACGATCATTACTTTATTCACCCTCCAGAAGCAACCCTTTACCACCCCTAAATATTGGAGTAATTTTTAACAACAAAATACAGTTTCTTAAATATTTTTTCACGTAGAATCGATTGGTGAAATTAATTTTAACATTTTTTTGAAATTTAAACAAAATTATCAACAATTACTGAATTTTTTTTTTTTCAAAATTGACTTTTTTCGTTTTTTGCATTTTTAGCATATTCTTAAATAGAAGCTATATTGTGTCTCTGATTTATCAAAAAGTAGACGAAAAAACAAACAAAATGAGCTTTGAAAAATCTATTTACGATGATTTTCCACCATACAATTTTCGTCTGAAAAAAGGACTTTTTTTTTTTGAAAAAATTCAAAATCAAAAATTTTCCATTATTTTCTTTTGAAAATTTTTTTGGTTATTTATAATATATAAAGGTATCTTTTCACCAAGTTTCATAACAATTCATTAATTTTTATAAAAGTTATAATATAAAAACGAAAATTTTATTATTTTTTGGAAAATTTTTAAATTTCTCGATAATTTTGAGGTTATGATGAAAAGTACCCTTAACAAAAATGAAAGATCTTTTTATTACCTACAACTTTGCTGTTGAACATTTTTATCTCCGACGTCAAATTTTCTCGTAATACGCATCCAAACTATTGACTTTGAATTTTTTTTACTTTACCCCTCCCCCTTAAGTTAGTCCCCAAGGTCAGTAACTGCATTTATTTTTTTTTTCATGTTAGTAACCCCCCCAACCATTTCCCGTTGGGCTAGTTCTGGTTTCTATTTTTCCGTGCTCAAATTTAGTTTGTCCCGACTATATGGAGCTTTCATTGGAATAATAAAGTTATGTTTTGATGAATAATGAATGTCTCTCCTGTCCAAAACCAAAAATATTCTATCACCCCGATTCTCATTTCACATTTTCTTGTATCTGCTTCTTTTATTTCTTTTTACACTCTTATGTTTTTATATTTTATCAAATATAAGTTAAAAGACCTAAAATGTCCAAATCTGACACATTCAAATTAAAGACAGAATTGACCATTATTGTGAGGAAATCATCCATTTTCTATTATTTATTTGACGTCATCACTGCCAGAATTTAAAATAGGCCTCAACTTTGATCGCTCCTAGCTCGTTTGGGGATGGCAAAAAAATATAAAATATCGATATATGAATCATTTGATACATCACAAGACTCAGATCGATACACTCGACATATCAACAAAAAATTACTTATAGGTATATTTTGTAGATTAACATTTAATGTCAAAGATTAATGAATATTATAGCTAGCTTAAAATATAGCTTCAAAATCTTCAAAAGGCGGGGGGTGGCATTCCAAAGCGGGGGGGTGGAGGGTTATACGCAAGTTGACCCAAAACAAACATCGATGTTTCAACCCGATACAATACAACAAAAAACCGATGTGAATATATTCATGTTTTAGCATTAATATATCGCTCGTTTATTTTGGGAGCAGGACGAAAATAAAAGAAATGACTTTTAGATCGTTTAATTCTTTACGATTAAGGTCCTAGTTTTTCGTCCTAGAAGTCGCCATTTAGAAGTTATCAAGGTTTAAAACGCTTACACCGCCACATATCAGTACAGTTCTTTATAATAAATTAGATATTAGCATAAAAAGTTGTACCTAGTTTAAAAACTGTATATCTTCTGTTAAAAATATATTACTTCTTACTAATTCCTTTATAGTGTAGATGAATTAAATTTTTTTTTTTTTTTCTCTTAGTATTATTGTGTAAATGATCATTATTAATGAAGTTTATTTTTGATCTGTCCTATATGAATATTGTTTGATCTGTTGGATTAATTAAGTATTATTATTATTATTATTGTGCAAAGAAACCGGAAACTAATCAACTAACTGAATTTTACTTCCCCAAAACATCTCCGTTCTTATACCACTGCGGTAAATGAGCATATCTGTAAATCCAATTTAAATGTGTTTTGGTAGAAATATTACTGAAGCTTCTGGCAATAATAAATGATATACAAAAACACAGCAAGTTTTTCTCGGTTGATTATGTTTGATAATATGTGTAACTATTTATTTATATACCTCCATTTATCTCTGTTATAAGTAGACGTACAGTAGAAAGCGGCTTGTTGTAATAGTAACGTATGTTACTAATGGCAGGTTGTAAATGAAATTTAAGTTTATTATCACCTTGTGGTTTGCTTTATATTGTCGGAAAAACAGAAGAAAAAGAGGTAGTTAATGTAATGAATCGTGCAAGTGATTAAATGAAACTAATTGCCTGAATAATATTACACCTAGTGATTTTCTCCTTCATGATTTCACTGCAAGAAATTAATAGCCACATCTCATGTATTTAACGTTATTAAATAACCGCAGAAAATTTTGAATATTTTTTATTTATTTGTTAATTGAACAGAATCTTCAGTTCAATTATAGAATAGTATAGGGAGAAATGGTAAGAGAGGAGATACAGTCTTGATATAATTATATAAACTATATTCAAATAGTAGAAAAAAAATAATAAATAGAAAATAGTTCGTTTGAACTTAATTAGATATAGAGCTGATTTAGGAATTGGAATATGTCGCATATTGGCAATCATTTTACAGTGGTAGTCCAGGGAAATTAGCATTTCACATGGACAAACCCAAATCCACAAAGATCACAAAAATACCAACATGGCTACCCAAGATATTGAAGGTAAAAGTTTTTTGCAAATATCTCGCGTCCTAGCATCGGATGCCCATAAGGCCAATGTGAATGTTATTACGAGATGTTTTTTTTATTTTTTATCAAACCCTTCTCGAGACATTCAAGGTCAGTTTTAAAAACATTGTGTTTCGCGAATATCTCGCTCCAAAAAAATCAGACACCAATAAAGTTAACGAGAGTTGTATAGAATTCAATTATCTACATGATTCGTATTTTGCATTTTTTCCAAAACCCCGCCATTTTCCAGATATTCAAGGTTTAAAGTTTAAAAACGGTTTTTTGCAAATATCCGTCCGATGCATAGGAAGCGAGATATTTGGCGCGAGATATTCACGAAAAACCATTCTGTGACCTTGAATATTGCGAAAAGACAGGGAGGATTGACAAAAAACAAAATAGACAACTGAGGTGTTTGTAATGTCTATTCCAGACAGCGTTATTAAAACACGAAACTATGAGAAACACTGTCTGAAGTATGACATCGTTGACTAGTGCCGGAAATATGGAAATATTGGAGAGTCTGGTTATTTAGGACGACATGATCAGGTTGTCAAACTAATACACGAGCAACTGGCAATGAAATATAATCTAGATGAGTTGCCCCCCCCCCCCCTACTACAAGTACACTCCTGCACTTGTCTTAGAGTCTACAGAAGAAGTTTTATATTGGGATATTCAATATCCATAGATAGTTACTGTTTACATAAAACTGTTGATATAGTTAACAGTTTTTTTAGTTTTTTTACAATGTTAAGTTTGTGAAGTTCTTCTTTTAACATTGGCAACCAAGTAAGAGGGTTGTTATAAAAAGTTTGCGGTTTATAAAGGAAGTTCTTATAAATAACCAATACCCTGGGGTAAAACCTTCATAAATATTGAAAATAACAATCAGGTACAACAAAAACCTGAAAAACGTTACACAGCGTTAATTCCTTATGTATGCGGATTATATGAAAAGATAGATTTGATATTAGGACGGTATTTCAAACAAACAACACTTTAAGATCTATTCTGACAAAGACGAAACCGAAGAACCACGAGCAAAATTCAAAAGACTGCATTTATAGTATTCCGTGTGAGTGCAACAAACAATACGTGGGTGAGTCATCCAGATCTTTTAGTGTAAGATTGGACGAACATCAAAATTATGTAAGAAAAAATTAAATTCAGAGGTCCAAGATCTGCGAACACGCTTGGGAGAATGGACACAGAATAAACTGGGACTCGGCAAAAATTTTAACAAAAGAGGCAGATAGCAAAAAAAGAAAAATTAAAGAATCCGCGATAATATTATTGAATGAGGATAGATGCGTGTCGAAGTGTTCCGTAGATACCTGTACAACTTGGTTGCCAATGTTAAAAGAAGAACTTCACAAACTTAACACTGTATAAAAACAAACAAAAAAACGGTTAGCTATATCAACAGTTCTATGTAAATAGTAAGTATCTATAGATATTGAATATAACAAACATTCTTAAAGCTGTGTATTTATCATACACAGCAAAAAAATTTTTTCAAAAAAAGCCTTGAAAAAGGAAACAGAATCGATTTCCGAAATGTCGGCGAAATATTTAATTTCAAGTTTTTATACTTATTTGTGTTGTTTATTTGAAAAAGCAACCTTTAACTGATCCTTTGACGTAAAAGTCACAGGTGTAGAGGTTAATTACCAGTAACATACTGGTTAATTGTGACATTTTGTGATTCCCCGAGCACCGCTTAAAAAGAAAACGTACATGAGGTAGGAAGTCCCAAAGAATTGAAGGAAAAAAATTAAGATAATGCCACAAATATCATTTAGACAATATTAGGAAGGAACTCTACAATTGAACAATGCAAGCATAAAATGAACAAAAACAATTTGATAATGTGGCTTCCTAGTGCACTGAATTCATGCTCCAGATAAGATCAGAATTAGATATTAATTAAAAAAATGTTTATGATACGGAAGCTAAACGATGAACATGAGCCACATGCATTATATGAAATTACATACCCAACACAGCGCGACAACGTAAAATAAATAATGCATTTCGCTTTTACTTTCTATGCGAAAAACCAACTGTTACATAACTAGAGAAATTAGGTCTACGATGAAACAAAGTCATTGTTATTGTTTTTGAAGTAATGGATACTTTTTGTAAAGTAATAATATTGCTATTGCCTTTTGCCACACAATTGCCGTTTATGCAGTTAACTAGGTCGTTTTATAAAAAGTTTACGGTACAAGTACCACCTTAATTCGTGTATAATTTTTTGTTATTAAATCAAACTTACGTAAAATATCTTCTCGTTCTCATACGATAAACAATTTATGTAACGGATAATAGGAGAGTACACGAGCTATGATTAAGCGAATCCTGCTGACAGGTCGATCAATTTGAATTGGAAACTGCAAAATGTTTAGAATATAGTGGTTTAGTGTGAATCATACTGGTTTGAATAAAAAAAGCAACACTATGATTTTGTTACTACTAACACAAGCCATATGACCCCCTTTATACCTGAAAGCTCTGGAAAAGCCTTGTGTGGGAGAAGCTACATATTTAGAGACAAGGTACACACAACCATTATCCGAGTATCCTGAAATTAATTTTTCTTCTGAAAATATCCGAGTGAAACGGTCGAGAATCGAACTTGGAACCTCTGGATGAGAGTCAAGTGCCTTTCAACCAAGCAGTCGTGTTGAGTGATTTTATTAAAATTTTCGCCAATATTCTCTCCCAGTACGACATTAAAGTAGTTAAACTCTGAAAATTATGAAATCGATTTCCGAATGTATTTCCATACTCCTAAAAAATAAAATAAGAAAATATCGTGAAGTTGTTTCATCGAGGAGCACGCGTGATCAGTAGACAGTCACAGTGACATTGAGATGATCAAACTTGGTGTTTAGTATCTCACTCTAAGCCTCTATGATGCAAACTCGAAGGTGGCTCAAATTATCCGCGAATGCACCGTGGACCATAACACCTTGAAAGCGGTCAATATTGAGTTTTCAATTGGTAATTTGTTTCTTGTGCATACAAGAATAATCAAATAGAATACAGGAACATTTTTTTTCCTAAAATGTCAGTTTGGACAGTGCCAGTGAGGTTAATGTGGCCTTCGTGTTGTGTCAGGTACAGAGAATCTTAACTGACACCACATTTAAGCTGGTTTCACAATTTCTTCTTGAGGTGTGATCGTGTAGCCACAGACGACTTTTTCCAAAATCGCCCTTTTAACTCCATTCAAAATTCATGATATCACTTTTGAACGATTACAATGCTTTCACCTACTTCGTACAAAGGCATGTAAAAAGATACATAGGGTATACCCAGCTCTATTTAGACAAACATTATCTGGAAATTCGTGAGACATAGACATGTTTAAAACGGTGCATTTAATCATTATATTTTCATATGTACAAGGCGCCTTAGAAGGCGGCAGGTTATACAACTTTACTTTTTCAAATGAAACGCCCTCTATATTTTTATAATTTTGGATTCTCTTTTCATATCCGAACAAATTATATTAACCATATCCTATATCTATCATTAACCATTGTGAGATATTAAATTTTTGGGATAACGTTTTTTCATTAACGCAATCATAAGGAATAATAGGGAGTTTCAAGTGTGTCAAATTCGGTGACAGATGCGTGTTTGGTGGCTCCTACAAGATCTAGAGATAAATATGGAAAAAGCGGCAACAAAACGTCGAAATTGTATTAAATTAAAGCGTAAACAATTCTACATTGATTGATATAAATTAGCAAGAGTCTGGCTATTTCATATAGTTGATATTTAATTAAATCATGTTGGTTGAACAAAGCAACACAAAAGCGTGTATATAAACAACCCGAGAAAGTGTACTGCTTGACCGTAAAATCTATACCTGGATCGGTCCCTTCTTCCAGTGGGTGATACAAAATAAGCAACAGGCAGCCAGTTGGGAATGAAACAGATAAGTTTTGTTTATTTCATTTTAATTTAGTCTAGTTTAGTTTTAATGAAGTCTATTTCCTTATTTAAATTGAAAAAACCGCTGTCTAAGGAATCACTACATCCACATCCAGATTTTTCATCTATCACATTAAAGTATGGAAAATATTATAAAAAAGCCTGAGGCCATCGCTTCTAGTATATACACAAAATGTTACCAGCTTGCTTTACTTATTTTCCCCTATCTACCACTATTTTTTAAGGGCTGGGGACCCTTCAATAGAATCAGCTCAAAATACAATCTAGTTCCAGATGTCGTTATAATACCAAATTTCAAGTGAATATTTCAATTTTAATACATTGGGTTGATTCTACAGTTGGTTCCTTGTGAAACATTCTTCAATAATTTAAATATACAGGAAATTATGCTTTTTAATGTTTCAAAAAGTTTTGTTATAACTCTACTCTTATTTGGCCTTTATCAAGAGTAATATCTTGTACTCTTGATAAAGGCCTAATAAGCCGAAACACGTGTAGAGTTTTAATAAAACTTTTTGAAACATTAAAAAGCATAATTTCCTGTATATTTAAATTTCAATTTTATTTTATCAACCCCTTTAATAATAGAGTAGGGGTGGTGGGGGGCTGAAAAATATTACGAAAAAATCTGAGACCTCGACTTCTAGTACATGCACCGAATTTCAAGTTTCTGTACACATACCAGCTTGCTTTACTTATTTTGCCCTATTTAACCCCCAACCCTTCAACGGAATCATCTCAAAATATAATCCAGTTCCAGACGTGTACCAAATTTCAGATGAGTACCTCAATTTTATTTTATCAACCCCTTTAATAATGGACTATAGGGGTGGGGTTGAAAAATATTATAAAAAATCTGAGGCCTTGGCTTGTAGTACATACATCAAATTTCAAGTTTCTGTACTCTTAACCAGCTTGCTTTAAATATTTCCCCATATTTACCCCTATTTACCCCCCAACCCTTCACCGGATATCTTCGAAAAACAATCCAGTTCCAGATCTCGTTATAATATATACGTATACAAAATTTCAAGTCAATATCTGAAACCGTTCCGTAGAAAGCGTGCGGACAAAAAAAAGTTACAGACCGACAGACAGACAGAACATTATTTTCGCTCAAATTTAGAAGCTCGACGTTTCATGACATTCTAAACCTATTTCAAGAAAAAATATGTTTGACATTTTTTTACGACTACTATACTTCCAATCCACTACGTGTATGTGGAAGTAAAATTAGAAATTAAAATTGAAAAGATATTTATTTATTAGTTTATTAATCCTTGTCATAGGACAGTTTATTACACAACAGAGAAAAAAATTAGTGGTAAAAATGAAAAGGTATTAAATATAGGTAATGAAATGGAAAATATCGGGAATTGGAAAGCGGCAATTGAAAGTAGTTACTGTAGAAACAAACTAATATACAGGGTGTGCAGAATATTTTCTCGGGCCTCTTTCTCATAACCAACCCGCCATAGAAAGCCTGTTTGTCACGAGATGGGGCGGTTCCACCGTAAATGAATATTTACCTATGGAACGGTTAATAAAAGAAGAAAGAAAAAGCTCCCGGCGTCGAGCAAATGCATGTATGTTTTGGCAGACAAACGAAGTGAACGCAAGCGGGCAGAAGGAGGTGCACACTGCTATATTCAGAAACAGAAGACTTGGAGGAATAATAAATACGTAGATGATGATAGATATAAACTTAAAAGAGGCATGGAAATTAAAAATAAGCATCTTGTAAACGCCTACACTTCCCACCCGATGATGACTGATGGAAACTAAAAAAGAAGCATCTCACAAACACCTACACTTCCCATCCTACATTCCTACCCCATGCGTCACGTGGCTCTCGCTGCTGACAAAAAGCATGTCCCATGTCCAACCCAGCGTATGCAGTCGGTCCGGCGGTATATAAAACATCCGAGATTTGGTTCCGGCACGTGGTTTTGCCATCCGTTGGGCGAGTTCTGCGGACGATCTAGCTGCGTGTTGGAACAAACCTCCATGGATGCCCGGAATCGGAAGCAATGCTCACCTTACTCTGGCAAATCAATCAATCAATCAACGTAATCATAAGGAATAATACAATACAAAAAACATTATCTATTATGATTATTATAAAAGATGGTCAAATTATCGCCTATATATTTGACACAACTCATACCTCCTTAAAAGTTCTCATATACAAGAATTCCTTATAACTCCTGAGTTACTTGGTGGCAGACATGAGTTATCCTATTCTTTAAATCATTAAGATTAATTGGTTTCTCAGCGTATGCAACTTGCTTTAATGACCCCATAAAAAATCGAGGGCCGACATATCAGGTGACCATGCAGGTCACTTATCAATCCAGTTCCCTCCAAATCTCTCAGTCAGGAAGCGTGTTACAATGTTCGAATTATGCAGTGATGCTCTACCTTGCTACCACCACGTAGTGAGGCGCTCGTTTATTGGAATTGGAACATGGCGGATTTAAGATTAAACCGCTGATATATCGTAAACCGTTAATGATAGGTATAGGACATTGTTAATAAAATTAGCTCAGAAATAAAACGGGAATCCAAAAATATAAAAATATACAGGGTGTCCCATTTTAACATGTTGCATAACCTACTACCGCCTTTTTAAGGCACCTTGTGCATTTGAAGATAAAATGATTAAGTGCATATTTTTGAACAGAGTAACTTTTCCTTTAAATATTTATTTCTATGATTCACCGCTTTCCAGATAATACCTGTCTAAATAGAGCTGGAACACCCTGTATATCGAGAGTCACCTAAATCTTACTAAAAATACATGAAAGAAGTATTATCACTTAATATGCACTCCGAAAATATATCGTATCGCCGATATAATTAAGTTTTTTCTTCAATGCTCGATACTTCTTTCACTCCGACAACTTTTCTCTGTTTTTTTTTGGCAATCAGCGAAATTATATTTGAGAACCAAAGTGCACCAGTGCATGACCAGCCTACATAAAGAAGATTTTTAGTACCTAGTTCTTGTCTAGTGGTTGGTGGTACTAAATTTGACAGTTTAATTTAATGGTCAGGTTAGGGAACCGCCTACAAGAAGCGGCTGCTGAGTAGTTTCATATTTATTGGATACAAGATGCTTCTACTACAAATATTTAAAAGAGATTTAACGCTTGTATCTAAATTTTATGACCATGTTTGCAGACATCCATGCTATATATCTGAAGAAGAATTTAAACGATGAGTATGAGTTGTAGTAGGGCATGGCTGTCTGCGAACACCTATTTGAATTTATTCCAATCTTAATAATAATAATAATTATTATAATAAGAGGTTTATTGCTCAACATTTAAAAAAATCCAGTTACAGGACAAACATGAACAAAAGTACAAACTTATTACTAAAAAAATAGAACTAATACTAATTAAGTATATTATATGGCTATGGTAGTAGTGTAACTTACAAAAAAAAATCACAGACTTCGCAATCCTTTCAACCATCGGGACATTGGAAATGAAACACCATACATAAAACATAAACTTATTCCGGACTCGCCTTCGCCTCGTCCGGAAACAGCTATGATCCATCCCAAAAAACATGATTTTAGGTACTTGTTACAAAAATAACTAATAACTTCCTTTGTCTACGGCGCTAATACTGCCTGCGGCCACAGTTAAATATTTCTTTATATTGTCTTCTTTTTAATGGTAGCTAAATGCTCTAGTGCTCTAGTAAAGCAACTAATAAAAATTCTTTACTTTATAAGAGCTAATACAAATACTCAGTAAAATAATTTATTCTGGTATAGTGAACATATCATTTCTAACCAAATAGTATATTACGTACCATGAACTGTAAGTGATACTTTTCAGATCGAGAATGTAGTTTGGGAAACCGAGGCCCGTAGGGCCGAGGTTTCCTAAACATTCGAAACCTGAAAAGTCACTTACTGTTCGCGGTTAGTAAATAGTTTTTTGTAATACCTGCGAAAATCAAAGAAAAGTAATTAACGAGTTAAATTTGAATTAGTGACAACTACCTGTCAAAATTAAATTTTAATATTTTAAATAAATTAAGTATATCGTATATATATATATAGAAATTAACAAAAGAAAGCCTAATAAACAACTCGTTGAAAAGTCAAGTTTGACAAGCAGTTTTTGAGGAAATACTATTATGGATATCGAAGAAGCTGCAAATATTGCTTGTACATCGCTTCTACCTGGGAAATCTAAAAAAAGGTACGAAATCACATATAACGTATTTAGAAAGTGGTGCGATGCTAAATATGTGGATATTCATACCAGTGAGGCGGTTTTACTCGCATATTTTCTAGAGAAATCTAAAAAATATACATCTCCAGCCAGCTTATGGTGCGAATATTCCATGCTGCGGTCAACCATCTCCTTAAATGATAATGTTGACATTTCAAAATATGCCAAATTAAGGGCATTTTTAAAAAACAAAAATATTGGATATCGTCCCAAAAAAAGTGTGGTGTTTACTATAGAACAAATTGTAAAATTTTTTAGTGAAGCATCTGACCAAACATATCTGATGAAGAAGGTCGTTGCTATTATGGGAATTGCGGGAGCCTGCCGCAAAGATGAATTATGCAAGGTAACAGTAGACGATATTGTTGATAAAGGAAGCGTAATACTCATCAAAATACCTGATTCTAAAAATCACCTTTCAAGAAGTTTCACTATCGTAGACAATAACAATTTCCACTGACTGGAATTATTCAGGAAATATATGAGTCTGCGACCAAACAATTCAGAAAATAAAAGATTATTCTTGAGATATAAAAATGGGAAATGCGTTAACCAACCAGTTGGGAGAAATATTTTCGATAAAATTCCGTCTGATATTGCAACATTTTTAAATTTGGAAAATGCAAAAAATTACAGTGGACATTCGTTTCGCAGAACCTCGGCAACTCTTTTGGCTAACAGCGGAGTCGACGTTCTTGCGTTGAAAAGGCACGGTGGGTGGAAGTCCTCGGCAGTAGCAGAAAGTTATGTGGCGGAATCTTTAACGAACAAAATACAAGTAGCTAACAAGATTCTCAACATTAGCAACCTAGAAGCCGGTTCATCTCGTCAAAGATCTGATAATGATCTCTCGGATAATATGGAGAATACTCCACTAGACGGTCCTGAAGTAATTAAAGAAATACAAAAAAATTTAACATCAATTTTGACTGTTGATAATATAAATAATTGTACTTTTCACAGTTCCATAAATAATAAAAATGCTTAAAATAATATCTTCATTTTTGTGTATGCATGAAATGTTTGGTTTCAACGATAGATTTTTTTTTACCTAAAATTTCTGTTGATCTGAGCAGGTAAATAATAACTAGTACGTAATATTCACTTACAGCCCACGTGGGACTGTAAGTGAATATTACAGCCCTGTAACCATGGCAACCAGTAAATGAATTGTAAGTTCAGCTTACTCTAATAAAAAATTGTTAATAATGATCCACTTACAGTACAGGTATTACAAAAATAAAATTATTGCTACTCTAATTAAAAAATGCACAGATTTCGCAATCCTTGCAACAATCGGGACATTGGAAATGATAACACCAGTCATAAAACATAAACTTACTCCAGACTCGGCTTCACCTCGTCCGGAAATAGCTACGATCCGTCCCAAAAAAATATGATTTTAGGTACTTGTTGCAAAAATAACTATCCGCTATTTGTCAAACTTTGTGAATCCATGGCGACTATGATTGGCGCTGACCACAACCGCATTATAACTTCATGTTCTCCGCGCATACTTAGATAACAGACACATTTTTTACAGGGATGTTTCCATTCAAAATGGATCACACTGTATATTAAATATTAATTTAGTTATCAAGCGCAATAGTTATCTATTGCGCTTGATAACTAAATTAATAATTAATTATTCCGATATTTATCAACGTATTTATAATTTTCTTGTCAAAACAGTTCATTATATAAAATGTAAGCATTTTAAGAAAAAAAGAATTGGTGTATATCAAATATTGATTTAGTTATCAAGCGCAATAGATAACATTGCAAGCTTGCAATAATATTATTATTATTGCAAGCTTGCAATATTATCTATTGCGCTTGATAACTAAATCAATATTTGATATACACCAATTCTTTTTTTCTGAAAATGCTTACATTTTATATAATGAACTGTTTTGACAAGAAAATTATAAATACGTTGATAAATATCGGAGTAAACACAAGGTCACATTTTTGAGAATAACTGCAAATCATAAGAATAAAAAATTATGAAACAATTTTCTCGTACAAAAAATACCGTGCTTTATCGGTACCTAAAATATTATATACATAGTATATTTTCCAAGATATAATGGATTTAAAACTGGTATTGTCATAATTTCCTTATTGTAGTACTTTTTAAGGAACTGTCCAATGTAATTATTCAGATTTCAGTAAATGATTTAGAACAGACACACAATGAACACATATTTTTTTCAATTTTTTCTGCTCCTCCGTTTCTGAGATATTAGCGGTTAAATTGAGAGGTCAATATATTTGAATTGTATATTAGTACAATCCTGAACTTTAATATAAATAAGTAAAGTCTAAATTTATACAAATAATCTTAATGGGTTTGCCATCTGGCCCTGTGGGTATAATTATGTACAGTGTGAACCGAAAGAAACGCACAAAATTCATATCTTTGGTATGTGTCATTTTTCAAAAACATCCTCGAACAGGTCGATTTTAGTTTTGCAAATGCTACTTTTTGTCACTATACCAAAATTTATGACGTCACTGTTTTTGAGTTATGACTCATTCATAAATTTTTTTTAATGGAAACAGACATTTTTGTTTACTGTTTTTGGTGGTATATTCCTTTAGCTTTCTGGTGATATATAAAAAAATGATATTACCTGAGCCATTCTTTTGGAAAAATGACAATTTATGTAAAAATAGCTTTCTTTTCGCAAATTCACGAGTAATGATCCACTTTCTTATGGGCTGATAAATCTTGTTGCCAACAGTTTTTTTTTATGGCTTTGGGTCATAGACCATACAGCCAGTCACACAAGAGCAATTTATAATATAGAATACTAAAATAAAACCTAACACAAAATGGGTAGAAAGAAATGAACAAGATGAGGAATTACAGGGACACACGCTTCTCGCCCTGGGGTCTGATAGGGCATTAAATTATAATCAACATCACAAGAAGGACCACGGGAAGGGGGGTATAAACAAGAGGAAAGGCGAGAGGAATACAAAGCTAACCTATAATTTTATTTTACTTTCTACCAAAAAACCGATAATAAATTCATAAATTTGCTTAGTACCAATAGAAAGGAGATTAACTAAGTTAAATGGAGCCATAGTGTTGCAACATGAGACAATATTTTTGATAAATATATCTGGTTGCCAACAGCTTTTGTTTTAACTAGCATGAAAACATTTGACATAAAAACAAAACAAAGAAAATAATAAAAAAACAATCACTTTAACAACAGAGAGATGCAGGCCTTTTTGTGTAAAGTATCGATAACTTTTTTACTCCTGGCACGTGTGGAATCTCAGTTTTGTGGCACTTCTGAGACAGTGTAAAATTAGTGAATGCAATGCCACGTTTAAGTGAAAGAGAACGCGTAGAACTTTTGATGATGGTTGTATATGGTGATAGGCTGAGAACTCATCAGGAAGTATGTGATGTTTTCAATGCCAATATCCCAAAACGAACATTTCTATATCTATTGTAAGTAGATTGGTGGCTAGATATGATGAATCTGGCAGTGTAGCTGACCTTCCTCGATCTGGTCGCCTTAGCACAGGCAACGAAACTAAATTAAATATTCTTCTAGAAAGTGAGGAAAACCACCATCTTTCGACAGGGCAGCTGGCTTTAAATCATAACGTGAGTCAAACTTCTGTTGTACGCCTTTTGAAAAAGAAAAATAACATCCATACAAAGTGCAATTAATCCACGAATTGAATAAGGACCATCCAGATCGGCGCCTTACAGTTTTGTGAGCAGCTGATGACCTTGTGCGATGAAAACCCAAATGTTTTAAAGAACATTGTTTTTTTCTGATGAAGCTACATTTTCTTTAAAGGGGACTGTACATCGGCATAACTGTAGGTATTGGTCACGCGAAAATCCTCATTGGACTCAAGAAGCCCATACTCAGCGACGAGGCAAAGTAAACGTGTGGGCAGGTATGATTGGTGGAGAAAATCTTATGGCCGCAAGATATTTACAGTTTTTTCGAGTTGAGTTAGTGCCAGCCTTAGCAGTTATGTTTCCGAACAATGAAGATGAAGATATTCCTGCTGAAAACGTCTGGTTTGAGCAAGACGGGGCCCCACCTAATTTTGGGATAGCAGTGCGTTAGTTTTTAGATGACACTTTTATTGGAAGGTGGATAGGTCGTCGAGGTCCGATTGAGTGGCCCCCGCGTTCACCAGATTTAACCCCCTTAGACTTTTTCTTTTCTTTGGGATTACTTAAAGTCAAGGGTGTATTTTAACAGACCGAATACCATAGAAGAATTGAGACAGAATTGGCTTGGAGATGAGACGAATTGCTCATGAGATGATTCAGAACAGCGTGCAAAGTGTCTACACCCGTCTTGGTCAATGCCAAATGGTTGGAGGGTCGCAATTTGAGTAATGGAGATGATTTTTTTCTCACAATTACTTATGTAAGGTATCAATCAATAAAATAATTTTTTTACAAAAGAATGGCTTAGGTAATATCAATTTTTTTCCTATCACCAGAAAGCTAAAGGAATATACCACAAAAAACAGTTAACAAAAATGTCTGTTTTTATTTTAAAAAATTATGATGACGTCATAACTCATAAACCAATGACGTCATAAAATTTGATATAGTGACAAAATGTAGCATTTACAAAACTAAATACGACCTGTTCGAGGATTTTTTTGACAAATGACACCAAAGATATGAATTTTGTGCGTTTCTTTAGGTTCACACTGTATATAAGGTGCAATATTGAAATGACGTAAAATAAAAATCCGAATTGTTTACTTAAATAGTCGAACATGACAGCCTTAATGTTCAATCGTGAACAGTAACTTGTTTATATTACTTTAATTCCTATCTCTTCTTCGTCGATTCCTTAAAGAATTTACACACTTAAGGGCAATAGACGTACACAGCGATAACATTGGAACTGCATAACAATAAAATGCAATTTTTTTTATCACGTACAATGTATTGACACTCTCAGCGAGACATTTACTGCATTCTTCTTTCTTAAGTGTTTCACGAAACTATTCAAAACTCTTCGCATTGCGAATAAAATCTCGGAAATGCTCGCTTTTGCTTTCCTACCAATTCGACAGCGGAATTGAAAGGGGTATGGGAATTTTTGCATAAATCTTGCGAGGAAAGCGTTCAGCCAAATGAATACAACCTATTAAACAATTTGCAATGGATATAAATTTCGACACTCGGCAACGAGAATGGATTTCGAATTCCACCTACGACAATGCGAAATTATTTATGGCAAGAAATGCACCCCAATAAACTTCATTTAATAATATACCACAGAACAGAGAAATTAATTTCGTACTATCTGAGATTGCATATCTTACTGTTTCGAGGCTTACATGCATATGGATATCGTTCGCGCTTCGAGTTATTGTTATTGTAAAGAGCGACCGCTAATTTTAATAAATCTAATATTGTGTATGTGTTGAACCCTATAGTCTAAGATCTGGCAGCTGATTCCTGCAGATATCTGTTTTTTTTATGAAAGTTGATTTAAATGTAATACATTACTGGCATTACTGCCGTGTAGCCTAGCAAAAATTAGCCGCAATTACCTTTAATTAAATATTATTGCCTATACCGGGTGAGTCACGAATTGCGCTCGCCCCCATATTTCCTAAATTATTTGGAATAGAAAATTGAAATTTGGAGGCCTTATTACACGACTAAAATACCATCTTTTCAATAAAAAATCAAGTTTGGTGCACATCCGGTTTGACCGGAAATGCCCACAACTATCGATTTTTAAATGGAACACCCTATATATTTTTACATTTTTGGAATCTAGAGGAAATGTTGAATAAAATACATCCATTTTGGTCACTCTTTGATAAACATTAAAAACTTTATTAAAAAATCTATTTCTGAATCCAGAGTGCTGTGGTGCCCAAAATATATTTTAGTTTGTGTGCTACGTTACTATAAAAATAAAAAGAGCAATATGATTGCATCACTTAATTCTCTACAGGCGTTTACAATTTTTAAATGTGATTTTTACCCACTAACTCGGTTTTTTAAATGAAAATTTAATCGTTCACCAACATTTTTAAATATATCATTTTCATACGAATCTAATGATACCAAAATTTTGAAAATCCGCTCAGAAATATTTGAGATTTCAGCCAAAATACAATGCAACCAAGCTTTTAGAAACATGCGGCTAATAGATAATAGATTAGTGGGCTTTGGAAACTAAAATGGCACATTTCTGTGTAAATCTGGTAACCTAATAAAATTGGAAAAATCATAGTAGCCTTTGAATGTAATAAAACAATATCAGCTGCCAGACAGATACAAAATAAAGCGTTGCGGAAATCTCTTTGAGTAAAAATTAAAGAAAATGAATAATTTTAGTAGAAATGAAAAGGTCGATATGTTACTGATATATGGAGAGCGTCTCAAAAATTCAACTGCAGCTGCATAACTGTAACAGCAACGATATCCCAACAGACGTCATCCAAGCAGACACTTGTTTGCCAGAGTGGAACAAGAATTAAGAAACGAACCCAATCAACAAGATGACCATCAAACATTTATTGTAAGTGAGGACAAAGAAATTGATGTATTAGGATTTGTGATGGTACACCCAACAACATCAACAAGGGAATTGTCAATGGAATGCGACATTAGTCAGTCGTCGGTTTGCAGAATTTTAAAGAAACATAAGTTTCGGTCCTATAAATACTAAATACACCAACATCTTTATGGAGGTGATAACGACAGGAGGCTAGTATATTGCAACTGGTTCTTAAATGCAGTACAACAAAACCCAGGTTTTCCTTTTCATATTTTATATACAGATGAAAGTAGATTTACGATCCAAGGTATGTTTAACAGAAATAATACTAGGTACTGGGCTCAAGAAAATCCGAAGTTGGTAGGACGTGGGAATATTCAGGAAAGATTTGGGTTTAACTGTTGGCTTGTAGTACTTGGAGATCGAATAATTGGACTCATATTTTTTTATGGAACACTTGGCGAACGATATTTATTCTTTTTACAAAACCAGACAGCAGAATTTCTTGACTTACTTCCTCTTGCCTATTTACAAAATCTGTTTTTCCAACAAGATGGTGCTCCCCCACATAATTCCAGAAGAGTGATGGAATATTTAAACAACTTGCATGGTGAACGCCTTATCGCAAATCAAGGTCATATCAGGTGGCCTCCTAGGTCACCTGACTTAACACCCCTCGACTATTATGTATGGGGCACTCTTAAAAACAAAGTTTATAAAACTTCTTCAAATACCCGTGAATAGCTGCAAAATAAAGTTACACGGGCTCTTAATGAAATAACGCCGGCTGAATTGCGTAGAGCCATTCAAGCAACTGTACGCAGAGCCGAATTGTGTATAGAAAAAAATGGTGGACATTTTGAACAATATCTATAGATGTCAATTTATGGTTTAATTATATTAATTATTTTAAAGATACCTACTGTTACCTAGTTTAAGTTTAATTGTTCAAACGGAATTGATACTTATTTATTTATAGGCCCGATATTTATGTTCATTTAAATGAAACTCTGAAAACCGAACTGATGTCGCATTCTATTGCAAATGTCCTTGTGGATGTAATTGTGTTTACCTCCACATACCTATGCTAAACTTAATTGTAACGTTCTTTGCGCTCTGTCTGACAGCTGATATTGTTTTATTACATTCAATGGCTACTATGATTTTTCTAATGTTGTTAGGTTACCAGATTTACACAGAAATGGGCCATTTTAGGTTCCAAAGCCCACTAATCTATTATCTATTAGCCGCATGTTTCCAAAAGCTTGGTTGCATTGTATTTTGGCTGAAATCTCAAATATTTCTGAGCGGATTTTCAAAATTTTGGTATCATTAGATTTGTATGAAAATGAGGTATTTAAAAATGTTGGTGAACGATTAAATTCCAATTTAAAAAAACCGAGTTAGTGGGTAAAAATCACATTTAAAAATTTTAAACGCCTCTAGAGAATGCAATCATATTGCTCTTTTTATTTGTATAGTAACGTAGCACACAAACTAAAATATATTTTGGGCACCACAGCACTCTGGATTCAGAAATAGATTTTTTTAATAAAATTTTTAATGTTTATCAAAAAGTGACCAAAATGGATGTATTGTATTCAAAATTTCCTCTAGATTCCAAAAATGTAAAAATATATAGGGTGTTCAATTTAAAAATCGAAAGTTGTGGGCATTTCCGGTCAAACCGGATGTGCACCAAACTTGATTTTTTATTGGAAAGATGGCATTTTAGTCGTGTAATAAGGCCTCCTAATTTAAATTTTCTATTTCAAATATTTTAGGAAATATCGGGGCGAGCGCAATTCGTGACTCACCCGGTATTGTAATTCATTTATTTTAACGAATTCGAACTACATTTTTTTAATTGAACTGAGTCTGCGGTAGATTCCTGGTGAAACATATTAAATAGAATGAAGATTAAAAACACTTGGTATTACTGTTCCACAATTTCTTATTCAGTTTACTCTGATATATGTTTCTGCCTTCCGATCATTATATCAAAGAGTTATAACAACTAACCTAAAAGTGACCATTACAAAATATTTATGGGATTTGAGAGGTATAGATAACCTAATTATCATTTTATTACTCATTTCTAATAGAGCTACTACTAGGAATTTAATTCACTATTTCTGGGTATGTTTAATTTTAGTATGGTGTCTATTATGGGGTATTATGAAATTTACTTTGTGTATTAGTAACGTTTTTCTGTTTATTTATGGCCTTCTTGATTTCCAAAATTTCAAGCATGTCCAACCCATTTCCCTTGTTGACATTGTGCAAAAGTTTAATACTACTACCGCTGAAAAAATGGTTTTTATCAACATAATGTTCTGCGAAACCAGTTGATTTTTTATTCTCATTTAAAAAAAATTAAAGTTTGCTAAACAGAAAACAACCTAACCATCTAGTCCAGTCGGTAAAGTAAAAAATACACCAGAAGCTCGCAAAAAATGTTATCTGAGATTTTCCTTCCGTAACTGTTAGTGCGAGGATTAATCATCACAAAACCACATAAATCAGTTCTGGGTGTGCCGCGCAACCTCCCAAAAAACTACCCCTTCGGTGAAAAAAGCCTTATTTTACTGATAACTCGTTAACCGTTGAAGATATACGAAAATTGCTCATCATAAAAAGAAAACTTGACTAATTGCCTAAAAAAAGCCCTCTTGTAATTTTCTTGTATGTGCCATGGTTTTCGAAAAAATCGATATTGACAAAATTTTCAAAATTTGTATTTTTATTGCGCGCGAATTTTCGTTTATTTGAATTTTTTGCGCGCGGCCTATAGAAAAAATTGAATTTTTCGAAAACAAAACAAGTTAGGAAAAAAAATCAAACTGGGTTTTAAAGTGGATATAAAATACTCTCTTGTGTTGCTATTTTTGAGGGCTATTGATATTTATTAGTATATAAAAATAACAATACGATATAGTTATCTCTTGATTTTTTTTGTGCATCTAACTATTCACAGGTACCTAAAAAAATTCTGACTATAATATAAGTTATAAATGCATCATCTTTTAGTTCAAGGTAGTACTTCAATGCAGAAAAAAGTTAGGAATACAGATATTCAGCCAGAAAAAATCCAAAAAAAGGCTGCATATTCAATTTTTTGATGATATATTTTTAATACAATTTTTTAACTATTAAATGATTAGAAACAATAATAATTAAACTCAAGAAAATTTTTAGAACTAAATTTTCAAGATGTTTGGGTCTTTTTTTATTTTTAGGAAACAATAAAAAATATTTTTGAAATTTTTTTTACGATTACTATACTTCCAATCCACTACGTGGATGTGAAAGTAATTGACCAAAATTTGGCTGACATGCTGGTAATTTTGTAAATGTGAATATTTTTATTTCTAACTTTTTCTGCATTGAAGTACTACCTTGAACTAAAAGATAATGCATTTATAACTTATATTATACTATTTTTTATGGACCTGTGAATAGTTAGATGCACAAAAAAATCAAGAGATAACTATATCGTATTGTTATTTTTATATACTAATAAATATCAATAGCCCTATACAATAGCAACACAAGAGAGTATTTTATATCCCCTTTAAAACCAAGTTTGATTTTTCTTCCTAACTTGTTTTGTTTTCGAGCAATTCAATTATTTCTATAGGCCGCGCGCAAAAAAATTCAAGTAAACGAAAATTCGCGCGCAATAAAAATACAAATTTTGCAAATTTTGTCAATATCGATTTTCTCGAAAACCATAGCATATACAAGAAAATTACAAGAGGGCTTTTTTTAGGCAATTAGTCCAGTTTTCTTTTTATGATGAGCAATTTTCTTATATCTTTAACGGTTAACGAGTTATCAGTAAAATAAGGCTTTTTTCACCGAAGGTGTGGTTTTTTGGCGGGTAGCAGAGTACCCCCAGAACTAATTTTTGTGGTTTTATGATGTATAATCCCTCCACTAAGAGTCACTAAAGGAAAATCTCAGATAACATTTTTTGTTATGGAAATCTTTATAATTATTGGACTAATCATATATACAATAATTATACTATTTTAAACTTGCCAGCGATAGTGGTGGGCGATACATATAAGTATCGATGTATCGAAAATGTTGATATTGCAATGGGCAATATTTGATATTTCTCATAGATAAGTCACATTCTTAAACATCGATAAAGTAGCAATATCGAAAAATAAAAAAACAGAGCAATTCCGAATCAGTATTTGGCTTTCATTTGGTATTTTATTATTTTGGCCGTCTGTCGACTACTACTGAAAGCTGTAATAATATTTTTAAATTACACATATCTATGCGTTGAACAGGAACAAATAAATATGATACGGTTAATCGCAACGACCCGGTAGTAACATAGCAGCAGGCACCAAACACGCCAAAGGTGTTAATCACTCGACAGAAAACCAACGCTATGATAAAAAACACGAATACAGAAAAAAATGCCTGAATTCTTTTATCATCAATTTATCGAATGTAGATAACTGGCGATATCGATGTTTTTTACACGATAAACATCATATATCGATATTTGTTCGATGGTATCATCGTTATAAAATATCGATATTTTCGGTTCGATGTCGCATCACTAGTCAGCGATCGCAAGCTTATTAGAAAAAATCAACACAAACATAGATAATCATATGATTGCCGACGGTGATCAAGTTCTTTCCATTTATATTTTCAATTTACATTTACAACTACAACTGCACAAAACCTCCATAAAACACTCTCTGACACGTTTCAGTCTCTAGTAAGAAGGTCTAAAAATAGCTCCTCTACACAAAGCCGTACCCGACGAGATGGTACCACCGGTGCCTACCATTCATGCTATATCCTAGACGTCTAGGTAGGTAAACAAGCGAACAAGAGCCTGGTTACGCGCCACTTGCAGATAGTACCCTCGAAAGTGGGTACGACGGTACCATTGTATTAGGAGAATATAAGTCGTTAGGGGTCAACTGACTTACCTGTACAGGTAGATGATAAAGCAGGTGTAAGGGTGTTGTCAAGTTTACGGAAATTCCTGGAGTTTGAAGAAATTTCCGGGTACCCCGAATGGTACTTGCTGAGGGTTACCCAGATATTACAATGGATATGTAACAAAATTAGTATAATTCCTTATGACCTATGTCTGAATTCCTGGAGAATTAGATATTACATTTTACTGCATTTGTGTGTCATGATTTTATTATGTTTCAATATCAATGAGATTCAATGGTAAACAGTTGGCAACATTGTAAGGTACGACATAATAATTTGAAGTGTAGTACCCCGTTGGTGTGTTTTGTCAACAAGAACACCTAAACTGTATTGGTTACCTACAAGTGTTTCTATTTAGAGTCGAAAGATTACATTGTTTTCAGAATAAATTAATTGAAACTCATAATTACCTTCACAAAATATGTATTTTTGTTTAATTTAATTATTATTGTTGAGCTTAAGAGGTTCAGTGTCGTTTGCATTTTTGTAAATAAAACAGAAAAACTATTTCTTGCATCAATAATAATTATTACTCCAAATTTTGTCTGAAATGGATTGCTCAAATCATGGCTAAAAGTGATATACCTGTTATACTTGTGAGCATTTTAATGCTTCAAACAGATTTTGACAATACAATAAAACATTGTGAAATTGAAATTAAATAAAATAAACCCTATTTGAACAAAATCTATCAATAAATAAAGAACTTATTAATGATTTAAATTTTTTTGAATTCTTACATTCATGGTAATAAGAGGAGATACTGCCTCAACTAGTGTTATTATATGAACAAATGCCCCACTTTCAGTTCATTGATATTTTTAGAAAATGTGGTGATCATGTATAAAACAAACAATTAGATTTATTAAACTAGATGAATATGTTTTGTGTTGTACTTAGTGTGAACAATTTATAAAAACATCTCAAAAGTAAGAGGAAAAATTCTCAATGTAAGATTCTGGTAAATGTTAAAGATATTTATTTATTTCACACTTTAGTGATAAATATAAGGGTTATGACAACGAGTATATCTGTGAATATACATACACCTGTCAATTTTGAATTCACGTATGATAAAATAATAACATTTTGTTTTCAATTAATTTTGTAAGAAACCGAAAATCGTACCTCTGTCTAATAATTAAAAGCCCCTTAATTATACTACTACTGCCTCTAGGATATACCGGATGACAACGAGATTTGTAACATAAGAGGCCTTATTCTGCACTTCTTGGATTATGTAATTCACTTCTGATTTAACCGGAAATGGCATAAACATCTGATTTTTAAATGCATGTATTTTTCAATATAAAATATTTTCTTTATGGAATTTTCTCGTTGCAACGATGTACCACAAAATGATATTTGTTTTTAAAGGCACGTTATAACTTCAACAAATGAAAAAGTTAAGTTGTCTAGTGCAAGATATTTTTTCCAGTAATTCAGTCAGTAAGTTTTAAATATGATGTATTGTTGTCATCTTTATTGCAGCATTTATACAAATATTTATTTCCTGTAAAAATTGTCATTTTCAAAAAAGCATAAAAAATTAAGGGGTTTAATTTTTTTTGCTAATGGAATTCCTATTTTAATATTGAGTCTAGATAGTCTTAATGTATTAACCTTTCATTACAGCCAAAAATATTTTGTAAAAACTGTTTTTTCGCGACATTTTGAAAAGGTAGAAAAAGTGCTTCACATATAATTTGTAAATATTAATATTATCTGCCGATGTATTCAAACCTGACAGAAAAAAAATGTAATATCTCCAATTTTCCAAATACCAAAGAAACTGACTTATTCCTTTAAAAGTCAAAAATATATTTCGAAACATATGAGTCAGTTGAAACTTTGGCCTATTTAGGCTAAAGTATCGTCAAGATACTGAGAAATGATGAGGAACGATTTTGAAAATATTAAGTCTTAAGCGAGCGAAAATCGCAGTAATTTTTGGGATTGGGCACCCATGAGGATCTAAATTGTTGATTCTTATCTCTACTTTAATAATCCGAAAAGACAATGTTTATATTGATATATCAATTTTTTTTTCCATTTTCATTTCTTTTTATATCGCTCTAAAATTTATATTTTTTACAAAAATTAGGTTACTTTCCAATTTTATTTACTAAACTTTATTAAAGAGAATATTTTAAACTTTGAATTTTTAAATTGTCTCGGATTCTAACACTCGGATTTTAAAAATTCGAAGCTTAAAGTATTTGTTTCTATAAAATTTAATAAACCACTGGCGAAGAAATTACATTTTCAAAAAAATGTGAATTTTAGAGCGAAGTTTTTAAAAATTTTCAGTGGAAAAATGTTTAAAATGGAACTAATATGGTTCCTTTAAAAGTGAATTATTTTTTGTTTGCTAATACTTGTAATGACACATATTCTTTATAGGATTTTCCATTTCCAAAAAAACAGAATGATAGACTTCATGAAAATGTAATCCATTTGAATGAAAAATTTTCTAAAAGACGAGGTATGTAACTAAATTCATTTTAGGTCTTTGTTCTCATTTTAACTGAATCTTCACAGCCGTAGGGAGTTATGTGAATACTGGTTTATTCTGCATAGCCGTAGGGGACTGTGTAGAAACTAGTGTTAGAATGAGAATTGTCCAATAAGAAAGACAAATTGATTTTAGGGTTAATTGCTAGCATAACCAGAATTCAGGTTATCGAAAGAATACAAAGATTGTAAATCAATAATTTTACAAATAGTTTAGTTCTCATAGATAGTTTTTTCTGCTGTTTGCAAAATCCTATAAAGAATATGTTTCATTGTTAATATAGTTCCTCTTCAAAATGGAAATAGTAATAAATTCTTGTTTTATCGATTTTCGATCCTATTGAAGCCACTTATAGCCGTTAAATTTCCAATTCGAGGGCTTATTTTTTCCAAATATTTTTGAGTTTAAAAAATTAAGTTGGTCTCTTAGTTGCTTTTGAGATCAGAATTCATTATTATGGCATCGAGTTCAAACAGATCAATAGACAATTTTATTGCCTACAATTGTTATCTAAAACATTTTTTCAAGCAAGAAAGTTATAGCGAGACCGTCACTTTTTCGAAATTACGTCGCCATTTTGAAAACAAACACTAACTTTCAATACACTGATTAACAAGAATTTCATAAAGAATTCAAATATATAAAAATATATGCAGAATACCATTTAAAAATCAAAATGTAATACCATTTCCAGTTAAATCGGTAGTGAAGTTTGTAATCTAAGGAATGTAAAATATGACTTTTTGTATCACAACTGACGTTATCAAATTACAAAATTTTATTCCTAAAAACAATAGAACGACACTTGTGTCATTATAATCTGGTATATCACATTACAAAGAGTACAAGAATAGTACCAGTTGCCGAAAAATTAGAATTGATCCACCACTTCCTGATATTTCAGCAAAAAGCTATTCCATATATCCTGAAAGTTTCATGATCTAAAGCTAATTACGTAGTACCTAGCTGCGCGATGGCTCCCCAACTAGCTATGGTCAGATTTTTAGTTTCTTACAACTGAGAAACGTAAGCTAAAACTAGCTTATTAATTTGTTCAAAATAAAAGTAATTTGAAGTTTTGGGTACACACTCTTAAACCATTGTGTAAATACAACATATTTTTAGTATTTGTTAAGTTGTTTTAATGATACCTGTTGGTATATAATGGGTACATTTAAGTACCATGAGGTATTAGGAAGGCATAAAAGCTCGAATGTGTTTACAGAGCGGGTACCTCGGCGGCCTGCGGTCGAGCTTGGGAGGGTGGACGCAGAAAGTCAAGTCTTGGTACTGGGGCAGACCTCTTGTAAGTTTTAGGCCCTCAGCACTTCGCATGCGGCCTTATAGATTGGGCACCATTACATTATATTGTCTTGTTGATGCTCACCGTTCTTATTCTTACAGTCCATCTTGGTCAAGTAGCTCTCTACCCTTCACTGTCTCTTAATTATAAATATCATTTCGGTCAGAATATCAGTCATTTAAAACGAGGAAACGTGTTAGGGATTTCTTGTATTTTATTTCTGTATTCATTACCAGTTTCGTCTTTAGAGCACTAAAAGCTATACTACAATAAGTCAGTTAATAGTAAACTATAGCAACAGATTTTCTAATAATTACATCGTTCTTATTATTTTCTGCTTACATTTAAATCTGATGGCTGAATATGGAACTGTAATATAAATTAAAAAATGATAAAGGTAAACCAAAACTATATTCTCTTACTTTCTCTTGGTTACATTACTGCCACCTCAATGAAAAGCTATAAGCTGGGGTCAACCAATTGCCATGAACTTTGGTCAAAAAAAAGTTAATGTCTACAAATTGTACTTTAACCTGAAAATATATTTACATTGTTCTATGTTGATTTTAAAAGTTAAATTGAAATAGTCCTATAAACATGACGTGGTCCACTATACTGTATTTTGCGATATACAGGGTGTAATTAGTTTTACGTCATTAAAAAAACTGCGGCACTTTGATGGGATTACCTGTACCGAACTTTTTATACCACTACTTTTGAAAATGTAAATAATTCCTTCTCTTTCGGCACAACGCAAGCATAGCATGGCCACAGGGGTTTAAATAGGATTTGTTTGTGTGTGCTTTTTAATTTGGAACAAAGTTATTCTAGCGTTTATAAGAATTTATAAAATTTAAAAGTGGTTTATTAACATTTGTAACATTGTGTCAAAAGCTTAAAAAATTAGTAATTATTTTATGAAATTGGAAAACGAACAGTTAGACGTCCGAGATACGATAACAAAAAATAGTTGTGTATTTTAAGTTAGGAAAAAATCTGATTTTTTTAACGAATTGAGCGCATAATTTTTCCCAATCAGGTATCGAAAACTAAAATTCGAGTCTTTGGTCTAACCCTGTAGAAGAAAGAGATAATAAAAATTATCTTCACCTGTCTATTACCTAACTAATAGTCGAGCCTATACACCCCATTAGTTAGGTAATACATAGGTGAAGATCAGTTGTTTCTAGCAGTCAATGTCAACACTAAATGTCTAATTTTAAAAACTTCACATTTGTCGAAATTGTCTTGTTTTTTGTTCGAAACACCTTATGACTGGCTTTATGTCTTTCTGATGAGCTCCAGAATACGAGCGAAAACCATTTCAAAGGCTAAGCGTTTCAAAGAGACAGAAAGATAAAATTCTTCATGAAAATGTAATCCACTAGAATGAAAAAGTTTTTAAAGATAAGATATGTAAATAAATTCAGTTTAGGGCTTCTCTGGTCTCTAGCACAACCCGATGTAGATTGTCGCAGAAATACAAAGTTTTGTTTTCAGTAGATTTTAATTCTGTATTGAATTTTGTTGTCATTTCTAACTGAATCTTCGTGGCCGTAGGGGGTTATGTAGATTCTAGTTTACTCTGCATGACCGTGGGGACTATGCGGACACTAGTGTTACAATGAGAATTGTCAAACAGGAAATAGACAAATTCATTTTAGAATTTTGATTGCTTGCATAACCAGAATTCCGGTTATACAAAGTGTACAAAGATTGGAAATTAGTTTTAGATTGTTTTTCTCTGTAGTTCTCGTAGATAGTTTTTTCTGCTGTTTGCCAAATCCTATAATGAATATGTTTTACTACAATTATAAGCAAATAAAAAGAACAATTAATAACTAAAATGTTAGTTCAGAACCTTACCATGAAGTTCGATAAAAAAAAATCGTTAACAAAATTATCTGCAAAAAAAAACATAATTTCGCAGTTAATTTGTTAAATAAATTTTTATCGCCGGTAAAGGACAACACACACTTCTATAGGTGAAATTGGCGTCGGTCAAATGGCATGAATTTTTGATATGTTGTAGCCCGAGTCATTCTGATCCAAAATCCTTAAAAAGTAACTATCCTCTACGAGGTAATTTCGGCGCTAGAGGGCGCCAAAGAAAACATTTATTTTTGAGAAAAAATGCAACTTTTTCATATTATATTAGTAAATATGTTTAGGTTTAGATTAAGATTCAATATGTAATCTACATGATAGTTATATAAAGTCAGCCAACGAAATGATGCCACAATTATACCACTTATTATAATCTAATATAATTAATACAATATAAAAGTGCGGAACACTGCCATGAAATATAAATCTATCAATATATTTGAAAGTGGAAATAATTTATCCGTTCGTTCGAAGCATTAACTCCATTAAACAAAGTACAGTTTAATATTTACCAAGAAAATAGGATAATAACCAAGAAGGATTTATTATGTTTCTTGTGCAAATTACGATAAGGACTTTTAGATAAAATCAAGGCATCGGAACGCTGTTAAGTATCAGATTTGGATTCACTACAATGTCAATGGTGAAAACGAACCAATAATCTCTTACTACTGTACTTCCAAATCTGGAAGTCGTACATTGGGTACATGTTCGCATATAGCTAGCGTACTTTGGTACCTTGGATATGCTCGCCATGAAAAAAATGTAAAGTATACTTCGACACACCTGCTGTTCGACATTGCTGATGCTGCAAATAGACATAATTCGAACCAAAAGAACCAAGAGACTGTTATTGTATAATAATATTATTGTTAAGTATATTGTATATACAGACTGTCTATTTTACGAGGGCCACACCAAATATCTCGCTTAATATCTATTGTAGAAAAATAAAGTTTTAGAAACAGTTATCCCATTTTTTGTGAGCTATATTTCAGTAAAAAGAAATTTGAAATCCATAGCCTACTTTATGAGATATATTACAAAAACCTGAAAAATAGGAAAACCACAAACGGTTATAGCTTCCTTATTTGAGGAGATACGAAAAAAGTTAAAGGAATGAAAGTTGACGGCAAAGACAATAAGAATAATAACGTGTAACAAAAAAATCGAAAAATGCAGTTGCTTTGACATACGCTATTGTGCAAAAATGAAAAATACATATCTCAAAGTAGGCCATGACGCCATTAATTCCGTTATTTTTTTCTCATTCCAACGATATGAAACATGTCACAGAAATTTTAACCAATAGTGTCAATATTTAATATTTTACGAATACCACAATTCATATAATTGAATCGTAACAATCAGCTGTGCCATAATAGTAAAAATTCACTTTATAATAATTATAATTCCGTAATTATTTATTACAATTTAATACAAACCAATAAATATCTCATAAATAAAATACAAGTACAAAACGAACATCGAAAGAAAAAAACGAAAAACTATGTATAACAGTACTACCCACTACTATATTGAAAAGAAATTGTGTGTATTTATTTTTCTAACTACAAATGCTCAAATTGTGCACCATGCATTCTGACACATAAACGTGCTCTACGAGACACGTCACGCATTACATTTTGGAGCATTTCAGGAGTAATTGCCTCACATGCGTTTCGAATTCTGGTTTTGATGTCCTCAATATTTTCAGGGGCAGTTTGAAATACCTTGTCTTTAATGTAACCCCAGACGAAAAAATCCAAGGGAGTAATATCTGGTGATCGAGCTGGCCATAGAATGGGTCCATAGGTGCCTATCCAGCTATCTGGCATAACTTGATTTAAATAATTTGTACATATTACAGCAGTGTGAGGTGGAGCCCCATCTTGTTGAAAATATGAATAATTTAATCTTTCTGCCACTGTTAATTCATAAAGAAAATCTTGAAATTCGTTTTGCAGGAAATTAAGGTATCTACGAGCGATTAATTTGCCATCATAAAAATAAGGTCCAATTACTTTAGTCCCTAAAAGACCCAACCAAACATGCGTAGAAAATCTTTCTTGGAAAGCAGTCTCTCTGCACCAATGTGTATTTTCTCGTGTCCACTTATAATGCATATTTCTATTGAAAAATTCATTATTAGAAAAATTTGATTCGTCCGACCAAAGAATTTTGCTACATATCAGCGCGTCATTCCTTTTCTTATTTAATAACCATCTACAAAATCTTACTCTCCTTGGCTTATCTCCCTCATTTAAATGTCTCAAAGAGGTTTCCTCATTTTGGTTAACATAATTCCTTACTCTATTCACTTTTCTTACATTATCCGCAACATGCGCTCGCCTTACTACTTTTTTTGAAAATGAACCGTGCATTTTTAGATTTTGAACTAACTTCCTAAACATAGTTCGATTTGGTTGCGGAGCATCTGGAAATCTATCTCCGTAAACCGTGACTGCCATCTCAGCGTCAAAATTGCACTGACAATAAATGCTAATCATATCGAATTTGTTATTATTGGTGTACACCATAATTACTGATATAAAATTTGTCTTAGAACTCGACAACGCAACATACAACATACAACAGTGACAATCTGTCAAATTTATTAATAATTGTATACATTGTTTTTCACTAATTATGGCACAGCTGATTGTTACGATTCAATTATATGAATTGTGGTATTTGTAAAATATTAAATATTGACACTATCGGTTAAAATTTCTCTGACATGTTTTATATCGTTGGAATGAGAAAAAAATAATGGAATTAATGGCGTTATGGCCTACTTTGAGATATGTATTTTTCATTTTTGCACAATAGCGTATGTCAAAGCCAACTGCATTTTTCGATTTTTTTGTTACACGTTATTATTCTTATTGTCTTTGCCGTCAACTTTCATTCCTTTAACTTTTTTCGTAAATCCTCAAATAAGGAAGCTATAACCGTTTGTGGTTTTCCTATTTTTCAGGTTTTTGTAATATATCTCATAAAGTAGGCTATGGATTTCAAATTTCTTTTTACTGAAATATAGCTCACAAAAAATGGGATAACTGTTTCTAAAACTTTATTCTTCTACAATAGATATTAAGCGAGATATTTGGTGTGGCCCTCGTAAAATAGACAGTCTGTATGTACCTACTTATGTATTACCCATTATATAGTGTCGTCTTCATGTTGTTTTAATTATATTAAGTTATACTAAGTGGTATAATTGTGGCATCATTTCGTTGGCTGACCCTATATAACTATCATGTTGATTACATATTGAACCTTAATCTAAACCTAAACATATTAGCTAAAATAATATGAAAAGGTTGCATTTTTTCTCAAAATTATAAATATTTTCTTCGGCGTCCTCTAGCACCGAAATTAGCCTGTAGAGGACAGTTACTATTTAATGATTTTGGATCAGAATGACTCGGGCTACAACATATCAGAAATTCATACAATTTGACCGGAAGCTAATATCACCTATAGAAGTGTGAAGTGTCCTTTATAGATTATTTATCATTTAAAAAATTTCTTCTTAAATGTTTAGCCATTGAGCAATTTTTCCTAAGAACCCTGATTCCAGTGGAATAATTATGTAGATACAAACAATTAAGATAAAAATTTTGATATCTAGATGACACCAAAAATCAACAAAGAATAACATTCGGCATACTTATTTTCACAGAAAAGGATATTAAAATGCACTTTAGATAATGGCGCACCGAAATAAAGGAATTGTTAGTAAAATGAATAAATATCTGTGTGAAAGTTCATTCAACCACATTATTAAGCAGACAAAAAATGGAAAACTGATTGACTAAATAATTTATATCCTGGTGCCATTTTATCTTAAGTAAACCATGCAATGAAACTCAACTTAAGATTGGATTAACATGGTTTCACTTACAGAGAGAGAGCTGAAAAGTCTGATTTTAAGGAACTATACGCGTGGCTGAAAGATCTTTTAAATCTTGTTAATCTGCTGTTTTACTTTTTAATATTTACCACATTTTTAACTAATATTACAATTATTCTCCTGTCAAGTTAGACAAGAAGAAGTTGAAACTTCGTAATAATTCTCATAGAGCTGAAAATTGGTACAGACTTTGAATACACAATAATTACAAATGAGATGTAAAAGTCACCACCAATCCCATGTCGGCTAAAAAAGGTACCTCGGGGTAAGATAGGTGAATAATTTTAAATTCATACATATAAGAAATTAGACAAGTTCATTTTAGGATTTTAATTTGTTAGCATAACCAGAATTCAGGTTTTCGAAAGAATGCAAAGTTTTTACACATAGTTTTTCTTTTAATTTTCAAAGATAGTGATTTTTTCTGCTGTTTGCAAAATCCTATGAAAGATACGTTTTAATGACCTTAGTTATTACTCAAACATTTCTCATGTAATAAGGTCCTTGTAACCTGTTCAAGAATAACCAAACAAACAAATAAATAAATAAATATTGAGCTTTTATTATTCTTCTCATTTTCAAATAGATTTACCTCCTCTTACCACCTCTTTAATATCTTGATGAAATCTTTCACCTTGCTCTTCACTCACGTCCCCAAGATTTTCCGGGAAATAGTCCAAATGGGAATGTAAAAAGTGAATTTTTATGCTCATATTGCAACCAAGAATCCTGAATTTCTCCAGCATATTATCAACGATCTCAACATAGTTTGTGTCTTTATAATTCCCTAGAAATGTATGTACAACTTCTTTAAAAGCATTCCATGCATGTTTTTCCTTATCTTCCATTACATTTTCAAATTCACTATCTTTCATCAAGCTCCTAATCTGCGGCCCTACAAAGATTCCCTTCTTTAATTTTGCCTCTGACAGAGCCGTAAATGTGTTACACAAATATTTAAAACAATTTCCTTCTTTGTTTAATGCCTTAACAAATTGTTTCATAAGTCCAAATTTTATGTGAAGTGGTGGAAGTAAAACTTTTTTAGGGTCAATAAGACTTTCGCGAATTACATTTTTGGTTTCAGGTGTTAAAGTCTTCTTTGTGGCCAGTCTCTTTTTATCCAATGCTGTTCTCGGTTCCTGCTATCCCACTCGCACAGGAAACATGGAAATTTAGTAAATCCAGACTGCTGACCCAAGAGAAGGCCTAAAATTTTTAGATTTCCACACAATTCCCAGTTGTGATCTTTATATTGTATTCTTAAAAGTAATTCCTCTAAATTTTCATAGTTTTCCTTTAAATGAACTTAATGGCCGACAGGAACAGAAGCAAAAACATTGCCATTATGTAAAAGAAGATGTTTTTAATATTTTTTCTTTTTTTTGCGAAAAAAAAATTCTGTGGGTGACGGAGCCCAATGATATTTAATTAGTTATTTCTATATAAAAACTGAGCTTAACAAACAAAAATCACGTCATCACAAATTTCATGCAGGCCTGTGTTATCGACTGTTTAAAAAATGTATTTTAAATTTGACTAGAAAGTCGAAGAAAAGTTAAAAGTTTTAAAAAACTTCAACTCTAGCTTTATTCTGAAGGAAGATGGTAATAAACAATAATAAATTGCATAAGTAATTTACAGGTTCCGTTAGCAATCTCGTAATTAACAAAATTAAATAAATTGTGAAATTAAAAAAAAAAGGTGGAAATGTTAAACAGCACAATATAATTATTTAGACATACTTATAAAATATAATTGTTTAAGCAATTTGGAAAACATTAAAATATTAACACAATATAATATGTGTATAATTATTAATAATTTGTGCAAAGACTATCTCAAATAAATAATAATAATAAACGTAAAAAAATACGCTATATTCTACGTTTAACCTCATGGGGTCACTTTGGGGTCCTAGAGAAGGGTATTTTGAGGATTTAATTTAAAAAATAATTATCAATTCTCTGAACAATTCCCATGATTTTTATTTCACGACATTTTAACGATTTTATCGCAAGTTTACGATAAAATGTCTTACCCATAAGAAATATATAAAAAAATCATGATTTAGGGGCACTTGTTAACATCAACCGACTGTCCTCATATTTAGAGGAATTCATTTTATGGGGATTTCAAACTAATCCGAATGGTGAGGCAAAAAAAAATGTTAAACGTATATTTTTCTACTCTAACTTTATCAGGTTTTCTTTCTTGGCAATGGTGTCATCTACATTTCAACTATTATTTTTCTCCGCCGAATAGATTGTTTGATATAAACAGACAGGCAGACCAACAGACACAAACAGTCGCATGTCTGCCTATGTGGCGGAGTCGCCTAATAGTCTCAAACTCGAAAATACTAGGAAAGGAGGAGGGTAGCTTAGGTCCGTTTTCGGCCTATTTTATTTCTGGATTAAAATTTTAAAAAATCATTTTTTTATCGTCCGTCATCAATATTTAGTCTATTTTACCCCAAACGGAATATCCCCCCCCCCACTCACACATAGCTCTTCTACCCCTTTTCAGTATTAAATAACCAGAATCCAGGAACGGTATCGTTTTTTGGCATTTAAAAAGTGTTTAGAACCATTCAGAAGTCATTTTTTTTCAAAGAAGTTCATCTGGACTACCTTCCCCACTAGTCTGTTTCCCCACTACCTACGGCGTTTCCCCACGTCTACTTACCCACACAGCAGACCCTTATCTTATAACTCGATTTTATTAAAAGATAGGAGCGGGTGTAAAAAATCATCTTCTTTGTAATAATAATAAAGAATCCTTGTAGTTCCATTATATAACTGTATGCATATAAAGACGAGTTATAAGATAAGGTTGTGGAAGGGTAAATAGGCGTACTGGCGTGGTGCTTCCTACCCCCCACTCTTTCCTTTATTTTCAGGATAAAAACTAACAAAATTAGGGAATATTAGGATATTTGACATTTTTTGACCAAAATACCTAAATCACTACTAACTTTTTTATTTTAAATAGGTAGCACCTTATACATTTTTATTCTCATGCGATAGAGGATTGAATTGCCTTTACAACGGTTTCTTCAAAATCAAATTCGAATAAGAAATTGATTTGTTTGTAATTATTAATTGAACGTGAATAATTCTCACGTATATCATCATTAATTTATTGAAAATTTTTCAACATATAATAAAAGTCGAAAATTCTTCATATCTGATTCCTTTACGTGTATGGTAGATTGGTTGACCAAAAAAAAAAGTCTCAATAACCGAGGAAGTAGTAGAACAGCAATAGAATTGTATAGAAAATAGAAACTCACAACAGTTCCCTATTGATTCACCATTGAACATACGGAGCAATAAAATAGCAATTAATATAAGAACAAGTAAAGACATTGAAAGTGGAGGCTGCTTGATATAAAATCTTATAATTTTATTAAGCTTTTGGGTTTAATAGCTTTGTGTACAATTATAAATTATAATTAACATGAAACATTGTCGTACACGAACAATTAATCCTTCTTAAGTTATTCTTCACGCTTCGAGTAATTTGTTTCAAAACAGCACTAGTGCATCGTAATTCATAGCATAGCAATAAATTTCTGAAACTTCTCGTTCACTTAAAAGAGTGGGCAGAAGGCACAGTATGTAGATATTAAACATGTTTGTTGATGTATTTTATTACCTTTGCTTACTTATTCATAACACTTGCACACTTCTATGTAGACGTATTATTTTTTTCTCTATTTTTACATTAACAAGTTTGATGTCGAAAATAGTCAATAATCCTAGCAAATAATCCGGTTTCTGACCGTTAAATTGACAAAAGTCTACTGACAAGCCCAGTAAAATAGAAAAAAAAAGTAGGAACTATTTTTCGCAAGATATATTTAAAGGAAGGTTCGTTTCAATGTATAAAAGTTTTCTATCCGCTGCTCGGTTAATGACGCCGTTTTGAACAAATGACGGGGTAAATCATCTTATGTTTTTTCCTGTTTTAAACTGAGGCAGTCTATAGATCTAAATATTCTGTTTGTCATTGGAGGAGCTATATATTAGTCACTAATTAATGACACTTACATTTCTACATATTATGCGTAATGTGGCTCATTAAATGTATATTGAGAACGAATTTGTAGTTTATTTTCATCTAGAGTAAATAATAGTTCATTAATAATATTCATGTTAATATTTGTTTTATATTTAAAATTATTCATGAATGATGGTAAACAAAATCCGATATTTGCTTTGTGTAATAATAATAATAAATAAATCCTCAAATGAATTGTTATTTTTGGTGTGGTACAACCCAAATACAAAAGGATCAACTACGAATAATTTATGCGACCAATATTTTGTTGCATATTAAAGGACATAGAAAGTTAATTCGGTTCATGCATTTCTGAGACATATCATGTAATTAATAATAATATTACACTCATGAATGTAGAAAATTGTTTTATTAAATATTCAAGATGAGCTGCATCGTTCTGCCACACAAAATAAAACCTATCAGGACAAAATGCATTTAATAGGGCCACTTTGTTATTTCAAATGGATATTTTTTCACAGTTGGAAAGTTCATTGTTTCCTCTTTCCGAGAATTCCATATTTGTCATGGAAATTATACAGAGTGAATACTGGCGTTTTATTGAAATGCTAAAAAAATAATTCGCAAAGTAGACTATGAAAATAGAAGACAACATCACTTGTAAACGTCAAATTAGTTTATTAACAATTGCATGTTACTTCAATTGCTAACATTGAAAATGTACAAATGGAATTCAATAGAACAATGTGTCACAGGATATTTATTTTAAACAAATAAGAAATAAACAAAACAATACACATGAGTTACAAAAAATGTTCAAAATGCTGCTCATCAACTTGGATACATTTATTTACTCGCTTTACAAAATTGTCACAACTTCTACTTAACTGTTCGGGGGTAATGTTATTAAAGATATTTCGAATGTTTTCTTCCAGTTGTTCTAAATTTTGTGGCATAGGACTATAACAACTGTGTTTCACATACTCACATATGAACAAATCTGGAACTGTAAGTTCTGGGGATCGAGAGGGCCATGCTGTAAGATCCCCTCCAGAATTTCCAAAGGTGTCATTCAGGAAATCTCTAGTTATCATAGCCTAATGAGACGTAGCACCGTCTTGTTGGAAATAAACTGTCCTCAACAAATTATCGTGTTCAAGTTGCGGATGAACGAAATTTTCTAACATGTCCAAATATGATGAGGCATTGACAATTTTGTTGTTAAAAAGAGGGCTGTACATTTTTTGTTTTGATACCGGACACCAAACAGTAACTCTTGGAGAGAATCTGACAGACTGCTGGAAATTTCTAGGAAAGGCTACAATTATCACAGCCCCACAAAAAACAAAGTTTTAGATCTGGATGACTGACTATGGTATTCCTATATATTTTTCGAAGCTGAATCCGAATCCGAGGTCAAAGAAATTCCTATACTCTTCAATTTTTGTGTAGAGGCAAAAACATCCCTTCGGTAAGGTAAATTTATGAATATAAGTACCTATCCTTATGGAATGAATGGAAACTTTTTATCACTTGTACTCTACTTTATAAATGCCAAGGGCTTCAGCGAGAGGGTTACAATACTGCCGAAGGGGTTGATACACCCTCTGCGCCCCTTCTAAACCCTTCTGGACATAGGACTGAGTCATAAAAGCTTCTAGCTTACAAGTTTTTGCGAATGCAAAGGAAATATGTTACAGAGTAAATGCCTCTCAGGAACCAAGCCTCCAGAATTGTATAAGCTACCTCCTGCTGAATGAGGGACACAGGGGTAGGGGGAGATCTGGGAGAGCATGTGTTCCTTGTTCTTACTGCAGAATGGTCGCAATGCATTAACGAGAATCTTCATCAATTACCTTGACCGCACCCTGTAAAGGGCGAGAACTACCTCCCAGACCTGCAACAAGGGGTAGGAAAACTCTTAGGACCGGTTTGATGCACTTACCTTTTTAATTATGAAAGGGATGACAAACGGGAGTCCATCTCTGTAGATTTTTTTTCACTCCAGCATTCAATGCATAAACCCCATTTAATCTTCAGTCATACTTGTTTCTTCAAAATTCATGTCCACTCAACATATATAGTGAGTGCTGGAGTGAGAAAAAAAATTACAAGATGGATTCCCCTATTGTATTCCCTCTCAGAATTAAAAACTCCAAAGTGCATCTTTCCGGTCCTAAAAGTTTTCCGAACCTTGTCTAGGGGTTTGGGGATAGTTTTCGCCCCTTACAAGGTGCGGTCAGGGCAGTTGAAGGAGATTCTCGTTAATGTTCTGCGACCCTTCTGCAGTAAAAACTAGGAACACATGCTCACCCATATCACCCCCCACCCCTGTCTTCCTCATCCAGCATGGGGTAGTTATACCCTTCTGGAGGCTTGGTTCAGGAGCAGCATTCACCCTCTACCATATTTTCCTTGCATTCTCAAGAGCTTGTAAGCTAGAAGCTTTTATGATGAAGGACGATAGTTAAAATGTCTCCATTTATTCCTTAATGATCGGTACTCATATTAATAAATTTACCTTATTGAATGCATGTTTTTGCCCCTACACAAAAATTGAAGGGTATAAACCTGTAGAGATGCATTCAAACAAAATAAAATATTAACGGTCACCTCCATATATCTTCTGAAGTTACTGACTTTCGTCTATAAAAACAGACACGCCTATAAAAAACAGGAAGATAATCACAAATACTATACAAGAGAAAGGAAAAGTTACCAGATACCAAAACACTCGCACATTTTTTTCGAAAGATCTCCAAAATACGCTGGCATTCACTATTACAATATGCTTTCTGAGGATATAAAAAATGCAACTTCGACTAAACAATTTAGAAATAATCTTGAAAAAAATCTTATAATCAATACAATATATACACTGGACGAATTCAAAGTCGCTGTACAAAACACTTAGGTTATACATTTTCTTACATACTTTTTATCCTGTATTTTATTATTTTTTCTTACAGTGTTTCATTATGATAAAATTATTTATTTAGTGTATTACTATTTTCTGTGTTATTTATCAAATACTAATTCATATGCTATAGTGTATTACAATGTCTTTTATACACACATACTGTAACTTTAATTTATATTGACAATACTCATGCAAAGTATCTTTGTAAACGAGGGCTGATGAAATAAATAAAAAAATAAATATAAGAGTTTTGACCTAGGATTCGTCATCCTGATCAAAAACTTTTTTTTGTGGAGCTGTGTTATGCTTATTCACCTTGCCATTTAAGTGAAATGATTCGTTTTGGAAAATCAGTTTCCTTTAATTGTTGATGAATCAGAATTTCATTCAATGTTAAAACATTTTTCATAACAGTATGAACAGTAGTTTTCGGAATACCTGTTGTGAAAGAATTTTTTCTTATAGAAAAAAAAACATCATTTTGTGTTATTTCCAAAATTTCAATTGCATTGTTAAGCCCATTTTAATTTTTTGAAGTTCTTTGTTTACGGTCAATACAACCCTTTATTCCAAAAGTTTCTATACCATTTTCTAATTGAATTTTCTGTTGGAAGTTCGTTGTTAAAAATAGTTCTAAATCTTATTTGTGTTGTTTTGTAAGATTTGATGTCAGCAAAGAGGATTACACACGTAGCGTTTTCACTTAAAGTAAACATTTTTCTTACAGTAACCCAAGATTTCGAGTTGTAAAGTAGACGTTCACAAGTGATGTTGTCTTTTATTATTAAAATCTACTTTGTGAATCATTATTTTTTTCGCAGCATTTTGATCTTATAAAATCATCACCCTGTAGAATTCTCATGACAAATATGGAATTTTCGGAAAGGGGAAACAATGTGCTTTCCAACTGCGAAAAAATATAAAGGGTGTTCCATTTGAAATAACAAAGTTTCCCTATGCTCGAAAATAGGGTGTCATTTTCGGTTAAACCGGGAGTAAGTAAAAAAAAAGCGGATACTCAGGAAAACTTATCAAATTAGAAGACTGGCGAAAACTCCCAATATCTAATGGGGTATCACAAATTTCAACCTCCTCCAGGACATGTAATTGTACTTCAGATATTAAAAACTTCTTCACTAATGACAACCTCTGTTCCGAATTTTTCACATACTTATTAAAAAATTCTTCACTATTCGACAACTTCTGCTCCAATTTTAACATTACATTTTTGGAACGTTTTATTTGGGTATTAATTTTGATTCAACCATAATATTTTTTTATAATTATGACGAGTAAGTATAATTTAGGTAGATTTTTTCTAATGTTTGCTTTCTTGCTTTTTTACATTATCAAAAGTTACACAAAGCTATTAAAACTGGATTGCCTTGAAAATTTCTAAATTTTTTAGCGTTTTTCTTCTTTCTATGTTGTAGTGTTGTGAATTGTCCAATCACTTTTATCGACACAATATTACACAAAAATTAAAATATAACGAGGTACTATCTGTATCAAGAATACTTTCCTCGTCCACACAGCATGGGGCATGTTGTTTTTTTAGATTTAGTGCACTGTTTTAGAACAAATCTACAACAAAGGGTAAAACAGCATCATTCTAAATCCAGCTATTATCTCTTTTGTAAATTATATAGTTTTAGTGATTCTATAGTTACTCTTTAATCCTGTACATATGTTAATAAACCACAGTATCTTTAAGTTGATAGTATCATATGTACATTTTGTTTAATAACATTATTTAGGGTTGCAAAAGTTTACAGTTAAGGTAAGTGGTAATATTGGTAAAACATTTAATTTGATATCGTTAAACTCTGAATTCAGTAGAGTAAACATTGTATACAATCTAATATTCGCCAAATTATTTATTGAATTGTTCCACATTCTATTGAACACTTTGAAGTTTTTGTAAATAATATTAGTTTTTTTAATTTTATGATGCCAATTTAATTTATTAAATATTCGTCAGTATAAAAGTAATAAAAAGAACTACATTCAACCCACTTGCGTCTAGAATTCGCAATTTCTAGAGTCCAGTTGTTACTTTTACTGGCGGTAATGTCTATAACATAAAGTATCTAGATCATATGTCAATAGTTGGATATTGGGTTCTTATGAAATATATATTAGTAAAATATATCAAATAAATAACAAGAGAAGTTTATGATTCAATTGCAAAGTATACAAATTAAGGGAACATTTTTTTGCAGTTTAAATGATTGATATTTTTTTTATTTATTGATTCGTTTACTTAAAAAACCTCTAATGTTCTCTCTGAAGCTAACATTCTCTTACTATCCAAATTTCAGAACAATCGGACTTTTCTCTATTAAGTTATCGTCCTTTCAGGAAACCTGTTGGACGGACCGACATACGGCCAGACAGACATTTTAAAATTTGTTGAGAATTTGTTCATAACACAACAGCAAAATTTACGGTTCAATAAATGTGCCGACCAAACGGAGTATACCCTTCGTTTTCATATATGTGAGGAGTATATGTTTATTCTTCATATATAACAGTATAGGGAACAAAACTATGGAATAATCACATGTCTACTTCGTAATAATAGCTCAAATATAAGGATTGTAGTTTGAACATGAGATAAAAGTAGCTCACGCTTCTATGAAAACTAATATCAAAAGCAATAAAAGCACTTGGAATATTGAGAAAAATATAAATTGTATTGTTCTTTATGTACATAAAAATAATTGAGTTGAGATGTTGAGTAAAGCAATATTTAACTCTATAAAGAAAACCAAAATTCCCGTCACTGTATTAGTAACATAAGTATCTTGAAGGTGATTATCGGAAGGCCCTCTGATACACGGAAAAAATATATTATTCAAAATAATATTACGACTCTATTTTTGAAAAACTTGCTTATCAGCTAAATTATTAGTCATTCAATGATCATACATTTCCTAATAATGATAATTCTTTTTGTATTATTAAAATATTTGTCCACTATCTTTTCTACTTTTCCACCACCTTCCTCTTCCGCCCGTCGCCTTCCTACTACAATCCCCCACGTTCCCACCATTCTCTTTCACAAGTTCCCACTCCACCGCAGTCCCTCACTTTTTCAGTATTCCCCCTTATATGATTTTACCTTCTCATTACTTTTTCTCCATTTTCGTTCTTTTTCACCTGCTTCCCTTACTATTCTCTTCCTTCTTACCACATTTTAGCGCTAACTTCCCCAACATGCCCACCATGACATAAAGTCACCTATTCTCTAAGTTAGAGACATGTCAACGCATCTACAACCTTCGCTTCATGTGTTCACTATAGATGTTAAAGACGATTAATGAGAGAACACACCTCTGCCTGCCAAACTTTCATTTGTCGTAGTTAGTGTTGCCTCGTTTCACCAAAGTATGGTTTTCTTGACACGACAGACCAGATATTTAAATGATTCCATCTTCAATAATACAGGCCACATATCTAGTAGAATAATGTCCGTCTTCATATTGTAAGGATTGCCATAAGCTTCTTACAAAAAGCTAACGTGGTGCTGCTTCCATAGCCGGCACGATCACCCGATTTGTCTCCGGTCGAATATGTCTGGACTTTGATTTGTAGGACAGTGGCATATGTACCCCATTCCTATAATCTGAACGATCTTAGGCTTCGTACTGAAGTGGTTTGGGGGTGTAAATGAAGCAGAAATCGTACAGATGGGTACTATTTAGATATTTATTGCCTTACCGTGAATGTCTTCCCAGAATATAAAATTTTATCATTTTTTCTTCTCTTTTCTAATTAGCGTGAACTGTAAGCAATTAATGTGTTGTCCCCATATATAAGCGAATTGGCAAGCTTTTCGCAATAATCACTTTATGAAATTTTTTAACAAAACAACAGACATATGCTTAATTTATGTATGGTATAACCAAACCACTGATAATTGGCAACATATTAAGAAACAATATCGGGAACTTTATTAACTTTCCCTTTTTTTTTTTTTGTCTTTTTCAATTTAGTTGCCGCAATATACAATTATTTTTATTTGTATATTCTTATTCGCAATTTGTTCTTATAGTAATTTCCATATTCTCATACACAAAAGGTAATTATCTGAACCCACTATAATATTTGAGGTTTTGGATACCCAGTGTACGGGGCGGGCGATAGTCTAGAATTCACGTACCTAAAAAGATTAGTGACTTACCTACATACATACATTTTTTATTTTTTGGTGCGAGGTCATGTTTTCGATAAAAATAGATACACTAAAATTTTTAGCAACACAATTCGATGTTTGCAATTTCATTTTGTTCCATTTTCATCAGGTTAAATTATTTTTGTAATTAAGTATTTCAAATCTTGCATACCTGTTTGACATTGTGAAACTAACAATTCCCTTTGATGTAGGTTTTTCTTTGATGTTAGAAGATTAGTTTGTGATAAGTGGTTCATTAGCAAATTAGTTATTAGAAACAACATTTTATCATGCGTTACTTAGATAAGCAATCGTTTTAGAAACTGTGATTTACCATTTTGAATGTTATAGATGCTAGTTTGCAAACTTTCATGATACAATGTAACTTTTATGGGTATTGAAAGTTAAGTTAAACTAGTTAAAGATTTTTTAACAGATATTACATCTTTTTATGGAACACCATACGTTCACCATATAGGACTACAATTACACGCCAGAAATGATTTATCGACTTTCCTTTCCCACATCACATATTTTTAGAAAATAACAAAAAAATGCCTAATAAAATATATATATATCTTTTATTAGAATATTTAGAGCTGTGAAGAAGGACAATATTCTCTTGTTTACTTATATGCCGGGTGTTATGTAGGAAAACAAATATACAATTACTTTTAGCTATCTTCATCCAAACTATCCTCTTGCGAAGTAGTGTTCCATAATCCTGTGCTACCCTGTATAATGAAATATGAAGGCAAATGACCAAAATATTTAGTGAAAAGAGAATCAGGACCCGTACACACAGATATCAACACAATAACCATTCTCTGCAATATTACTATCTACCGCATCCGAGACTGGAAAAAAAATTATAAAAGATTGGGAAAAATAAAAGAGACCATATTTGTAAAGTATAAACTATACATAGATATTACTAAAATTTTCCTTTTTTTATCGGTACCTACTCAAAAGAAATTAAATGGGCGTTTCCTAACATACTCTTCTTTAAATTATTTTCACGTACTTCTCTAAACCACCTAAAAATTACTTTCTTCAGTAAATCAACTATAGGAAATTATCGCAAAGACTGAAAACGTTTCCTTTTTTCCTGCCTAGCAGCTTAGTATGTTTAATATAATTTTCTTTTGAATGTAGCTTTGGGGGCGGTCAATTGGAGAAAGTAACTGGTGTTATATGACAATATGACCGCCCCCAAAGCTTTTAGTTTCCAAATGTGAATTTAAAATATTTTTTACATTAGTACATATTTTTAAACAAAATCTTTGTTTAAAAAATATTTTTTTATATACAGTGTGTCCAGCTTTTCATAAATCCACCCTAATATCTCAGTTATTAATAATGCGATTTTCTTCAAATTTGGGTGGTAATTATACGTCGGAAAATTGAATTATTTGGCATAGTAAATATTTTCATTTTTCATTGGCGTGCGGTTTTAGGGGGTAAAATAGGGTAGGTATTTTGGCAAAAGGATATTAGGGCTTATTTTAGACAAATGTTTCTATCATATACCTTTGTACGCCCAACACTGGAATACGGTGGTATTGTCTGGAATCCACAATACAATATTCATATTCTTAATTTGGAACGGGTTCAGAGCAGGCACGTCAAATATCTCTCTCTCAAAGCTGACGGAATTTATCCCCCCAGAGGGACGCCACAACCTAACTTATTAGCTAGATTTAATCTAAATGACTGACTTAGCGACACGTAGAGTCTATTTTACCGTTTTGTTCCTACACAAACTATTAACAGGTCGGATAGACTGCCCGGATATTCTCAGTTCCATACATTTCTATGTTCCATCTTTTCAGACTCGCTCATACGCCCTATTCTACTTAGCTACGCCAAGAACAAATGTATATGTGCTCTAGCTACTTAAGCTGTCAGTTGAACCTTGATATATATATTTTTTTAATCACTTATTTAACGTCGGCCTATTTCCGCTACCAAGGCCAATCATCGACGCCAGGAGACGAGCTACCCCCAACCTGGAAATTTTGCCGAACCTCTTCTCTATCGAAGGGTAGGGATCTTTTACTTGCCTAACATTTAATAGACAAGGGACCGACTGCTTTACATCCCCTCCGAAGGATGGTATATCCACTATGTAACCCCCGCCTAAAGTTACATACCTTCTACGCATGCGCTGATATACAAGCCGTTAGAAGACGGAGCGAGAACGCTGTGTTTCCCTGGAGAGGCTTACCCATCCAAGTACTAACCGCGCCCGATGTTGCTGCATTTGCGTATCGAAATACGAGTATATGCAGACGTCTCTATGCTCGCTCCCTTGATATTTTTAATTGTAGTACTAATAATATAAAGCAATGTATTTTAAATCACTCTTAAGTTACACTTTAGTTCCTACTACATCTGCTCACATTACTTTGCGTTTTCCATTTTTACTCTGTACTGTATACATGCTTATTTGTATATTTCCTGCCCTGTAATTGGATGCACATCTGTCTGGGCAGCTGTATTCATAAAATAAATAAATAAATATATAAAATCATATTTGGATTCAGCATGCCCAAAAATCCCTTAATCCATATACTCCATGATCTCAAAAACGGATTAATGCAAAAACGAAAACTTAATTAATTTCTAAAAAAAGAAATTTACTTTTTTATAACTTTATTTAATTGTTATAACAAACCTAAAAACAACTTTCTTTTATTTCTAGTCTCTTCAACATATCCACCTTCCAATAAAATACACTTTTCAACAACCCTTCTCAACCGTTCAATCACTTTTCTTAAAGTTTGGCGAGTAATTTCTTCACACGCTTGCCTAATCCTACGGCAGTTCTTGTCTGTTACGCGGCCGAGTAGCATACACTAAATTTTTCCAAGTACCCCCATAGAAAAAAGTCACAAGTGGTAATACCAGGCGATCTAGGGGGCCACGGTTCTAAATGGCTATTTCTACCTATCCACTTCATAGGGAAATTTGCATTTAAAAAATTTCTAACTATCAGAGAATTGTGCGCCGGGGCACCATTTAACTGAAGGTATACATTTTCTATCTGTGCTAATAGTAAAATTCAGTTCACAATGGAATCGGAGCAAAATAGTCAATAGTCAAACTTTCTAGATATTAGTATCAAAAAAGATAACAATCAGTTGAAACTTAGCATTTACCGCAAACCTACTACTACAGATACAGTAATACATTATAATTCGCAGCAATCATGGCAAATTAAGATTTCAACCTTTCATAGTCTAATACATAGACTCACGAATTTTCCTTTAGATCAAAGCGATTTTGATAGAGAATTAAACATAATTAAACAAATTGCAAGAAATAACGGATACAACGAGTCACTAATAGATAACATGGTCAAAAACAAACAACCGAAAATGCTTCAAAAAGAATTTTTCACTGTGCCCAACAAACCTACAAAATACAGTTTTATTAATTATGTTCCGAAATATAGTAACAAAATTTCTAGAAAATTAAATAATTTAGGTATCTCTACAATAAGTGTGAACAAAACAAATATAGGAAACATTTTGGTTAATAACTAAGAAAAACTAAATAAAATGGATAAATCTGGTGTATATAAAATTAATTGTAAAGATTGCAATGCTGTCTATATCGGTCAGAGTGGTAGAAGCGTTGTGAACAGGGTAAAAGAACATAAAAAATCTCTCTTAAATAATAATAAAAATACAGGAATGTCAACACACTGTATTGAGAACAATCATTTCATAGATACTGATAACATAAATTTACTTCATTCAGAAAGAAAAGGTAAACGTTTAGATCTGCTAGAGCAACTAGAAATCGAAAAATCTTTCAAGTACAACCCTTGTACCACGAACGACCAACAAAATTTCTTGAATACCCCTATGATAAACAAATTGGTGAGAACTATCCATTGATTTATATAATCAGTTTAGGTTCACTTTAAACATTCCCATAATTAAGGATGTTAAATTAAGTCTTAAATAGATTAGGTCATAAATAGATTAAGACATACTACAAATACTTTTAGGCATAAATTAGAATAAGCACGTCGGAAACTTTAGTATTCACTATGTAATACTCTTGATAAAGCAGTATTTAATTTATAATTAACACACTGTATATAATTTGTTGTTAGACTTGCATAGGGCAGGCATTTTAGAAAATTCGACCCGTCTATTCGTATATCTACGTGAATCTTTGTTGAATTAAAAACAATGATCCACAAAGAAAAATAAACCTGCGAAATCAGTGAAGAATGTACTATGAAATTGCATATAGAAGTTAAGAAACTTCTGAAACACTGTATACAATTAAAAGTTGCGCTGCTTTTATTTCGATGGTATATCCAGACTTATCAATAAATTAGAGTTCGTAATGTCAAGGTGTTCCGAGCGAGGCGAGGATAGAACGAAAAAGAATTATTACACACTGACTTGGTTTATCTAGAAATAAATCTTAAAACGCTCACCATTGTGCTATAGTACTCATCTGGCCGCACAGATGTATGTTTTAATTTGAATAATGCATCTATTCTCTAAGACAATAGCAAATATGAGCATGGGCGTAATGGGAATAAAGTCAGAGGGGTCAGACAAATACAAATAAATTATACCTACACTTGGTTGTCTGCGTGTGTTAACGTTAAGTTATTGAGATAAATTCTCCAGGAAACGTATAAGTAAAACTGCTTGTGAAAGTTATGAATCATGAACGTGTTTTTTCAATGAAATATCAATAGGTGTTGGGTATTTTGAGACAGTTAATTTTGGACCGTAGATAGATGTTTACCTGTTGAACTTTCACCGAAAATATACGTAGACACATATAAAGTATTCTTTAAACCAAGTCCTGATAAGAGTGACTTTTAATGCAATTGAACAATGAAAACTTTCTTTCAATCTGATACAGCGGATACAATATTTAGGACCGTTACTTTCGGTCTTGATTAACTAATGGTTAATTAATCTACCTGCTAATTTAACCGAAATCAATAGCCACGGCTTAAAGTTGATTGCTTACTTTGGGACGTATTTAGCAGCTTAGTTAGTTGATCCAGTTTTTCTTTAGTGGGCATTGTTAATTTTTCGGTTCTTCTTCTTCCGTTGTATTACTTTAAATTTAAATAGTCTAGAGTAGACATACGCTCTAGATACGTTATATTTCTAGTTCATATATTAAAAATAAATGAAAAAAAAATATAAGCATTATTCAGTTTCTGTGGATTGAGGTTGTGGTTGTTTCAATTGTCATTAGTTACTATTTATTATTCATGAAGACTTTTAAATTTCACGTGTTTGGTATTCAGTGTGTTATATGAATTTCTAAATAGTACTGAAATGGAGAAAAAGAAGCGAGTAACGAATTTCACTTCGTGTGAAATTAGTTTGTTTATGAAACCAGAGTTAATGACTATCGAAAGTGAAATAATTGATGGTGCCACTTTGACTTGTACGTAAATTATTTATATTTTCTAAATGTTCATCATCAATGTCGTCAAAAATTTCAGCCAATTCACGTAAATCCGTTTTACAAAGTACGGTAAAAACTGGTTAATATTTAATCAGAAGCTAAGTTTACTTAATGGTGACCGAAAGTAACGGTCCTTATTATAGTGGTACTTAGTAAACATTTTGAGAATCATAACTGTTCATCAACCTTTAATTAATTTTATGGACGAGGCAGCAGTTGCAATATCATAACGCTTGTGGTACCTAATCCCATTCAAAGGCAGTCCTTTCCATTCCAGAGGAAACGTTGAAAAAACCACGGCGCAAAGTATTATAATCATCTTAAATCAAATTATTGGAGATGTTTTTACCGCCATTTAAATCCAAATGCGGTCCTTACACAATATGTCCCAGAACTTCCCCGGTTTCCTTTAAGTGTTGACTTTACATGCAAAATTAGTAAGAAAACTTCCTATAAACATGTGTCCGGAAATGCTGCCCAAAGGAGCTACGGCCCTCTGAAGATGGCATCTAAATAGACGTTGTAACTGATTATATCGGAAATTTTTTGATACTTCCTTCGCGATTTTGTATGGTTAAGGCTTATTTTTGTGCGGTACTAACTAAAACTAATTTTGTGCATAGGCCGTAGATTTCTTAGAAACATTCACGTACACATGTATAAGAAGAATTTTCACTATTTTTGAACGTAGAATGAGCACCTAGGAAACATTCCTATTGATACAAAACCTTTCCACTTTAACGGCTTTCACTCATCGATTAAATATTTTATAGATATTTAACTTTTTTAATTTAGGCTGTCTTCTTAGTTTCCTCATAATGAAACGTCGAAAATTATCTGGTCATGATAAAATAGAAAACGTCTCCTACTGTGTGAAGACGAGATGGACCCATCCTCCACATAACAGGGAACCGAGACCAGTCCAGTTTACAATAAGTCGTCACGAGCAAGGTCGTAGGAGATTGTAGTGTGAACTTACCTCGGGTTTTGGCGAATGAGAAGCTGGGAGAGAGCTTCCTATCTAAAAACAACGAGTCAGACTAAAACTGAAGGGACTTTAACTTCAATAATGAAAGCGGGAACTCAGGACTCAAAGTTTATTCAAATTTTCTGAATTCCAACAATTTTTCAAATGTACTAAAAATATATGACTAACTACTTCGCAGAAAAATGCGGAGAACGACGTGTTATAATTTATTTCCCATATTTTTCCTAATATCAATGATCTAATATAATAGAAAATGTTTTCCTGATGACACACTAACCCTGGTTGATAAGCAAACATCCGCCATTATCGGGCCAACTCGAGCGTTCGTTCGTTAAAAAAGAGGTTTATTACGTCACTGCGCAGGAATTCAAACTTCAAACGTTAATATAAAATACTAAGACGACAAACTAAGACTTTGTCGCTATATTTATCAATTAGAACTTCTAAATTGTTCACCATATTTATTCAAATATCACGGTTATGACACATAACCGTATTAGATGCTGTAAAAGTGTCTACTAAGCATTGTATTTCTTATTGTTGGCTTCTAAAACAGGATCGTGGCAGCGATAATCTCAGATAAACTATTTTGTCCGTATCCTAAATATTTTATAACAGAGGAGAAAGTGCTTTTTTTCATCTAGTATACTATCTCTTTCTTCCAATAATTAATTAGATACTTGCATTGAAAGAAATAGCCACTCCCAAGCACTCTACGCCCATGATATAATAAAAAGCATTGTTTAAATCTTCTACAACACGACAAGAGAGAACAACAAATGTATGTACATCATGTCTCTACTTTCATTTTTTATAATATAGATCATTGATAAAAATAATTCTTGTTTGTGTAACATGTTTTGAAGGACATGTGGATCATTTAATTATTTGGGGTTAGTAACCTTTCGCCTAATGTAGCTAGATATTCATGAAAACTAACTTTTAAGTAACTTGGGTAGTTTTCAGGTGGATTTTTGATTCAGGCGTTTATTTGAACAGTGGTGGGTGTACACTTTTCAGTTGGCATACAACAAAAACAAAATGTTGGGAGGGTTGCCCCGAATAGACAGATTTTTGGATATTCTATGAGCCATGATATATCAAAATATCGGAAAGGTTGTCGGCAGTAGACATATTCTTGAATATCCCATAATGATATGTTCAGGGATTTATCAAAAATCAGTTCCAGCAGTTCTTACCCATTAGGGTCTTAATGCCGCGTAGTTTGATATGAATTCGATCAAAATAAATGATTTGAAGAATATGGCGTCAGCTTTAAGGCAAGGGGACACTTCTCCATTTGTTTAGTGCATATAAGAAAGGCCATAAATGCTGGGCATCAAAATATCAAAGTCAGCACAATTACTACTGACAAGAGTACCACAGAGTCATTCTTCAAATTCTTAAGATTTAAAAGTCGTGTTTTCGGCAGAAACTTAATGTCGTTTCTGGTAAATTGAAAAATCTTACTTTGTTTTACGTCAAGATATGATTATCTTACGCACTGTGGGCGCACTGGCCGTCCTTTGCGACATGGACAGATAAATTTAAAGTACGGCTCTGTTTATCTGTTCCGTGGGTATGTTGTTCCAGTTATGGGTAATTTGCGGAACTATATACATACATATGGTACCAATCTACAAAACATTACTGGAATTATCTGCTAATGAACAAATAATAGAATATATAGAAGCCTATTATCGAAATATCAAGCTGGCTCTCGAAAAGTAAATTCGTGCGACACTACTTCACAAACAACACTATCAAGTTGGAAAATGCCTTAAATGACATTGTGGTAGTTTTTCTAGATTTCCGCAGAGCTTTTGAGACAATAGATAGACAAGTATTACTATTAAAGTTAAAAAATTATTGATTTGAACATAACATTAACAAATAGATGACCAGTTATTTAGAAAATAGGACACAAGTTATCAAATATAGAAATAACACATCCTTACCAAAAAGACAATATTCAGTGTGCCGCAAGGAACCGGTATGGGGCCTAATTTATTTATTCTGTACATAAATGACATTATGAAGCACGTTAAAAAATGCAGCATACAGCTATTTGTCGACGACACATTAATATACTTAATCGGTAATAATGTAAATGCTCGACTGTAAACCTAAGAAACAGTGAGCTTATAGAAATAGAAAAATGGTTGGACATGAATAGCCTTAGCTTAAATACGGATGAAATTAAGTTTATGACAATTAGAAGTAAATAGAGCCGAATAAACACAGTAAATATCCAAGGAGTAACCATTAATGGAACAAAAATTGAGTAAGTTAAGAAAACGCTGTGGCTAGCCTCCCGGTACCGGTATCTGGATAAATCCCGGTAGGCCATTTGAGGTAATGGCCGACCGGTATTTGTAATGAATCCCGGTAGAATTGGTCGATTTTATCGACACGACATGCGTACTGATAAATTGTAAACCTAACCTACAAATGTTAATGTATACCTAGTTACGCATAAAGTTTAATTAATCGCTGTGGCTAGCCTCCCGGTACCGGTATCTGGATAAATCCCGGTAGGCCATTTGAGGTAATGGCCGACCGGTATTTGTAATGAATCCCGGTAGAATTGGTCGATTTTATCGACACGACATGCGTACTGATAAATTGTAAACCTAACCTACAAATGTTAATGTATACCTAGTTACGCATAAAGTTTAATTAATCGCTGTGGCTAGCCTCCCGGTACCGGTATCTGGATAACTAATTTAATAATTGTTCTTTTTGCAAGTGTGAGTGTATAAAGTTAACTAATAATGTTTTTCGTTGGTCAAACATTTAAAACGTTTCAAGAGGTAAATACAGCTATGAGACAATATGAAGGTAAAACATTTTCGAAGTACTGGCAATGACACGCACGGCTTATTGCTTCGGCCAGAATTAAAAAAACCCATTAGAGTGGAAATAAAATACGAAATAAAATACGGTTGTATTCTCGGAGGTCAAAAATTTAGAAAAGCGGGAAAGAATTTAAAAGAGGTAAGAATTTTCAAAAAGGAAAATCCTTCTCCTGCTTGCATTGCATTCCGAGTTTCCCAAAATGGTAAATTTCTAGAAGTTAAGTTGATTAAAGAAGAACACAATCATAAAAGAGGCAAAGTGTTATTTGATTTTTTGCCGCAACAGCGCAAGTTGCCGCAGGATAGTAGGGAAAAAGCAAACGAGTTATTGTTGCTGGATGCAAATAAGAAAAAAGTTAAGGAAATGTTGGAGAAAGATACCGGTTTAAGACTAACTCTAAAAGATTTATCTAATACCGGGATTTATCCAGGCACCGGTACCGGGAGATAGGCCACAGCGTTGCAAATGCCGGTAGGCCATTACGTCATCATGTATACGTCAACATTGTACCGGGATTTATCCTGATACCGGTACCGGGAGGCTAGCCACAGCGTTAAGAAAATCAAGTATTGATGATCATTTAACGTTCTCTGGACATGCTCTTTATATTACCAAAAAAATAGCTTAAAGAGTTAATTTGATGGGACGTATAGGAAAAGATTTTAGTCTATGAACGAAAATAACCATATATAAAACAATTATATTACCATGTTTCAATTTTTGCTCAGCAACACTTTTTCTACTTCTCTAATTTCTTGCGCGCGCGGTAATAGAACAAATGGAATTGCTCGAAAACCAATCAAGCTAAAAAAAATCAAAAAATATAAAACACTCTCTTGTGTTCCCATTTTTGATGGCTATTGATTTTTATTAGTATATAAAAATAACAGTATAATAATGTTATCTCTTGATTTTTGTACATCTAACCCCCCATAAAGCCCATAAAAAATAACTGACTTTAATATAAGTTATAAATGCATTCATTATCTTTTAGTTCAAGGTAGTACTTCAATGCAGAAAAAGTTAGGAATAAAAATATTCACATTTACAAATTTACCAGCATGTTGAAATTAGCCAAAAAAAAATCCAAAAAAGGCTGCATGTTCAATTATTTGATGATTTTTTTATGCATTTTTTTAACTATTAAATGATTAGAAACAATGGATATATGATATATAAACTCAGAAAGAGTTTTTTGAGCTGAATTTTCAAGATATTTGGGTCTTTTTTTTATTTTTAGGAAACTAGGAAACAATAAAAAATTGGTCAAAATTTGGCTAACTTCAACATGCTCGTAATTTGTAAATGTGAATATTTTTATTCCTAACTTTTTCTGCATTGAAGTACTACCTTAAACTAAAAGATAATGCATTTATAACTTATATTAAAGTCAGTTATTTTTTATGGGCCTGTGAATAGTAAAAAGCGCAAAAAATCAAGAGGTAACTAACTATATTATATCGTTATTTTCATATACTAATAGATATCAATAGCCATCAAAAATGGAAACACGAGAATATTTTATATCCCCTTTAAAACCCATTTTCATTTTTCTTCCTAGCTTGCTTGGTTTTCGAGCAATTCAACTTTTTCTACTGGCCACGCGCAAAAAATTTCAAATAAATGAAAATTCGTATGCATTAAAAGTACAAATGTTGCTTTTTTTAGATAGATTTTCTCGAAAATCATGGCATAACTATACAAGAAAATTACAAGAAGTACTTTTATTTGGAATTCAGTCCAGTTTTCTTTTTTGCGATGAGCAATTTTTTCATATCTTCAACGGTTAACGAGTTATCAGTAAAAATAAAGCTTCTTTCACCGAAGGGGTGGTTTTTTGGTGGAGTTGCGCGGCATCCCCAGAACTGATTTTTGTGATTTTGTGATGTATAATCCCGCCAATAACAGTCACTGGAGGAAAATCTCAGATAACATTTTTGTTATGGAAATCTTTATAATTATTGGACTAAATTCCACAATGGGTTTAAACAGTATAATGGACTACCAATTTCTGTAGGAAACTGTGGCAACCACATGTTATTCCAAAATCTTTGTTAAAAATGTTTTATCAAATGTCAGTATTTAATATTTAAGTTTTTACACACGATTAGCTTCAAATTTCATTGATATAACTAACTTCGTTGATATACAATAATGTAAAAAATGTATGAAATCTAGCTTAAGCTATTAATAAAGCATTATTATTATTATTATTAATTAAAAGAGGCGTGTTTCCGTTTATTTCTTATCTTACTCATACCAGAACATACTTTACATGAGAGTAATGATGTTTTATCTTAATCAAGCGTAAAGATATAAAACATGCCCTGGTCTCCCCCCATTTTCGTTCTCTCGGCAGTTGAGTTTTTTATGTGCCTTATTAATGTGGAGTGAAGTATACGACACAGTACGACATTATACGCCATAGCAATTACTAACACGTGCCGTACCAGTAGCAAAGATTAGGGAATTAACAAGATAGGACAGCCGGCCGGCAGAAAATCTTTTATCTTTTAGCAATGGCGCCATTGACCTCGACATTTAAATTGGAGAACTTGCGCAGTTGCCACAATGTGACAGTAATCAGACGGAGAAGGTAACATTAGAAAGAGAGGCTAATAGTGAAAAATGGACAACACTGTCCTGATAGAACGACCGAATTCAGCTGACTGTCGCTAGTCAAGGTCACTAAAAAAACAGGTTGCTTTGTAATATATGTCACATGAAGTATTTCTATGTTTATACAGGGTGTAATCAGTTTCATGTCATTAAAAAAAACTGGTAATGGGGACCGACTAGACAAACAAAAAACCTTTATGACTTTTCCCTCTAGGGGCACTTTGAAAAAAACTGACGAAGGTCAACCTATTTAATATATATTTTTTTTATATTAATGTAGAAAATAATTGAGAACCACTGCTTTTCTTGGTCAATGAACTTGTACTTCCCAATTATACAACTTTTAAATTGTCAGAAAAAAGCGCAAAGGCCTTGGATCATCGACCGCCTTTGATGGACCGCCTCAACCGAACTGAGGAAATTATAAAGAGGTAAATAATTCGTTATCTTTTCCTGCACAACTGCAAGCAAATAATGGCCGTAGAAGTTTAGACAGAGCATTTCTTTACATGTGTGTCTTTTAATTTGGAACAAAATATTGGATTGTTTATAATTTAGAATATTTAAATGTGATTTATTAACGTTTGTAACATAAATGAGTGTCCTGGGTTAAAAGCTTACCACCTATTATACGAAATCTGCATCTGCATCAAAACACAATTCGGTACGTCGAATTAAGGACATACGTACTCCGTTCAACAGTAATCAATAAACTATCAACTAACGTTGTCAATAAAGAAAAATAAAAGAAAAACTTGGTCCAAAATCCAAAACGGAATACAAAAAGAACGAACGAATAAGTTGTGTCTGTACGTAATCAAGAATTTAACGACTTGAACGGTAAAGTCAATAAAATAAATCTTCACTATAAATACACAGCGACCCGAAATTCAAAGATAACAAAAACAACGACGGACGTGTGTACATAACGAAACACCCACAGAAACTAAAATATTGCACAAGGGAGAGTCAAAGTATAGTTTTCTTCAGATCAGATCTACTAAACACTCTTTCATCTTATTTACCGCACCGCTAAAGACCGCCGACATTTTATAGCTATCTGCACAAATATTGAGCATCATAGGCAAAGACACGCGCGACGATCTAAACCTACCTCAATATTCCAGCAGTTCTCAAAAGGTTTTATTGAAAATTTGTGAACTTTTTGTTTATTTTTTCTCCAAAACTGTGAGCTTTAGACCCCATGTTATATACGGGTTTTTTTGTTTGTCTTGTCGTTCCCTACCACCAAATTTTTTTAATGACATGAAACTAATTACACCCTGTATGTAGGGTATTTATTTGGTTAGGATAAAATTGTACATTGAAAGAATAATTTTGAAACTTTTTTCCATAAAATGAGGAAAAAACAGCCACACGCAGCTGTCATCGGGTCTATACGTGACGCAGCACTTGTCGATTTTAATGAGCTAACCTATCTTTTAGTGAGCTTGGTCAACTTCGTTTAATGCGTAACCGAAAATCTCGAAACCGTTTCCGCCGGATGTCGTGTCCCTTTAAATTGGAGTACACAACTGTCTTCGTCTATTTCGTCTTCTCCGTCTGACTGTCCTATCTTGTTAGATCTCTAATCTTTGCCAGTAGTGCGGTATAATGAATTTAAATTGTTATAGATGGCGCAAGAATACACATATGACTCGACACGTTTTTAAAAGGCACACGTTTCTAAGTATTATAAACTTAAATATGATTTTTCATGACCATTTAGTAATTACATACGAATTCATTTTTAAGATCACTTCTGATAATTTTTTTTAAAACGTGGTAGAATATCTGATCTCGTGGGCACCCGGCCGGTATGCGGTATACTCATTTGAATAAAAAATGCGACAAAATTATTTCGTTAAGCAATTTATTGAAATTTCCGTCTCTCATTGAAAGCTATCTGGCAGTTTTAAGTTATCTTCAGGAAAGGCCTTTTTTTAACTATGGTAAAATTCAAACCTAATCGCATAATTAATATGTTCGAATGCTGTTCTCATCACGTTGAATGTTCAGCAAGTCTTAATATCCATGCACATATAAAAATACGAAATTATTGCACCCAAGATGGTATTCAGAGAGAACCAATGATTTCCATATGCCCTATTATAAAATAACAAAGCTGTTTTACCGACACAATATTTAAAAGATGCTGCCGTGTAGTGTTAAAATGAATTTAATTTTCTCATACTCGCCTACAGTATCATTAACATATGCGCGAATAATATGTTAGTTTACAGCAAGGGAAATAATTATACACTCTGATATATGCTTTGGTAAAGAGCTATGGGGTTTGTTTTCTTTATTTAACCAATAATTTTGTATCCTACGTGCTCTGAAATTGGCCTACGCGATCACAACCGTAATTACCCCTTATTATGTTTTCAATATATTCATAATGTACAGTTGAGTGGAAATATATATCTGGATAACATCATCAATTTTAATAATCCTTCAGTTAGGGAGCGTATTGGTTTTTACCTTCCGCATTTGTCTTAAAATTGGATCCACCTACAATCTTGATGAAGTTTTTTCAGTCTTGAACCAATTTAAAAAAATTATTTAGCAAGTTTTAGATAAATTCATGAAAATTACCACGAGTTTGATTTTCAAAAAAGAATTGAATTGTGCCGTGTTACATCGAGGAAAACATATTCCTTTTTCTCACTCGGTTAACAACGCCCTGTGGAGTATTTAGGGAACATGGTTATATTCCAAAGTGCTTCATATTCAAGCCACATCTATTAATAGCATTCATTTTTTTCAAAAAAATAATCGTTAATCCACTTCCGTACAATAAGAGCGTTATACATTGAAGATCCATCTAACTGAAGAAACATGTAGAAGTATAAATTGAGGGGGGCAAGCTCTTCTAGCGAATCTGTAAAAGTGGTCCTAAAGAATTGCAACAGCCCAGCTGCCGTCAAATTTTCCGTTAGAAAAATGGACCGATAAAATTATCACCAATAATTCTACAAAACACGTTTATTTCAGAATATTGTCAAATGACCAATATCTACTATTTTGAGTAGACACGGTGCCATTAGTAGTGAAATTTGCTGCAAATCTACGGTCATTTGAGATTTCTCCTTGAAACCATAAACAGAATTCCAACCTCCTCACCAAGTCTCCCTCTTCCAAGATATGAAGAAACTTTGGTTTAAATGGCTTCATTTTATTTCTTTTGAAACAGTCACGAATTTTATGAATACAAATACCAATATTCGGGACATTTGCCTATGACTCATCTTTGCATTATTTTTATTATTTCTCAAAAAATTTAAGACATTTTCATTATAAACATAATTTCGGTTTCGGTTTACTACTTTTTCATTCACTCTTGTAGAATTAAACATTCGATTTATTTTAAATACTGTCGTGTTAGATATTGAGAGACGATCTGGTTGCCTTCTATTAAATTCTCACTATATCTACTTTTCTGCAATCCTAAGACGATTTTCATCAACACTGATAAAACCTAAATAAATCTAAAAAGCATTTAAATTGTCACTTGGAACATTATGTTTTACTACAGATATCATGATTCAAAAAAAAAGTCATAAATCGTCGGGGATCGCTGAAATGAACAACTCACATACTTACTAGAAGTAACATACTGCATAAAATCAAATATGTACCAATATTATGTAAAGTAAATTTCTAAGTGTGGATATAGACAGCAGCAATCTCCGACGCACTTATGATTTTTTTTTTTTTCGAATATTGATGATATATGTACTATAACGAATAATGTACCTACCCACCTAACTGAAAACTGTTAATTCACGGTCCAACAATAAATTTACAGAAAAAGAAATAGCCAGTGTTTCTAACCATTGAATATAAATTATTTGTTCCATTTTAAAGGTTTATTTTTTATAGACCTTTTTTAATTCCATTTGATAACCAATGTACATTCTGTACAATAAAATAGCACTGGGATTATCACTAATATAAGGCATTATGTGTTCCATTATACTTCATGCTGATTTGCATTTCTATAGCTTGTATAAATTTTTAAAATTGTGGATAATACATAACACTGATTTATATTCCGATTCTGCACAAAGGCAAAACTATTTCCTTTGATGTCAATGAATGTACATGCAAAATATTTATTTTAGATCTTTTTCCCAATTAAATATAAAATACCTTATAAACCGGCGGTTTCAGTCATTTTTATGCATGTGAAGTTAAGTTAAGCGCACAGAGAAATTCGCACAAAAAAATAATGTTTGCAAGATATGACTACACAATTCGGGAAACGAAATATTTTTATATAAAAAGACTGAAATATTTGTAATTTCTATCTACCTTGTTAGTTTTACGACGAGCGTTAAACAAAAAGCACGTCAAGCATATGAAAAAACTGAGCTTAGATTCCGTTATAAGCTGCGGAACTATACGAACGTTGTATCGAAATAGAACATTTGTTTTTAATAACAATATAACATTTTTTTTCAAAACGGTCTGAAATATAGTGGATCCACCTTGCTTATAGTACGGCCAAAAAGTGTAGTCAATAGAGCCAGAGGCGTGCGGATTTACGAATTTCGTAAATTCTCACGTACGCAATTCAAAGAAATAAAAGCACTCGTTACTATTAATATATATATATGTGGCGCCACTGAATGCGCTAGGTTAGCCTCGTGAAGTTCGATCGAATATATAGTAGAACGAGGTGCCGCTTAAGTATTACATAACAGCTACTATCCTTCGACCAGACTGCCGCTCATTTTTTCTCTAGTGTCTACACTTTTCGGCCGTACTATAGGTATTTCTGGGCCTACCGTTAAGGTACCGAAAATGTGTTACAGAACAATGGGATTGTTGTTGACTCCATCCTCTGCAATTTTGGCTTGAAGATGGTCAATGTCGGAATAAGATAGTTGGCAAATATATATATTTTTTTGAAGTTATATTACACCGCCTTGGAGGAAATTTATGAACAACATTAATACTAATTTAATGATCATCAAAAATTGCTTAAAGTTCCATGAATAAAAAATTCAATAATATTTTTCTGTTTATTTTTGTTGACGCTGTAGTTTGCTTAATAATTTTAGTTAAATATTATAATGAACAAGTGGCTCGATATTCCAAGAGAAAAAGATAATATACCATAAATTAAAAAAATAAGTATATGATTTATTCTTCGTGTTCCCAATTTATGATAATTAGATGGTAAGAGTCCACGAGATATTATTTGAATAATATGATATATCCTTAGATTAACTCCATCTCATTCCTTTTTGTAGCATATATCTTAACGACATTTTGATAAAAAGTTTTATTCTACCAAGGCATGTATTACATTAATTTACATATGCAAAGTAACTCTCTATTAGAGGACCCTCCTTAATCAGCCGCTGTCTGCAGATGGCTTAGGCTTAAGCTAGAATCAGCAATATATTTCTTGTCTTATTGTGTGAATATTAAACGTCATTTTGTTTGCTTATGTTTTAAATTGTAACAAAAAATAAACTTGATATAGAAAAAATTATATCTTTCGATTGGGTATTCTAATTCTGAAACCAGTTTTGCAAAATATTTATCGACAATGAAAAATTAGTTCTTGTTGAAATTATAAAAAATCTTGAGATCTTTTGATATCACGATTTATTTTGGAGCAGTGCTGCCAAACTACTTTTGAAAAAGTAGTTGATTGCTAAGTACGGAGTACTTCTTAAAAATGCATTGTAGTTGAAAAATGCGGTACTTACATTTTGATAGAGTAGTTTAACTAGGTGTCTTCAGTTACATTTACAACTACTTTTGTAGGTACACTTTGTTGGCAAAAATTGTGTTTTTTTTATTTTAATCAAAAAACACGTTTTTTTTAATTTAAAACAATTCAATGTGTTTAGACATGGATTTTTAATTGTTGAAAGAAAAACATGTTTTAAACAATAAAAAATATGTTTTTAAACTTAAATTTATACGGGCGCGTCGACCCAATACATTGTTTATTCTATAAGCCATGCCCATATTTCATCATAACAAGACGAGGACGATACTTGACAATGGCTCGGCCAATTCGGTGTAATAAATACGTCAAGTTGTGCAATAGTACAATAATTGTTTGGTGATTGGTTATTGACTACACAGGCACATAAAAAAAAGTCGAGTGGGAGAAGGCAGTCCTAAGTATTCCCATGAAATCTGACCTGCCGAACACGAGCTCGATGACCATTTTGCCCGATTGGCTCTTGCATTCTTTCGAAACTCAAAAAACACCGTAAGAATGCCCGAAAAAATAAAAATGTAGCTAATAATCTGAAAAAATTCAGGAATACATAAGATGGCGATGGAAATCGAATGGCGCAAACCAGACATCCCTGCGATCCTTCGTATTCGAGATAGAGCAGCTCAAAGTCACCGGAAGGAAAAAATTTGTTTTTTTCGCACTCCTCGAGGCTCTATATTGGAAATCAAAAAAGCTATAGAATTATAATTTGCGCCATTCGATTTCTTTCGCCATTCTACGTACCTCTGGATTTTTTTCAAATTTTTAGCTACACTTTAATTTTCTCGGGCATTCTTACGGTGTTTTTTTGAGGTTAGGAAAAATACAAGGTCCAATCGGGCAAAAGGACATCGGATTTGTGTTCAGCAGGTCAAAATGCATGGGAATACATAGGTCTACCTTTCCGTACTCGACTTTTTTTGTGTGTATCTGTGCTATTAATCACTTTAAAATTAACACTTAAGAAAATAAATAATAACAGGTATATCTTCTATACAATAGTAATATGTTTCGTTCGTTGTACTTATACTACTATATTATTATAACTAGTTTTATTGCATTACATAAAAGTTCATATTTTTTTATTTTATTGTTATTTTTTTTTACCTTATCAAATACAACGATGTTCCAAAAATTGTCCATCAAACACACTGGAAAAACGCATTGAAAAAATCATGTTTAAAACAATTGTGTATAAAACAGGTTACTGTGTTTTAAACACTTAAAAAACATTTGTTTAAAACATTTTGTTTTAAAACTGCCAACCCTGACTTACATGTCATGAAATTTCTGTCATGATGAAAGAAATTAGATCACTAGAACTTGGGTACTTAGGACACTGATACCACACATGTTATAACGGAAAAGTCTAATATACTATATAATTTGTAACAACATGCGACAAAATGCTTCTGTACATCAATGTGCAAGTAAAGTGTACCTACACATAAAGCCCCAACAACCTACCCTACCCCTACCCAGAAATAATATCTACAAAAGTAATGAAATGCTCACAGAAACAGATTCTCTGTAAAGAAAAATAGCGCTAAGTACACTGTTCAAAAGAATATCTTTTCTCTCTACAAAAACATGAAATGATAAAATGTGATGTCTCCAAAAATGTTTGAAATCAAGTAAAATCGCCAAGTCCGATTTCTATTTATAAAAAAAAATATGAAAAAAATTCTGTTCAAATACAAAAAAACTTGGCGCGTTTCATTAAGAGGCTAAATGCTGTTTGGATTTACCAGTGCCACTAAATTAATCTTATACAAATGTTCCCATCAAGTTGACAAAACCTCTAACTGCAGTATTATATACGAGATTATACAGGGTTGGGCAAATGTGTGGAAACACCTGATTTCTGGCTAAACTATAAGTGCGATTAAAAAATACCCTTAACAAAAGTTTTTGTAGTATTTTTATTACAATTTTTCATCAATTATAGTGATATAGGGTTTGGTGGGTGTGCGGCTTGTGGTCTTTTAAATATTAAATAAAATAGTAAAGCAAAGACATGGCTGTTTACATTTTAATTATTGTCAACAGGACTATCTGATAAAAAAATATTCGTTTTTTTCTTGCCATGCTTTTTGCAAACTTTCTTTAACCGAACTCAAATCATTCGTATTACTGTCAATTGCAGTCAATACTGTTAGAGAGTTTCGATGTGAAATATTAACATTGTTTTTTAATTATGGCTGAACTAACTGAACGTGAAAGAATTACGTTGTTAATGATGGTTGGTTTTGGAGACAAGCAGAGATCTCTACAAGATGCATGCGATATTTTTAATGTAACATTCCCTGATAGAAATTCTCATATTTCAAAATCAACAGTTTCAAAGGTTGTGCAAAAGTTTCACGAAACGGGAAGTGTTAAAAATCGGCCAAAATCCGGTCGAAGTAAATCGGCTACAAATGAAGATACTTCACTTGATGTTCTTCTTAGCCTACAAGAAGAACCAAAAACTTCAGTACCAAAACTAGCCTTACATCACAATATTAGCGAGAGATCAGTAAGAAGGATATTGTCCAAAAATAAATTTCATCCGTATGAAGTACATTTAGTACAAGAATTAAATAAAGATGATCCTGATAGAAGGATGCAGTTTTGTCAGGAAATGATGGATACAATTGAAATTAATGGTAACTTTTTCAATAATATAGTCTTTTCCGATGAAGCGACATTTTGCCTGAGTGGTTTTGTAAATCGACATAACTGCCGCTACTGGGCTGATCAGAATCCTCATTGGATGGAAGAAAGTCACACCCAATACCCTCAAAAATTAAATGTATGGGCGGGGATAATCAGAGGACACATCATCGGACCATTCATTCCTTCTTAGATAAAATTTAAACTCCAATCTTTATTTACAACTTTTACGCGAGCAAATTATTCCAGTATTAAATCGTTTATATATATTTATTTATAGCAAGATGGAGCTCCGCCTCATTATGGAGTTGACGTGCGTCAATACCTTAATAAAATATTTCCACAGAGATGGTTAGGTCGAAGAGGACATATTGAATGGCCACCGCGATCGCCAGATTTAAGTCCTTTAGACTATTTTCTTTGGGGTCATTTAAAATCCATTGTCTATAGGACCAAGCCTCAGTCGTTAGAAGAGTTGGAAGATCGAATTAGGATGGCTGTTCAAGAAATATCACAGCATGCTATTCAAAACTCTTTAAGAGCTTTCGTTGATCGAATAGGATATTGTCAGGCTGCTGAAGATTTCCAATTTGAACATTTATTATGAATATTTTCTTCGTTTCTCAATATTAAAGTGTTCAATATTTTGTAATAAGAAATTTAATTATCATTAACTAATAAATATTTATTACACTTTATTTTATTATTTTATTTCATATTTAAAAAACCACAAGCCGCACACCCACCAAACCCTATATCACTATAATTGATGAAAAATTGTCTATCTGAAAATGTAAAAATATACAGGGTTATCCATTTAAAAAAAACTGTCGATGACGTCACATCTCGAAAAAATAGGATAGCTGTTGAAAATCAAAGTACAGCACTGAATAGAATAAAAATACTACAAAAACTTTTGTTAAGGGTATTTTTCAATCGCACTTATAGTTTAGCCAGAAATCAAGTGTTTCCACACATTTGCCCAACCCTGTATATTACTTCCGATTATCAACATGTGCAGGATATGCGAAAACATGGAAAGTGAAACGCCCCAAGTTTTTTGTATTTGAAAAAAGAAATGTTCATATATTTTTTTTATAAATAGAAATCGGACTTGGCGTTTTTACTTGATTTCAAACATTTTTGGAGAGATCACATTTTATCATCTCATGTTTTTGTAGAGAGAAAGGATATTATTTTGAACAGCGGTGTACTTGGCGCTATCTTTTTACAGAGAATTTGTTTTTGTGAGCATACAATAGAAAAATTTTTTTTTAAGTATCATTTTTTTATTAATCAATGTATTTCCCAGACCTGGTAAGAAACCTGTTCTGATTTATTAATTTTCCCTGCGTACACTTGGCTGGCAAATGTATCAATCAGAGACAAGGACACACGTTCCCTAACTTTACAAGCACTGCATTTTAAACTAAGATAAACTATAGTTATTTTTATGGCCATCTTACCATATATCTTTGTGTTTTTATCTGTTTTCTCAGTCGTGTACTTAGTTGTGATGTAGTTTTTATGTCCATGGCTTATAGACTATTATTGGCATTTAATTTTCTCATATTTTATTGTCATTTATCTATGCATGTGTAATAATAAAGTTACATTAAAGTATTTTACATTTTTTTCTATATTCTTTGTAATAATTGAAATCTGTGGTTGGAGTTTGTGCCAGCTTTTAACTCATATCCCACCACAGTAAATCAAGTTTATTATTATTACTCTACATATATTACATATTAATTCTCACGCATTTCAATCATTTTCAATCACTCTAAAATTTGGAGAAATGATTCCCACAAAGTTCGAAAATTTAATTTGGCATTTATTTTTGCTTTCGATGCCAATATATCGCAATCAGTTTAACATACGCTGAAACTACAAGGAAACAATTTTGAAATCCATAAAATTACTGCTGGTCGAGGTTAAAATAATTTTTCTACAGCTAATCGATTTGGTGGAAAGTTCCATCATCCCAAAACGGAACTTCAATCGCACTTTCCATCAAACTAGATGTCTTTTAGGAAAGTACATGCGCTTCAAAATCTGTTAACGTTTCATCGTGCATCGCACTGGTTGCGAAATATTGGCATGGAAAGCTAAAGAAACCCAAAGTTAAACAAGTTTTTTTTAAATATCTGTAATTTTTTGGAAAATAACCAAGACATTGTTGATCTGGTGTTAATTTTCTATCATATATACCAAAAATATCTCAGCAACCTACTATTGGACACTGAATGAATACACTGAACTCTAGCCTGAGGCCCAAGTTCTCATCCTGTACTGTGTATTAATTAAGTATCATTTAAGGGGTATATATAGCAGAATAAACATGTACTCCCGCACATGCCTAGTTGATAGTGGTGTGAGATGAACTTTCCTAAAGTATAATCGAAAAGCAATTTCTATGGGAGTTATGGGGGTAAGAAGAGAAACAGAAAAAAAAATCTCCTCGAGAACAAATCAACCAATCTTGGTGAAAAAAAGATGTCATGCGTTTTGATGGTAGAAACTGAAAAAAGAAATTATCAAGTCCATTTATCAAACCGGTGTTTAAAAATATTTTTTCAAAATGTCAAAAACATAATTGTGGGATGAGCTTCAGACACATTCACCATCTTCCCTCAAAAGATATTTAAATACCATCTCTTAAAACATCATCGACTTTCGAGGCGATCGTAATAACAAAATTGAAAATCTTAAGCATATTACTGGATGCCGTGTGGTCATTACTGCTACTACACACCTACCGTTCCAATCAGTATCAATTTTAAAGCAGTTATTCTAATGCATTTAGAATTTAGTTTTTGAAAAAATGTACGAATCGAGATTTTTACCCAAAGTGGAAAGGGAACATGGGTAGAGTTTAAAACCAAAAAGTCGGGACTGTACCTGCTGGCTTCCGGTCGCCATCTTCTAAAACGCAATTGACGTATGTCCGTTCCTATTCGTTTTTTCGGAATATTTATAAGGACTAAAGTTGTACAAAATAATTGCATCTTCCATTTTTAAATTAACTTTTTTTTGTAGGTTTGATATTGTAAAAGTTACAGCTGTTTGAAAACAGTTTTTCTTTATATTGCCCCTCCATTGCATTTCTTGTCGGTGTGTTTGACATTCCTATGATAAAACAACAGTAAATGCTGGGATTATGACTGTCAGTTTTCAATTCGCTCGTGAAAATCTTCTCGTAAGTAAACATGTTATAGTGCAGATAGTTGTATAGTGCTACGAATTGTTGGTCCTTGATGACGAGAAATTCATCGATAAATGTAACCCATAATACTTGTCAGCGTCATTAAAAAAATAAAATATTTCGTTCGCACAGTAGGTACGACTAAAAAGTAGCTTTAATCTTATTACACGCAAATGATTACACAAAAGTGCATAACATGAAATGATTTATAATGTTTATAAATACCTTGTAATTTCAATTTTTATCAACAATTAAAATTATATAAAATTTGGTAATTTTTTATAAAATTACAAGTACAATGACAAGTATTACAGGGTAAATTTATCATTGAATTTCTCGTCATCTAGGACGAAAAATTCTTGGCACTATACAACTATCTTGAACTATAATGAACTATAATGATTACAAACGCAAAATAAAAAATAAAATGTTGTCGATTCCAGGACCAAACCAATCATTTCCGGTGTATTTTGGCGTACCGAATCCGAATTCGGTGTCAGTTTTGCCCCATCACGTCACAATTTTTTCAATCCTCAAACAACAGATAGAAAAATGCAAAAATTGCATATCTTTAACTCTTTCTTGAAAGAAAACAATTGTGACATGTTGGGGCAAAACTGACACCAGATTCGGATTTAGCATGCCAAAATACACCGGAAATGTTTGGTTTGTTCCGTGGAATTGTAGTACTAATGTTCTCTAAGTTTCTGACGTTGGCTGTTGAGTCGAACAAAATCTAATTTAAAAATCTAAGCATTTCTCAATGAAGACGTTTATAATCAGTTTACAAAAGAATTGTATTTGGAAAAGAAGAGAAAATAGTGAGTGTGCTTAAAGCTCATGGCATAAAAGAAATTTTGAAAATTTTCATAATTTTTTAATACCGTCTTTCGACAAATGGACTTGATAATGTGGTTTTGATTTATGACATCAAAACTCAACATTAATTTTTCACCAAAATCGGAAAATCTGTTTTCGATAAAAAATATTCGATTTTTTTTCTAACCCCCTTCTATAATTTCCATAAAATTTGTTTCTCTGGGAAACATCACTATTAACTTATGCTGAAAATTTCGATCGGGTATGTGCAGGGGCAGCATATACATGCTTATTTATCATACTAGACCCTCTGATGTAACAATTGAGATAGGTAAAAACTTTTTTTCATTTTTTTTTATGGCTCACTTATGTAAGATGAAAGGACTTAAACTGTGACCACCCTATAAAGAGGCCTGATGGCAATCCAAACAAACTATGCAATTTGCGAAAGAGTAGCTGATAGATGAACTGTAAACAACGCACCCTCTTATTAATTACCTGCCGGCTAATTTCATACAAAAGCTAATTAATTACGGCTAAGGGAATCTTTAATTTTATAGGAGCTGGCCCACAAACTCTCCAGGAGTTTCGACATGAAAGATGAACAAAACCTTTTGGAAGGCGAAGGTGGGATGAGGCGGCACCAGTCTATGCAGAGGTTGGCGAGAGATGGTATGCCAGAACAAAGGGATCCAGCGAGAGTGGTGCAGGACGAGGAGGGGAACCTTAGGATAACCGTTAAAAAGACTAAACCAATATTAGGAATAGCTATAGAAGGGGGAGCTAATACGAAGCATCCTCTGCCAAGGATAATTAATATAAATGTAAGTGTTGTACTGTGTTCTATGCTTATTCATCGCTTTAGGTTTAATGCAAAGTTCGTTTAATAAGTATTCATTAAATACTGAAAAAATGTAAAATGTAAGGTTTCCATTTACACTTAGGCGTTTATTGAAGGAAACTGATATTTCAGGTCTCAAAACCATATTTTAAAAAATCAACTTAATCGGCTGCCGGACTTTGGAGAGGGGATGAGGGGTTAAGAAGCGATTTCTTGCCAATATCTTGAAAACTAAGAATTTTATCAAATAGTGATAAATATACAACTTCAAACTTACAAAATTATTTTGAATTTGAGACTAGTTCCGTCCAATGTATTTTGTATTTTTAAGGTCACTTTTAGTTGTTAAAAGAATTAAGATATGTATTTGAACATCGATATAAAGTATTTATTAATACGTATATTATAGATGATTGCATGATTTTGGTCTTAAATTCAGCCATTTTGGATCAGCCAAATTTTTATAACCAGATTCATAATCAGCAACCTCGAAAACGTTGTAGCATTTGAAGAGATAATATTTTACAGGTACTTGAAAAGTGATTTCTTTTTATAATTTTGGCGGCTTTTTATACAAAAGATTACTAGTAATTCGATACATTCCTTTGAAGATGTGATAGGACATGACCTAAGGAGTAAATTTAACCCTAATATGCATTATCCAAAACTCAATAGTTTTTGAGATATTTCAATTTTTTCCTTTTTCTCAAAAAAATATATCTTTGTCTTAAAATTTATTTTTCAAATAATCTACTCGACATCTTTTTAACTTTTTAACTGGATTACTTGTACAACACTATGATCATCCACTTAAAATTTTCATTTTAATAATATCCGGAAATATTTCCATTATGAGCAAATTTCAAATAAAAACTTTTATTTTTTTTTTTCTTTAAAATAAGCTATGAATTTTGCCTTTCAGGTTTTTCACAAAATTATCAACGTAACATGCGTACAAATATTTTAAAAACATCCTTATTTCAACAGCTATCTAACAAGATACAAATGTTCAACGTACCCTTGCTAGTTCTAATAAATAATTAGTAAAAATGATGTAGGTGGCATAATTTATTTAATTGCTGCCGACCCTTTTGTTAATGAAAATCGTGCATCATTTCAATCAGTTAGTCCTTGACTTGTTAGCTTCGGCATAAGTGTCATTAATTGACATTACCGTATTCCTTTAGACTAATCACGGGCCGAACACTCTTAATATAATTACAAGACATGAATTTGTTATAACCGAGAAAGTACCGAAATTCACATAAACTTTAAAACTGAAAGAATTTATTATCACCCCACCCTGTGGTTAGATCTTGACCAAAGGAACGCTAACCCAGAAGTCCTATTTTCCCTCACAGAAAACAAGATTTCTCAAATGTGGGCGGTATACCCTGAAATATCTGCCAGTTAAAATCTTACCTACTTTAAACCGTACCCTAATTTGAAATTACCTAACGGACCATGAGATTTGCGAAACATGACTTTATGTGCATCACATGATGCTGTAAAGAATCCCTGCTATTTTGTTATCGCAATTTGCCCTATCTAACATTTATGCCAGTAAGGCCGATGAAAAAACCCTTTGTGCATTACTTTGCTTTTGTATGGGGACAAAAAAATCTACCCTAGTTGGCCTATTTAGTTTTTACTTAGACTATTACATATATTTTCTGGACTCCTCTCTGAATCAACTACTTTAGTCCTGTAAATCTAACTAGACTCTCCGGCGTGAAGAGTTGTCGTACTTAAACATGTGTATTTGACTGGTCTCGTTTCCTCGACTTGAAACGAGACATATTGTTGAACATAAAATAATTGAGAGGATTGTTTATTTCGTTCATGTATCTTATCAACCGACATGACACCCCAACAACTATTTAAGTTAAAGGACCTATTTTCGGGCCCTCGCAAACTAAGAAAAATGAATTTAGATAGTTTGTAGCAGCTAACTTATTGTTTACTGTCTACAGTACTGAGTACAGTTTACAGACAGACGAAGTCTAACGCTGATTCATCATCACTATCTTCATATTGCCGTATGTAATCTATCAGATCTTCGTTGCACAGTTCTGATAATGAAGATTCGCTTGGTGCTTCATCATGCATGCCAGAAATGCCATCGTTTATTATGTAACCGCCCCGTTCTGTTTTTTCCTTTGTAATTTGCGCGGGCGGGCAATGTATGGACATCGGGGACTAAAATTAAAAAGTCGAAAGAAAAAACTTCTCAAAATTTTGATCCCGGCCCGAACCCCCCCTACCCCTCTACGTTCTCCCGCTATACAGTAAAAACTTTGCCGGCCTGTATCTCTAAGTACGATTTTTTTGTGGGACCAGCATCTAAGGAGATACATCGGAAAAACTGCTCTCCCATGGTTTTAATGGACCGTTTCGCCCACCCCTCGCCGACTCCGTCCTGTAAAAACTTGTCAAAATGATGGAGAGGACCTAACTTTATAAGTTGGCAAAAAAATTTGTTTATTCGGAGCAATCACTTTTCGACTATGTTTTTTCTCCAGATCTGCCCGACTAGATGCAGAAAATGCAAATTCCCTAATAAGCATTTTGGGGTGTACTAGTCAAAATTTAATCGCGAGGGTATAACAAATTTCCACAACTTGCATTATTGGGCCGAAGAAAATCCCCATCTAACAAAGGAAACTAGTTTCCAAAGGAATTTTTCCGTTAATGTGTATAGGGCCACAGTTGTTCCCCTAACATTTAAACGGGAAAATCTTTGAAACATTTTTAAGGGATCATCTGCCGGTGATCCTGACAGATGTTCCTCTCGCTATAAGAAGGCGAATGATGTTCCACAACGACGGCTGTCCAGCACATTTTCGGCGGACAGTTACTCAATCAACGTTTCCCTAACCGTTGGATTGGAAGGTCAGGCCCGATACCTTGGCCAGCGCGAAGTCCTGACTTAACACCTCTAGATTATTACTTGTGGGATCATATGAAAGAGATAGTCTATGCAACACCAGTCAATACAATAGAAGACCTTAGACAAAGGATAGTCGACGCTGCCCAACACGTACGGCATAGATTGACAACCAAAGTAACAAGGACGGAAATAAGATGACGCTGCCGTGCATGTATACGGAATAGCGGCTCCATTTTGAGCAAGACATGTAGAAATTAGGTACAAATTTGAAATTAATAAAGTTTTTTTAATGTTTATCCAAAAGTAAGTGTCGTAATACTTCCATCATTTTTACTAATTATGTATTAGAACTATCAAGGGTACGCTGAACATTCATATATTGTTAGATAGCTGTTGAAATAAGGAAGTTTTTAAAATAATTTGTACGCATGTTATGTTGATAATTTTGTGAAAAATCTTAAAGGTAAAATTCATAGCTTATTTGAAGAAAAAAAAATTAAAAGTTTTTATTTGATATTTTCACCTAACGGAAATATTTCCGGATATTTTTTCATTCTAAGTAGATGACCATAGTGTGGGACAAGTAATCCAGTTAAAAAATTAAAAATATGTAAAGTAGATTTTTTGAAAAACAAATTTTAAGACATAAAGATATACTTTTTTGAGAAAAAAGAAAACATTAAAATATCTCAAAAACTATTGAGATTTGGATAATGCATATTAGGGTTAAAATTTACTCCTTAGGTCATGTCCTATCACATCTCCAAAGGAATGTATCGAATTACCAGTAACCCTGTACCTATATACAGGCCCATTTAAAAATTTTATTTCCATATAAATAGCATTGAAACCGAAAATCGGCCATTTTGGCTCTTTGCATCACTACAAAAAATTTGAAAATAATTCAGTCACCCATTCAAAAGTTAGAGTATTCCTATGGGCAGGATCACCTGGTATACAGTTTTTATATAATTTATATCAAGTATTTCTTATTTTGCATATTTGTTAACACGTGTACAAAGTTTCATGTTGGTAGCAATGTTTGTGCTATGATAATAACGCCATGTGACCAGATGGCTAATTTTCCATATATTAATTTGAACCTTGCTCAAGATGCGTCGTTTATCTACCTTTTTGCACGATAAACAAAATAAACAAACTCGCGCAAATTTGTACTCTGGATAATGCTAGTTTCTGAGAAATTATTAAATCCCATATAGCCCAGGTTATCTCTAGAGTTAACTACATTCATTTCAGTCAGTTAAATAAACTAGAGAGAAATTCTGAGACGCTGAATGCTTGTCTTACTTTCAATCTAAAAAAGCCTTTATGTTTATCCCATTGAGATGCACATTCGCTAAGTTCCAGCAAATTTCACTATACAAAATTACTCGGATGGGCATTATTATTTAAATTAGCACCCACCGTCGCATTAAGTGACTGCGCGCCTTCTCCTTTTCTCGGCCAAGTTTAAAGCAACGATTGTAGAAACGTTCACGTTTTATCCGATTTGAATACGGAATTATTTGCACTAGACCTCCCTTTTGCTGGTGCTTGGCGGGTAATTTTATAGCTCGGATTTATATGCACGAGTTGTTTCTTTCATGATCATTAGATGTTTACGAATAATGGTACTTATTCGAGTATACATTTTTCACGTTCTTATTTTATTTTAAATTATTTTGATTTACGATCGTTCATTTTTTACTAACATGAAAGTCACATCGGTGGTTTTTATGTTGAAATAGTAGGATGTAGTGCCACTCCCGAAAAATGTATCTACATCCGCCATCTTAAAAAATGATACCCAAAACATACCTTTCCTCACACAATCATAAAAGTTGTGTAAGTGGATGTTACTACTGCTAGTGGCACGCAAGAAAATTATCTTAGACTTACTGGAAATGATGATTCACTCCATATTTATATGGCACATAAAAAATTCAAAGCTGCCCACCGAGCTCATATAAGAGGAAACCGTGGCATACTTTATTTGTCGGCACTTTGTTAGATAACAAATTAAATGTATAGCTTACACCCCTAATTAGAACGTCATACCTAGGGAAATGATCAACACAGCGGTACTTTGAATTTATCTGTCAATGTCGCGAAGGGCGGGCCACCAATGCATAAGATATTCCTATCTTGACGAAAAACAAAGTAATTTTTTTAATATACCAGAAACTTCATTAAGTTTCTAACGAAAACACGATTTTTAAATCTCTAGTATTATTTTCTTCATTCTAATATGCGAAAATTTTAAGTACGGCTCTGCCGTACTCTTGTCAGCAGTAACAGTGCCGACTTTGATATTTTGATGGCCGGTTTTTATGACATTTTTTACGTGCACTAAAGAAAGGGGGACAACTATATGTAATATACCGTTGCGAACGTGTATTAGTGGCCAGTAAGAAAAAAATATGTATTACAGGGTGGCAATACTAAAAAAATATATATTCTCAATTGAATGAGAAATACGTCTGGATTAGCGTGAATAATGCTTGCGGTTGGAAGGTAGCAAACGTCCTATTGGGTGTATTGGAGAAAAATTGTTTAATGCGTGGACATTTGATTGCATCAGAAGTATTAGAAACTACAGATTTCATCACTATAGAAGTGCACTCAAGTGTACAAGAATTAAGGGGTTACGAATACATAGAAAATAGGGACAAGTTATGATTATTTTTTACCGATGAAACTTATTTCGTAGTTTGAAGAAAACATATCAGATGTAGGTACTTCATGTAAGATGTCTAGCACATGGATTTTATAGAACTGCTGAAACTATTAGAAGGTGCTCCCTTAATGTTAATAAAATTGTTCTTAAAGCACCAGATCATGTATGGCTATTTTAGAAAATTATTCAAAATATGCCAGTATCATGAAGTTTGCTACAGGCAGTATCGTACTATTACTGTTACTTTGATGGTAAAATCAGTTACATCCAGATGGCTTTCTTGCTACTTCACAGGTTCAACAACAATCATTTATGGATCCAAAAAAATTTCAACGAACGTTAAGTCAGAAACATCAAGCCGAGTCAGTGGTTCAGTGTTTATTGAAGTATTAGACTTGAGACCACGAGTGTCTCGTGTATGGATATTTTTAATATGTTACCAAGACCAAGATAGTGTGAAATTAATGAGTTGTCATTTTCAAAATTCTAGACCTCGCTCAAATATTGATCAAATAGGATAAAATTAAGCGCAAAATGTTCGAAAAGGCTAGTACTTTATGAGGTGACTGCTGGTTTCACAATTAAGGTATTATATGCCAATTGACAGCTGACACAATCCCGTGAAAATTTAAATAAAGAAAACCATTGAGAAAACGGACAATATTTCATACCTGGACCATTTTAGAAAAAATAGATTACCATTACACTAGTAATCTGCGACCAAACAACTATAAAACCCTGTACGTTTCATTGATATAAATATTTTTTATTAAAAATAAATCCATTAACTATATATAATTTTTATTTTTTTGACCACATTAGACCAAAATGACCACATTTGGTCCACTTGAACTAAAATAAATATTAAATTCTTAATCAGCGATCCAAAAAACATGCATTTAAGTCAGAAAAATCCGTTAAACAAAAATGTAGATTAAACAAATTTTCAAAATTAATAAAAATATATTTTCGCGGGGTTTTGGCAGCTGTCAATTGTCATATAATACCTTACTTATTAAACCAGCAGTTACCTCAAAAATTATCAGCTTTCTCGAACATTTTGCACCTAATTTCATCCAATTTGATCAAAAATTGATAATGACAACTCGTTAGTTTCACACTGTGAGGCGGTAGCAGTGAGACAACACAGCTTCTGAGTTCCAGCTTCAGCTACGGCAGATGGCAGTGTTGCAAGCAATGGTTGTTCTTATCTGTGTGTGCATGTCCTGGTTGAGTGTTGAGATAGCTATGACTAAACTCCATCAGGAGGTAATATAAATACGACAATAATTATGTTAATAAACGTTAAAGCGTGGGACGCCCAATGAGTATAATTTTTCCAGGTAATCTGAGCACCCCACGCAAATTGTATTGTCACGTGAACCATATACACGTTCCAAATTTCAAGTCAATAAGACACTTCTAAGTGGATGAAAAATTAATTGAAAGATTTGTTTACAACGTTACAAGTCAAAGCTATTACAAGCGTGTTAAAAGTTCGGATGGAAGCTAAGACTAAATTTGATATTTATTAATTATTGCTTTTCTCTTCTTTTGGTTATGCTTATCTTTGCCTACCAAACAATTGTATTATTATAAAATATAATTAAATGCAAATGCAAATTCCTTAGAATGTAAAAGTTTCCTAAACTAGTAACAAAGGAAATAATTATATTACTAGCAAAAGTACTAGTCATTATTTCAATTCCCAGAGAACTTAATGAAGTCCAATTTTTATTATCTTAATCAGGTTAACCATGAATAATATCGCAGAGATACTTGCCTAAAAAAAAGTTCAGTTCATTCTAAGTTTTGAAAGAAGTTACACTGACAAGATATAAACATCGAAACGAGTGTTTGAAGTTTTTAAAGTTTGATATAACTGTTATTTTTGGCGAGTGTCTTTGTTTGAATTATTTTTGGTTTTATTGAACCGGATAGTCTAAATTAAAATAATATATCGTGACAGTCATTCTGTACCTAATGCGCATATTTTCTTTATGCAGATTGCATTATTTCAACAAAAAAAATTCATTACGTCCAAGTGGTTGGGAGATATTCAATGCTAATACAGAATAGAATAGAGCATAGAAAGAGGCTTCAAAAAATGTACTGATATACATAGCATTCCATTTTAAAAAAAATGCACTTGGTCCCGTAATTTCGTCTTAGCTCGCCCTGTATGTTCGAAAATAATTTCCAATTATAGACTTTTTTATCTAGTTTACTTTGCAATTTTTTTTTTAATTTCTAGCTTTCGTAGAAGTCGAGATATCGAGGTCCGACACACTATTGCCCCACCCTGTATAATCTAATAAGTAGATAAATACTTACAGAGTCGGGTACAATTCAAACTGACGTGTGTCATGGCCGCTAAAACGTCTGAACTAAGATTTTATTTAAAGCATAAGAAATACCAGTAGTTCTCAAACAGTTCTCAGCAATGATATCGCTAAATAATTTTAAAAATATATAAAAGATACTATCATAAAATGTTAAGATTATTAATTTAGTAACTTCATAATTTTAGTGGAATTCTGATTATACAGTGTCCATAAAGTTGGCTACATATGGGAAAAAATTGTATTTTTTACATTTCTAAAAAACTCTATTGGGGGTTTGTTTATGCATGACACATGACACATGTCATGCGATCACCGGTTTGGCAGGACTGTAAAAAATAGTTGACGGTGGTACCGAAAAATGGGCCAAATTGTTAAGATATCGAAAAATTTTATGAAGAAAAATTGCATATAGAATACAAGGACTCCATATAGTCGCGTCATTTTAGCATGAAAAATCTGAAAACCTCAAAAAAAAGGTACAGGGTCAATTGCCTTAATTCTTGTTGCAAAGAGTTCAGAAAGGCATTTAAAAAAACAGTGCCTTTTATTTTTTGGCGGAAATGTTTGGTTTCATTTCTTTTCCGATAATTGGCCAATTTAATTAAATTAATTGAAAAATTTGTTATCATACACAATATGACATATAATTAAACGAAAATGGTTACTCGGGGGTTTCTGGGGTCGCTGATCACCAATCTGAAGTCCAATTCGGGAAATTCAAAATGGCGGACCGGAAATCGCGCCATCTTCCAGAATAAGAATGTGAATGGATATCTTGGCCTTGAAAATCTGTACTCGGGAGTTTTCGGGGTCTCTGATTACGAATGCGAAGCCTGATTTGGTAAATTCAAAATGGCGGACCGGAAGTAGAGTCAATTTATCAGGAAAAATTCATATTTTTTCGTTCTTGCGCTGAAAATGAGTACTCAGAGGTTTTTAAGGTCGCTGATTACGGATCAGAGGTGCAATTTACGAAATTCAAAATGGCGGACATGGGAGGAACAGTCAATCTCTTCGGAACACCTCGTATTATTTACTTTTTCGGGCTGAAAGTATGAAAAATAAAAAAGTATTCCCTGAAAAATATACTACTTCCGGTCCGCCATTTTGAATTCTCCCTAACTGGACATCAGATTCGTTATCAGCGATAACGAGAATCTCCGAGTCCCCCCCCCCACGTTCAGCCCAAAAAAGAAAATAATACGAGTTTTCAGGAGAAATAGAGTGTTATTCCGGTCCGACATTTTGTATTTCGTGAATTAGGCCTTTTATTTGTTATCAGAGACCTCAGAAACCCCCGAGTACTCATTTTCAGTCCAAAAGCGAAAAAGATACGAGTTTTTCTTGATTAATGAACTTTACTTCCGGTCCGCCATTTTGAATTTACCAAGTCAGACCTCAGATTCGTAATCGATCAGCAACCTCGAAAACCTCCTAGCACAGATTTTCAAGGCCAAGATATCCATTGTCATTTCTTATGGAAAATGGCCCGATTTCCGGTCCGCCATTTTGAATTCCCTATCGGACTTCAGATTGGTGATCAACGACTTCAAAAACCCCAGAGTAACCATTTTCGTCTAATTCTATGGCATATTGTGTATGATAACAAATTTTTCAATTAATTAAATTAAATTGGCCATTAATATTGTCCAATTATTGGTCCAAAATTTAAACCAAACATTTCCGCTAAAAAATAAAATCTATTTTGAAGCAGATATGAGGAAAATAAGAAAGTGCAAATTTTACCCCTACCATTAATTACTATATGAAAAATCATAAACTCTTGTGTCTATTTCACAAATATTTGACTAGTTTCGACAAAAACTGTATGTATTTTAGTTGAATAAAGGTATTTGCATGTAAAAAAAGAAACGAACCCCCAATATAGTATTTTTTAGAAATCTCAATAATACAAATTTTTCCGATATGTAGCCAACTTTACGACGGACACTGTAGGTATATAGGTTCGGGCACAAATGAAACTGATAACAAAAAATGAATTGCCCAATTCAGTCAATAACAATGAGTAATCAGAAAAAGAAATCAAAGACTAATATTGCTACAGTTCAGCAAGAGACACGGGAAGGTTTGGGCATTTCTTGCCAGGAAAGGATCGGATCGTAGTATTAGTAGGGGAAACGATGTCAGTAAAAATAAAATATTTCATATAACAAAACAAAATCTGAAATCTCTATGAGAATAACGAAAATAAATTATTTTTCTTTTAGCGGTAATAAATAAAAATTCTAGTTGACAAAATAAAAAAAGACACATTTTTGGGGAAAATAGAGTTTTAACAAAACTCGAGGCGCAGTTTAATAAAATAAAAATTATAGAACGAAAATTATTAACTTTTAATAGAGCTTAAATAAAAAAAAAAAGTAGAAGAATGTTGGGATCGATCCCGCACCAACCCCATTTATATTTATTGCATCGAGCATCTTACCGATTGGGCTAGGCTAGCTACTTTATTCTGCTTTAAGATGTGTACTATGTACGTAATAGAAAATTGTAAGACTTAATGGTTTGATATTGTTCGTTTAACGGATGAATATCCACTATTTACCACTAAAAATAACTTAAATATTTCATAGACGATATCATATTTAGAGTGGTGTTAGTTCACGGAAATAAATAATATTCGTCGTCAAATCACACAGTTTGAGAATCGCTGAGCTTATGACTATGTTTCTCACTCCTCAGTGTGTATTTCATATTTCCGTCTCAAAAGAAGTGGGAAAGAATCTTGGTAGACATACATTGACAATGTCTTTAGGCTATGGCTTTAAGTTTGTGTGCAAGAGATAGTGAAAACGTATTTGCAATATTAATTCATACAACGGTCTTTTTAAACTTGACCCGACTCTATCATCTATAAATTTTTGATGTTTCACGAATTATCCAATAAAGTTTCCACTGATAAGAAAGCTTCTCATATCACTTTCGTTGTCTGCCATGGATTAAAGTAAAAAAATTGTAAAATATGTAGCTGTTACAAATGTGTAAAAGCACGTTAGCTCCTGTACTATTACGTACGTCTATCGTATATCGTATATTATTTTCTTTCTCACTAAAAGTCGTGCATACAAGCCAGGACGACGAGGCACTAACAAAATACAAACAATTTCTTAACTTAGCTAAACGTCAACTCTTAGCTTGATACCGTTGTTTATTGGTGAGAAATCTATGCTCCGTGGTACTGCTTAAGTATATTGCACACTTAATACATTACAGAACCACAGTACCCAGCATCTCATCATTAGTATTACCTGCCGGTTTGCATTTTTTCAATTTAAATAGCTTAGCGAACACTGTGTGTTTGTGTGCTCAGAGCAGGATGTTTTGAATTAAATTGTTTTCCAAGAACGTTGCATTACATTATCTTTGTGAAATTTAAATCCGCTTCGAAGGCCAGTTTAGATAAAAAACAGATCTAGTGTCAAGGAAATCAAGTACGTCCCTTTTTGCTTGTCTGTATAACTAAATTGTAAACGTTTTTTTTAATTTAATTTTTAGGGTTCTGTAAGAAAAATTATAATTTCGGTATGTCTGTCTGTATGTCACAGCCCTCCCATTATCTCATGTTTATACCTATTGAGATAAACACAACAGTGAAGAGCGAACCCAAAAATATTTACACTTACCCCGAGTGGGGCGTAGTGGAATAGGTCTATTAAGCCGCAACAGGAAATGTTGGGACCTTCAGTTCCACACTTTGGCCTGAAACATCCTTCCATTTTGGACGGGTTCCCCTTTCTTTGGCTCTCAATACAGGCCCAATTTCTACATCGTTCAATTGTTCTTGTCTGAGCGCTTCATCTGCCCTATCATCCGGCACCTCCACCTTGACAGTGTTGACTGCTCCCGTGGCCTGCAGTTTCTCCTGGTGGTAGTACTTGCACTCTTCCTTGTACCTTCTTCCGGATGAAATATCTGCAATTTTCTGGGTTTTCATTTTATTTTCACATCCTGGTAGTAGTGGACTTCTAGGAATGCTTCGAAGCTGGGAAATCTTTACTTTTCTCGGGGTACCACGTTCCCTATCTGTCACAATATCTCTGGTACCAGCTTCCTCTGATTTTGCCCTTAGCTTCACAGCGTCTCCGGCCTTCACTCTCTCCAATCTCCCCCGTGGACATTCAAGCTGGATATGTCCTAGTTCTCCGCACCTGCAACGTTTCATACGCTGTCCACTTGGCCTTCTATGTCTTTCTGGAGTATCCAATTTAGCCATTATTTGAGTAAGCATTTCCTCCATCTTGGTCAACCTAGGGTCCCGGTTCCTCTTTACTGGCGGCTGCGATTCTTCGATACTCACAGCTTGGACTCGGGGTATCCTGAAGAACAGCTTCCACCTCGAGTGCATGCACCAACGCTTCACTGCTGTTCTTGTATCGAGATAACCTGAGGACTCGCCTGATCTCATCGTCCTGTATACCATCCAGAAATGCCTCTACTGTCAGTTGGTCTTGAAATTCTTTCGGTACATTGGGGTAAGCCTGGTGAACCAGGCTCCACACGGCAGTTTCGAACTCTTGCAAGCTTTCCCCAGCCTCTTGAACACGTAATTTCAGCTGGGTCTGGTACACCTGGGTAAGATGTTGTTCACTATATCGTAAGTCCAGGGTAGCTTCTAAAACTTTAAAATCCTGTTGTTGCTCTACTGGGATTGTCTGGAGTATTTCCAATGCTTGGCCCCTTAATGCCACGATTAACGCCATAGCCTTCACTTCGTTACTCCAGTTGTTTGCACTCGCTGCTGACTCAAACTGCCTCTTGTAAATGGTCCATGAACTTTGGCCATCAAAGGAGGGAGGTTCGAACAGCTCATCTAATAATACCACTTGCTGACTTCCTCTATCCCTCAACTGTCGCTTAAGCAGGTCTATTTCCTCTTTGACTTCTTCTTCAAACTTGTTTACTTTCTTTTTGCTCGATGCCTTCTTTCTAGCTCTTCCAACACTTTCTGGAATTGTGCAAATAAATCCTGTATTTGCTTTTCGGTTGCCATACTTCTGGTTGTTATAGGCATATGACTACGTTGAAATCAAATAAATTTAACAATGACGTCACTATCGGTAATGGGACTGTCCATAAAAACCTCAAAATGGCACAAAAAAGTCTTATCTAGAGTCTTTTTCACTTAACCAGTAATGTCCAAATAAAATGTTGCAATAATGTCTCAAAAAAATGCACTTAACATTATTTTCCTGTTCGAAAATAACCCTCGAACAATGTCCAGTAAATTAGTCCTTCCTGCGTTAGCAGTAACTCCAAGAATACTATCCCAGTTTTCTCAACACTTCCGAAAAATCCTCGTGTTAAAATTCCGCGTCTGACACCAGTGTTGCGTATTTTCACCTCTTAGGAAACAGCCTGTATGAGTTCTAAAATAATTTCAACAAGAGATAAACCACTAACACTCTATTTATTAATTTACTATATAATGACTATACAATACTTCAAAATAACCTTTACTCTTTGTTTACCTGATATTTAATCTCACTTTTTACCGAACGTCACTTTTATAGAACTTCTTCCTCTGCGCCGGTAATCGCGCCCCATATATACTCTGAAATTGCCTCCAGATCAATCAAGAATCTTCTCTCACCACACTCCAGAAAAAGTCTACCTCCTTCTACAAGTTTTCAGTCACTCACTATTAGGCACAGGCGCATCATCTCCAGTTTCAAGGGGGTGCAATACATAACATTACCTTCGTTTTGTTGCAAAACTCGCAAATCGAACAGTCAATAATTGACCTCCAGTACTTCTAACGCGTTCTTTCGTATTTTCCCATGTAGTTAGCTAATATTTATGGGGATATGTTGACGAAAAAGTTTACAAAAATTTGAAAACTTTTCATTAAACATTTTTTTAAATCACAGAGATATGTTACCTCCAAAAAAAGTTGTGACATGCGTTATAAAACACAATGCTCACAAAAATCTGAAAAAATTTGAATTTCAAATAACAATCAATAACTCTAATGTATTATTATTATCAACAAAATTTAATTCCCTTTTCCGATCTAAAACAGTTTTTTATAAAAATGAATCAATTCTGATTGATAATACGACCACCTGCATTGTCGCAAGATAATATAAAATACAAAACTGCAAAATAAATAAGTGGCTTAACAATGGCAGGAATTACAAAGCTTCCAGTATAAGTTTTCAGTATATAGATCTATAGTAAGCGATCGGTGGTCGAAGCCATGATATGCAGGCCTTTTTCGTTTTTTCATCTGTCCCAGACGTGCATTTTATAACTCACCTTACCTAGTGAATCAATTAATAGAACAATAGGAAACGAGAATATGTCTTTAGCAACGACGTTTTTGTTTGTTAAGTATACTAAGATATTTTTATGGTGTTTGGCTGTTGCAGAAAAAATTACTGCAAATTTGAGACCCAAACATCAATTACAATATTTCACTAATTACGATACGATAACTTCAGGCTATTTTAGACAAAAAGAATGACTAATAAACAAATTACTCTAAGAAAGTTAAAAAGATGTTCGAATTTTAAAAAATAAAAATTTTATTGCTATATACTCACTCATTCAGCTTATTAGCTATTAGGCCTCTTACAAAACATCAAACAACAAACAAAAATAACATTCACAAAATCTACGGTAGTCCATAAAAAAATTTAGGTTTCTCGGATGTTAGTAAGAATCGAACCCTTTCCATCGTTGCTCCTTGTTGTTTTCAGTTTATTCAGTTTCGCTTGCCTGTAACCATGAAATTTCTTTATGACATCTGCGATCCCAACCTCCAATATCTCCACTCCACTATTAAAGAGTTATCAAAATAAAATTGTGTTTTACTGTGTGTATGAAGATTAAACTTCTTAAAAAATGTTTGGACATCAGCCACCACCGTTAACATCTCGGGGCAGACGATTTCAAATGTTGTATTATTAAAATTCTATGAGCAATTATGTCCATGTACTTACCAGAGTGCAAATATAGTAACAAGATGTTACCGTTTAGAGAGACTTGGATGAGATGTGGAAGTAATAATTCCTTAGGCAGCGGTTTTTTACTGGACAAGTTGCTTGAAAGTAATTGTTTATATGATATAAATGATCAAATTGAAAAAAAGGTCAGTAAAGGCCAAAAAAGCGCTGCCTAAGGAATCACTACTTCCACATCCAGATTAACCATTCAAGTATCTTTAAAGGAAAATTTCTAACTATATTTGCACTCTAGTATGTGGAAATAATTGGTCACAGAATCTTAATAATATGTTTGAGGCAGATGTCATAAAGAAATTGGCTTATATATATTCGCATATACGCCAAATGTGAAGTTTTTAGACTCTTATTAGCTTGCCTTATTTATTTGCCCTTGTTTTTCCCTATTTACTTCCCCATCCCCTCAACGGAATCATGTCAATCAATGTCAGTACAATACATACGTGTACTAAATTTCAAGGGAATATATCAATTTTATTTCATCGACCCCTTTAATAATGGAGTGAAGGTGGTGAGGGGGGTTGAAAAATATAATAAAGAAATCTGAGGTCTTGGCTTCTAGTATATATACAATCCCAAGCTTCTGTTCTCTTACTAGCTTGCTTTACTTATTTATCCCTATTTACCCTTACTTACCGCCCACCCCTTTAACGGAATCATCTCAAAATATAATCGAAATGTCGTTACAATACATACGTGTACCAAATTTTAATTGAATATCTAATTTTTATTTTTCCATTTTTTTAATAATGGAGTGGGGTGGTGGAGGGGTTGAAAAATGCTTTATAAAATCGGATTCCTTTGCTTCTAGTATACACACCAAAGTTTATCAATTTGCTTTATTAATTTTCTCCCATTTAACCCTTCAACGGATTCATCTCAAAATATAATCTAGTTTCATATGTCATTATAATACATACGTGTTCCAAATTCCAAATAATTGAGTGGGAGTGTTGGGGGCAGGGTTGACAAATATTATAAACAAAGAGGCCTTGGTTCCTAGCATATATACCAAATCCCAAATTTATGTACTCTTATCAACTTGCTTTACTTTTATTTTCCCTTGCACACAAAAGAGTTATTAAGCCTAATGAAACATATTTTTTGTAGGATTTTGTAAACAGCAGAATCCTATAAAGAATATGTTTAAACAAATAATTATTCACTTTTAAACATTTTAAACCTATTTCGACCAAAGAAAAAATTATTTACGATAACTATCCTTCCACTTCCCTACGTGGATGTGGAAGTAAAATTCCATCAAAGCATTTGGTACTAATTAACGGCAAAACTATTAACTTATTCAAATCTTAAAATGGAAAATTAATTATTTTATGACAAGCATGTCAGTATTTAGAATATTTTTGTAATCACTGACGGCAGAAGATGAGCTACTCCCAAACTGGAAACTATGCCTAACCTATTCTCTGTCAATGGATCGGGATTTTTTAATTGCCTAACATTTAATAGACAAAGGACCATCTGCTTTAAATCCCCTCCTAACAAGGGAACTATCCAATCCCCACCTAAATTTGCATATCTTCTACATATAGGCTGATATACAAGCCGATAGAACGTGAAGCGAGATATTTCCCTGAAGAGAGTCACCCATCCAAGTACTAACCGCACTCTGAGTTGCTTAACATTTCGTATCGAAATACAAATCAAATCAAAATCAAAACAAATTTATTTTAAATTCATAATACATAGTTAATTGTCCTCGAAGAAGAGGATAGAGAAAGATCGGAAATTGTGTTGTGAGTTTTTACAGTTGGATGGAGAAAGAGGGTGTGGCTAGATATGTTGCCGAAAAATGGGCAACGCCTGGTATGGTAATTTGTGTTTGATGCGAAAAGGTGCATTATGCTCTCTGATTTGTGTGATGTTGTTTGTTAGTGGGCTATTACCAAGTTTAAATTGATAGAATATTTCCGATGTAACTTTGATGTAGTCCACTAGTGGCGTTATGTCGTGGCAACGTCCATAAAGGTCTCTTAAGGAGATGTATCGTGAAGAATTTGAAATGAGGCGCATAAATTTATGTTCCAGAACTCTCAGTTTATTCATTGTCGTGTCCGGTATGCTGCACCATACCGGAGCCGCATATGTTAGGGCCGGTCTCACAATAACAGTGTAAATTAATTTTTTATTCTACGCTCGCTAGCATTTAGAAAATAACCTACATTATTTTATTTCCCTTTAGTTTAGTTTTGATTATTCCTAACTACAAGTTTCTGTTCCAGGAAAATGGTGCTGCATTTTATGCCGGCGGCTTGGAAGTAGGTCAGTTGATCCTTCAGGTAGATGGTACTCGAGTCGAAGGACTACAACACCAAGACGTCGCCCGCCTTATCGCAGAATCTTTCGCGAGGAGAGATCGAGAAGAAATAGAGTTCCTGGTCGTCGAGGCGAAAAAGAGCAATATGGAGCCGAAACCGACGGCTCTCATATTCCTGGAAGCCTAACATTTGCTTAGCCTCCCCCCTAGCGACCCTCCGGGGCCGAGTCATGCCATCGACTGAACTCTACAACTACTACATATCATGTATCATAAAGCATGATTTGGACGCATTGGTGGATGCTAAACAAATGACTGAGGATGGCGCACGAAACGTCCAAATGATGCTGTAGCTGTGGTAGGAGCGGAATTGTTTCTATATACTATAATAACATAATGATTCATATTCTTGCTGTCTTGTTTTACAATTTTTCTTGTTAGTGCACTGAACTGAATTTGAGATAGGTTCCTTGTCAAATGTTTTAAAAATAAATTTCCTTATTTTAATAAAACACTGGTTTTAAATATTTAAAATCTATATTCTTAGAATTCTCTACGTGTTTCGGCTTGTTGAGCATTTACAAAGAGCATTACAAAATGAATATTAGAGTTATAGAGCAATTGTCCTAATATTTATATCCAAGTTAAACTTTGGTGTAAATATTATACCTTAGCAAAACTTAGGTATAAACATTAGGACGCTTTATGCCTTATAACTTTAGTGTTCAATTTGTAATGCTCTAGACAAAGGCCTAACAAGAGAAACATGTAGAATAGTCTAAATATGTAGATTTGGAACATTTAAAAGCAACGTTTTCTTGAAATGAGAAAAATAATTATTTGTAATTGATGTAATTCAAATAAGCATTAGCTGAGGCATTCTACATGTATCATTCGATAATCAGTTTTCGAGGACTAGTAATGGTAACAATCGTAAATGCAGTTTTTCATTTTACCAAGATAAAAAGCAATTACGATAGACATAAACATAAAATTTGCTTAGTGCAGTTTTGTGATACTATCATATTTATATTATTGGAAGAATTTTGAGGGGAGACCTTTAAAATTTGATTAAACATTATAGCTAGGCGAATATTTTGGAAACTCAACGTTACAAGTATGTTCTATAAGTGAATTCTATCGAACATAAATCACGACAAGATAGGCTCTTGATATATGACAGCCTGCCAGTTTGGCCATAATCAAAGTTAAAAAATAAAGAAACGATGCCCTCGTTCCAAAATCGCCAAACTATACGGAACGTCAGTAAGTACATCCAGAAAGATCAAAATTGAAAAAAAAATACTTATAGTAGGGTTCTCATTTTAATACATAAACATAAGCTACCTTAACAACAGAATGACCTGAATGTTATGATTGTTGCCAAAAGTACCACATACCCTTAAATATACAACAATTTAACATTGCAATGATGATTTTAAAGTTCTAAGATAATGTATAAGATAAAGAATCAATCATTCTTTTAATTAGGAACCTTTTCCCTCTCTGGCTTATTACACTGGCATTTTAGTAACAATTTTCTGTCTTCAAAATTTTTAATTTATGAATTTTAGACATAAGAAGTGCACATAGCTTGACCTATTCGACGGGAGGTGCCCCGCCATCAATATATTTTGTAAAATATCATCATTATAAACGTTATCATCTATAAAACGATAAAAATAATTCATAGAGGCATAAAACGATGACGTTCTGGACTCTTACAGTAAGAGAAAAATGAGTCGGAAATATCTCACCTAATATTCCATTTAAAAATCCTGAAAAATAATGTAATGTGAAATTTCAAATAAAATATTTCCGCTTTTTTCTTAGGACTTAAACGTCTACTTTTACCTCGACAGTAACTTAAAATTACTTTATCACATACATGATACAAGACACACGATATTTTCATTTTTCTCAACTATTGAGCTTCCTGGTATATTAGTCAAAATATTTGTAAATTTTTGTAGCTATTTCTTTTAACATCAGCGGTGGTTAGCCTGTGGGGCTTAATCTCTGAACGTGCTTAATGAGGTGAGTTCAAACCCCCATGTTCTGTGAAATTACTTTTAATTATAAACTATCCAGAATTATTTGTTCAGATTCCATTACGAACTGTAGAACCTCATCTTCTTTACTGAAACAAATTTAGATCAGTAGATTTATGAGGGTTATTTAGATATTCTGGTTTACAACTTTACAATAATGTAAGACTATTACCAATAACAATTTTTAAATTCTTACGACTGGAGCCATTACAAACCATTAAAAAATCAATCAATCAATACCTAACATAAAAAAATATGTTAAGCCACTGGCTTCGGATGGCTTACCAACAACTTGTTCAGACGACACCGTCAGCTAAATCACATTATTACAACGCCTCTACTATGGTTATTTAACAATGTTTCAGTTATTTTACGTAAAATGTACGAGGAAATATATAGTTGCTTGATTAAAGACTGCGTGTCTCATATAATGCTTATATGATTAATCATTACCACACTATAATACATTATACTATATTGGTTACTTTCTATTTATTAAATCATTGTTGGTGGTAACTTTCACACTTCCTTAGGGATTAATATTTCATCGTAAAACTCTCTTGTACCATTGAATTCTGAATTTGTATGACAATTATTCCTTTCCATATTCAGGTAAGTGTTATGTGCTGTATATAGAAACAATTTTTTGTAGACTCAATATAATATGCATTAAAACCATTGTAATAAAACATCGTCTCCATTAATAATTGTTAATTGTTGTGTACAGCTTTAGTAAATGCGCTTTCATCGTAAGCCATAAATGGTTGTGCATATTATAAATGTCGTATTTTAAATATATACTAAATCTTTTATTGCAGTGTTCATGGGAACTGGAACAATCTTTTATATACAGGAAAAGTGATCTAACGGTCCACTTCAGTTCAGATAAGCAACTTTATAAATATTAGAGTTCGACTTTATCAATTTTTTCCAATGCAAAGTCACAAACGTACATTGGCATATAGAAATAGTGACCGACTAACACTAGTGGAATCTTAGAAATTTGCATACGATGCTATCAAAAATGATTGACTGGATAAAATCGCCAAACACGAGACAAAATTCGCTATAATTATTCTATCTACGTTCTCCATGTCAATTGATTTTCTCATTATAAATGTCGTTTCGTAACGTTTTTAAAAATTTGGTATTACAGCATTGGCAAACAGCAAACAGTCCTTATATGGAGCTCAAATATACTTATTTATTATACATATTTCGTGCCGTTTACTTCTGGGTCCAGACTGACCACTTGAATGTTAGAACTGAATATTTAATGTAATACTGATTGTAAATATTGAATCGAATTCTTCTGAAATATGCAGAATAAATAAGTAAAAGTCGTCTTACTTTTTTATTTCTGAGTGGTTTATTACAAGCAATTGAGCTGCCCGAACTTTATAGTAGGTATGCTTGTATGTATAAGACAGATACAATTGAGAGTTCTAAGATTCCACTATTACATGAATATATGTATGTAGATCAAACGCCAGAGACAAATAGAAGACAAAACGTGTCAGTGTTTTTTTTTTCTAATCACTAAATTGGTAAATAAAAATTTCTTCTGCTAATTTTTTAACAACCACAAAACTTTAGTAAAAAACAGGCTTTCTCGCAATAAATTTTTTTCTTTAAAATATAGAAAACAAAATGTTTTAGTTAAAAATTGTAGTTCAAATCTGATGTCAAACTATTGAAATCTATATTCAAAATAGAAAAAACAATGAAATCAACTTGCTGTTTTGAACTGAAAATTAATTTTTTTCAAAAAAATAAGTAGTTTAATTGAAAATGTAAGTAATTAGTGCTAGAGATGATGTAGACCGATTTTAAAAATATTATTTTTTAATCGATTTCCTCTCAAAAAAGTGAAAATCTGGAAAATCGGTACCTATAACATCGACGAAATAGTTTTGGAATCGATCACCATTGTAGACGTTCTTAGACTCAAATTGTAAGTTTTTATTTTTATCTTCATAATCTGGAAAGGAATTTATTATTTTTTACCCTTTTTTACTTCTAAAATTTTCGAACATTTTTAGGTAGTCGTTCTAAAATTCATAATTTTTCGAAACTCATGTTATCTTCCAACAGTTTAGTAAATCTCCTTGATACAAATATTTCAAGCTTTGGATTTTTAAAATCCAATCAGTAGAACCCGAGATGGATATTTTTTAAGAAATAACGAGATGCCATTTAAGTCTTTGACCATTTGCGTACTGAAGGGAAATTTTTTAATTTCTCTTTCACTTTCACAAGTTAAAAAAGTTTACGTCTGTAAATTCTCACATTTTAACGACAAAGCCTTAGAAAAAAATATATTTTCTACACTTATTAAAATGTGAAGTTATATTAACATATTTTGTTAACAAATTTGTAATAATTACACGGTAAAAAATTGAGACCAAATTATTGTTCCAGCGAGTTAAACGAAAAAATAATTGTTTTCTTATTTTTATTTTTATTATTGTTATTACGTATCCAATAGCTGCCGAGAACGAGAGAGATGGTCCGCAAAAACTGTGCTAAATAATTATTTATAATAATTGAACTATTCAATGGATCATTATGAAATTCATAGGGTTCTATTCTGATAGACGAAGCGATAAAATAAAATCAAGTGAATCCGTTAAAGTTTGCTATCTGTAGGGTCTTTCCATGCGTATATACCAATTGAGGGAGACGTGTAATAATTTTTGATTACAAAGTGGAAAAACATTTTTCTTCGGATTATGAAAGTAGATACCGAAACCTACAATTTGAGCCTAAGATCTACATTGACGCTGATCCCAAAAGCTATAGGAATTTTCCGGATATTCACTCCTTTGAGGTGAGGTTGCGCAAAATATAATATTTTCAAAATCCATCCACATCATCTTCTTGAGAACACTTTTAGCGATTAGCTTCATTGCTGATTTTTCCTCCGAAAAAACGGGATAACCATTTTATTTTCATTATAACTCCGTAAGTTTTTATGCTAACGACTTTTACAAAAAGCTCATTTTAAAGATATATCATAGATACTGATATATATCATAGATACTGATAACATAAATTTACTTCATTCAGAAAGAAAAGGTAAACGTTTAGATCTGCTAGAACAACTAGAAATCAAAAAATCTTTCAAGTACAACCCTTGTACCACAAATGACCAGCAGAATTTCCTAAACACCCCTATAATAAACCAATTGTTAAGAAATATCCTTTGATTTATATAATCAGCTTAGGTCCACTTCAAACATTCAAATAATTAAAGATGTTAAATTAAAACTTAAATAGCTTAAGTCATAAATAGATTAAGACATAAATACTTTTAGGTATAAATTGAATATGCACATCGGAAACTTTAGTATTCACTATGTAATACTCTTGATAAAGGCCTAGTAAGCCGAAACATATGTAGAGTATTTATAATATATTGATTGATTCATCTAAAAGCAGTGTTTAATTTATTAACGATTATAATCTCATTTTAAAGGTCTTTAAAACGGGGACAAGTTTCCCTCCAAGAATTCGTTGTTTTTCCATTATTTAACGTTGAAAGGTTTGAATTCAGTTTTCGATGAACAGTCACCTTCAACGAGCCATAACTCAGTTCGTATTGCATCTACAGAAATAAAGACAAAACGATAGATTTGCTATTCTATAAGCTTCATTTTTGCTCCTGGTGATTTTTTTGATAAAACGTAAGGTTTTCGAGTTAATCGTGAAAAATTGCTCTAAAACATGCATTTTTTATATGGAAAATCAACATTTTCAATTGCAAATAACTCGAAAAATATTGATTTATCAAAAAAACTTCATAGAACATTTTTTACTTAGAATTCATCCCCCTATCGATTTCTGCGTATCGATTTTGCGTATACTAATTTCCACCCCCGAGAAGGGGTGGCAACTACCCCCGGGAGGATGCGCACATCAGTCCTATATAACTTTTGTTCCTTGAGCCATTCTCTACTAAATTTAACGTCAATCGGTTTTATCCGAAAGAATTCTGAGCGAAAGCCGTCAAACACAGGACTAATAGTCTTCAACTGAATATTTCACCAAAGTCGGTAATATAGTTTAAAAAATATGGAGTTTTAAGTTTCAAAATTCATTTTTATTGCAACTAATATTTTGTGTCTCACCCTTTTTGGCGATCTACGGTGAACGAAAGATAAATATCAATTCTTCCAGTTGTATATACTGAAATTTTTTGTAGACATACAATGAGCAGGTACAAAACTAGCCGCCCAAGGCGACGCTCGCAACCAACGTACTTTTTTCTTAGTCATAGTACAGTAAATGTTTAAATTATTGTTACGTGTTTCCGCCTGTTTCGGAAACACCCTGTATGAATCCGTGGATTCTAAATAATTTTAACAAGGGGTAAACCACTAACACTTTATTCAGTAATTTACTGATTATAGAAAACTTCTTATTAATTAAAATAACCTTTACACTTTGTTTACTTGATATTTAACCTCACTTTCGTTCCCAAACTTCCCTTTTATAGAACTTCTCTTTAATAAACTTCTCCTTCCCGCCATGGAATCTCGCCTTATATATTCTGAAATTGCTTCTAGAGTTATCTAGAACATAATCGAGAATCTTCTTCCACCACACTCCAGAAAACTCTACCTCTTTCTACAACTTTCCAGGACGTCACTATTAGTCATGGGCGTATCAGTCTCCAGTTTCAAGCGGGTGTAATTCATAACATTATTTTACAATCCGATCGTTTTTCAAAAGGTTATTAAAATTTCTACGCCGATATGCACGGGAAACGATAATTATGGCGTTCGCGCGTTGGCCGGCAACTTTGATTCTTATTTTACGTGAAAACGGTTATAGTACAGGGTGTCCCAGAATTAAGTTCAACGGACGGGAACCTTTGATTCCTGAGTTCATATTGGGCCCTTATAACCCAACTTACCTTAGTCCAAAAATGCATCCCTTACTTCCCATCCTTTTAAAGTGAGAGGGAAAATATTTTTTTTACAATAATTTCCGTTATATTGAGGACAAAATTTTCAAACTTTGTTGGGAGCTATATCTCTATAAGGACTCTATGTAAACTCGTCAACAACTAAATATCTTTTGATTCTCAATTTATTTTCATAATAATTAATATTTGATTGGCTATGTTTTTTAATCGCCCTGTAAAATTACGGAATACTTGAATATTTTTGCAGAGCCTTGAAAGGACTACAAAAAGGCACCCTTAAATTTTTTTGTAATATTAATCAAAATACTAGGAATTATCGTATTTTCCTCCATTTGTACTTAACATTTATTTAAAATTCTAGAATAAAATGTTGTAATAACAGAACATTACAGTTTATTCTAAAAAATGCATTACTAACAAATGCTCCACATGACATCCACCTGTTTCAGTACACAAATTAATACTTTTAAAATTTTGTGTAATATCAACGAAAAATCAAGAAATATCATTTTTTCTGTGTAGGTCAAAAGTGCTTGTGAAACAGGAAACCTGTCGCGAAATAAAAGATATTTAGTTGTTACCAAACTTACATAGAATACTTATAGAGATACAGGTCCCATGAAAACTTGAAAATTTTATTTTCAATATAACTCAAACTAAGTATTGGGAAAAAATGTTCTGTGTCACTTTAAGAGAATGTACTTCTTCAAGGATGCATTTTTGGACTAAGGTAAGTTCAGTTATACGGGCCCAATATGAACTCAGGAAGCACAGGTTTCCGTCCGGTCAATTCTGGGACACCCTGTATATACGAATTTTTTTTTTTGTAAAATTTCTTGTTCTTTAATTTTCATCTTCATGGCAGTTTTTGTATTTTTCGTATTTTAAAAATTATTTCCAATAAAAAATAATTTAAGTTTGACGCCATTTTGTTTTAATTTCCGGCCACGATGATATCAAGAACTTTTTAAAATACTTTTTTACTAGTAAAAACCCAAAATCGAAATTTCCCATAAGGACTATCAAATCCCCTGAGGACTTACTATTGGTTAATGATACTTACATATAGGACATGGTTAATAATATTTGCTCAGAAATAAAAGAAGAATCGAAAAATATGAAAATATACATACAGAGCATTCCATTTGAAAAAGTAAAGTACCTTCTTAAGGCCGCCTTCTTTTATTATTAGAAAGTGATCTTTAAAACCAGATAAACTGTTGTTTGGAAGAATCAATTTGACATGTAATTAATTAAAAACATGACCTCTTCCTTTTAGGATGATAGACCGATAAGATAATTTTGTTCTCCATACATTTTATTTGGCACAAATTTATCTGTCGCGTCGTTTAAAAAAAGATATCATGAAAGAACCTGTTTCTTCAAAACTCTTTTGGTGGTAAAGAAATAAGTAAAAGAAATTTTATTCACCAATCTAGTCACATTTTTAAAAACACGAAATCTAGCGATTAGAAAAAACCTTATTCAGATGCTATTCTCTGGCGCTTGGTACAGTTGCCCTCAAAACTTAAATCAGACCAAAATCTATGTCTTTGTTAAAGGTCACTCATTTGAAAAAATTCTGACCGGTAGAAATTTCGAGATATTTCGGACAATTAGATCACGTTCCTGCAGTGTATAAAATTTTGTGATGGGCCCGCTTATGTTTAAAATATGACAATCGGTGACACCCTAGCAAAATCTAGTGGGAGAGGCACTCCGTAGTATATAATAGCAAATAACGCAAATTGTATATACACAAAAATATATTTTAAAAAATATTTAAATATTTATTTTGTAAAAATGCAGTATTATACAAATACTTAAAAAATGATGTTACAACAAAGCTAAGATAGCTGTGCCAAATAAGTAAAACGTGAATGTTATACTCTGAAGTATAGCCTTGAAATAAAAAGAAAAATAACAAAAGACATAAATGTATGCTTTTCCGTTAAAAGTACATTGTTATCCTATTGTTATAATATTGATGAGGTAGAATAATTTTAATTATTTTTCATGCAGTATGTTTTTATTTAAGACGAATATCTATATTTCTAAATGGTGCAATTATAAACAGTGGAAAATGCTAAAAACAAGTTTGACGTGCAAATTTCAAAACACCACGCTCATATATGTTTTGTTTCGTAATCGATTGCAAACAAACAAAACCATTATTTACATTTTACTTAATTGCTAATTATAGATTAAAATTGTTTGGAAATTAATTAACAGATGTTTCTAAAAAATATTAGTTGTAAACAAGACACAAAATAATATTCAATTTTTATCGCCAGACAAAAGAATGAATTATAATTGTAATGCTGAGATGTGCTATATTACAAAAACAAAATTATGAAATAAAATTAATCTTATTAAGTACCTTATGTCGAGATTGAGGTTAGTTAAAAATTCGTTTTTAGAGGCAGTTATTCAGACTATTCAATTGTTTAAAAAAAAATTGTGTGCTTTCTACAACGAAAAAGAAAATATCCATGTATATTTGAATTTTAACATCCGACTGGTTATCAGAGAATCGTCATATTCCAATGTACCAAATGTCTTGTAAACTGGCAAAAATTGATTCGCCATTTTCAAAAATTTACTTTCGACATCAAATTCACTTTGAGCTTGTCCGAAAATGTCTAACTACCAATTTAAATGCAATTTCGACAAAATCGGTTTCCCGTTTTATTGGCGCAGTCGCAAGATTCTCAAATAGAAGACACTTTTTTCGATTTTTGCTTACTATGTACTAGAACCTTGGTGAAACTATTGTATAACTACCGACGAACCAGACTCTAGAGTTTGCAAAAGATTTCATGGGAGTCGTTTAAGCCATTTCAAAGTAATGATTGCTTGTATATACACATAAAAACTCAGTTTTAGTTTATTTTTTAACTAACCGAGAAATGCAAAAATTCACTCTCACTTGTTTACGAATAAATCTCCCACACCTCTGATCTGACAAGAAAAAGTTGAAATATAGCAAAGATGTTCTTTTTTGGGTCTAAGCGCAACACAAGAAACAACTTTTTTAAAGGTGGTACAATCGGAATATTAAAATATTCTTTATTTAATAAACGGTTTATTTCTGGAAAAATGTATTTACTATACAGGGTGTTCGAAAAAAGCTGAGCGTATGTCAACTTCAATTTTTAAACGTAAACCCCAAAATATTTCATAACTTTTGGATTATTCACAATTTGTTTTTAAAATTACATACTTTACTATATTTAAAGGCGATTATGCAGATGAGTGGACGTATTTTCATTAAAATCTATAAACTTCAGATACACATCACGAATCGTCTTGTTAACTATCTCGGAAAAAAGTATTTTCGAAAAACATGCTCATATTTTCAGTTACAATACTGAAATAAAAAGTATAGATTTTTCACAACTATGGCACCCCTTCAGGGGTGGAATTTCATAATTAATTAAACGAAAATGATAGCCTGACCGCTGGACGTCGGGCCGTAATCGCAGGACCATAAATCGAACTTGTCGGAAGAATTAGGTATTTCAATCGAGTTTTTACATAGAGATTTGTATTTTCCGGTACTCAATAAAAAAGAAATTCGGCGAAAGCAAAATGCCAATTATTCACCCGTTCGAAGACACAATTTATGACTGATTATAATTTTCGCAGCAACTTTGGCAACATTACTCAAATGCCAAACATTTGTAAATTACACTTTTTGAAAGTTCATATGCAAGGTCTAACGATATTATAAAAAAACTATTTATTGTAAAAAAAAGATTTATTATGCTTACTTTTTAGAGCATCAAAAAAAGTAAAATTGAAGATTTTTCAATTTAAAAAAATTAATGACATCAACTTTACGAAAAAAGTTATCGAGCATTTCTTGACCGACATTTCTTATAGACGAAAATTAAAATGATAAGGTACAGAGGAAAGTTTTATGTATAAACCCTCCTTATTAGCTGAAAATTACATAGCCCTGCAGCCAGAAGTCGCTCCCGGGGAGGGAAGCGTGGGCTGGGGCAGTCAATCGCGTTAATTTTGACTCAATATAAAATCTTTGAGTGAAGCTCTGATATATTGTATAGTTATAGTTTTAACTATAGAAATAAATAAATAAATGCGACGTAATTTTAAAATAAGAAATATCAGTCAAAATGTGGGGGATTCGAACCGAGAAATCCGCGGTGAAAGTCGTCGCTTAACGCGATGTGCTACGGTCGGGATGGACATGAAATTTCAATTAGTCTGGTGGGAAAAAGCAAAACATGCAATTAGTAAATGATCATAACTAAATAAATACGTCAATAGCAATGCTTCCTAATGTCGATATCGAAAGACCGACATTGGAATTTTCACGGCATTGTTAATTGCATCGGCGAAATCGAAAATTCGAGCCGACAGAAGTGAACGAAAAATTTCATTTTTTGACATTTCGCGAATTCGATTTGTTTTTGTTCCATTAATGTCACTGGTACGTTAATAACCGGAAAACCCGGAAGAATAGGGAGATTTTATGATTTTAAATATAAAAACAAAATCACCAAACTGCACCTTGACATTAAAATTGGAATATTTTTTTTTACAACTTTACCGACTTCTGGCAACGTTTAATCCCAGACCTAGAGTTTTGGCAATAATTTAACGCAATTTCTACACTTAGAAAGTATGACTAAACAAAATTTCAGAGCTGCACTCAAAGATTTTATTTGGCCGCCCACTCACGCTTCCCACCCCGAGCTCTCTGACTGCAGAGCTATGTACTTTTCAGCTAGAACGAAGGGTTTTTACATAAAAATTTTCTGTGCACCTTATCATTTTTAATTTTCGTAACCCGGTCTTAAACTATTATTTCTTGTTAAACAATGCATTTTATTAGATATATTTTCTTACTTTTTATTGGGTATTTTGCCACTGAAAAATATTTAAAAAGTTTAATGAAAAAACCTCTGCGCCAAACGGATCAGACAGAGGTTGGTTCTTGAGTACTTGACTGTTTCAAAAAGTCTCACACCTAAAAATATATAAACCAGAACAATGTTATAAGCTAGAAACTGAAAATCAAAGCTATAGGTAGTTAACGTTTCGGAAGAGAATCTACTTCCGTTCTCAAAACTTTTTTGGCCGTCAACCATGACAGTTCTTTGTTTATGTATTTCCATAGTCACGTGAGACATTAAATTATATTTATCTTATTTTTACTTACTTCGTCTCTAAGGATGGGCAACCAACTAGTACAAAAATCTATTGAATAATTAGAAACGCATCTATCCTCGTTTAAGAAAATAATCGCGGATTCTTTAAGTTTTCTTTTAGTTCCGTTGCTCTCTTTTTCCAAAATCTTCTCCGAGTCCCATTTAATTCTATGATTATTATCCCACGCGTGTTCACAAATTTTGGATTTTTCAAATTCTCCCCTTCTAGCGTAATTTCTATGTTCACCAAGCCTTACGTTGAAAGGTCTAGATGATTCACCTACGTAATGGAATTACTTACACTGCATTAAAACAACATACTTTCAATTAAATAATGACTTCTACCAACAAGACTTTGGGATGGCCATGGGTTCTTCATTATCTCCAATATTAAGCAACATTTTCATGGAAAATTTCGAGAAAAGTAATATTAATAATCTAGCTTATAAACCCATTGTATGGTGGAGATATGTAGATGACATTTTTGCTATATGGCCTTATAGTAAAGAATGTTTAAGTAATTTTTTGAATTAGATTAACGAAAAAGAACCTTCAATTAAATTTACAATTGGAATAGAGAATAATAATGAATTACCTTTCTTAGATATTTTAATTAAAAAAATTACATAATACATACCAAACCAGTGTGTATAGAAAACAAACACACACACACACACACAGATACTTAAATTTCAATTCAAATCAACATATTAGTGTTAAGAAAGGTGTTGTTAAGTGTTTGTATGACAGGGCCAAAATTATTTCTTCAAATGATGTAATATTAAGGAACGAAAAACAATTTATAAAAACTGTTTTATTAAATAATCAATATCCTGAGAGTTTTGTCGATAGTCAGTTATTGAACATTGGTAGTAGAGAGAATATACTATCACAACCTGAGGTATTTAGGTCAATGGCAGTAATTCCATATATACATGGTTTATCGGATAAAGTACGAAAAATTGGGAATAGGTTTTCCGTACGAACGGTTTTTCAAACGGGCTCCATGCTAAGATCGGTTTTATCAAGAACCAAACCTCCAAATATTGTTCAAAATTCAAAAAATTGTATTTATAGTGTTCCGTGTGAGTGCGGAAAACATTACGTAGGTGAATCATCTAGACCTTTCAACGTAAGGCTTGGTGAACATAGAAATTACGTTAGAAGGGGAGAATTTGAAAAATCCAAAATTTGTGAACACGCGTGGGATAATAATCATAGAATTAAATGGGACTCGGCGAAGATTTTGGAAAAAGAGAGCAACGGAACTAAAAGAAAACTTAAAGAATCCGCGATTATTTTATTAAACGAGGATAGATGCGTTTCTAATTATTCAATAGATTTTTGTACTAGTTGGTTGCCCATCCTTAGAGACGAAGTAAGTAAAAATAAGATAAATATAGTTTAATGTCTCACGTGACTATGGAAATACATAAACAAAGAACTGTCATGGTTGACGGCCAAAAAAGTTTTGAGAACGGAAGTAGATTCTCTTCCGAAACCTTAACTACCTATAGCTTTGATTTTCAGTTTTTAGTATATAACATTGTTCTAGTTTATATATTTTTAGGTATGAGACTTTTTGAAAACGTCAAGTACTCAGAACCAACCTCTGTCTGATCCGTTTGGCGCAGAGGTTTTTTCATTAAAATTTTTAAATATTTTTCACTGGCAAAATACCCAATAAAAAGTAAGAAAATCTGAATATGCCACAAATAAACAATTACAGACAATATCTAGATATATTTGTCTCCCTAAAATTTTTTAATTTTCTGCGAATAAAAACTCCTCAACTTTTCCATAAAAAAATCAAAACTAAGTTAAACTCTACAGTGAAATTATAGGATAATGCGAAAATGTAAACAGAACTATTTTCGTTTCTTATTTTGTAGTAAAAATACTATAAAAAATGTTCATATTTCACTATTTCCGTTCGATAAACAAAAAATTCAACTTCACTAGAAATTTTTATTGTTGTAGTTTTAAATAAAAACATACTGTGCGTTTGACTGTTTAAATAAACCGTATAGTTAAGACTTATAAAATAATAAAACAAGTTCACGAACAAAACGTTTTCAATGTCTGCCTTCACTGCATTTTGCAAAGCACTGTTGATTTTGTGCGCTGATGTAAATAATGTTATTTTAGATTTTAAGTGCGTGATGAACTGTTTATAGACGGGTGTAGGGTAGGAAATAGAGCTTACAATGAGACAATTGCAAATTAATAAAAGTGTTTGTTAGATTTTTACAAAATTTCATCCATACTGCATTCAATATCATACCTTAGAGAGAATCCTTTATTTTTTTCTACCTTTAGACTAGTTTACACTTAAAACTTGGAACAAAAGACATTTCCAGCAGCACAAAACATAGTGCCAACGTACAGTCCATATAGGACCACTATATTGGACCAGTATGGGCTATACTGGTCCAATGTTTTGTGCTGCTGTGGTCGCTGTGGATGCGTGAGTCTATGCAAATAATACAAAAGTTCCATAAAAGTGATGCCAGTCGAGCTGAAATATTCATGGTATGTGTTCATTCTTTATCTCTTGAACCAAGAAACATGGTGAACTAAATTAAAAGGTTATACAGGGTGTTGCATCGTGAGAGGGACACAGCTTAACGGGAGGTAGAGAACATCAGTGGTAATCAGAACCTCCCATAGAAATTTCTCATTGGGCCTTCATTGCGAAGTTATATGGTGTATTATCATTCTTGGCAGAAACTACACTTTTTGCCATTACTTTGACAGGGAATAGAATAATGATTCATATTTGGTAGAGCTGATACAGTAACGATCCTTCAGAGATACATGTGAGACGTGAAAAAAATTCCGGAGTCACTAAAATTTAGGTTTCTTCTGTACCTCTAAATAACATAACCCTGTATATATTTTTTTGGAATGTCTGTACGATATTCTAAAAGAACACAAAAAAATAAGCAAAATGTCCTAGTTCACTTTTTTGTTACACCTTTGTAGTGTTAAATGTGCAAGAATATGAATTTCAGAATGATATTCATGTGAAACAAATAATTTTGTAACTAAAATTTGCAAACATTTTATTGATCGTGAGTGATTCCTAATTCAGGGATGTTTTAAAGATCAATTTTAGTAAAAAAATGTAGCCCTATTCAGTAATCGGGTAATAACTAACAAAATATTTAATCAATTATAGTAGGCTTATTCAGAGTGACATAATAAAACTATTTAGGCCTAAGTAACAAGTTACTTTAATCAAGAAAATCGGCAATATTTCACACCTAACAATAATTGGAAAGCAGAACAAACTAAAACCCCGAAATAATAAAATAGTTTCCGTTCCGTTCGAATATCGTATAAAAATTCCAAAAAAATATATACAGGGTCATATTTTTTAGAGGTAAAGAAGAAATCTAAATTTTAGTGGCTCCGGACCTGGATTTTTTCATGCGTCCCATGCACTTCTGAAGGATCGTTACTGTATTAGCTCTACCAAATATGAATCCATTATCCATTTCCTGTCAAAGTAATGACAAACAGTAGTTTTTGCCAAAAATGACAAAACATCCTGTAATTTCGTAATGAAGGCCCAATGAGAAATTTCTATGGGAGGCTCTGATTACCACTAATGTTCTCTACCTCCTATTAAGCTATGTCCCTATCATGATGCAACACCCTGTATAAATTATGGTTGTCAATAATTCCAAGGTTACTTATAAAAAGAAGCATTTATAGAACGAACTGTAAGTAAAATTTTTTTAATAACTACCATTTGTCGACAAATAGGGGTCACCTTGTAACACGGAGTCTCTTTGATTTCTGTGGTAACAAGATTTTCTTCGACCCCTACAGTCCACAGTAATTAGACTTTTTATAGGAGTAGAAATAAGGTGCCCGAATAGTTCTCGCCCTATCCATAGGCGCAACCACTCTTTTTTCGCGAAAACCTACTCCCGCGGGAGGGACTTAACTAAGACTTCTCGCGTTTTCCTTCGAAACCGTCACAAAGACGGGGAAAAGGAATAAAAAAGGTTCTCTCATATTCTACATAAAAAATGTTATATAGATTATTGACCTATTCCCCACTGTCTCCAGGTGGTGATACCCTTGAATATTATGTTGGGACGGATGCATACAATAAATTTATAAGTAATTTTGCAGCTCATGTTCTTAAGGAAGACCACTCATAAACCAGGGTGTCAGATGGTTGCTATTTCCACTGATGTTGACTGTGGGTCGTAAGGCTTAACAGGCAGCCATGGAAAATTACATGGCGCTGCCCGAAGCATCATACAGCAATAGAGATGACATAACATTTTCTCACGAATCGCTACATGTCGCAAGACAAAAAAATGTTTTTTATATGCTCTCTGAATTTATGGATTGGTCGCGATGAATCATGTTGCCCAGAGATAAAGTTAAAAGTAGAGAAGATTCCGCTGTAAAAGTTCTATTCTAATCATTTTGTACGTCACAGTAGCCGTTTTAGAGATATTCGCTGTGAAAAATGGCGTATGACCGATTTTCGCCGGGCGCTCCAAACTACACCCTACTTTGAACGCCGATAGAAGGAAAACAGTGAGGAATAGGCCAGAGTGATAGTTTAAAAGGAAATATTTTTTCGTGAAAAAATGGTGGTTGCGCCCACGGACGGGGTGGGAACATTTCGGGTTCTTATTTATACAGCAATAAACTATTCCTGGACGGAATATAATTTGTATATAAATGTTTTCTTCCATTTGCTGTCTTTTCGACTACCAGCTACAGTAATATTAAAACGAAATGTCATGCTTGTGTTACGTCATAACACCAAAACACTTGAATGCTATACACAATGCACGTTCGTCAACCATGTTTACAGTATCTGAAGATGATTAAAATCAAAGTAAAACTAACAATGTATTCTCCTCCTATTTTTATCACATTTAGACATTGGTTGTGTCACAGATGATGCCAACATAGTTTGCGAAACATGCACCGATAATAGTATTCAAGTGAAGTGGTTACCGAAGTGTTCTTTGTATGAAAATATCGAAATATTGAACATATTTCAGAATTTAGGTAAAAATTGTTTAATTTTATAAATAATAACTCGTGTTTGTAAAATGGAATGCATCATGGGAAAGGAGGTGGAAGGTAGAAGGTTATGGTAGAACTTGAAACTTTGAATTTAAATTTAATACTTCAATACGATTGTGACGGATCAATAACTATTTTAGGAAAAATATTAAATACTATCTTTCTTGGATCAGATATTATTTTGGATGAAATATCCCCAAACCAGGCCATACTCTAAGCAGGCATGTGCAAAGTAGGAGACACGACAGATCATGCGGGAGTGGGAAAGGTCGCGATAAAGGCCTAGACGTAAATTCCTTAATTAAATGATTAAGGAATTTTTTCCTATTAAAATAAATTAATATAATATAATAAATTAAAAAATATATTTCTGTTTTTCTTTAGTTTGCAATTTTTTGGACCATAAGTATTGTTTATTTTTCAAATTTTTTCCGAATTAAGGACTCTACTCCAAAACCATATTTCGGTAACAGTTTTTTCAGCTATGGGAATTCATGTCTGTATTTGAGCGATAATAGGAGGTGCCACATGGAAGATTCTGCGCACGCCTGCTCTAAAGCATTGTAAGGAAAAAAACCATTTAGTATTAAACATGGTTTGAAACGAGGTTTGAAATTAACATACATTTCATCTTCTATACCAAATATTGCTTTATTGTTTCTATTATTTTCACCCTTTCTATAACTTCTTTGTATTTTATAATATAAATGTGTTTTGGGAACTTATCAAATAAACTGGATTAAAAATACGCAAATAAAATAATTCTATAAGCACTTACATGTCTAGACTCTGCAATCCATGTTACAGGACAGCGAGTTTAATGGGCCCTATTACCTGAAAAAAAAAATAAAGAACATTTAGTTTTGTATCTAGGCAACTATGGCTACTCTAAAATATTTTTTTCGCAGTCATTAAATACCGAAAAAAGTAAATAAAATCTTTACTAGCAAATGAAACTGTCCATTATTTGTTGAACCTCATAATTTAAAGCCAATTTGAATTATCTATTTCTAAAAATTATTATATGCTGTACAAGAGTAATCGCTCTGGCTTAATATTATACCTAACTAGATTCTTCATAATAACGTACTTATTAATTACTTTTTAAGCAACGGTTTCGCTCAAAATACACAGATAAATTAAACGTCGAATTCAAAAGTACAGTAACTGTTTCATTTGAGAACAGTGGCTGAGGTCAAAATGGAAGTGCTAGACGTATTTGTGTATATACTTCACGAATTTCATAAAATAAAATGGATTCCATATTGGTTAGCTATATTGACACCCCCATGCTGGCCGCCATGATAGGCCATAACAACACCAATTTTACGTAAAGTCAAAATGTAAAAAACCGCTGCCTAAGGAATCACTACTTCCACATCCAGATTCTTCATCCAAATCACTTTAAAGGAAACATCTTGACTATATTTGCACTCTAGTATGTGGAAATTATTATATATAGAATTTTAATATTTGGGGCAGATGTCATTGAAAAGTTTGAGGAGTTGGTTTCTATCATGTACGTTAAAAATGAAGTTTCTAGTTTACCGTACTTATTTTCCACTATTCACAACCTACCACCTCCCACCCCTTCAACGCAGTCATCTCAATCAGATGTCCCTACAATACATACGTGTACTAACTTTCAAGTGAATATCTCAATTTGATGTTATCAATCCCATTAATAATGAAGCGGAGGTGGTGGAGTTTGAAAAATATTAGAAAGAAATCTGAGGCCTTGGTTTCTAGTATATACACCGAATCCCACATTTCTGTACTCTTACCAGCTTGATTTACTTATTGTTAACCCCAACCCTTCTACGGAATCATCCCAAAATATAATCTAGTTCCTGATGTCGTTATAATACATACGTCTACCAAATTACAAGTGAATATCTCAATTTTATTTTATCAACCCCTCTAATAATGTAGTAAGGGTAGTGGAAGGGTTGAAAAATATTATTAAAAAATCTGAGGCCTTAGCTTCTAGGACATACACCGAATTTCAAGTTGCAGTACTCTTACCAGCTTGCTTAACTTATTTTTCCCTATTTACCTCTACTTACCCCCATACCTTCAATGCAATCATGTCAAAATATAATCCAGTTTTAGATATAGTTATAATACATAAATGTACCAAATTTCAAGTGCAAATTTAAATTTAATTTTATCAACTCTTTTAATAAGGGAGAGGGGGTGGTGGGGAGATGGAAAATACTAATAAAAAACCTGAGACCTTCGCTTCTAGTATATACACCAAATCCCAAATTTCTGTACTTTTACTAACTTGCTTTACTTATTTTCCCCTATTTAACCCCCAACCCTTCAACGGAATCATCTCAAAGTATAATCTAGTTCCAGATGTTATAATACATACGTGTACCAAATTTCAAGTGAATATCTCAATTTTATTTTATCAACCCTTTTAATAAGGGAGTGGGGGTGGTGGGGGTTGAAAAATATTATAAAAAAATCTGACGCCTTTGGCTTCTAGTACATACACCGAATTTCAAGTTTCTGTAGTCTTACCAGCTTGCTTTACTTATTTTCCCCTATTTACCCCTATTTAACCCCCAACCCTTCAACGGAATCATCTCAAAATATAATCTAGTTCCAGATGTCGTTATAATACATACTTGTACCAAATTTCAAATGAATATCTCAATTTTATTTTATCAACCCTTTTCATATTGGAGTAGGGGTGGTGGGGGTTGAAAAATATTATAAAAAAATCTGACGCTTTGGCTTCTAGTACATACACCGAATTTCAAGTTTCTGTAGTATTACCAGCTTGCTTACTTATTTTCCCCTATTTACCCCTATTTAACCCCCAACCCTTCGACGGAATCATGTCAAATTATAATCTAGTTCCAGATGTCGTTATAGCACATACGTGTACCAAATTTCAAATGAATATCTCAATTTTATTTTATCAACCCTTTTCATATTGGAGTAGGGGTGGTGGGGGTTGAAAAATATTATAAAAAAAATCTGACGCTTTGGCTTCTAGTACATACACCGAATTTCAAGTTTCTGTACTCTTACCAACTTGTTTTACTTGTATTCCCATATTTACCCCAAATTAACCCCCAACCCTTCAACGGAATCATCTCAAAATATAATCTAATTCCAGACGTCGTTATAATACATACGTGTACGAAATTTCAAATGAATATCTCAACTTTAATTTATCAACCCCATTAATGGGGTTGGGGTGGTGGGCGGTTGAAAAATATTATAAAAAAATATGAGTCCTTAACTTCTAGTACATACACCGAATTTCAAGTTTCTGTATTCTTACAAGCTTGCTTTACTTATTTTCCCCTATTTACCCCTATTTAACCCCCAACCCTTCACCGGATATCCTCAAAAAACAATCCAGTTCCAGATCTCGTTATAATATATACGTGTACAAAATTTCAAGTCAATATTTTAAACCGTTCCGGAGAAAACGTGCGGACAAAAAAAAGTTACAGACAGACAGACAGACAGACAGACAGACAGACCGACAGACCGACAGACAGAAAATTTTTTTTCGCTCAAATTTAAAATCTCGACGTTTCATGACATTCTAAACCTATTTCACGAATAAAAATTTTTGAAAATTTTTTTGCGATTACTATACTTCCAATCCACTACGTGGATGTGGAAGTAATTATAAGGTCTGACCGATCAGATAATTGGGTGAAGAGGTGACCTATTATCGTTCGACTTCCGTGATCAAGAATTATATTATTATCATGATTGAGTTGTCAGACTTCATCTAATATTATTCCTTTGCTGTTGATAGACAAATTATTGTAAGTATCAATGAGTATAGTTTATCTAGTGTCAATTTGCAACTTATAAAAAAAGACCGACAAAGGAATAGTTCATAATACCAGCGATGTCATCTGCGTCGACCGACAATTTTTAGATTTAATTATTATCGTAAATTGAATATTGTTTTACTATTTTATTTATGATAGGAATGATGTAAATTATTCATCTATAATACATTATTTATTTATAATAAATAATGTTAGTTTAATGAACAACTCCATAAATGATTCAATCAAAGTAAATAAATATCATTTAACTTACGGCTATGCTTCCCGCAATATTAAGAATGAACTAAGAGTAAGTAACAGACTTGTAATGATGAGCCAGGTAGACAATCAACTACTTTCGTTCGAAGTAAGCGCATAATATATCTGGTTAACTATATCCGTATGCGGGTATCGTTTGTAATGTTCACGCATGGTCCCAGTGTTATCCTATCACAAGTAGGCCTTGTAATAATTTATCGTGGTAGCAACGCTTTAGGCTGAATTTCTCAATTAAGAATAGAAATACTAAACTACTTACGATAACTTTGCTAATGCATTTTTGGTTTAGAGACATTGGGGGTAGTATTTCTGGAGAAATGTATTAAAGTTTAACGAAAGTACAATATATTTGGCAATATGCCGCAAAATAACCAACATTGAGGTAGTCGATATTCCTATTGAATCTTGCCAACCTTAAATAAGTTGCCGACCTATCATGACGACGATGGGTGGGGATGTCAAAAATTTAGCTCGGGCAGCATGCGTTATGAAGTCCATTTTTATTTTTGGTATACTCACATGTTCAATGTAGTACAGAAGGTAGCATGCCATTACCTGACATTCATATAAACATTATTAATTCCATGCCTTAGAGCATAGTAAACGACCATAGCTGCATAGTGATAAAAATATTCTAATAAGTGGAAACTTCACTAGATAATTCATGAAACTGAAAATGTTTACAGTTATTACAAGTATTTGTATCATGCTGATATTTTTCTATCGATTACTTACCTCTTAGTAAATACAAGATTACGATTGGCATACATCACGATTAGTGAAGTTTCAGAGACAGACATTCTAAACCTGCAAGCTATGTCATGTCATCTACATGGCAATGGGGTATCCGGACAAATGTCTCATGTATACTATAAATAAAATGTAGCGTTAGCTACAGACAAGTCTGAATTATTTAAGAATGTGAGTATCAAAGCGATTGAGTTTTACATGTGTTATGTAATTAGAAGAAGGAGGTTGTGATGTATGCTGATCGTATTTTTGTAAACACTGGCAATTAATTAATACAAGAAATTACCTTGAAATTTGTCATGCCTGTGAAATTACTTACAGATTCAGAATTTATGCCTCTGGGGACCTCCATTACCCAATATGTATCCAATCGTATTTTCACTAAGTGGTAAGTAATGGATAAAAAAATATCAGCTTGATGCAAATACCTTCTCTAACTACAAAAAACATTTCGAGGTTCACGAATAAGAATAATTGTCATATCACTATCGTTATATTATGTCATGCTTTAAGGCAATGTCTTTAGCAGATACAAATGTGTCAGGTAATTGCATGATAGCTCCTGTACTAACAAATCTCAAAAACCAAAAAAGTTATAATGCTCCATCCCTAACTTCCTCATCAAATTTCGCGGAATGCGATGAAACCCACTTACGCTCCCGTTTTCAAGGGTGGGGAATCGAAATCCGATTAACCATTTTAAACTGTTTTTTTTTTTTTTTTTTTTCGTTAGCTATGTGAGTTGTTGGAACCGAGTTTTTGGGATGGTTTTTAGGGGTGGGCCAGCCGCCACCCTTGGATCACCCCCCCAAGGGAGTGGCTGTTTAATTTCTTTCGCTTTTTGATCTGATTTTCCTTAAAATTATTATGGACAAGATTTTTTCTCCTATTACCCCTTCCACTTGTTTGTATTAGCGTATACCGCAAGATATACAGTGGGTGGGCAATTGCGCGTATCTCGCGCCTGATCGTACATACCTACAGGATATTATTCGGTTACTTGCGACAGTTTTGGGTGGTGGTTGGTCAATTGCCTCCCTCGAAGCACCCGCCCACCTACCAGAGGGTGAGAACCACCCCGAGATTACTTAAGGGGGGTAGTTGTTTTTTGCATTTTTTACAGGGCATTGATTTTTTTTAAATGTGTTCCCTCTCAAATTTGTGTGTATGAGTTTTTTTCTAATCAAATAAGAAATCATTTCATGAGTATTTTTAAAAGTAGCAGGGTTATATCGTAGGACAGTAGAATTTTTTTTAATCAATGCCCTATAAAAAAATTCAAAAAACAAGAAAAAACAACTACCCCCTTAGGTAATCTCTTGGGGGTGGTGGTTCTCACCTTCGGTAGGTGGGTCGGTTCTTCGAGGGTGGCGACTGGTCAACCACCTCCCGAAATCATCGCCAGAACCCACATGATATTCAGTAGGCACGAGCCAGCACCAGAGACGCGCTATATCTACCTACCCACGGTATATCATGTGGTATATCCATACAACTGAAAGGTCTAATAGAAAAAAATGTTCCCAGCATAACTTTAAGTGAAATCCCAAAAGAAACGAGAAAAAAGAGAAAAAACGTCTCTTCAGAAGAGGGTATATTCCACTTTCGGGAAGCGGGTGGCGTCTGGACCACCCCCTTGAAATAATCTCAAAAACCCCGAGCCAACAACTCCTAGCACGGCTAGCAATAAACAGGAAAAAGTGATTTTTTTCATTTTAAGGGTTGTTTCGGGGAAAGGGGCTTGTGGAAATAAAACTCATAGGATTTCGATTCTCCACCCTCGAAAACTGGGGGTAAGCAAGAGTCATCGCATTCCGCGGAATTTGAGAAAATATGCCCTTTTTGCTATTTTGGGAAGGAGTATAACGGTGTGATCCTGGTTTTGTTTACACCCTATATATATCTTGTAATATTTTGTTAGTATAGGATAATCAGGGTCTAATATTGAATGCAGCGTGTATATACTGTTTTTGTATGAATAAATCTAAAACTTGTTGCATACTTGAGCAAAATAAAGTTTATTATATGTAAATAGCAAGCAAATAGGTGCTACAAAACCATTGTTTATATTATTTTTAAGTTAACCTTAATCCGTGAGGTGGTAGAAAATAATTTTGAATGCTTTTAAAGCTTGCATATTTATATTCATATTTCGTTTTACTACAATGAAGACTCAAGATTATGGATCTCAAAAATACGTTGTTAGGATTTCTCAAAAAAAAAATTTCGTAGCAGAAAAATGTGTAAAAAATTATTTTTTTTAATCACCTCTGAACAATTTGTTTTCTATACTGTTATGAGTAATGTTAATAATATGCAATTTAATAATTATGACAAATCAGGGAATAACAATATAATACTTAACCTTGAACGTAGAGAAATTAAGGAAATAAGTAGCTGGTAATTATTATTTTTAATATAATTTTTATGCAAATTCAGATCAATTTGACAATATATTTATATAGAGTTTCGCAGCAGTTGTTTAGTCAACGATAGTTCTCTGGCATTTCCGCGTTGTATCATTGGCAGTTTCTGATATTCTGCCACCATCCCGGACAGTGACAGCCCAGCTTTACCCACCACATATAACACGTTTTCTTTTATAGTCCGTCTTAACACCATTTCATCAGCTCATATAGCCATTCAAAATTTTCGTCTTAGAAATTTTTTCGTAGCTCTTAAAATAACGAAGATATCTGACTTAATATTTCACATTTTCGAAATCTTGCATCATAACTCTTAAAGTAGACCGTGGATTTCAAATTCAATTCTTGTATAACCAATTTGTTCGCACGATAGATATTGAGCGAGATACCTTCTAAAATGAATCATTTCTCGTGCGAGAGGCTCAGTTGACTCAGATGCCCCCACAGATTCCAAAGAAGGCTGATCGTTGCCCAACTTGGACCAAAAATATTGTATAGCAATATTATCTTTCAATGTGAACCGAAAATTAAACTTTTGCGTCTATTTGAATCTGTCAGTGTTGGGAACCCCACTATAGTACAGTGCCGTTAGGTTTTATCTCGGAAACCAGGTATGCTGCACAGATTTTCGCGAAACTTTCTTCATTAAATTTTTGACACCGAGTACAAAAAAGTTCGCCCTTTAAAAATTGCCGCTTTTTACTTGTGGGATGATTCCCACTCTTTCTGCAGAGGACATGAAAGTAAGTAGTAACCACCGAATCTGATACACAATCAAATTGAAAGAGAAAAAGGTGGTGTACAAGTTATAGCACTGTCATAGCAGACAGTCGTCATCTATATCACCTGCATAAAGTTCAGAATTTGTTACCTGATGACCTACCGCGGAGAGAAGTTTCTAGATGGTTCCTGCGGCAAACAACAAATGAGGCGGTAGATCATTTCACCCTGTATGATGACAAATATGTTGTTTTTTTTTATTTCTTGCAATGAATGTTATCGTCGATTAACGTGAACAGTAGTCCAATAAATATAAAGATTTCCATAACAAAAAATGATATCTGACATGTTCCTTCAGTGACTGTTAGTGAAGGGATTATACATCACAAAACTACAAAAATCGGTTCTGGGGTGCCGCGTAACCCCCCCAAAAAAACACCCCTTCGATGAAAGAAGCCTTATTTTACTGATAACTCGTTAACCGTTGAAGATATAAAACAATTGCTCATCATAGAAAAGAAAGCTGGACTAATTTCCTGAAAAAAAGTCCTTTTGTATTTTATTGCATGTGCCACGATTTTGGAGAAAATCGATATCGAAAAAAATTGCAACATTTGTATTTTTAATGCGTACGAATTTTCGTTTATTTGAAATTTTTTGCGCGCGGCCTATAGAAAAAGTTGAATTATTCGAAAACCAAACAAGTTAGGAAGAAAAATCAAAATGGGTTTTAAAGGGGATATAAAATACTCTCTTGTGTTTCCATTTTTGATGGCTATTCACATCTACTAGTATATAAAAATAACAATATAATAATTGTTACCTCTTGATTTTTTGCGGTTTTAACTATTCACAGGTCCATAAAAAATAACTGACTAATATAAGTTATAAATGCATTATCTTTTAGTTCAAGATACTTCAATGCAGAAAAAATTAGGAATAGAAATATTCATATTTATAAATTTACCAGCATGTTGAAGTTAGCCAAATTTTGGCTCACAGGCTTTATTTTGGACTTCGTGGTGGTTTTATTAAAAGAACTTTGTATGCAACAACAGGAGTTTTAAGTATGGCAGTAGTATGTTATCCTTAAGAGGCAGCAGATTATCCACGAACTGGTCTTCAAGAGACCAAGAAATACTTTACCATTGCATATAACTTTATTTATGGAGGAAAAGAAGAGAAGTTGGAGGCAGTGGAAGATAAAGTAAAAGTTGAGCCCACTGAAGCCCCAGTTGACCCCCTTCAAAATATTTTATTGTTTCCTAAAAATAAAAAAAAACAAACATTTTGAAAATTTAGCTTAAACAAATTTTTTTCGGTTTATGTATCATATAACTATTGTTTCTAATCATTTAATAGTTAAAAAATTGCATAAAAAAATATCGTCAAAAAATTGAATATGCAGCCTTTTTTATATTTTATTTGGCTAACTTCAACACGCTAAAATGTGAATATTTTTATTCCTAACTTTTTCTGCATTGAAGTACTACCTTGAACTAAAAGAAAATGCATTTATAACTTATATTAAAGTCAGTTAATTTTTATGGGCCTGTGAATAGTCAGATGTACAAAAAATCAAGAGATAACTATATTATATTGTTATTTTTATATACTAATAAATATCAATAACCATAAAAAATGGAAACACAAGAGAGTATTTTAAACCCCATTTTGATTTTTCTTCCTAGCTTGTTTGGTTTTCGAGTAATTCCATTATGTCTATTGCCCCCGCTCGCACAAAATTTCAAATGAACGAAAATTCGCGCTCATTAAAAATACAAATTTTGCCATTTTTGTCTATATCGATTTTCTCGAAAACCATGGCATATACAAGAAAATTACAAGAAGACTTTTTTTAGGCAATTCGTCAAGCTTTCTTTTTTTATGATGAGCAATTTTTTTGTATCTTCAAAGGTTAACAGTTATCAATAAAATAACGCTTTTTTCACCGAAGGGGTGGTTACTTTGGGGGGTGCGCGGCACCCCAGAACTGATTTTTGTAGTTTTGTGATGTTAATCCTCCCACTAACAAGGTCTTGGAATTTCTTTTACAACGATTTTTTTCTTTTCCTAGAGCTTGAAAAGTAACGAAATTATGTACAAAATAATGAGTGCTTTTTAATTTTTTAAAGAAAAACATTCAGGATTTACGTGTTGTCATTGGCCATAAAATAGAAATTTAAATAATGGGGTTTTATTAATATACAGTATTACTAACATGCTCTAATTCTTTGCTATTTTTAGGGCACTCATTTTCAAAAACATACTTTAAATGAAAGAAAACTTTTACGATTACTAGAACAATTCCTTTTTCTTGTAAATAACTCCAAAACCATTGCATTAAAGGAAAAAAATTACAACATACAAAATCAAACCTTAGGAAGTCGTTTTTTTAAATGTTTTGTAGAATTAAATTTTGGAAACATTAAAATGTGCTTATAACATAACTTGAAACCAAAAATTAGAGCATGTTGTATATTAATGAAATCGATAGATTTTTTAAATTTCCATTCTATGACCAATAGCAGCAAAAAACTCCTACATTTCTTCTTTAAAAAAATTACAAAGCAGTACTTAATTGTTAGTTTTTTTACATCATACTAATTGTGACATATTTGAGAATTAAACATAGAGGTAAATGTAAGGCTTTTTCAGTTATTTACGAAAAGCCGTCTAGAGGTACCAATTTCTAGAGGTGCCAAAATCGCAATATTTAAATCGTTATGATGGAAAATATATTTTTTTATGAAACATTGTACATTAGCTCTTTCTCGTATAATTTGATTCTATATCAGAATCGGTGGTTACTACTCACCAAAGTGGGGGTCTGAGTGTAACGGTGGTAGGCTGCCATTTTTCTTGAGGGTGGTATCAAATATCTATGATACAATGCAGTAATGCCAAAGATACCATTTCATTGTTTTAGTATATTTATAATTTATATATAAAAACACATACAAAGAAATGTCACTATATAAAAAAATCATATTTTAGTAAATCACATTCTACAGAAATATAAACAATGTCTTCAAAATTATAATGTTTATTGAATTTTATCGAAAAATCATGCTTAGCTTACTTGCGAAATTAAGAAAAATGCCTACAAATTTTGGTTCTAGAATTTGGCTCGTATCAATATAATGAAATAAATAACAAAAATTTCGAAACATACAAAATTGAAATTATGAAGACTATTTTAAAAAACAATTACCTGAAAAAGTAAAATTCGAAAGTATTATAATATAATGGTGGATAAGCCAGTGGTGGATAGCGAAAGTTTCTCCAAGTCCAACTAACTCTTGAAAATTAATACAATGAAAATAAATGTGAGACTCGGCATATTTCTAAATGTTACGGTCTTTCAAAAAATACTTTTTTGTTTTGATTTATAATAAGGGCCATACAAAACCATGGTTGAAAAATCTGTTGCATATTAGACTAAAGAAGAAGAAAATACTTAAGGCCACTAACACTATTTCTAGTAAATAGTAACAATAACTGAAACTTGTCTAAATATGGGTAATATTTAATTTTTTTGTAACCCATGGACATGTATCACATGGTGAGGTTTCTCTAGCTTATCTACTAAATTGTCAATTTTGAGATAAAATATTACCTTTTTTTAGCAATTGTTGCTTGTCTTTACACTGTTAAAACTGAAGTCAGTACACATCTCGGAATATAAGCTATATCAGTTACTCCATAAACTTTCATATTAAAAATGCAAAATATAGATCAAAATCTTTACACTTAACTTCTGTATTTCCCAGTGACATTCTCAGAATAAATCTGAAGATGATCTCAACTCCAGATTAACATCCGATGGAAATACTTGAACTTTTTGTTTCAGATAGCCTGACAAAAATTAATCTAACGAAGTTAGATCTGGTGATGTAGGCGACCAACGTATGGACGCATATTTCTAGTACAACTCACCCCACACTAAAATTGTTTTTTTTTTATAATTCTACTATGGCCACTTTTTAATGTGCTATCAGTGAATATTAACAATGTTGTCTCTGAAGCGAATTTCAAAAACACCAAAAATACCATATGAATTCTACTGATTGACATTTTCAACAGAAAAATATGGCCTTACACCCTTGTTTGCTATCGATCCCGGTAGAAAGTTTAGCAGATAACTCCAAGAAACCTCAATCATGAAACACATTGTGTAGGTATTACAAATAATTCATTCATTATTTTGTAATCTTCAATAAGAAATTCACTACTATGCCACTGGCGAATCATCAAAGATTTTTTTTATATTATATTTCTGATACAATCAAACTGGAACGATTAAATTTGCCAGTTAGTTTACTAAAGTACATATCTAACGACAAGTCGTTTATATCTAGTCAATTAGATAAATATCGTTTTTTCTATTAAAATATAAATAGATTGTCAGTTTTCTGTGATTCATTTTTTTATTGATGACCAAATCCATTGTAGAGTGCCAATTTTAACACACATAGTTAATTTAAAACTTATATTTACACACTTAAGAATTTTGCATATAATAATTATTATAACTTGAACAGAAATAAAAATTATATCAATATTTTTTAATTGTTCTCACTATAAATACAACCTAAAAAATCTTTTTATTATGATGCTCTTTGTAGGTATTTAAGTATATTTTTTCGACTTTATCCTGATTTAGTATTAAAGTTTTTTAGATGAAACGTTAATAGAACAGATGATATAGGCGTATGAGTTTCGAGTACATTTCGGACATAGTTTCTTTGTTGGAATCAGTTGAGGAGACACAACCGATTATGAAAATCCATGTTACCAGACGGTAGCTTGGTCTTTTTGTTTATAACAAATTAGGTAAAATATATTTTTTCAATCAAACAAATTTTGTTTTATATTCTTCGACCGATTTTCAACAAAAATGTTCGTACTTTTATTCTTAAAGTTAATATTTTCAGTGTAATTAATTTTCAAAAACTGAAAAATCGCCAATTTCTCGTTTTTTGACGGTCTAAGAATATAATAAAAAAAAAATTTTTAAATACATAATTTTCTGTCTTTAGACCTTGCATATATGAACTTCCAAAACATGGAGTTGATGTTTTTTAATTTTATACCTCATGCGACCACTTTTCTTCAATGGTTTTTGAAAACTTCATGTCGAAGAAAAGTTGTCATGAATTTCAGTGTGGCAGGTAATTGATTCCTGAAATATTTTAGGTCAAAACATACAAGGTGTTCCATTTGAAAAATATCGGAAAAAATTGAGTTATTACAGATTAAAAATATAATAATTTGAATATCCATAGAACTAATATACGATTCAAATGTATTGACCCCTCATTTTAACCGCGGATATCTCAGAAACGAAGAAGGAAAAAATAGAAAAAGTAGAAAAAATATGTGTTCATTGTGTGTATATTCTAAACCATCCACTGAAATTTGAATAATGTAATTGGACAGTTTCGAAGTTCTATGAAGTTATATTGAAATATGTCCTACTTTTTAAGGAAAATTTTGACAATGCCAGTTTTAAATCCATTATATCTTGGAAAATATGCCTACTATGTATACAATATTTTAGATACCAATAAAGCACGGCATTTTTTGTACAATGAATTTTTTTTCATAATTTTTTAATCTAAAATTTTGCAGTTATTCTTAAAAACGTGACCTCATGTTAATTCCGTTATTTATCAATGCATTTTAAAAAAATTGATAAAATAGTTAATTAGGTAAAGTGTAAGCATTTTCAGAAAAAAAATTGGTGTATATCAAATATTAATTTAGTTATCAAGCTCAATAAATAATTTTATTATAATCTTGCACTAATATTACCTATCTATTGCACTCGACAACTAAATTAATATTTGATATAGGTATACCAATTCTTTTTTCTGAAAATGCTTACGTTTTATATAATTAACTATTTTATCGAAAATTTTTTAAATGCATTGATAAATAACCAAATAAACATGAAGTCACGTTTTTGAAAATAATAGCAAAATGGTGAAAAAATTTCCTAGTACAAAAAATCCCGTACTTTATCGGCATCTAAAATATTATTTACATAGTCACCATAGTTTCCGAGATATAATGGATTTTAAGCTGGTATGGTCAAAATTTCCTGAAATAGTATTTGTCAATATATCTTCGCAGAACTTCAAAACTGTCCAATGTACATTATTCACATTTCAGTGAACGATTTAGAATAGACACATAATGAACACATAATTTTTTCAATTTTTTCCGCTACTCCATTTCTGAGATATTCACTGTTAAAGTGAGGGGGCAATACATTTGAATCGTATATTAGGTTCGCTAACTTCATATGAAGTTAGCGAAGCACTTGCGCGACGTATATGATACTAACTGAAAAACGAAGCGTGGATAATTTACCGCTTTTTCGCCCCTAATTATTCGTGGTACTTAAAATTTTGCCGCTCCATTATTTATTTTTGAATTTCTCGATAATTCCAACCGAAACCGACAAAAAAACTAATACTTCGAAAACTGGAATCGACCAAATGAGCCGTTTCCACAGGGACTAACACATATTTATTGATCAAGAAAACTTTTAGTCATAATACTTCCAATCATATAATTTAGGTAATCTCATAATAATATTTCATGAATATTTTTTAAAGTTCCTTTCTGGTTGACATTAATTAATTCACTTAAGTTTATGTGTAAAGTAGTGTAACTGTGCAATAAAAACTAATCACTGTGGATGGAGTTTATTTGCTTTGTACTACACACTACAATATGATTCGATTGTTCACACACGATAAAAATTTTGATGTAAAAAATGTATGACACTTCGCAACTAATTCAGTAAAGTTTGTTTAATGAATTTAGCCAGTTATGGTGCACGAAAAAATCTAGTATGATTATGGCAACTGGAATAAAATAGCTGGTAGTGAGTAATTTATCGAAAACAGGGAATTTTGTGTGGCAACATTTATTGTAGTACTTAATAGAAAAAAAATTTTGTGAGTAAAATGCTTTTTCCGGTGCAAAGTTAGCAAATAAAAAGCGCATATTTCTACCATATTTTTCTTTAATTGACGAAAAAGGAAATGCAGGTCGACGGACCTTATGTCTAAAGTTAGCTAAACATTAATTTTTTGTTTAAAAAGAAAGGAGCAGCAAATTCCCCGATTCAGTTTTCAATTAGTATCATACGTAGTAAAAAGTTGGCAAAACATCAAGTTTCAAAAAAAAATAATGGATCTGCAAGATTTTAATTACCACGATTAATTAGCGAAAAAAAAGGGGCATATTCTCCCCTCGTCAATTTTCAATTAGTATCGTACGTAGTATTAGTGATTCGCTAACTTCAAACAAAGTTAGCGAAACAATAAATTTAAAAAAAAGAAGCCGCAAATTATTAATTGTCACGAATAAATAATTAGCGGCAAATTCGTCACCTATTCGGTATTTGATCCGTTGAAAGTGTTTCGCTAACTTTTTATAAATGAAAAATTAGCGATTTTTAAAAATTAGTAGGTAACATTGAATATATCAACTTTACGAAAAAAAATTATCGAACATTTCTTGTTGGAAATCGGTTAAAAAACATAAAAAAAATATTATTGAAAAAAATTGAAAAAATGTAATATTTCCTTCTGTTATGAACAATATTGTATTAAAAAATGTCAGACCAGGTTACCCTCTGGTAAATATCTACTCAACCGATTGCTGCAAAAAAAAAAAAAATACATCTGAAATGTACCTATTTGAAGATCATGCGGCCATATCGCCTGATTTATAAATACAATTTCCACTCCTCACTCGACAAGAAATATTGATACACCACCTTGCATAGAAATAAATTAAAATAAAATATATAATTCCAAATATTTACATGACATTTTCTTTTAATTCGTATAATTTCAGTTTAATAACTGAAAATATCATTAATCCAAATTAAAACAACTATAAAAAATAAACTAATAAAATAATAACAAATACCTACGGGAATGAAAATGAAATGTAAATATATGCCAATAGAATATGTGCAGTTTGTTTTTCTTCTCTTTTATAAATATTGTTATAGTATAACTAATTTTATACTTTGTTGTAAATTTTAGTACCTTGTTTACGTAAATGATAAAATTATAAGTGAATGCCACAATCACAAAAATTAACATTGTTTTACACTGTTCATACGCAATTTAAATAAACGATGAAATAATAATGTTTTTTATTAAAAATGTTTTCGTTTTCCCACCTATATTCTATGAATAAGATACCTATGTATACTTCTCATCTATCTAGGCGGTATAAAAAGTGTCGGCGCCTTTGACAGTACGGTAAAGATCAAAAACCCCGACACTTTTTACATCGACAATAAGTTTGTAGTAAACTATACATGAAAAACTTTGTGCGAGTCAGTACTACCACAAACCTATAGAGAGCCCCGTTTTATACAAACTAATTTGCCCGAGTCATGGAATTAATCGAGGGTGCCTCTGGATTACGAATAAGTTAAACCCGGCACCCCATTATAATCTCAAGGAAGATTTGCGCCATTTTTCCAATTTATTTCCAATTGCAAAAACGGCGTAAATCTTCCTTGCCTTCTCGGATACCACCTAACTTTCAAAGAACGACCTTGACCTACCTCAAAATTTTGCAAACAAAACAGTGTGCCACTGTTCACAAATTTGAACCAATACATCTCTCTTCCAAGGCCGCCGAAAGAAAATCAGTGCCCAGGGGGGGCGCGATGTTGCCAACCGTAGTATAATTATAGTATTTGTCCTATAATTGTAACTTTATGTACTATTGAGTTAGGAACTAGATATAGTACGCATATTGTACTATAATTTTGCTATTTTTCTTTCCAAATTATTAAAGGGAAATATTTTCAGTGAAAAGCAAAAATTATAAGTCCACTTCACTATGTTGCTACATCTATCGGTAGTCTCTGTTAGGCGACAGGTTCCCAGAATTGCCGATAGATAGATAGAAGTATTTCGCCATTTGCCAACACTATCAGCTCTAGACTCTAGAGTCTAGAGTTTGCTGGCATCCCAGTGCGTCAAAAATAAGAATGGTTCTTGCATAACACTTGAACCTTCAAAAGAGATGTATTTGGGATGAGATAAGTCTATGTAAGGACACAAAAATAAACCAGAATATTTTGAGTTGTCCGATTCTGAACCGTCAGATATTGAAGTAGACCTTCAATTTGTATAATTATATGGGTGACTTTTCATAATATTTATGTACCTACTATAACTGAAATAAAATAAAATAATCAATTTTTTCTGCTATTTTAATTGTACTATATATTTTTTTCAAAAATAGGTACTATATTCTCTTTCTTGACTGTACTATAGGTATCAGTTTGTGAGGAGTTGGCAACACTGGGGGAGTGGTAATAGGTATACAACTCCCACCAAGAAGGGGGTGACATTACTTAAAATTAAATATTTTAATATTTATCTCAAAATTTTAAAAAGTGAGAGGTAAATATTCCTCAAATAAATTGAATATCTATCTCAATAGAAATTTTGAAGAACGGGGGATGATATTCCTTAGGATTAAATATTTATCACAAGATTCATTCGGAACTCATTATTACTATTCACTTAAAAGTATACCTCTCTCATTTTACCTAATGCAAATAGTAATTTTCAACTTCGGGTGAAATCCTGGCCTCTCAAAGCCACCGGGCCCCATCAAAAACCGCTGGGCCCGGGGGACCCCTGACCCCTCCCCCCTCTCGACGGGCCTGCTCTCTTATATAGTTTTCTTACATTCTTACATACTTTTACCCATCCAGCATCCCTATTCGCCCCACGATCCCGCAAGATAGGACTATTGGACATTTACACATTATTTTATTACTCATGAACTACTTCTAAAAGTGTCTATATAGACTTATTATATATAGAGTACATATCACACAAGAAAAAGTCGAAATAGGTACGATAAATGGATGTCGTAAACATTCACCAATAATAATCCATGTAATTCATTATTACAGTTGCTTACCTTATTTATTTACATCTCTCTTACTAAACCAAAAGATGTCTTGAAAAGTTATTCTGAGACGCAAGAACTAAGCACAATAATTATCAAACACTACCAAACGATCACAAAAATTATTAAGACAATAAATACACTGTCGCACAATGACTAAAAAATTCTTAAAACCGATATTTGTTTAAAACATTAAAACAAAATAAGGTAGTTCAATCACCAAACATAAAAGCACAAAGCACACTATCTACGGCCAAAGTTACATATACAACTGGATAGGAAAGTCAAGGCTTACTTGTGTACCTATCTTTTTTGCTAATATGGTAAAAACAAAAAGTATGGGATAAAATATGAATATGACATCAAATACAGAGATACCTACATAACAGAAAAACATTACTGTTAGGGCCGGTTTATCAATGTGAGGTTAAAGTTATCCTATGTTGTTATGTCTAAAGCATAGAGAAATGCATAGGCTTAAATATATAGGATTTTCTCGCGAGGATATCGTGTTGTTAGGCCTATACATGTCTATGCTTTAATCATAGGATAACTTAAGCTCGCATTGATAAACCGGCCCTTAGGTTGTTAACTGTTTTGACTGTACTTAAGGTCATGGCGTGCAAATTCGACGACGAAAATTTACCGTCTGGGCGTCTGCCAGTTGGTGATCGAAGAGAGCATAGGTACCTATATAGGATCTTTTGTCAGTTTGAAATTCATAAAAACTTACCAACACCAGTGTGATGGTCAGGAGCGTTGACCGACAATTTTTAGAATCACTTTTTAATTATTGTAACTATGGTTTTACTACTTTACATTAATTGATAACCATGATGTAAATTATTTATTTACAATACATTATTTATGTTTAACAAATAATGTTAGTTTAATGAACAACTCCATAAATGATTCAATAAAAGTAAATATCAATAAATATCATGTAACCTACGGCTATGCTACCGGCAATATTAAAACTGAAACAGATAAGAGACTTGTAATGGTGGGCCAGGAAAACAATCGACTACTTTAATTTGAGGTAAGCGCATAACATATCTGGTTAACTGTATACGGATATCGTTTGCAAAATTCAAGCATGGTCTCAGCTCTTATTCTATCACACTTTGTAATGATTTATCCTGGATTTTCTTTTAATCAAATGGTTATAGTTCTCTCCATATATTTAAAGCACATAAAAAGTGTCGGCACCTTTAACTTTGCGGTAAAGATAAAAAACCCCGGCATTTTTTATTTGCCTTAAATATGAAGATATATAACTATACCGATATCTTTCCGCATAGATATCGCATAGTGGCAGACATTTCTGTCGCGCGATAGGTATTTTAGCGAAAAATTAACCTAATTTCAAGTTTTCGACTGTTCGACCTTTGCACTAATTTGCCTGAAGTAGGTACCTATTTACGAGGTTGCCAGCTTCATCGTTTAAAAACTTGTTGGCTAGCAATGCTTTAGGATATGAACGCTTCAGCCTTTCTTAAAAATGTACCAAAGTGGTGTTGTACTCTTGTACCCTATGGATGCTTCAATGTACCAAAAAAGTACATGTACCACCTCTGGCAACGCTGTAGTGTACATCATGTACATACAAAGTACTGCTATTTTGAATATTATTGATCCCATCCTGTATTTTCTTTAACATGGTAGCTGCTGTCACCTGTCGGCTTGCCGCGGTACCAATATAAAATAACAAATAATGCGTCCGAACCTCAAATTTATTGTAAAGACAGTTTTTGGTATTTTATTTTTGTTTTTGTACTGTGAATATTTCGTTTTCTTCATAATCCAGAGAAGTGTAAGTGCCCTAGTTTATGTAAATTGATCAGATTTCTAGAACTCGACATATTTAAGGTAAATGTGCCAGTAGTTGACAGTTTAAGCAAATTATTTTAACATTTTGTACTGTCAATAATTTATTACCCTCACGAACTTATTATTGCTACAGTTATGTGTAACAAAGTAAACAGTTTTGTGATGTACTTTTTACATCAATTAAGGAGAACAATGTTTTTATATAAAAAAAATAAATAGAGCCTTTGTTAAAAGTACTTATATAGTTGTGTATGTTGGTGTTCCGATAGGTAGGTAATTGACATAAAGATATTGTAATGTATTAATCGACAATATCAGTAATTTAAGTAGGTATTGGTTTTTTATAACACGTTGCAAAATGTACCATAAAATATATATTTGCCTCTATCCATCAATGTCCATCATTTCAGTAAATTCAGATTTTAAGCGATCTGATGTATGATACTAACGTTTTGTTCATTTAATTTAAATGAAGCCTTTATGTCACTGCAAAACTTCATTACTAAAATCTCAGCTTTGTTGTTTGGTAAAATTTCTTGAATTACGAGATGTACTTAAGCTTCCTTTTGTCCCCTGGGCTAGTTATACATAGTCTCTATCTTCATACCTAGTTTTTTTGCGTAGGTATATGTTCATTCCGTTCTTCACCTTGGTTTTAGTATTTGTTATGATCGTATTACAACGTCATGTGTACTAGTGCTTAATCCCTTTCATTTTTCTGCTGTTTCGACGAATAATGTTACTATTTTCTCTTTTTGTTGATTTTTCTTTAACTCACTTTCTTATCAGCTTTAATCCGTTTTACTGGTTGCAACTTGTCTTTTTTTCTTTTTCTTTCATATATTTTTGTCATTCTCTAGATGTGGCCACTGATGGAACATTTTCCTTCCCAAATCTATTGTTAGTTATTTTTGTTGTGCCCACAAAAGAGAGGGAATATTAAAAGTAAATTTACGTGTCTGGGTAGTAAATTTTCAGCATAAATCAACATTCTTCATTTTGTGTGAGGCATGACGAAAACTTAGATCACCAGTAGTTGACATACACTTGATCCAGTAGTTGACATAGTGTCAACTACTGTACCTATTAGGCTAAATACATCGTAATAATTTTAGAACGGTAACGATAGTATTATGAATGAAACACAGTGATGAAAACCTTGAAATTGCTAAATTGCACAAGGCATTTTTGTCCCAGTAGTTGACGTAAGTATTAACTACTGGAACAATTCCAATATAATTATTACACTAGTTGACACTCTTCCTAAAAATTACTGGAGACTAACTAATCTGCTTAAACATGTAAACCGAGCTTTCTTCGTTTATTTTTAAATCTACTAAGGGCCATTACTTTCGGTCTCCGTTAAACTTTAACCGTGGGCTAAATCATTGAAAGTACAATTGTTTCTAGGGTAACTGAATCAGTCTAACAATGATTTAGTAGGCGGTTAAAGTTTAACGGAGACCTAAAGTAATGGCCCTTTGCTAAGTAATTGTATTACAAACAACAAGATTAGTATACCAAATTATTTTAACAGAATATTTACTTTGTTAACAGTCTTGGTAAGAAAACGTAAGTTTATTTCTATGTACACACATCACTAGGGTCGATCTTCACTTGACAGTGAACCTCAACCAACAATATAAAAAGTAGATAACCTGACCAGTTCCTTAACATTACCAAAACATGTTAGGCCTTTTGGAAACTTCTATTTTTGGGACATAGGTTTGGAGGTGTCAAGTACTGGTACATTTACCTTATCTAAAATTAAAGCTAACCTCCATTATTAGTATTGATTAGATGATTAATAGGTATTATAGAAAATTAAAGTTATTACCAGAGGTCGGATTTACTTATTGCATTCCAGGGATGGCTTTTACAGATATATTGTATTGTAAACACGCACTTAAACATTCCCAAAGTATAAAATCAGAAAGTCATGCAACAAACTAAATTAATTTTATATAGTTTTACAATGTTAATGTGTAACTTAGTTTGGTTGAGAAATGCACTATATTAAATAAACACGTAATGCGTAATAGATTTTTTAAAATTAAAGTAGGTATATATACCGGCTGGCAATTTATATCACTGAAACCCAATCTCAGACGTGGAGGGGAGTAACTTAAAACAGGATTACTCAGTATCTTCCTTAGCTCGTTCCTTAGTGAAGATTCATTCGAATGTAAGTACTAAAAACGTGGAGTTAAAATGTCGCATCGTACTGAACCAACGCAAGCTGTAGGTAGGTAGTAAATTTTTTGATTCGCAATATTTCCGATTTACATTTTGATGGTAGACAACTGTATTGCACTAGATGTGACAAAGCAATTTCATGGTCATGCAAAAACAAATATTAATACACATATTTCTTCCGAAAATCATAAACTGAGCAGGTAGCTTTACTTACAGTAACCCGAAAAGTAATTTTAACTTAGATTTAGTGGAATTTATGATAGGATGTAACATACCGTGGTCGAAATCAGACAATATTTTGGAAAAATGTATTAGTGGCAAATATAACAATAATAAGGTGCCTTCTGGAGTCTACACTAAGAAAAAGATATTTATTTACGGAGTGCTAATATATTAGAAAGAAAATTTCTTCTGAACTTAATGGGAAGTATATCTGGCTTAACGTGGAGGAATCAAATCAATGCTTGCTGGTTCGAGGTGGTGAATGTTTTAGTGGGTGCATTGGGAGAAAATTACGCAATGAGCAGACACTTGCTCGCCTCTCAAGTTTTAGAAGATACAAATTCTCGCACTATAGCGGATGCAGTAAATCCAAGTCTACGAGACATTTGGAGTGACAAATATGTAGAAAATAAGGACAAGTTATTTTATTTCTTATCGATGGTGTTAATTATATGAAAGCTGCTAGAAGAATTTTGAAGGAAACATGTCGGAATATACTGCATGTAACATGTTTAGCACATGGGCTTCATAAGACTGCTGAAACTATTTGTATCATTCGAACTCCATTATACGGGGTGACAAGAAACCCACTCTCATCCATAACTAGCTTATTTATTTTTTATTAATCGGGTGTGGGAGGCTATGTAAAGAAACGAAAATATAGATAGAAATTTAGGAACATGTACCTTGTTGGATTGTGACTGCTGGTGTATCACGGGGAGCTGAAGAGGCGGTTGTTGGTTTCCTGTGTTATTTATCATCAATGTTAACATTCACACACAATATTTGATAATAATATTTGACAAAATAATATGCACAACTCGAGGGCTTCTGTATATCGACTCCGCTCTCTGCTTCCAGTCTAGATTTCACACGTTTCTTTTCTAGTCGGTACAGTACACCTTCAACGTGGAGATAGGCATGTGGGCCAGTGGCGGAGGGTTAAAAGAAAAAAAATTGAGGACGAAACATAAGCGAAATGGGCTTGTTACCGATAATTGATTTTTTGTTATTTTTTCATAGTGTTCAATAGTATTCGGTGACCCAGACAAGCTGTTAAAATTTCAGCTTCATAACTATGTCCAATCATTAGATATTCAATGTTGAAGATTGGGTTTCAGTACAAAGCGCTTCGCCGACTTGTGACGTCATATTGCATAAACGCTAAGGCGAAAGGTTTTGAGTTTGCTGTAAGTAGTGAGTAGTCCACTATAATCCGTCAAACTTTAATGTCATGAAATGAGTTAATCTGACGTTTGAATAAAAAAAGTGTTTGTTTCCAAGATATAATTTAACAATCAAGTTCATACATACTTGTCTTTCACTCGATCAGCATTTGCAAAGTGACGTCACGGGAAGCTCCGCCCTGTTTTCGCACAATCCAACTTTGGTAATTTATTTAAGGGCTTAATAAACAAAAATCTAATAATTTGAAAATTGTCTTAAAAAGTGTTCTCCTATCGATTTCTAGAATAAAAAAAAATGCTGAACGGGCTCTTTGAGGACGGAACACTATTGTTGATAAATTAATAGCTAGTGTAAAGAAAGTTTTTCGTAAAGCACCAAGTCATATACGGTTGTTTCACGAGATTCTAGCAAATACTCCATTACCTCCAGAACCCATTACAACACGATGGGGAACTTGTCTAAAGACAGCATTGTACTATTACTGTCATTTTAAAAATGTGAAATCCGTAATACAGCAGTTAAATCCAGATGACGCAGTTGCTATTTCACAGGCGCAACAGGCATTTATGGATCCAACTGTTCCAAAATTTGGAGACCATACACGAATTCCTCTAGCCATGGGACCTTCAATATCAGCCAATATCAAGATTTACTACGGTGGATGTAATAAATGTTGTGTTCGATCTTCGTCAATATATTTTTCAATTACAGGGAGATATTGTTGCGAGGGTACAAAGATAATTCCAAACTATTTTTAAAAAATCTCGGATTTGTTACGAGTCAAAATCTGACAATTCCCCAACACAAACTGTCAATAGTAGCAAATGGTCCCAATGTCATGTCCATCAAGCTATACGATAAACTCCCTAAAACCATAAAAAGTATAAATAGCATTCATCTCTTTAAAAGCACAGTTCGAGCCACTTTAATCAGTCACAGCTTTTATTCCATAAAAGAATATTTAAGTTGTACTAGTTTTCAGGAGCGTACTTAGTAAAATTAGCAATCCTCGTCCTTATTTATTGTTCTGTATTCTGTTTACTACACTATGGTTTCGTCTTGAGTTATGTGTTTTACTGTATATTTTACAATTTTATGACTATATTTCTATACCCGTAATAGGGTCCTATGAAAATAAAGATATTATTATTATTATTATTATTATTATTATTATTATTATTATTATTATTATTATCATGGCCATCTAAAGCCAACCCTGGTTTTACCTCATATCCGATATACCTATTCCGACCTCTGGTTATTACGTACCTTACTAAAATTTTGTAAATTGTTTAGTGTTACTGGCCAGAACTAAATCCAGAAAATGAAGATAAAACAATTGATCAAACGAATGAAGAGCCAGTCAAAGTTATGGTTATTGCTGACACACACTTACTTGGGTCGAGAGAAGGACACTGGTTTGATAAATTGCGAAGGGAATGGCAGATGTATAGGGCATTTCAAACTGCCATGAGTTTACATAAACCAGACTTAGTTTTTGTACTAGGTGATCTAACTGATGAGGGCATGTATTGCAGTAATTCAGAATTCGATGAATATGTAACTAGATTTTATAGTCTATTTCAAGTTCCGGAGGGTACAAAATTGTATGTCGCTGTTGGAAATCATGATATAGGATTCCATTATGGGTTAGTATATTTAAGGAATCAGGTATCTCAAAATATCTTGTTAAAACTGTCATTGGTGTAATCAAGTAATTGAGAAACGAGGAGAATATTGCCAGTCTGTCATTCTGACATACTTACCTAACTTATTTTGATAAATACTTCATAAATACAAAGTCTATATAGGTACATAACCTAAACCTCCCTTGTCTATTTTTAGTTGTAAGGAAAAAAAGTACAAAAATCACTGAATTTATTGTAACATGTACGTTACTGCAGTTTCGGTTCCTTAACGTACTATTTTCAAACGTTGATTCGTTTGAAATGTTGAAAATGGTACGTTAAGGTACCAAAACTGTAGTAACGTGTTTGTTACAATAAATTCAATAATGGGAAACAAAGTAGTCTACTTTCTTATATTGTCATGATTAACTATCACAAAGTAACAGCTTCCACAATCGATTTTTAAAACTATGTAAACAAAATAATAGCTGCATATTCGAAACAAAAAAATGCAAATGAAATTTGTTTTTTTAAGTGGAACACCATATATATTCATTCGATATATTCATCTTTGGATAGACATTTCTTGCAATTTAAAAAATGTTTGGTGTTATTTCAGATTTTATATTATGTCTTAAAATTTTCGAGAAAGAATTAAACTTGATAAAATTATTTACAGGTTGTATTAAATAATTCAATCAGAAATTTTATTGTGTGTATTGCTTATTGTCTCCACGAACTTCATGAAGTAAGCTAGACTTCACATGTGGTTCACCCCGAAACAGCTAAGATCGGTTAGGTTAGGCCTAATCAATAAACATGAGTGACAAAGAAAAACAGTTGTTATCAACAGACTTTGTTTTAACATGTTGCCACGTCTTTATGATCGGTAAATCTACGTTTTACGAAAAGTGATATTTTTGTCAATAATAATTTACTTCTCAAGAACCGTTTAATGAGTGGTAATTAAACTTAGCAATTATCTTATTAAGATCTTAATGTGGGTGTAAAAAAATTTGGAATAGGTGTTAACATTTTTTTAAAATACTTTTGAGCTGTTATATTCAATAACACATCTCCCATAAGAACTTATGTTAAACTAAATTAGTTATAGATCAAAAATGGTGTAGTGAATTAATTTGAAATTTACTAGGGTGATTTATGAGGACATTAGGAATGACTTCCCAAAATTTCATTAAATTCCTAATATTTTTTAATCGCTCCCTTACATCCTTAATTAGAGTTCCAACGTTTCACATGCCCCGATTTAAAAAACCCAAATCTAGCAATCCTGTGCTTGGCTTATCAAATTCTACTGTGTTTTTCTGGTCTGTTTTAGTGTTAGTCCTTATCTAAACCAGAGATTTGTGAGCTCCTTCAATGCACCTGCTGTTCAACTCATCACAGTTAGAGGAAATCATTTCGTATTGGTAAATAGTATGGCTTTGGAAGGAGATGGATGTTTTCTGTGTAAGCCAGCAGAACAGCAATTAACAAAAATTGAAAGTAAGTTTTCTTACTTAGACATCAGTTTGTGATAACCATACTCCGGCTCCGAGGTAGTTATGACGTAAAATCAGAATCGGCTTTAAAATTTCTTATGGTTATAGTGCCTTATATTATGTACACAGATAAAAATAATATTTTAAATTAAGAATTGTTTAATATAGTTGGGAAGAAACATATAGGAGATTTTTACATTTCCTTAATTGATACAAAAAGTTGAGGTGGCATATGCCCGTCAAAGTGCCGAGTTTTTTGTTTTCAGTGGAACAATCAAACCGACGCTGCGAATAAAGAACAAAATGCCTACTATGCCTCACACTACGCATTCCACAATTACGGTTTTGTCTTTTAAAAGCACATACACAGTTACAGCATTCTTTTAATACAATTCCTACTGCATGTCACACTACACATTCTACAGTTACGGTTTTGTGTCTTTAAAGGCACAGACGCAGTTACTGCATTCTTTTACAATACAATACAATACTTTATTGGTGTCAAAATAAACAAAGTGTTTACACACGTCAACATACAGTACAAAAGTTGAAATATAAGGTATAAATATATAAAACAATAAATACGAAGTAAAAGACTGAGAGCACATAGTACATGAAAGACAAACTAGATATAAAAGAAGCTATTAATATAAAATAAATAGGAGGTATGGTATGGTAATTTATCACTGTAGCTTCTAGAATACTGCACGAGATTCACACATTAGTTTGCAATAGAGGAAAAGTTGCTATGTAAAAATTCGTTACTACTATAAAAAGCATTATTGAGCAAATATTTTTTTATTCTGTTTTTGAACTGAGTTTCATTCAACAATTTTATCTCTGGTGGTAGAGCATTATAAAATTGAAAACCCAAGTATCCCGTGCCATCCCTAGTTTTACTTAATCTATGGAAATTTATGTTGAGTTTATCGTTGTTTCTGGTTTTATAAGAATGTATGTGGCTTCTAGTTTCGAATGATTCTACATTGTTCTTTATATAACTAAGACATTGGTAAATGTAGGTACAAGGCACAGTCATAATATTCAAGGAAATAAAGTGTTGTTTGCAGTTGTCTCTAAATTTTAGTCCGGAAATGACTCGAATTGCCTTTCGCTGAGCAGAAAATACAGCAGCACAAGATGGGGCACAACACAATTCCTACTGCATGTTACTCATTATTTGCATTTAAGTAGCAATTCCTTATGTGTCAACACAGTTCCTATTCCGTGTAAAAGAACACATCATGCCTTTTTTAAGCCAACTTCGGCACCAGTAGTAATGTCACGCAGATTTGTGTGCTATTTGACGCAAAAGAAGGGTGGTCCGGTGACGTAACAATGACGTCGCCTAGAACACATTTCCCTTAAAGTAATAAAATGCTCATTGGGTATTTGTTTCCTACAAATAATGTATTTATTTGCTTATATGAATCATAAGATTCTCAATTCAAAACATTATATTTATCTTTGTGTGAGGACTGCCTCTGACGTAACTACTTTTGGGCCGGAGTTTGGTGACAACTAACCAATTACGACTCCACTAATCAACTGTAAGTCGCAGCTGCCATTTTTAAGGTCTTAGCCTATCTAAAAGCGGCTGCATAATGAGTTGTTTCTTTTGAAATGGAAAAAATATGATTCAATATATTCTGTTCTAATTAAAAAATATCATTGCAATGTTGCCAAGCTCCATGTTATTTTTTGTTAATTTATTTCTAAAATTGAAATATAATTAATCCTGGTATACGAAAAATATAAAACACCTCATTCGGCGGATATACAAATATAGCTGCTACGTTACCATTTATAGTATAGATAAATTAATACAGAGATAGAAGAGTGGAAAAATTTTCAATAGGGGTTATTAAAAAATTATTTAAAAAATTAAATTTGCATATGAGGTGTATTTTTGCAGAGGATGATGAAATAAATGTGCATGTAAAAATATGTAAAAATTCATTTTCATTCGATCATGTCGTTTTCATCATTGTTGTTGACAGTGCATAGTCACACTAAACAAAAGTTATCTGAACCCGGGACCCGACACAGTAATCCATATGTATTTCGATGTGCTGAACACGAATCCAATGTCCGTTTAGCTCCATCACCCACCAATGTTTTGTAAATTGCAAAGATAGCATAAGAAACCTGATTTCTTTAGGTTATTTTAGCTATTTACAAAAATTTGGTAGATTATGGAGCTAAACCGACATCAGATTCATGTTCAGCGTGTCGAAATACATAGGGATTACTATGTCGGGTCCTGGGATCAGATCACCTTGTGTTGTGTTGAAATCTGAATTGCGTTTTGTTTGTATTTTAAAATAGTTTGATGAATACCGATCTTTGTGTATGTAAAAAGCCACAATTTATTTGAGAAAACTTTATTTTTGTTTATTTTATTTTATTTTATTTTATTTTTATTTTTTTTTTGTAGATATTTTGTTGTTACCTAAAACCCGCTTCCTACAACAACCCAGCTCTGGCGATCAACCACGATACAGATCCAATGCATGACTAACAAATTAGAGTTAAATTCGAAAGTATTTACTAACCTAGAAAATCCTGCAAAATCTTTATTGTGCTAATCCTACATATTTCAGGAATTCTCCAGTGTACCAAAGGCACTTATACAGAAAAATGTACTTCCAAAATGAAATTAGAAGTTTATAGCAAACCGATATTAATGCAGGTATGTAGTTCTATTAATAAATATATTAATTTGCCATACAATTATCAGGGTGTCTACTAATCTGGAAAACCTGGAAAACCTGGAATTGTCAGGGAATTTATTTTAGTCAGGGAAAACCTGGAAATATCAGGGAATTTATTAAAATAAGCAGTATAACCTGGAATTTTTACTTTCATATAATTATTAGTACAAATTATTAAATCTGTTAGAAATGTTTCGCTGATGAAGATTATGAACTATATGGATAGATTTTTTATTTGTGTTAACTATTTCACTTCTATAATTTTTTCTGTTGTTGATTCTGATTAATTTAAAAAAGAGAGAGTTCTTTAAAGGCTAAAAAACAATGATAATCTTTATAGAAATAATTCGGTTCGTAATTTAGACAAAGCGAAAACCTCGCCTTCATATGAAAAGAATGTCCCATAAATTTTTTTGCATATTCACGTTCGGGACATGCTCCTGAATAAGGATCGTGAGTTTGCCGGACGAAAATCTTGTCCCAATTTGTATGAACTAATTTTTTAAAACAAATAGCAAAAATCGCTTTTCCTTAATCAAAAAAGGTCTCTTGTCATGTTTTCGTAAAGTTGACCGTTTCCGACTTACAAACAATTTAATGTTTGAAAAAATGCAAAAACGGCCATTTTCAAGGTTGAATAAAATATTGTAAAATGAATTTTTTAAGTTCACCAAAATTCTTGTACAACTTCTGAACATCCATTAACAAAATCCTGAAGAGAGTAGGTGCAGATTTTTTCATTCTAAAGCTTAAATTTTTTATTGTTAAATGAATAGATGTTTCTAGCAGGTCGCGCGCTCTTTCAATTGTTTATAAATCGGAAATGGTCAACTTTACGAAAAAATGACAGGAGACCCTTTATGTTTAAAATGACCAAGAAAACCTAAAACAAATTCATTCGGCGATTTTTGTATTTTGTTAAAAAAAAAAGTTTAAACAAATTGGGACCAGATTTTCGTCTGACATACTGTTAATCCTTATTCAGGGGCATGTCCCGAACGTGAGTATGCAAAAAAATCGATTTTTTTTCACACGAAGGCGAGGTTTTCGCCTTGTCTAATTGAGTTCTCGAAAATAAACGTTTTAGTAAAAAATGCAAGAATTTTTACTTATTGTGTAATAATAATAATAATAATGTTTTTGTTGTAAGCCAATACAGAATACATACAGGCATACAATTTTACAAACTAAAAAAATACATGAAACTACATTAAATATTATAAATACTTCACTTTAAATAGTGAAGTGGAGTTAACTGACCAAGTCGAAATTATAGAATTCCTGTAAAGAACATTTTGAAAATACAAGCAAGTCGAAATTAGAGAATTCCTGTAAAGAATAAAAGCAATTGTCTCAATCTCAGTTGGCAGTTTGTTGAAAATTGTCCTACACACATAGAAAGGACCTTTTTTGAAAGTACATAGTCTAAATTTATTGATGTAAATTAGAATACAGCCTCTTGTGTCGTGGCTATGCACACTATTGTGTAGAAAATGTGCTGCGTTAAGCTTAACAAAAAGAGCTGCCTCATAGATTAACAGACATGGCAAGGAGAAAATTTTGTTTTGTATAAAAATTTGACGACAAGACTGTACAGAATTTAGTGAGAATATTAACCTAATGATCTTTTTTTGAAGAATAAAGATGCGTTGGAACTCACAGATAGTTTCCAATATATTATTAAATATTTCATGTGCGAGTAGGCCAGAGCAAAATAGATGTTTACTAGATATTTTTTATACATAACACTCCTTAAGTCTCTGATGACAAAATAAGCAGAGTTTAGTTTTTTTTTATAACGGTTTCAATATGGGGTAACCAGGTGAGTTGTTCATCTAAATACAGCCCCAAGAATTTCATACTTTGGCCTTTATCTATTGTTGTGTTGTTTAGTTTAATAGAATTTATTTATATATTTTTTTGAGGTGAATACACACTTTTATGTTTGTTCGAGTGTAGGAAGTTAAAAACCTGGAATTTAGATAAAATATTACCTGGAAAACCTGGAAAAGTCAGTGAATTTTAAGATTAAGATTTAGTAGACACCCTGAATTATACAGTACAATAGTCGTTAGTAAAATGAAAATATTCAAAAATCTATAATAAAAATGGTTCTTTGCAGAATTAACATGCTATAAAGTTATCAACCAAACTAAGTGGTGGTGCTGTGTAAGAATACACCACACATTTAGCATCATATGCAATAACAAAGTGTACAGAAATATTTCAACAGTAAACCACAAGAAAATCTTTTAAGTTTTTTCACTGAATAAGTTAATAACATTCTGATTTTTCTAAATTCCAAAAACACACATTTTTATCACATGTACATATTGATTCAGATCTAATTCGAAACATGTTTGTGAAATGTCCTACATGACAAAATAAATTTATATGCAATGTTTTACCCCGAGAGCTAGCGTCACAGAAATGTGTATTATCTGTAAATGAACAGTGTGCCTTAATAGGTTGTCGATGATCCATTGAATACCCACTTCCACCCAGGCTGGGAGCGGTGCGTTGGGCAGCAAGCGGCGGTTTAGTCAATAACTTACATGGGGTACCTGTCACAAATGTTAAAAAAGCCATTTTTGATTCTCTCGTGCCGAGCCGAATTTCCGATTTTGCCGTCGCAATTTACGAGACCGATAAAATACCAATCTTTCTTTTTCCTTAGAGACATCACACTATCCTCCATTCGAAGTTTTTATTTAGATATTAATGTTTGAGAATTTCTTGTTTTCAGCTCTTCATCGCTAAAAGACAAACTACTTATAGAGTTTGAACCAAAGTTTAGACAAACTCTCAGTTGGTGTAGCGGGGAAAGAAATATTTCGCATGGGCAAGGTCCGGAGTTCGAATCCTTCTGGAATTTTTTTTTTTACTTTTTTTTTCGGCTTTAATTTATTGCTCAGATATTACTTATATATCAAGCCTACTCGTGACATATTGTCTTCAAGTGTAAAGTGGTGGATTATTTGTAAATCTTCAAATGGTCGGTTTAATGCTCATCCCATAAACCAATATTTTGGTGAATATCATCCTATTCTTGTACCTAATTTCTTCCATTTAGTTGCCAAAACATACCAGTTATGGTGTTATTTATGGCATTTATCTCATATAGCTGGAGTACTAAACACTAAATCCATTAGTTCATCCTAACCACAAACTGGTCACGATATCTGCATAATCCGAAATGAACCAATAAATTTGCAACGTACCACGATGCCGGCAGTTCACCGCCATGAAAAAACAAACTATTTTATTTTGACATCGACATCACTGTTAACCGTCTGAACTCGAGTATTGCTCTCTTATCTGGAGCCCTATCTATCGAGTCCGTTCTGAGGAAATTTTTAAAATTTCTCTGCTTCTGCGCTGATGGTAGATTTAGAAAATAGGTTCGAATTCGACTCACCACAATTTAGAAGGCAATTCTACGCTATAAAATTCCTGTATTCGCTCATACACAACAGGGTTGATTGCCCTCCTGCACTAAGCCAATTGAACTTCCTGGTTTCAAGAGCCGCTAGTCGCAACCACATTTTACACATTTTATTGTCAACCGGCACAAACCAATATAATGCAGAAGTCTCCTATATTCGGTATGTGCTCTACCTACAATTCAATTTAGGGCACTTGTGATATATTCGACTGTTCGATAAGTACAATTTATACTTCTCTTAAGAATTGCAGCGTCCCATGTTAAAATAATACAAACATGTAGTGCACTTGTAATTAATTTTAGATTGCCACTCATATATATGTTCTGTCGCTTTCTTGTCCTATAATTGGTTCTTTTGTACTGTTGGAGAAATGTATTGAATAAATAAATAAATAAATAAAAAGGGTGGTTTTTAAAAAATATATACATAATTATGAATTTTAGTGCTTTTTCGCCTTTTTCTCTATTTTGAGGAAAAACTATGCATTCTGGTGAAAAATGTCAAGAGCATAAAATTTTCTACAAATTTTGTCTCTACATTTTGTCCAAATTCCGCATAGTTTCGCCGCGAAAGGGCGCGAAAGATATATATAAAGAGACTTTTGTACCTCATTTAGATTTTCACCCAAAATTATGCACTTTGATGAAAAATATCAGGAGGGCAATGTTGTAGAGCATTAAATTTCCTATAAATTCTGTCTCTTCATTTTTGTTCGAATTCCGCATAGTTTCTCTGTTAGAGAGATCGCGAAAGTCCATTTATATATATTTCTTTCGCTCCCTCTAGTGGAGAAACTATGCAAAATTAGAAAAAATTTGTTTTGTGCTCTACAACTTTGCTCTCCTGATATTTTTCACCAAAATGCATTATTTTGGCTTTAAATCTAAAAAAATGCGCAAGACTCTATATAGATAGATAGATACATTTGTTTGTTCCTTTTTAATATAATACCCCACTGGGTGTAGAACATGTCAAAATATTAAGCGAAAACAGCAGAGAAAAGAAAGATATCTAACTAATATTAATGTAAAAATAACTTCATAATAAAATAGAGACACTAACGACAATAATATTAAAATTCGTTTTAAAATAGATAATATGCCTAATTTGGATAAAAAATGTCTTTGGTTAAAGTATTAAAATGTAAGTAAAACAGTAAAGCTAGAGATACGATTTGGGAACAGCCTAGTTTGAGAGTATAAAAGTAAGTCTTTTTATTAGTGCATTGAAACATCATTGAAATATTCGTCTATCGTATAGTAAGCCTTTTTTATTAGTATTCTTTTGAGTTCCAATTTTAATGTCTTTATGGTGAGATTTTTTATGTTATGAGGCAATGTGTTAAAAATGTTAATTATAGAATACTCAACATTTTTTTGTATATATGTGAAGTTTTTCTATTTGTTGTTAATTTGTTTTTGTTTCTTGTGTCATAATTATGCTCTAGCGATTTGAAAAGTATGATGTTTTGTTTTACAAATATTGCTGCTTCGTAAATATATAGGCTTGTTAGTGTTAGTACGTCTCTGTTTATAAATACCGATTTACAACTATCTGTAGGTTTCATATTAAATATTTGTCGCAAACATCTTTTTTGCATTATGAGGATTGTATGTGCATATATAGAATTTGCCCAGAATATCACTCCATATCTGACACGTGACTGTACATATACATGATACGCACTCATGGCAGCTTCCACTTTTTACAAAACGTGCCAATACCCCAAGTGCATAACAATACCGGCTCGGTGGCGCAATGCTAAGGCGTTTGGCTTGCGACCACGGGGTCCCGGGTTCGGATCCTGGCCAGGGTATGGATGTTTAGTGGCGTATTTCATGTGTTACCAAGATGGTAGCAGTGTACTAGACCGCTGTTGGGTGGCACAACATGTCTAGTCACTGCTATCTATCCTGAGTTCGAGTCTCAGCTGCGGTAGATGGCAATATCGCAGGGAATAGTGTTGATATCTCTGTGTACGTGTCCTGGTTGAGTGGTGGAATAGCATTAGCTAAACTCCGCCAGGACGTTAACTATTAAAAACAAAAAAAATAAAATAAATATCCCCAGCCAAGCTGTCAACATGAGGCCTCCAGTCAAGCCTTGAATCCAGAATGATTCCTAAGAATTTTACTGATCGGCTACTTGGGACATTTATGTCGTTGTAGGTAAGTGTTGTTTGTTCATTTTGTGTGAAGTACGAAAATGTAATTATCTGGGTTTTTTTAACATTTAATTTCAGATTGTTAGTGAACCAATTTTGTAGTGTGATTACCGCATCAAGGATGTCTTTTTCTTGGATGTTTTTAGAGTCGTGACTGAATATTAAAGATGTATCATCTGCAAATTGCACCATATTATGATTAACAACTTGTGGTAGATAATTTGTGTACAGTATGTATAACAAGGGCCCGAGAATTGAGCCCTGTGGTATACCTCTTTTAATTATTTCTTTGTCTGATTTGACCTTGGCGCCACTATCGTCACTCTCTACTAGTTGTTGATGTCTGTTTGATAAATAAGATTTTATTAGCTGTAGTGCTGTACCTCTTATACCATAATGACATAATTTCTTTAAGAGAATATCATGCTCAACACTATCAAATGCTTTAGACAGGTCTAGGCATACTGTAGTTGTTTCTTTATTGTTGTTTAGTGCAAGGATAGTTGTCTTGCCTTTTCTAAAGCCGTATTGAGAATCAGAAAGTAGATCTTCCACATATTTTATAATTCTATTGTAGATACATTTTTCAAATATTTTGCTTATGTTGGATAAGAGTGCTATGGGACGATAGTTTTGCCATTCAGCTTTATCACCCTTTTTAAAGATGGCCCTTATATTTGCATTTTTTAATCTATCTGGAAATTTTCCTTTACAGAGCATTAAATATACAATATGGTTCAATGGATAGCAGATGATATCCGCAACATATTTTAATAGCTCTATTGGTACCTTGCCATCACCAACGGATTTTTTATTTTTTATTAGCATGATTATATTGAATATTTCTTGTGATGTGGAAGGTTCTAAAAATAGAGAATTTTTCAAGCTTTTAGATATATTTTCAGTATGGGTATTTTTTTTATTACTATTGTTTTGACATTGGTTGACGAGATTATAATATGTATATGTATATATCTTTTTCGCCCTCTAGCGACGAAACTATGTGGAATTCGAACAAAAATGTAGGGACAAAATTTGTTGGAAGATTTATGGTGTACAACTTTGCTCTCCTGACAATTTTCCCCAAAATGCATAGTTTTTCCTTAAAATAGAGAAAAAGCTCTAAAATTCATATATATGTATATATTTCTCAAAAGCCAACTTTTTTTAGAACTACGGGGTGGTGAAAATCATGTTAGGCAACTCACATGCTTCACTTTTTACAAGTCTCATAGCTGTGGGGAAATTTCTTTAATTTTTCCTAATTTGAAGAGACTAGTATTAGTTTATTCAACACATCAGTTTCGAAATCTTCCAGTAAATCGGTTTAAAAGTAAACTTAAGAGAATTTTAACAGACAATTGCTTATATAATATACAGGAATTTTATCAGTTGGTTGGCCAAAATGAAAACATTTTTCAGCTAATAATTTTACGTAAGTGTCACTATCTGTATTGTCTGTCCTCTACTGCTGTGTATTGTATTTTACCATTTTAATCTTTATATACACAAATTCTCTGAAGACTAATAAAATTATTATTGTTATTGCTTTACAGCACTATCCCTTGTATCGACACTCAGATATGGAGTGCGATGATTTCGATGCTGCTCCTTTTCCAATAAAACAGGAGAGATTCAGGGAGACGTGGGAATGTCTGAGTCAAGGAGCCACTTTCCAACTGCTAAATCAAATTAAACCAAGAATTGCTTTGTCAGGTCACACTCATCATGGTTGTACTAGACCGCTTCCAACGGGCGATGGAATCGAGGTTACCATTCCTAGTTTCAGTTGGAGAAACAAAGATAATCCTAATTATTTATTGGTAAGTAGTCAGCTGGGCTATAGTATCTTTCAGATTAGTGTATTGTTGTTCTTCAGTACCATTTCTTAGAACAAGCAAAAAAATAAATAGTAAATAAATAAATACATTTTATTCAAGTAGGCTGTACAAACAGATATGATAATAATTTGCAAACGCAAAGAATGGCATGCAGAGGCATATTCTGTAAAATAACAATTTTTATACAATTTTTAAATTATGATGTAATATTCTCGCCAAGTGACAACACTACTTCAGCGGTCGGATACACTAACTACAAAAACTACAAAATCAACTACACCACAGATTTACTTTCGGAGTACCTACTAAAAATTGTATCCCTCGTATCCATCTTCCTTGCCTCCACCATGTCCTTAGTTTTTTTTTTCTTTCTGGGGTCCATATTTTACCACAGTAGTATTTGGGGCGTCCTGCTCCTCACAGGTTTCCTTACAAATTCGTTGCACTGTACACATAAATACCTAAAGCATTAGAAGTGCGCTAAAAGGAAATTTACTTTATAAACTTCTGCTATATTTAATTTTGCAATTAACCTCATGAACTGCTTGCAAAGGTAAAATAAGACTAGTCCAGTAATTCTATGGAAAAATGCGAAGGCGATGCTACCCGGAAACAAAAAATAGTCGTGTAGAAGAAAAAATTTCAAGAAAGGTAGCGTTTTTTGCATCGCTTTAGCTGGTGTAGAACATAACCTACAAAATTAGATAGAGTCAAAAAACGATTTTTTGCAATTTAAAAAAAACGAAGCATCCTGCAAATAAAAGTTTAATAAGAAAGATGTAAATAATGAAAAAAACCTATGAAATGCGACCAACAGAATAAAGATTCGTTATTTCTTTTCCGAGATAACCTAAGAATACCGTCAAAAATCGCTTTTTATTGTTTTTGCTGTGTTTATTACAATTTTGATTTAAATTACTCCTTGTTCGGTGAAAATGTTGCCTCTATTGAGTAGAAAAAGAGCATTTTTGAACATTTTCCAAAAAATTAGAAATGTGCGATTTATAATGCAATTACGAAAAAAAATATGTTTTCGTAAATCGACATTGCCCACGATTGGAATTGCCTAGAGAATCAAATCTTGGCTTAAACTCTTCATAAGGGATAGTACTATCATATAATTTAAAACATAAATATTTTTAGTCACTTAGTAACCTCAAAAAAGTGAATTAATATCGTAACGTTTTTTTATTGTTTTTGCGAAGTATCTCTTTGAATTGAGTAATTATAAGTTCCGCTTGTAGTAATCGACAGTATACACTTTTTCCGACATTTTTAAAAAACTGAGCATCACACGACCACTTTGGTCCGAAATGGTAAACGATCCATAAATAACCGAGTTTTGTTAAAAATATTACTTACGCTTTTTTTTTTCGGTGGACGGCAGACGTCAGTCAAGATTTTCGAAATGTACCGCTACTTCCTCCATCTTGAATTGTACATACCCGCCTGCAGAGGGAGAGAAAGATGAAGAAGAAGAAAGAACACATAGAGCGAGACACCGATGGAAGAAAAATCAAATAGAGTTAACCTTCCAGTACAAGGTTAGGTTAGGTTAGGTTAGGTTGACATGTGAGTGGGCTCTTGTCAGACCCTCCACTGCGACCATCAGGTCTATTGTGGCTCACTCCTAGTTATAGTTCACCCAACAGATTCAGCTTTTTTATAAAGCCGATAATCTTGTTGGGTGAGAAACTGTCCAGGTCCTCTGGCGCCAGTTGCCCTTTGCCAAAAAGTGAGAACCTGATTCTTTCTGCTGCAGGACAGGTACACAAAACGTGTTCTGCCGTTTCATCATCCTCCAGACATAGACGGCATTCGGTGTTTTCCACCAGTCCAATTCTATGTAGGTGATGATTTAGTCTGCAGTGCCCAGTGTATAGGCCAATTAGAGTTCTTAGGTGTAACCTATTTAACTCTAATAGTTTTTTAGTTCTTGACTTCAAGGGGTATGTGATAAACTCCTTTGAGTGAACTAAACCTGGTAGTTCCTGCCAGTGTTGAATTGTTTTCAATTCAGCCCAGGTCAGGATGGCAGCCTTGGCAGAGTTAGCAGATATGCCAAGTGCCGGTTCTGGACCTATAAATTTGGTTGCCGCGCCTTCTCTGGCCAGGGAATCAGCAACTTCGTTGCCCTCCATGCCAGAGTGGCCAGGTATCCAGATCAGAGTCAGTTTGTTGTCTCTGCCCAATCGGGCAAGAGCTTCCTGGCAATTCCATACCGCTTTAGAATTACAACGGTAGGATCCAAGGGCTTTAAGAGCCGCTTGGCTGTCTGAAAATATTTTTATTGATTTGTGTCTCGGCTGCATCTGTTCGAGCCTCCGTACACACAGCTCAATGGCATGGATTTCTGCCTGAAAAATAGTCGCGTTATCACCAAGGCTTGAAATTATCTTTACCTTTGGTTTGCGACTATATACACCAGCTCCAGTTCCCTCGGGGGTTTTGGAGCCGTCTGTGAACCAACAGCTGTCTGCCCTTTGTAGGTCGGTTTTGTTCCGATCCCATTCGTCTCTTCCAGGAAACAGGACTTTAAAGGGCAGTTCATGATTGATCAAGGTAGGCATCACATCTGAAGGCATTCCCAGGATGCTGTGACCGTTTAAGTCGTCCAACAGCCTGTTGTGCTCCATGATGCTAGCCTGCGGCATATTAGTTACCGCTTGATGGATTCTGTATGTTGCCCACCTGGCCTCTCTCTCCAGGTAGATATGAAGAGGAGGTAGTTCCAGGAGGACTTCCAGAGCAGCTGACGGTGTGGTGCTTATTGCACCAGTTATTGCCAAGCATGCTTGTCTCTGCAATCCAGAGAGTTTGGCTTTGGTCGTTTGTTGCAGCCCTTTCGACCACCAAACTATTGACGCATACGCTATCATTGGTCTAATGACCGTAACGTATATCCAATATATTTGTTGGGGACCAATGCCCCAGGATTTTCCGCAAATTCTTCGACATGTCCACAGGGACAGTCTCGCTTTGTGGATTACCTTTTCCAAGTGGGAATTCCAGCTGAGTGACTTATCTAGGGTTACACCTAGATACTTCACTTCTTCCGCAAATGGGATGATTTCACCTGATATGGAAGGTGGTTCCAGGTTGTCCAGCTTCCTTTTTCTGGTGAAGGGTATAATTACCATTTTGTGGGGGTTGACAGACATCTGCTCCCTCTCACACCAGATATGAATGGCATCTAGTACCTCTTGAAGGGTATCAGAAAGTACCACTTCAGATTTTCCTCTAACCAGAATGACTAGGTCGTCAGCATATGCCTGAATCTCGACTTCCCACAGGGAGATAATGGCAAGCAGATCGTCCACAAGAAGTGACCACAAGAGCGGGGAGAGAACCCCGCCCTGTGGGCACCCTCTTGCGGCCCTAAAGCTCACCGCTTCCCCCCTTAGAGATGTCGTAATGATTCTGTTTTCCAGCATAGCCCGAATCCAGTCAGTTATGGTTGGCTCGATTCCTCTGGCAGCTGCTGCTGTATATAAGGAGTCGGGCAGTGCATTGTTGAATGCTCCTTCGATGTCGAGAAATGCTGCCACCGCAATCTCCTTTGCTTGTAGAGATTGGGTGATTTTCCCAACCAGGTTGTTTAGTGCTAGTTCTGTTGATTTGCCTGGTTGATAGGCATATTGGTGGACACTGAGAGGACGTATACTCAGGATGTTTCCTCTGATGTGTCCATCCAGTACCTTCTCCAGACCTTTCAACAGAAATGATGTCAGGCTAATGGGCCTAAGCGATTTTGGGTCAGATTCTGTCCGACCCATTTTTGGTATATAAACCACTTTAACCGCCGCCCAACTGGATGGAATATAGTTCCATACCAGACTAGCTCTGTATAATCTGATGAGGAAAGGTAGCAGTACCTCCAGTCCATTTTGTAGTAGCGCTGGAAATATGCCATCCTCACCAGGCGATTTGAATGGTTGGAACGATCCAATAGCCCATTCTATCGCTGAGGCTGTGACGACCGTTTTTGCCACCTGCCAATCGTTTTTGTGGGGACGTTTTTGTCGCCCTCCCGATGGCGGCGGCAGTTGGTTGTCCATCAGAATCGAACTACCTGGGAAGTGATTCAGTGCAAGAATTTCTAGGGTTTCTTTTCCAGTACAAGGTGCTCAAAAGACATTTTTGTGCATTTCGTATACTATGTACTAGTGTTGGGCGATATCGTGATTTTTCAATCACAACGTGAATAGTGACTGTGATTTTCTTATATCAGTGAATTTAAAACATGATGTGATCATGACTTCACGACTTTTCATAATGCAGCGAATGGGATAAATTGTTAATTGTTCTCTATTCCTAAATAAGCGTCGACAGACTGTGAATGGTGAATTCGCTACTTTGGTAATCTTTGCGGCCGTAGATATGAAGATATGTAATACGATTAAAATTTAAAGAATTAATTATGATACATATTGAATGATATAGTCAACTAACCTAATTTGTGGATTGACGATAAAGCAAAAGCACTAAATTTTGAATGAGACGCTTGTTTGAACTCCGTAATAGCATGTTTTTGTAAAGTTATAGAAATATAAACATTTCGGAAGCATCAATAAATTTTTAGAGTTTAAATTTAGGTTGCTATAGTTATCAACCAGCGATTTAAATTTTTGCTGGTATTATTGTTTATAACAGTATTGAAACCTTTTTAATATAAGCCTCGGATTGCAATACAAAGGTACAACTTAAATAGTGAATAATATAATATGTTTATTTATATAGTTCTTATAGTTGCTATTCAATGGAATTTTGATTTAATAGAGTAGAGTAGGTATTTCTCTCATTCAAATATTTATAAAAAAATTTGGTAGGTAACTTCCATTCAATTTTGTTCAACGGCAGGCAGCACTTTTAAGGTAAACAAGCTAACTATTATATATCCTTAATCTCAGCTTCAAATTGATTATTTCAAATAATTTCATTTGTTATCCGTTGTTATGCAATACATTATACATCCATCCGTAATCTCAACCTCTTCCAACAAAATGCGTATCTATCTAATAACGCTAAGGCACGGAATCGCTTGCTTTACCTGTTAATACATAAGGTAGCAAACAAAAATAGACTATTGGTATATGGAAAGTCGTGATCACGTCACGCTTTTCTACCAACTTTATTAACAGTCGTTACCTGTGATTTTTTAATATCAGTGATTAAATCACAGTTCGTGATATATCGCCCATCACTACTATGTACGTATATATGAATTGAAACTTTACCATTGTCTTGTGCAGTGCAAGGTGTATTTTTTTCGTTCTCTCATAAGTAAGTACATTTTTTTGCGAAGCACAAACATGTATTTTGAGCCCGTTGTACTAGAACATTCGCTCTAACTGATTTCTTCTCCATCTTTCTTTATCTCTCCATGTTCGTTCTCCTTCTTCTTTCTCTCCCGCTGTAGGCGGGCACGTATAATTCAAGATGGAGGAAGTAGCGGTACATTTCGAAAATCTTGGCTGACATCTGCCGTTCGCCAAAAAAAACGTAACATTCTTAACAAAACTCAGTTATTTATGTAGTTCTTTGGCCGTTGTGAGGATAATAAAAAATGAATTATTTCGGACCAAAGTGGTTGTAGGATGCTTATTTTTTTTAATGTGTGAAAAAGTGTATACCATCGATTACTATATGCGGAATTTATAATTACTCAATTCAAAGAGTTATTTCTCAAAAACATAACCATAAAACGTTATATTAATTTGCTTTTTTTGGAGTTACAAAGTGACTAAAAATATTTATATCTTAAATTATATGATAATACTATCCCTTATGAAGAATTTAAGCCCAGGTTTGATTCTTTAGGCCAACTCACTCCTGGGCAATGGCAATTGTAATAAACACAGCAAAAACAATAAATAGCGATTTTTGACGGTATTTTTAGGTCATTTCGGAAAATAAATAACGAATCTTTATTCTGTTGGTCGCATTTGATAGGTTTTTTCATTATCTACAACTTTCTTGTTTAACTTTTATTTGTAGGATGCTCTGTTTTTTTTTTAATTGCAAAAAACTGTTTTTAGACTGTCTGATTTTTTAGGTTATGTTCTACATCAGCTAAAGCGATGCAAAAAACGTTACCTTTCTTAGAATTTTTTCCTCTACACGACCCTATTTTTGTTTCTGGGTAGCATCGTTTTTGCGTTTTCCCGTAGACTTACTGGACCAGAGCTCCGTTGCATTTTCCTGATTGAAGTACTCAACTAATTTCACCACCATGTCTCTGGCTACTGCACAATTCTTATGGAAAGTATCTCCCAGCTAAATCGGCTGAAATTGCAATATATTGTAGATAATTTTTTCATGATCAAAAGCTGTCATGGGCACAAGTTCGGAAAAGGGACAGTTTTCCAGATATCGAACTTTTGATCCGGAGTTCGAAAGGAATAACATATATTTTCCAGCGAATTTCACCGAGAGGGGACACTTCCCATAAGAAATAATCATCTCCTTTGCACCCCCGATATCTAGAAAACTGTTTGTTTTTCGACCTTGTGCCCATGAGAACTTTTGATCAGGAAGAAATTATCTACAGTATACTGCGATTTCAGCCGATTTAGCTGGAAGCCATCTTCCACAAGAATTGTACGGCGTCCGTTAATTTGTCATTTATGACGAGACAACGTACCTAAATTAAATACTACTAATACTTCATATTTTTCAGGCTGTTTTTACACCGAACAACTACGCATATACCAAGTGCGAAATGCCACGAGAATCTACTGTAATAAATTTGTACATTTTTGGAACTACTTTATTCATTACATGGCTATTGTACTCTTTACTTCAGAAGAGTAGGCGTAAATATAAATACCGATGACATTTTTATAGTTGCTAATTTTAACAAAAATGTAGTTCTGGTTTAGTTGTTTTTTAAGGGACGTATTACTTATTTATTATTATTATTATCACTTTTTATGTATACATATTTCTTATTAGTGAAAATGAAGATAAGAATTGATTGAGAGATCTGAGAAATTGATACATTGCATCATCATTTTTAATGTTTTTGCATATATTTTTTTTCATTTATGAAAACATGGATATTATATGAAAAAAATTAACTATTACATATTACTTTAGAAGATCGTTCATGTTTTGGCATGATTCGGCTAAAGTTGAATTGCTCCATTTTGAGATATCTTGTTTAGGCAGCACGTCAATAAATAATGCACGGTATATTCTCTACCAACATAGAAACACTGGGTTTATTGGCTAGGTTGATATTCGCATTTCTAAGATCAACTGATGAGCTTAATTTGAAGATCATGGAATTCACTGTGGCATGTCAAAATGGTATTGTTAACACATTGGTCTCCCAAAACCACGTTAATGGATATGCGGGATATATCAAATATAGAACCTATCATCAGATGCCATAATTACTCTTGCATTTACTTTCTGCATGCCTATGATCATTTCGAGTGCTGTCCTACCATCTACAATGGAGTAAATCAAACTCCATTGCTCCCTTATATCCCCGGTGCCAACCATAACTGACTGGGTTCAAGCTGTGCTGGAAAACAGAATCATTACGACATCTCTAAAGGGGGAAACGGTCAGTTTTAGGACCACGAAGGGGTGCCCACAGAGCAGGATTCTCTCCCCGCTCTTGTGGTCACTCCATGTGGATGACCTGCTTGCCATTATCTCCCCGTGGGAAGTGGAAATTCAGGCATATGCGGATGACCTAGTCATTCTGGTTAGAGAAAAATCTACGAAGGGCAGACAGTTCAACAACTGTATGCCCGTCGTAGGTTGGTTTGGTTCACAGACGGATCCAAAGCTCCTGAGGGAACTGAAGCTGGTGTATATGGTCACAAACCAAAGGTACGAGTAACTTCAAGCCTGGGTGATATTGCGACTATTTTTAGGCAGAAATCCATGCCGTGGAGCTGTGTGCATGGAGGCTAGAACAGCCTAAGCATATATCAATAGAAATATTTTCAGACAGCAAAGCAGCTCTTAAAGCCCTTTTATCCTACCGTTGTAACTCTAAAATAGTTTAGAATTGCCAGGAAGCTACCCGACTGGGCAGAAACAACAAACTGACTCTGATCTGAATGATGGCTGCTCTAGCATGGAAGGCAATGAAGTTGCCGATTCTTTGGCCAGATAAGGCGCTGAAACCAAATTTATAGGACCAAAACTGGCACTTGGCATATCTGCAAACTCTGCCAAGGTTGCTGTCCTAACCTGGTCTAAATTGAAATCAATCCAGCACTGGCAGGAACTACCAGGATTAGTTCACTCAAGGGAGTTTATTACATACCCCTTGAAGTCAAGAACTAAAAAATTATTAGAGTTAATTAAGCTACGTCTAAGAACTCTAATTGGCTTATACACTGGGGCACTGCAGATTAAATTATCACCTGCGCTGAATTGGACGAATGCCGTCTGTGTCTGCAGGATGATCAAACAGCAGAGCACGTTTTGTGTACCTGTCCTACTTCATTTTGGTTATTTACACTCGCTAAATCTAGAGGTTGTGAGAAGTGACTGAATTTGCCGGTGCAGTTGCCGTGCAATATCTGAGCCTCACCTGGAAAAAAAATGTTTTTGTTTATTTATCAAAGTTTGGCCAAAAAGGTCCGCTTACAATACCTTCAATACACTTGCAACCATTACTAAGAGAAATAAACAATAAGTTTCCTTAAAGAGATATGGCAGTCTACTAAAATCCTATGATTTTTCTGGTTCATAAATCTATTGTCTATCTTTGATTGCGGCAAAGTAGTTGTTGAGAATCATAAAAACTACAGCAAATCTCACAATGAGGCAATCCAAATATTGCCATATTCTCATAAGAAACATGCAGCGTCGTTTAGTGTGAAACAGAAATTATTTTTTAAGCGGTTGAAATCCAACATATTGTAACACCAATGTTATATTGAGTAGGTATGTGAATCTGCAGGTGTTTAAATTTCAGACTCTGAGTCTCACATAGTACAATCTAACCTTACCAATGCTCATGCCACAGCTGCCTGTAGCTATGCAAAATTTGAGAGGGCGGTTTGCCTTGGAAGCTAGGTCGGAGAATTTTCAGAATATTCCTGAGAGGAGACAACTATGCAAAGAAATATACACAAGATTTAATTATTACATACTCAAGATACTCGAAATAATTAATGAATATTCAATATACTCGGCAAATACTCAGTGTGCTGAACAATATTTTTTCCCTATTTTTTTTTCACATACTTAAAGGAAATTACAAGGCAAAGAAATGTACACCATGTTTAATTATTATCTACTCAAAATGCTGAAGATAATTGATCAATACTCAAAATACACAACCAATAGTCGTAGTACTCAAGAAATTTTCTTCTTTCGTGACTCCTATATTGTGTTTCTCTACTCTAATTTAATAACCTTCTCCCCTTCACTCCTTTCAGATTCTGTATTGTACTTGTACTTAGGTACTATACCTGTCTATCTGGTCACACTTTCGCCTACCTGCATCTAGCCAACAATATTTTACCACGATCCTGTGACTTTATGTGCACGCACTTACAAAGTCGCAAGATTGCGACTCCTCACGAACAGGCAAGTATCGGTCTGATTCCATCGCATTTTAAAATCACGGTAACGATTCAGAGTGTGATTGAAAAGTGCCTATCACTATCAAGCACTACCAGGACTGAGTTCCCACCGACCTGGAAACATTTTGAAAACCTTTAAAATAATAGTCAGGGAATCGTAAGAAACTTGAAAAGCCAAAGAACTTAAGGAATTTGTCTAAAATCCTGGAACTTTGCTAATCATATAAAATACTTGATATGCAAAAATCAAATAAAATTCTGTGTATTGAGTTGAGCTGTTTCCTCCTCGAATATTCCTGAAAACATTTAAAAAAAAAACCCTAAAAATGTTCATTTTATTGAGGCAAATGCATCATGTATATACCAACACTGTAGCACAGCAGACTAAAGCGTGCTGGTCATACTGTCTATCGTGTACTGGGTTCGATTCCCAGCTCCGACACTAGCAATGTTGGTGGGTGTTGGATATTGTCTGTGCTTATTTAAATGCGTAACCCTCTTCCAGACTGCCTTGGCTTTGGATTTGGGTATTGTGTGGTGTGTTTATGTGTGTGTTTATACAGTATGTGTAGCTGCGGATTAGGTATAGGCAGTAAGAAATGCAGCATTTCATGCACCAGTCGGCAATGAATAAGCACAGCTGGAATATTTCAATGGCGGACCATGGCCGCGTGCCGTCGCATCTGGCGAGTTTGTGAGCTGTGTTGTCATATCTCTCGTACTACTTGAATGTACATACCTAGTTCGCCGCTGCACAGACGGTATACGAGATCTTTGATTAATACATGAAATTAATGATATTTTCATGGCTATAATACTATTAAATGTTTTATTGGTTTGTGTTTATGGCATTTACTTCTCTATACGTACTACATGTTATTTACTTATTGTCTTTGACTTTTTGTGTTATTAGTGTATTTTTGTACATTTAAATGGAAGAAATAAAATATATTTTTATTATATTATTATTATTATTGAGTGACACAGAATATACATAACGCCTTGTAATTATATTTTTTAGAACTTTAAATTTAGATACTCAAATTAAGGATATTACATATTTTATCTAAATTACACCTTTTTGTTGCTCACTTTCTTATAATACAGAGAGATCGAGAAAGACTGAATGTACCGCTCCCTAAAGATTTTTTGTGTACACGCAACGTTAAAATTTAGTCATTTGTCAGTTTAGGGACATCAAATCCAAATTCCCAAAATGCTAAATAGAAACTAATCAAACTTTTCATTATATTAGTACTTTTGTGGACATTGTGTCATACAAAGTGTTATTAGAGAGATATTGCAACTTCGATTTACGGATCCTTTAATAAAAGTTTCCCTTAAATTGACATGTACGCATGCGCATTTAAAATATCGTTAAGCATTTTCCTTTAATAAAATACAGGCATCCCGTATTTAACTTAAATACGGGCAAAGTTTTCCTTTATTTAAGGCACCTTAAGTTTGACACATTTAGGAACTTTTTGTCGAAACTTGCATCAGACGAAAATTCCCTAAGGAAATTGTTACTTTTGTTGGCGATAATGGCACAAGAAAAAGATAAAAAAACGTGTGAGATTCAAATATGAGGAGACGTAATTTCGCAGTCGTATTATATCCCATCTTTGAAAACGAAAAATAACTTCTATTTCATCGTCAGCCATATTATTTAAATCGAAGTTCACGCGGCCTACAGCGTTAATTTGTTCATTACCGATATAAATATCAATTATGTTATATAGAAGTAACATTTCAATGTCTTCATCATTAACACCAGCTAGGAGAGCTACTTCTAATTATATTGTTCTTCCATATTCATTATAAACTAGAACAAATGCAGTGGCGTATCGGATGGACCCGCAGGGCCCGCGGTGCGGGGGGCCCCAGCTCTTGGGGGGCCCCGAGTCTCGCGATTTTTTATTTTGTGGGGCCCGACCATACATTTTGCGGGCGGGCCTCGAGATTTTCAGCTACGCCACTGAACAAATGATAATACCGGCAATGCCCAACTTTGATTTTTTAGGTTAGGGATAATTGTCAAAATAAAGTATCAACATAAGGTATGAGGAGGACACCGTTGCAATAACTCACTTTAAAAATGGATGATAAATAGGAATACAGGATACTTTATTTAAAGTTTCTTTTAATAAAGTCAGCCCCTTTTCGTTTTGCAATAACTCTCTATTAATTGTGGAAGTGTGGCAATACGAAATGACGACAGTTTTTATTAAATTACCTCGATTTTTCAACTAGGAAAAATTGAGGTTGGAAGATGACAACTTCGTAAGCTTTGACTTTTGAATACCTTAGACTTATTCTTTAAATTATGCACTCCTTTAAAAAATCATGTAATTACAATTTATGTGAGTGTAATATTAACAAATACATCGGCATCTGTGCTAAAATCTTTATTTAATATATAGATTTAAACTGATACCACCAACTTTTTCCCATACACCTATCCTGTACATCATAAGACACTTTCGTAAAATATAAACTCGTCTCCATCTTAAACAAGATTCGCCACGTGAATTGATTAAGGCTAATCTTGGATGTTAAATAATCCAAAATTAAGTTTTAGAATGTCACTAAATCAGGCACGTGCTGGGACCCTATAGGAGACCCTTGAATGGTAATGCCCCGCAGGCGAAAATTTTGAATTTTTCAAGGCCAAATGATGTTAAATGAACGAAGAGAATTTCAGGTAAAAAAATATCCTCTTGAAATAGTTGATTTCGCAAGGTAGAGGTGCGGAGAAGCCCGCTGACAAGGGGCCTACTGAGAAGTGCCCGGTGGGCCAGCACGCGCCTGCACAAAATCCCCATAATATACAGTTGAAACGATTCGTTCTATCAGCTGATCACAGTGGCGGCCATTTGCATTTCAGTATCCCCTAGTCTAGTAACAAAAGAATTTAATTTCAGTAATGTACGTGGAATAGAAATCAATTTTGATAATTTTAGTGACTTCTGTGTCACGTGACCTTCATTCTTTCTCGATCGCACTGTATATGACATAAAAGTAAATCTCTCTGGTTAGAAGATAATATAATTATATATAGACCAGCCTACAGGGGCGCTTAAGTATCGAATATATTTCTGATCAGTTTTCTTGCAGGAATTAATTCAGATTATGAAAATCCATGTTACCAGGCGGTAACCTAGTCAGATATTGTTTAAAACAATTTAGTTTGTAATGAAAGGAAATATTAAATGTTTCAATCAAACAATTTTTTTTATATTTTCTGACCGATTGCCAAGCAATGTTTGATAAATTTTTTTTGTAAAATTGATATTTTCAATGTTATTAATTTTTCTAAATTGAAATATCGCTAATTCCTCATTTTTTAACGCTCTAAAAGTATAATGAGAAAATGCAGGTCAAATCATACATTGGTACAAAGTTGAACCTAGTTCTACAGGGTGTTTTCTCGATTATTCAAATTATTATATTTTTAAACTGCCGTAGTTCAAATTTTTCAAATGGAACACCCAGTATGTTTTGACTTAAAATGTTTCAGGAATCAATTACCTACACACTGAAATCCATGTGACAACTTTTCTTCAACATGAATTTTTCAAAAACTGTCGGAAGAAAAGTGGTCGCTATAATGACAGATTTGTTACACTCTGAGGATATCTTTAATGTGCGATCAATATATATTCTTTCCTCTTGCTCTTATTTACATAAGAATAAAAATTTAAAAAAATAACCCATGAGCATGACACTATGGGGAAAAACACAGAACCTTCAAATACCTATTATGAATCAGAATATTGGTTTGAGATTTTTTCAATACTCCAAAATTTTACAACCTTCTACCTACTGAAATCAAACAAACAAAAAATCTAAAAATATTTAACAAGAAATGTAGCAACTTTATAAGTAATCATCACAACTCATTTATAACACTATTTTAAGAAACCAGAATTATTTTACCACAAATAAATAATATACACACATTGCTATTGACATTAGATGTAGTAACTAGATAGTAATTAGATTAATAGTTTAATGACTTACACTTTCACAGTACCTATATATATTTAATTAAAAAACAACCTATCCATTATAATACTCTTCACCGAATTACTACACTTTTTATATAATTGTTGCACATTCAATAAGATACTCTTCGCAGTTTTTTTTTGTAAATAATATTAGTTTTAGACATTTTTAGTTTAATTACAAAACATTTTTTATTTAAAAAACTGATAACTTTTTTATTTATTAATAGATTTTGTTCAAAGACAATATGGTTCTTCCACTAGCTAACACTAACTTACTATCCAAATTTCAATAGAATCAGACTTTACGTCCTTAAGTTATCGTGCTTACAAGAAACGTGATATACGGACGGGCGGACATATTGAAAGTTGTTCAGAACTCGATCACCAACACAATGATATGATATATAATTTTTTCTCTACTAGCAATATTACCGGTTTTAGAAATGTGCTGATCGAATACAATATACTCTTCGTTTTGTATTTGCGAAGAATATAATAATGAAGTGTAAATAACTCAATTTACACCTCCTAGGCACATTCAAATGTTTAGTCATTTAGGTGCCTGTACTAAAGGTACAATTAAGTATATATAAATTATAACTTATAAATATTATTTCTAAATTGTATCCATTGAACAATCTATTGAATAAATTGAATTGAATTGAATTACAAATCACAGAAGTTCATATGCAAATGCGAGGTCTAAAGATTTTAAAAAAATATGTACTGTAAAGAAAACATTTTTTTAATACTTTTAGAGCGTTAAAAAAAATGTTGAACCAATATTAATAAACATCCAATTACCTATTGAAATACTGGTATGCCTATATGTTGACCATGTATGTTTGAGTATTCTAATGATCTATCATTATGTTGATCCTATGCTTGTAATGTTCTTTCTAAACTTAACAAGCATTTATCGATATTATTCGTGATACTATGTAAAAAAAATATGCTCCACTTAACCCAGTGTACACAGACTGAAGTAAACTCTTTTACAATATTAGGCCAATATTAGTATTCTGCTATTGTAATTTTTTTTATTATTATTGTTTAGTCAATAGTAGAAGTCACCCTTAGTGAACTTGGAAGTTATAAAAATGTGTAATATTTACATTAAAACTATGTTTTCCTCTCATTTTCGTTAAACTTTCAAATTCTACTTGAATAATCAAGAAAATGAGAATGTTTATATGTCACCAAACATCGAAATTGCCAAGTTTCATGAACAAAATATGAGTGGCAATTTAATTTGAAATGAAATAAGAATAATAAGGTCTTCCGTATCATTTATTAGGTCAATGTATTGCTCAAACAAAAAAGTTAAAAGTATTAAATATCGATATACTAATTAGGCAACCTATTTTTACTTTGAACTAATGTCACGGTATCTTTTTGTAAATATAAATAAAACTCTTTATATTTAGCAAATTAAAGTAATTAGGTAATCAACTCGATTATTAATTGTAATTCTTTTATTCTCCTTTTGTTATTTAAAATATATTGTAAATAATCATGCTCTACCTCTTTATAAAAACCATGTGAATGGCATAAATGTATATTTTTTAAATCATATAAAGGATTAATGTGGAACTATGTGGTTTTGTTTTTAGTAGGTCTTTAGTGAATAAGTCTTCTGTAATACAAAATATGTACCTGTAAGTTAAATGTGTGCCAAATATGTGACTACCTACTCGAAATTATATGTATACTCCTTTCCGATATTATACCTGTGTATGTTCCTATATATTTTATCTGTATAAATAATAAAAACCTGCCATTATACATGTTGTCAAATATAGCATTGATATACATCCTAGTATTTTTAGTTCTAACCTTTTGGAAGAATACATAATTTTTCTTTTGTGACGAAAGAACGATAAACTTAAATGAAACATATTCTTTATAGAATTTTGCAAACCGTAGAAAGAATTATCCATGAGAACTAAAAGAAAAACTACGTGTAAAAATATTAATGAAATCTTTGCATTCTTTCGATAACCTGAATTCTGGTTATGCTAGCAATTTAAAATCCTAAAATGAATTTGTCTAATTTCTTATTTGACAATTTTCATTGTAACAATATGTGGATGCTATTATTACAATGAGAATTGTCAAATAAGAAATAGACAAATTCATTTTAGGATTTAAATTTGCTAGCATAACCAGAATTCAGGTTATCAAAAAATGCAAAGATTTCATTAATATTTTTACACATAGTTTTTCTTTTACTTCTCATAGACAGTTTTCTTTACTGTTTGCAAAATCCTGTAAAAAATATATTTCATTACAATTATAAGCAAACAAATAATAATTCACTTTTAACCATAAACTTTCTCGAGAAAAAGTTGCAATTTATAACACTGTGTAACAAAAGTCAAGTTAAGGGTAGTCAATGTGCGGCCCTGTCGGATACAAAACAACCATTATTTTGGCACCGCAAGTCTCGAGAATCTTTCAAGGGTCGACACTTGAGTCTATGCCGGGTGTAACAGAATCATGATATACCCCCTTTTCGTTTTTTTTTTTCACTTCCGGTTTCGCCGGAAGTGACACTAACTTTCGATTTTTAAATAGAACACCCTATATATTATTGCATGTTTGAATTCTGCATAATTTTCTGAATCCAACGATGGCAAATAACTGACATTTCAAACATCAATTTTTTTTATAATATAATTTTTAGTTTCCCATTTAAGTGTGCCATGATGGTTCCGATTTACTCTAAATGACCCTTGTAATGATACAGAAATCGAAATCCCATTAAGAAAACTAAATGATTTATGAGCAAATAAAATTCACCGAAATTGTTTTTGGAGCAAAACTCAATTTTTTCAAATAGAACCATATCGGTACCATGGTACCATTTATTAGTACTATTAATAAGGAATTTATTCATGTCTGAAGTCTTACTGATTACTTCTTGTTAGTTAAATCTTATTGAACATCAGGCATGTGCACTAGCTTGTAAACAAAATAAGTAGTACATTATTATTTATTATCTAAACAACTCGAAACGCTGCCAATACCGTTAGAGTTATGAAATATATTGACATAGACAATTTTATGGAGAATTAAATTTTCTGGAAAAAAAGTCAGTGGTAGCATATGTCTATCTTCAATACTTTAGGCGTGAGAATGACTGAAAGTTTAATACAAACTTTACAATTGTTCAGTGCGCAACTTTCAACCATCCTCTCGCCAAAAGTATATAATATAGACATACGCTACCACTGCCTTTTTTATAGAAAATTTGATTTTCTATAAAATTGTTTACGTCCATTTTTTTCGTAACTCTAACAGTTTTGGCAGCATTTCAAGTCAAACGTGCTGGCGTCCAATTTTTCGAAAAGACTCGCTAATTGAAAAACAGTCTCTGAAGAAACCGTAGTGGAAAGACGATTTCTCCAAAAGTGGAAGCCAAACATTCGACAGTGTTGTATTTCTCTATCTTCGTCGTCCAGCTGCACTAAAATGAAACGGAAGGAGGTAGACAGTTTAAGGACAGAAGTCGTTGTAATTGCCCGCATGTCGATAGTGTAGAAGAAAGGGATTCACTTGTTGACGGCATTTCGTAGCTCAGCTGGACACTTTTACAACTTAGAATTCTATAAGTTTGGTATGATGAATAGAATAGTCAATTTTATTGATTTTCAGAGACTAGGCTTAAAACAATGCAAAAATAAATCATAGTCATAACTATTTAACAAACTACATTATTGTTAGGTACAATAAATTCAAAACACATTTAAAATGTAACAAAGATCAGCAGTGACATATAATAATTAATAACTGTATGATTATATACAGTGACGTAATACTAAATTTTAGTCATAAAACTGTGTCAAGTGACAATTCTTCTAAAATCAATTATTTCATGAATTATTAAAATTCACAAAAACTATATTTGTATATGCAGCAGGTAGCAATGAATATTTTATTATAAAAAAAAATTTATTATAAAAATTCATCTGCTTGAGAGGCTATTCTTTGTTCTTTCTAATATGATATTCTGTAAATAATATAGGTTTTTATCATTTGAAAACATTGTTGAATTTGGCCAATTTCTGTGCTTAACACGTTGACGGACACTGACGTCATATCACGTCATTGTCCTTCGCTCCAGCAGGGCAATTAAAAATATTGAGATGTGCTGAAATTGACACCATGATTAAAATCATTATTAGTATACATAAAGAAATGCAACATATAGCTTTAAAATCAGAATTTTCTGAAGAATTAGATATATTGGAAAAACAGTCTGCATCATATAACGTCATGTTCCAGTAGAAGCATCTTAGCTACAGTAGGACACTGACGTCATATGCCGAAAGTAAAAAAAAAATAAAAACACTTGATTTTAGTATAAAAACTTTTAATAAATGAAATTACAACTACTTAATCATCATCACTACAATATATAAACGTGTATTCTGGATCCCCTATGGAATCATCTGTATTTTACATATCGTGCCCTTTTATCTGGCGGAATCTTCGTCCTCACTTCCAAGCTCTTCATACCAACGAAGTAGTTGCTTTTCTTGCTTCTCTTCCATTTCACACATGAATAAATTATAAAATATCCACAGGAATCAGACAGAAACGCGCCAAACATGGTCCCTAGATCGCCTGACCAAATTCTTTCATCACCAACAAACTATTAGGAATTTTGTCATTATTTTTTTACCCAAGGTGCCTAGTGGGACACTTCATACCTTATTACATGTAAAATTTACGTGATATGCCGACAAGCGTATCTAGAGCGCACTAAGTTTTTGCGGCATATAACGTCAGTGTCCCTAGGGGCACTGTGGGTGATGCGGCTTATGCCGGCAGTGTCACGTTAAGCACATATCAATAAAAATGAGTGTCGGCGAATGTGTTAATCTTTCTCACTCTCAAAGCCAATGCATGAGAGTCTTGGACATTGTTACATCAACTATGTGCTGTGTTTAACAGAATTTTTGAAGAACATCAAAATTCTTGAGTTGCATTGACACATGTTTTACTAACACAGTCACCATCATCAGCAAATTATGAAATTGAAACCAAAAATGTGGCCTACTTATGGACTATAAAACAGGATTAATACATGTGTTTATGGCTTTGATTGATTTGTTCTCTCGGAATACAAGCTTTTTGTAACTTAAGTATTCTAGTGACCTCTACAACATTTCAGTACATGATAATTACAAATGTTTATAATTAATTGTGGTATTCAAAGGTTACAATGTTTCCTAATCAAATTAAATAAAGTGCAACATCCAATATTTTAAAAGATTTAAATAAAATAACAAAACTTGCAGGATATGTTTCGGAGTTATTGTTTCTTATCAGACATAACTTACAGACCTAGTATGATGATCTTGATGAGCTAAATACTTTCCAGGAAAAGTGCTTTGTCATTTACATAAAATTCTGTTAATCATCAACATGAATTACGAAGCCACCAACGCGACATACAGACAAATATTCGCATTAAAAACATTTCTCCTTTCAAACGAGATATTATAATACTTCAAAGATGAAAATATATTTATTTTAATGGGTAGTAGCATCATGCTTTAATTAAGTATGCATAGTTTAGTTAATTTCATAATTTTTGCTACAATTGTTATCTACCACGGTGTCCAGGTTTTAGTAAAGAGAATATATTTTATTAATTCATTTTTCCAAAAGAACTTCTAAAGTATCATTGTCAAGGTCCTGTGGTTATCATTATTAAATGTCCTAGTAGGTAACAAATATCTTTAAAAAAATAATTACATTTTGTTGTTGCTTTATCTGTTAAAAGTTATATGCAATATATTATGATTTTCAAAACAATTTTTATTATTTCACTAATTCAAGTTTGAACTGGATTTTGTCATTAATATAATTAAGAGGTCATACAGTAATGTTATGTAAATCAATGGAGATGATAAATAATAACTGTAAATAATAGTATAGGAGCCAGCATGCGATTTACCTGAGACATTTGTGTAAGCTAAAGCCCTGATCAATCCTTTGCCTTAAAGCACAGAAGACAAAAAAAGTGATATGAGAAATTTTCTTAGTAGAGGAAACTTCACTAAATTCTCAATTCAATTCTTAAAATGTTTTTTTCAGTTGTTACAAGTATTTGTATCAAGCAAATTTTTTTTTAGTTGATTCTTTGCCACCTAGTGAACATAAAAATACAACTGGCATACATCCCAGTTAGCGGAGGTCCAGAGATAAATTGATTGATTGATTAGCCAGAGTATGGTAGGCATTGCTGCCACTGCCGGATATCCAATCTGGATATTTTTATACCACCGGACCGGCTGCATATGCCAGATTGGATATGGGACATGCTTGTTGTCAGCAGCGATAGCCACATGATGCACGGGGTAGGAATATAGGATGGGAAGTGTAGGTGTTTGTGAGATGCTTCTTTTAAGTGTCCATCTATCATCATTTCCTTGTTGGATCGTCTTCTGAGTGTTCTGTTTTTGAGTCTAGCAGTGTGCACCTCCTCCAGATATGGTTTCATGTTTTCCAGAAATATGTGTTTTCGTTTCAACGTCCTTTATCGCAGTGCATCCATTCTGTTTGTTTGTCAAGATATACAGCAGCTCGCTATAAGAAGATTTCATTTATTAACTGCTTCACAGGTAAATGGCCTTTAAAGTGGAAGTGCAAGGAAGTGTCCCGAGAGTGCCTCTGAGACACCCTGTATACCGATCTGGCAAGGTAAAGCAAAATTAAAAGCGAAATCTGCAAAAAGTAAAAAAGAGGTCTAAGAGAACTTTTGGGATGTTCTGTATATTAAGTAGACCCCAACTACTTTGACCAGCCCAATATATGGACCATGTGACAGCTGTCAGTTGAAACCTTCCTGTTGTGGAACCTACCTTTTGTTTAATACATTTTTAATTTTGAGAAATTCAATTAGGTTTAATAATAATAAGGATTAATAAACCAATACTACTAATAGAACTTATCTTTTTCGTCCGTGTGTATATGTTGGCAGTTTGCCTCTCTGTGCTGTAGAATTCCCACACTCCACTTTCCAAAAACAGTTCCAGTTGGAGTTTTATTACTCTTAAGTCACAACACAGCTAATATGTCTATATTGCTTTATAAACACATGTCTCTCACTTGACACTAAACAACATTTAGCATTCAGCCTTCCTTACTAATAACCAACCTCTTGAAAGGGTCCCAGGTATAAATCGGTCCGTTTCCGTCAACGGTCAAACTAAGGCACTGCACGTTTTTACTTTATTTTTGGTACTATTAACAAACGCTTTACCAGTAATTTTCAATTATTACTTCGGTATGTACTTTGTTCTTCTATTATGACACTACACTTTACCCAGAATTTTTCGACCTACCGATGATTCAAATTTTGTCAAGTTTAATGGAGTATTAACCAATTCCTTTTGCGTTTTCTTCGGGAGTGTCCTCCAGTATGTCTACCCTCGGCGTAAGTCAACTTTCGAATCATATATCAAGCCTATTTTCTTTGTTATCAATTAATTGCCGCTTAGTTATTATAAAAATATGTCCGATGTCTCAGTTATGGGAGGTACAGTGGCATACATTTTAAACCTGCAAGGTGTCTGCTTAAGTCGTGATTAGTAAATATCAGTCTGATTTTTTTTTTTTTGAAATAATTAATTTCATTTATAATTTAAGTTTCCACCACTAAGAGAAAGTCTCATATCACTTTTCTTGTCTGTCATGCTCTAAGGCAAACGATTAATCGTGTATCTAGTTGTTACAAATGTGTTAGGTAATTGTATGCTAGCTCTTCTACTATAATACATAATTTTCAGTTAGAGTTGACATACTCATAATAATATATGTATTTTGAATGGAAATTGCCCAAAATGTGATTTCATACTAACAACAGTTTGTGCAATTTAGAATTTTTATCAGAATAATTATGGCGCTGCTACATCTGCTATCATTCTGAGAAAACCTAAATATGCCCTAATGGGCGGATTACGCTTATGTGTATATACTACTAGATGCTAAGGTGTGAAAGAACTCGATTGTATTATCTGAACCATAAATGTTGGAAGTTTTCTCTAGGCGGCTCTAGAATCAGTCCTAAATAATTTTATCCGCATGTGACACTATAGCTAGGTAATATTTTTTATACATTCTGGTTAACCAGAGAGCAAACATTGGAATTTTCATAGATTTTCTTTTTGATTTTTCATAAAGCGGCAATGACATTTTGCACGTTTTTACCTCTTTAAATCAATTACATGTGCTATTTTCAATTTTCTGTATGCAATTCATTTTTACCCTGAGGTACGGCGCCCTCGTGCGGGGCACGGTTTCGATTCCAATAAGTTGTCATTTCTCTCCACTATATATCATTTCATGAGTGTTGCAATTGTGAATATCTCTAACAAATTTATTCTGTCACAAATATTTTACAGTCATGCCAGTTTTCACTTTAAATATCAATTGCATTTACTTCAAAACTATACATTGTCTAGCATTTAAAAAATTTAAAACATTCAGCATTGTGTCAATAGTAGTATATTTGTTACATTTTAAAATTATGCTCAAGGCTTTATTTTATATCTTCTCTAACTTTTGAATTTCATTATTATTCAAATATAACTGTAGAGTTACACAATATTCAATATGCTGAGCTATTATGGATGTATATACTAAGATTCTTGAAAACATTGTGAAATGAAATTCTATGTAAAAAATTAGTCTTCTTTGCGACTTTCTTAACAATATAATCCCTGTTATATTTGAAAGTCAAGGATTATCTTTTATAGAACCAAAGTATTTAATTTCGAAAACCTTTTCTAATTTTCTATTATTTAATACAATATTTTCTCCCACTTGATTTAGTATACTTTTTGAATCTTAATTAATAATATTAATATCCTTATTTACCTTCTCGTCATATAAATAAATTAGTCTATAACCTAACCGGATAAATTAGTGTGTCATCTACAAATACATATACATTGCAATATTTTATCAATTTCACTGTCATTTATAAACAGCACAAGTAATAAAGGTCCCAACACTGATCCTTGTGGTACACCGAAGTCATTGTCTGTTACACTATACACTATTCCCATATTTTGTTTGTTGTCTTATTCCTCCAAATTCCCTATCCAAGCTGTCGTCTAGAGTCCCATCCGATTTATATGCACAACTTCATACCGGAGGGCCAAAAATTATTCTGTAGAAGTTACCAAACCTTACCTGAGAAAATTGCTTGTCTTTTGAAATATTTAAGAAAAACTGTAAAATCGCGTTTTTTCCTAATAAAAGATATTTTTTTATTTATAATAAAAACTTCTGTATATTAATTTTTACAAATAATTGTATATCAGACCCGCTATGCAGTTTCCAGTTTGTTGGGACCAATGGCAAATTCAAATATCTAATATACCCTTGAATAGTAGATTAACTTATTAATCATACTTAAATTATCATGACTTTATTCTATTAAAATTTTGTTTACAATTTTTTTTAAAGTAGGATCCAACCTAAAAATGATGAGACATTTATTCTGAATTACTACAGACTAAACAAAATAAATAATCTGAATCTGAATATTTGGGTTGTTTGATAATTAATTATAAGTAGCAATTTGTTGTTAATTATATTTTTTAAATCACGAGCCTCCCATTTATATTTAACCTTTGACAACTTACTTAGAGTTACTGACGTCAAAATTCATAAATAACTTTAGCATGTTTAAAATGCATAAAAAGTAGTATACTGCTTCTTAATTAGGCATATCCAATGATTATTAATTCATGTTAAACTAGTTCATTTTTTGTGACGCTGTAATATTAGCAACAGCGATAAGGCTAGCGTTCTGATATGTTGCTTGTAACTGCTTCATTGAGTTTTCTGCTAGCTACTTATTTAACTTTTGAAGGAATTAAATTACAACGAATTTTTCATTAGAAATAAAAGGTTTGGCTGAAGTTACCAAGAGGTTGATGGAAAGAACTTTGGCGAAATTGTGATCCTAACAGACAACCACGACGGTCGGCATGTTGTTATTAGACGTGCTATATAGCAAGTGCAGGCCGACTAAAATCACAAAATGTTGTAAATAAGAAGACGAAAAGTTATTAACAATTTGATAAAAAAGAAACACGATTTTTACAGTTTTCTTTAACTAAAATAATGGTTCTAACAACTATTATCATAAAATGAGTTGCTCGGTGTTAAGTAAAAGTGATCTGTTTCTGTTTATATGTACTATCGAAAAAGACCTCAGTTTTTGTCTGATAATCCGCAGGAAATGTTTGAACTTGTTTTTGGTCTACGGAAAACTTTCGAGAAATGTGTCAGTTTGAACCTCATTAACTTGCATTTGCTTAAGTTAATGTAGTTTAAATAAACACTACTTCTGAAATTATTATAATTTCATAATTTCAGAATTTGTGGAACAAATATAAATATATGTTATCAGAACTCAGAGAAAAGATTACTTAGGTACATAATACAAATTCAATTATAAAGTAAAAGATACACCAGCTTTTCAAAAATTCAAAAAAAGAAGTAATTCTACATGTTTTTCTAAATCTTCAGTGAATCTCATGATAAACAAAATTACCGATATTTAGAGTCTTGGGAATGTAGTTCGCTAAGAAATGCAATATAAATTCTGATACTTACAGAAAAAGTAGACAAGAGTATCACGTATACATGGAATATAGTGGGAAGGCACATTTGTCTACCTGTATATAATACTAAGCACTGTATTCAGGTACCGACCCGGGAGCGTCGGCTTCGCTCTACTCCGGTTTACTGCTATTGTGTTGTGTATGACTTTTTATAGAATAAATGTCATTTATTATAATTATTTTCTATTACTTCCTCCGACAAATATTGCAATTTTCATAATATATTTCGTACCTTGGGTAATATTTTGCGAATATAGCAGTAAACAGATTCACACCTCGCTTACTTCACTACCTCTACTTCAATAATTTTTTACAGAAAGCCTGTGCCTTTAATTAGTCGCCTCATTTTAGCATGAAAAATCTGAAAACCTCAAAAAAAAGGTACAGAGTCAATTGACTTAATTTTTGTTGCAAAGAGTTCAGAATGGTATTTAGAAAAAACAATACCTTTTATTTTTTTGCGGAAATGTTTGGTTTCATTTTTTATTCGATAATTGGCCAATTTAATTAAATGAAAAATTTGTTATCATACACAATATGCCACAAAATTAGACGAAAATGGTTACTCGGGGGTTTTTGGGGTCGCTGATTACAAATCTGAAATCCAATTTGAGAGATTCAAAACGGCGGACCGGAAATCGTGCCATTTTCCATAAGAAATGAAAATGGATATCTTGGCCTTGAAAATCTGTACTAGGGGGTTTTCGGGTCGCTGATTACGAATGCGAGTCCTGATGAAAAACAGGATTTTTTTTTCGTTCGTGGGCTGAAAATGATGAATACTCGGGGGTTTTTGAGGTCGCTGATTACGGATCAGAGGTCCAATTTACGAAATTCAAAATTTCGGACCGGAAGAACAGTCAATCTCTCCGGAAATCTTCGTATTTGTTACTTTTTTGGTCTGGAAGTATGAAAAATACGAGTATTTAATGAAATATATACTCCTTTCGGTTCGCCATTTTGAATGTTACCTAACTGGACATCAGATTCGTTATCAGCCATAACGAGAACCCCCCGAGTTCCCACTTTCAGCCCAAAAAAGAAAAGAATACGAGTTTTCCGGAGAAATGGACTGTTATTCCGGTCCGCCATTTTGTATTTCGTAAATTAACCCTTTGATTCGTGGTCAGCGACCTCAAAAATTTCCGAGTACTCATTTTCAGTCCAAAAACTTGATAAATTGACTCTGCTTACGGTCCGCCATTTTGAATTTACCAAATCAGACCTCGGATTCGTAATCAGCAACCTCGAAAACCCCCGAGTGCAGATTTTCAAGGCCAAGATATCCATTCTCATTTCTTATAGAAAATGGCCCCATTTCCGGTCCGCCATTTTGAATTTCCCAAATTGGACTTCAGATTGGCGATCAGCGACCTCAAAAACCCCCGAGTAACAATTTCGTCTAATTCTATGGCATATTGTGCATGATAACACCTTTTTCAATTATTTAAATTAAATTGGCCATTAATGTTGGCCAATTATTGGCTCAAAATTTAAACCAAACAGTTCCGCCAAAAAAAAAAGGTACTGTTTTTTCCAAATGCCTTTATGAACTCTTTGCAACAAAAATGAAATCAGTTGACCCTGTACCTTTTTTTTTGAGGTAGAATGCCAAAATGGCGCGATTAAATAAAGAAATTTGTAGAGACATTTTTTGCTTAAAAATGTGTGCTCTTTCTGAAATAGTATATTATTCAACGAGCATATAATGATGGCTATTATTCGCGAGGGTGAAGTTTAAGACACGAGCCGCAGGCGAGTGTCGTAAATCACCAGAGTGAATAATAGCCATTATATGCGAGTAGAATACTATACTTTGTCCACGACTCTATTAAATATTCAATATTAAATTAAAATTCACCTTCGTTTCATTTCTCCTATTTGAGAAAGATTCATATGTATATATAATTTTTTCGATTTTTCGAGCAGCAAGTTGAAATCGCACAAATTTTGACGTTTCAAATCAATTGCAGAATTACGCTTTGACAACACTGTCATGGCTTACTAATTAAAAAATACAGTTTGCGGGCACGTAGGTAAATGGTTGGGGATTGTCGCGTGTTGCTAATAGATGCTTTGAAAAAATCTTGCTAATGTGGTTTTTGAGTCTTCATTAAAGTACCATTTCGGCAAGTATCATTTGAGTGCTTCCTAGAAAACTTAGAGAGACACTTGTCTTTTGGTTGCTGCAATTTTCAATTTAAAATTTTTAGTAAAAAGTCACTAATGTCATTTCTTATAAACAACTGACTGTCCACATTATTCACTGCAATCAGTGAATAATGAAATCATTATTCACTGCAGGGAATAGTGGATAGCATTATCCTTGAGGAAACACCTACATAATGAGTACATTATTTAATAGTCGTGGACAAATATTTTTTATTTTTTTATACATCGACTCAAGTTAAGAATTTAGAAAAAGTACCGAAAAAAATTTTTTTTCTTTTTTTTTCTCTAATGTTGCCAGTCTGGCAAACATGCAAACTTTAGATGATCTTATTAATTGCACTTTAGGGAACTCATAAAAAATAAATCGTCTGCTTCCGAATATGTTTGAGATTTATAAACAAAATTAGCTACACTGCCTGGGCTATATGTAATGGCGATTATCTTGAGAAGTAGAGCAATAAGGTCCAGTTAACCGGACGGCTAGATGAAATTTTGTCATAATTTTTAGTAACTTTTACAAAAAAATAAAAATCGAAGTAGAATTGTAAAAACAGAATTTTGTAATGTATGTTAATGTCCTGTGGATTTTAATAATACGTCATATAAGTGATTACTGGCGGAATATCTCTTTTACGTAAGGAAATTAAAAAAAATAAAAGTCAAAAGTTTTAATATTTTTTCAATGTATATAATAATTATAGCCCAGTCGTCAAGGGTTTTAAGGCATCACTAAATGTTATATGGCTATTTTTCAGGATAAGTATTTTTTTTTGGTGTAGAATACGATAAAAAAAGTTTACAGCTGTAAGGTGCTGGCGACCCCTAAAAAAAATCGATAATATTGTGCAAATTTCGGTTCTTGGCCAATAACTCGAAAAATAAAAAATATGTATCAAAAAAATAATGATAGTAGACGATAGAGGGGAAAATTTCACATCAAAATCTTATTTGAAGTTTTTTTGTACGATGTAGACTCCAGATTTTTTTGTTTAACTCACGAAAATGGAACATGGTGACACATAAGTACGAGACGCAAAGCGTGCGCGTTCTCGGACGCGCTGCGCTAAATTTGTTGTAACTTTTGAATTAATGAAATTGAGTTGAACAAAGCTTGAATGAAAGAAGAAACATGTGACTATTGAATTATTATATTTTCAAATATAAAAATGAATATATCTAGAAGTAGTATATATATGAAGTTGGAACGTAAAGAGATTTCCTATGAAATTTGTAAAAGCTTTACCATTTCTACAATTTTTAAGATAAAAACTCTTGAAGTAATGTATAAAAAGACACGATGAGTGAAAAAAATCTCAAAAATTTATTTTTGAAGATGTACACTTCCAAAATTTCAAAATCTTGAGAAAGTGATAAAATTTTATGTGTATAACTAACTTTAACCACCTATTACTTTGGTTGAAATCGCATTATTAGATTTCTGTAGGTGCGATTTTTACAGCTTGAAATTTATACTTTAAGATGCTTCAAGGGGATTTACCTTAAAAATTAAAATAGCCCTCTTTATTTTATGAAAATGAAGGAAACATTTTTCTTTGCTCCAAAATTCCTGAATCTAGAGGTAAAATAAACGTTAATAACTTTTATTTAAAAAATTACTTGGCATACTATAGGTATCGGATAGTATCGGATCTTTTTATACTTTACTTCAAGAGTAATTTGTGAAAGTTTCAGATTTTTATCTTAAGACATCAATAGCCACATGTCTCGTTTAATTTAAGCTTTATTGAGCTCGCTTTCATTAAGTAGTTCAAAAGTTACAACAAATTTAGTGCAGCGCGTCCGAGGCCCCGAACGCTTCGCGAGCCGTACTTACGTGTCGTCACGTTCCATTTTCGTGCGTTAAACAAAAAAATCTGGAGCCTACATTTTTGATCATACAAAAAAACTTCAAATACGTTTTTGATGTGAAATTTCCCCCTCAATCGTCTAGTGCTATTATAGTACAGGCAATAAAGGCAAAATGTTGTAAAAACCTCTCAAAAATTAATAAAAGAATCATCTCTGGGATTTAAGTAGTTAATAACCTGTAGAATGGAATAATGCATTCTTTGCACTTCCAAGTTCCGGGAAAATTCAAAAAAATTTGGAAAAACTTTTTGATTTTCTGTTTTATTGCTCTAACGCCTAAAATAATGAAAATACAGAAAAAAGTTTTCAACGAAACTTATAGCTCGTCTCTTTCTCTACAAAATAGGTCTTTACCAATTTTTGTCTTACTTAAGCCGTTTAGGGGATAAATCCAGTTTCTCACTTATAGTTTTGAGCCGCTCCAAAATGCGCGGAAAATAAGAATTCTCTGGGAGTTTCATACGACCGGACATCGATCGATAATTATTATTATTCAGAGCCGCTAAAAAAAAAAATTAAAGCAACGTAAAATGTAGAGAAAAGTCTCAGCTTTAATGTGGAACTAATCGCAAAATTCATACAAATTTTTATCATAGAGAAATATGTGTTAGAAGATGGCTTAGTAAACTTTATACAGTTGATTTATTCACATCTTTGAGTTTTATGCATCCTTCCTATTTCTCCCGTAACAATGGGTGCTTTTTCACTGCATGGATTCGATTCTACGCACTTTAATCTATATTTCGTGAAAATTTCATTGAAGAATGTTAAGAAACAAATAAGTGGTATATGTTTTACTGTATAATTGTGCATTTTCTGAACGTGTATGAATAATGTAGACAAATTCAAAAAGTACTGCGCGCATTTAAAAAACTCTAAAGTCATTTGAAAGAATATGTTTTATTGTACTTATTATCCAAAAATTAAGACTGTGCTATTATTACTACTTAAGATATAGCGAATTGAACTCCAAAATTTGGAGGTGATTGATCGATGAGAAATATACCCTCTACTTTGATCGCAAGGCATATTTTTCCAACAAAAGTAATTGCAATAAAATATTAATTGGATTAATATATCATTATATAAGAATATATCAGCAAAATGAATTATCATTCTAACGACTCCCGGCAAAGATATGAATAAATCTGTGGATCAACTGTACAAAGTTCACTAAGCCATCTTCTGACACTTTCTCTCCTTGATAATTTTTTTTATGAATTTTGTGATTAGTTCCACATTAAAGCTGAGACCTTTCTCTACATTTTATGTTATTTTCATTTTTTTAGGGGCTCTGAATAGTAAGAATTATCGATCGATGAGCCCGGTCGTACGAAACTCCTGGAGAATTCTCATTTTTCGCGCGTTTCGAAGCGGCTTAAAACTATAAGTGGAAAACTCGATTTATCTTCTAAACGGCTTAAGTAAGACAAAAATCTGTGAAGATCTTTTTTGTAGAGAAAAAGACGAGCTACAACTTTTGTCGCGAACTTCTTTCTCTATTTTCATTATTTTGGCCGCTAGAGAAAAAAAACCGAAAATCAAAAAGTTTTTCAATTTTTTTTGAATTTTCTCAGAATTTGGACGTACAAAGAATGCATCATCTCATTCTCCAGGTTATTACCTACTTAAATCCCAGAGATGATCCTTTTATTAATTTTTGTTACCCTAAATTGTTAATTTGCCTGTACTATTAGTTTTTTGACACATGTTTTTTATTTTTCAAGTTATTGGCCAGAAACCTAATTTCGGCCAATATTGTCAATTTTTTTAGGGGTCGCCGGTACTTTACAGTTGTAAACTTTTTTCTATTGTATTCTGCACCAACAAAAATATTTAACCTGAAAACTTCAGCCATGTAATATTTAGTGACCAGTTTTTATCAATTTCTGTCTCTGACAATTATACTACTAAACAGTATAATTAAAAAAAAATCTAACATTTAAATATTTAAGTACTACATAATAATAAATAAACATAAATATAACTTAATGAAATACTGATAAGTAGATACCTGACTATCTCTTTAATTAGTTAACTTTGACCGTACATACCCACATAGTATGTATCTTGAGTGATAATGTAAAAATTTTTAACAGTGACACTTTATCATCACCTAAATACCACATGTAACTACGCTATATTTAGAAATAAAATCATTTAATTTTCGTTTCGCATCCAGAACCGCTCGTCACTTCGTAAAATAACTTAAAAAAGTCTCAAAAACTAATCCGGCAAATCACTAAGCCGAAACCCTCCTGGCTTCCTGAATATTCTTTCATGCATAGGTAGTTCTCCAACTAGGAATCTGTCTAATGCCCTTATGGCCTGAGCACTGTGACCTGATCCTCGGAAGGCTACTGTGGCTTCTCTTCCTGCGTATTCCAGAAGAATGTCGCTGCCTCCAGGGTGCTGAAATTAAATGATTTGGTGATTCTCAAAAAAGACTACTTTGCTCCTTGCTACTGATAAGGTCTAATCCAGTTAGTGAGGACAAGAAAAGGCATTTATATTTGCCTTACAAAAGGTGAGGCAAAAAATATTTTAAAATATGTTGTTTAGATCTTTAGTCTGATTAAATACCAAACAAATTTTCCACCGTAAAGGGGGATGGGGAGGGTTGGAGGCACACGAGCCGCCATCTTGAATGAATGGTGCAAAAAAATTGGTTTTTGAAAATAACTCAGGACAAAAATGTCTATGACAAAGTTAAAGACCAAATTCCTTATTTTTTTACGTCTAATATGTAACGAGTTAAAGCAACGGAAAGATCAGTAGTTTTCAAGAAAATCATCAAACTCCCTATTTTTAAAATTATTCCTGGCTATTCATTACGTAGGTAGTTATAATAACTTTGTAAACTCAATAAATTTCCGCACCACCATGAGGTAGAGTAAATAGCGGCATTTTTTAAATTGTGGTATTCCCAGCATGCTATTGCATGAAATGAATTTATTCTTATACAATTTACCAACAAAAATGTTTCACAAGTTTTTGCAAAAATATAGTTCTTTCCGCTGCTGTAACTCGTTACATATTAGACTTAAAAAAAAAGAATGTTGGTATTAAACAACTTTTGGAATTTTGCCTTATTCAAGATTGTCACAGACATTTCTGTGTTAGAATCAACCGCTGAGGGATTATTCAATTTTTAGAACTTATATTTTTCATCAGTCTCGAGCTGGGAACATATATCGACATCGGTTCTACCACATGTTCTCTTCTGTATCTCAAAAATTCCTACTTTGCTGGATTAAAAGTTGAATTGCAAATTTTGTATAAGGATCTGCCAAACTGGGTGTCCGATTTAAAGTGTTAGTTTTTTTAGAGATGGATGTATATCAAATAAATGCTTTTGTAAACCTGCTGGTGCCCCAGTCATACGATGTGCTTCAACTAATGAGGAAAACGCCAAAATTCTGAATGAAAACAAAGAAGTAGTTGTTAGTTTCTGTAAAAGAATTTCGCTATTTTGTAATGAATTTATTTTGCTTCATGTAAGGAAATGATCATATTTTGCTTCATTTTAATGTCATATGTTGATTTTGTCAATGATACGTGTTGTTCCAAGAGCCAGTGACGCCCAAAAGATTCTTGCATTTAAATTTATAGTAATTCTTATAGGCCGATTCAGAAAATTATCGAGATTCTCTGTTGAAAATTATGAAGTGTTCTCTATCAGTGTTTTCTTGTAACGGGTTTTATTTAAAAGTATAATTTTTATACAATCCCGAACTGATAGACATTTGTGAAATATCTTCAAGTGAGAAAATATAAAAATTTCTTTTAGATTAATCAATCAATATATTATAAATACTCTACATATGTTTCGGCTTATTAGGCCTTTATCATGAGTATTACATAGTTAATACTAAAGTTTCCGTCGTGCTTATTCTAATTTATACCTAAAAGTATTTATGTCTTAATCTATTTATGACCAAATCTATTTAAGACTTAATTTAACATCCTTAATTATGGGAATGTTTGGATTAGACCTAAACTGATTATATAAATCAATGGATAGGTCTTATCAATTTGGTTATTATAGGGGTATTCAAGAAATTTTGTTGATCGTTTGTAGCACAAGGGTTGTACTTGAAATATTTTTTGATTTCTGGTTGGTCTAGCAGATCTAAAGGTCTAGCAGATCTAAACGTTTACCTTTTCTTTCTGAATGAAGTAAATTTATGTTATCAGTATCTATGAAATGGTTGTTTTAATATACAGGAATGTCAACACACTGTATTGACAACAACCATTTCATAGATACTGATAACATAAATTTACTTCTTTCAGAAAGAAATGGTAAACGTTTAGATCTGCTAGAACAACTAGAAATTAAAAAATATTTCAAGTTCAACCCTTGTACCACAAACAAAATAATAAATAAATTGATAAGAACTATCCATTGATTTATATAATCAGTTTAGGTCCACTCCAAACATTCTCATAATTAAGGATGTTAAATTAAGTCTTAAATAAGTTCACACTTCCTTTTGACGAAATCGGAACACATGATACCAATTGACACCCTGGGCTTCCAACTAGTCAACACCCCCAAACCCCTCCAAACTTCGTGAGGGTTTGGCAATAACCGTTCCCAGTCACTACAGACGAAATACGCTCCCGGGAGCCGACATGCCAGCGAAGAATGAAGACCAAGACAGAAGAGCGCCAGAAGAAACGACCCAGCTGGCAGGGTCCAACAGCCAGGACCAGGGGAGGTCTACTAACATCGCCGACACCGTCCGCATTTGCGGGTGGGGTAGGCGAAAACCAGGCCCAACAAATTTGCATCGCGTAAAATTATTCTGCATGACTCTCCTTCCTAAAATGTTAAATTTCGACTCCAACTGTGTAAAGCAATTCATGTTCCAAAAGTACAGTATATACTAACCAAATTTGCCTCGTGTTACCTCAGCTATAAAGTACGGAAGAGCTGAAGTGTCAAAGCGCCGCTTTATTTATGTCTCAATCGTGCCATTTATCTCAAGATCTTGACAGTATCTCAAGGTCTTGAGTCATTATCTCAAGATCTTGACTTATCATCTCAAGATCTTGATTTATTATCTCAAGATCTTGAGTTATTGTCCCAAGATCTTGACTTATTATCTCAAGATATTGACTTATTATCTCAAGATCTTGACTTATTGTCTCAAGATCTTGACTTTTTATCTCAAGATTTTGACTTTTTATCTCAAGATCTTGACTCTATCTCAAGATCTTGAGTTTTTTTTCTCAAGATTATGACTTTCTATCTCAAGGTTTTAAGTTGCATGCATTTAACAGTTATTATTTAATATATTCCCAGTTCATATTTTTTCACAAATTCAGGTTTGATTTGATGGCAGAAATAATATTTCTTTTACCTATAATAAGTTCATTCTTTCATTTGATTTGTTTAGGTTAGGTTAGGTTGATTTTTATTTTGTTTTCTAATTGTTAATAGTTATCAGCGCCGCAGGCAGTGTTAGCGTCGCAGATAACAAAATATTTCAATTTCTCGACTTTCGGAACACTAGTAAAAATTGATGGTATTCCGCATTGCGGTACACTGTTCTTGGCCTATAAAATAACCAACGACTGCAAGATATGAAAAAATTCATCACATTAGACGTCCTGATCTTGAGATAAAAACTCAAGATCTTGAGATAAAAAGTCAAGATCTTGAGATAATAAGTCAAGATCTTGAGATATTAAGACAAGATCTTGAGATAATAAGTCAAGATCTTGAGATAATAAGTCAAGATCTTGAGATAATAACTCAAGATCTTGAGATAATAACTCAAGATCTTGAGATAATAACTCAAGATCTTGAGATACTAAGTCAAGATTTTGAGCTAATAACTCAAGATCTAGAGATAATAAGTCAAGATCTTGAGATAATAATTCAAGATCTTGAGATACTAAGTCAAGATCTTGAGATAAATGGCACGATTGAGACAGAAATAAAAGCGGCGCTTTGACCCTTCAGCTCTTCTGTATTAATACGGAAGAGCTGAGGGGTCAAAGCGCCGCTTTTATTTCTGTCTCAATCTTGCCATTTATCTCAAGATCTTGACTTATTATCTCAAGATCTTGAGTTATTATTTCAAGATCTTCACTTATTGTCTCAAGATCTTGACTTATTATCTCAAGATCTTGAGTTATTATCTCAAGATCTTGACTTATTATCTCAAGATCTTGACTTATTATCTCAAGATCTTGACTTTTTGTTTCAAGATCTTGACTTATTGTCTCAAGATCTTGACTTTTTATCTCAAGATTTTCACTTTATCTCAAGATCTTGACTTATGATCTCAAGATCTTGACTTTCTATCTCAAGATCTTGAGGTTTTTTCTCAAGATCATGACTTTCTATCTCAAGGTTTTAATAATTGTTAATAATTATCAACGCCGCAGGCAATATTAGCGTCGCAGATAACAAAATATTTCAATTTCTCGACTTTCGGAATACTAGTAAAAATGTATAGTATTCCGAATTGCGGAACACTATCCTTGGCCTATAAAATAACCAACGACTGCAAGATATTAAAAAAATCATCACATTAGACGTTCTGATCTTGAGATAAAAACTCAAGATCTTGAGATAAAAAGTCAATATCTTGAGATAATAAGTCAAGATCTTGAGATAATAAGTCAAGATCTTGAGATAATAAGTCAAGATCTTGAGATATTAAGAGATCTTGAAATAAATGTCAAGATTGAGACAGAAATAATAGCGGCGCTTTGACCCCTCAACTCTTCCGTAGTATTAAAGCCCGGTCTAGACACGGCCAATAATTTGGTCATTTAGTCCAGAAGACATTAGTTTGTCGAGTAACCAATATAATAGAATGGAATAGAATCATTTCTATTTTTTGGTCGAGGTGTTTTTCCCCCTCTCCTAAACTACTAAATTATGAGGTATCTGGACACTGCTGGAAATATGGAATTCAGTCGAGTAAAGTTGGGTTTGTCCTCTAATGAACTAAAGCGGATTTCATTCTCTTTGTTTAGATACTTTCTAATGTGCTACTAATACTTAACTAAATCTTCCAACCAAATCATTGTACTCTACCAATAAAAAGACACACGGAATTTGCACTAAACTACTAAAGAACTCTACTTAACTAAATTACTGGACGCGTGTAGACCAGGCTTAACAGTGGTGGTATCTCTACTTTATATTTTAAACATGTTTAAAGACATTGCATATGTCGGTTTTGTTAACCTTACGCATTTACCCCGCTTAGTAATCTGTTAAAATAATGTTAATACTCGTAATATTTACCTCTTCAAAAAAATTGGTTACATCAAACACTCTATCATATATTACTATCCAGCAGTCTTTGGCATGGTCGTGCCAGGAAACCTCTTCCAGGGTTATAATCCTATCTTGCACTTCAGTATGATCAGATATAACTACATTTGGTATGATCTTAGCAGTTGTCGTCATTGTGTTTGAAAAAAAATCGAAATTAAATATTGACGATAGCTTAGTCATTTTTAGGGAGGCTTAGGAAGTCAACTTAAACAATACCATTAGCAAAAACTGTCATCACCAGACTTGTTGGCAGACTAATCTTTCCACAGCACTTTATTATTAATAAGTATGTTATAAATGTTTCTAGTTGTGTGATAAAATGATGAATGATTATGGAAGTTTAACGTCCTTGTACTTATATAGCTTCTTTACACGATAAAAGCATTAAAATTTAAGCCGATGGCACGCTTTTGAAATGGCTTCGTTATCAAATATCCCTTCTCATATTCATTCAAATGTATTAATTCGTTTTATATGCTATTCAGTAATGGCGCCATTACTAAATAAATTATGAAATAGCAAGCACAATATTATCATCATTCGCGTTTTTTTATTATTTATCTTCCACATTTTTTTTTATTATATTTTTTCCAATTGCTGCTTAGATGATATTATTCATCTATATTCTTGCAATGCTTAAAATATTTGTTGTTACCATATTAATCGTTTTTTTATCTGGCTGCTTATTTTCGAAGATTAGAACGTCAATACAGTTATTTTGTTTATTTATAAAAGGTCATGAATGTGCCATAGGTAATAGATTTGCATTAATCTCAATGAATTTCAGCAATAAAATTGGTAAATTTTATTTAACAAATGGGTGGACTCCAATCAATGCGTCAATATCATGTATGATTAAGTACATATTTAATTGATTCTCGTTATTTGTAAATAAAACAAAATAATTTCTTGTCCGTTGTTATAGTCCAATAGCTATAAAGATTTCCATAACAAAAAATGTTATGTTAGATTGTCCTTCAGTTACTGTAAGTGGATGAATTATAATACATCACTAAAATCAGTTCTGGGGGTACCCCCCCCCCCAAACCTCTCCTTCGGTGAAAAATGCCTTATTTTACTTATAACACGTTAACCGTTGAAGATATAAAAAAAAATGCTCATCGCAAAGAAGCTTGACTAATCACCTGAGAAAAAGTCCTTTTGTAATTTGTGTATATGCCATGGTTTTCGAGAAAATCGATATTGAAAAAAATTGCAAAATTTGTATTTTTAATGCGCACGAATTTTCGTGTATTTGAAATTTTTTGTGCCCGGCCTATAGAAAAATTTCTAGAAAACCAAACGTGCTAGGAAGAAAAATCAAAATGGGTTTTAAAAGGAGTATAAAATACTCTTTTGTGTTTCCATTTTTGATGGCTATTGATATCTATTAGTGTATAAAAATAACAATATCATATAGTCACCTCTTGATTTTTTGCACTTTTAACTATTCACAGGCCCATAAAATATAACTGACTTAAATATAAGTTATAAATGTATTATTTTTTAGTTCAAGGTAGTAGTTCAATGCAGAATAAGTTAGGAATAAAAATATTTACATTTACAAATTTAACAGCATGTTGAAGTTAGCCAAATTTTGGCCAATTTTTTATTGTTTCCTAAAAAAAAAAGATCCAAGCATCTTGAAAATTTAGCTCAAAAATTTTTTTTTCGAGTTTATATATCATATAACTATTGTTTCTAATCATTTAATAGTTAAAAAATTGCATTAAAAAAATATCATCAAAAATTGAATATGCCGCCTTTTTTGGATTTTTTTTTTGGCTAACTTTAACATGCTGCTAAATTTGTAAATGTGAATATTTTTATTCCTAACTTTTTCTGAATTGAAGTACTACCTTAAATTAAAAGATAATGCATTTATAACTTATATTATAGTCAGTTATTTTTCATGGGCCTGTGAATAGTTAGATGCACAAAAAATCAAGAGATAACTATATTATATTGTTATTTTTATATATACTAATAAATATCAATAGCCCTCAAAAATGGCAACACAAGAGAGTATTCCCGAAAATAAAACAAATGAACCCAAGAGGGATTTACCGTCGATACACACAAATCCACCAACAGTACAGGCAATGAAGGCAAAATGTTGTAAAAACCCCGCAAAAATTAATAAAATAATCATCTCTGGGATTTAAGTAGTTAATAACCTGTAGAATGAAATGATATATTCTTTGCACTTTCAAGTTCCGGGAAAATTCAAAAAAATTTGGAAAACTTTTTCATTTTCGGTTTCTTTGCTCTAACGGCTATAATAATGAATATAGAGAAAAAAGTTTTCAACTAAATTTGTAGCTCGTCCTATTCTTTACAAAAAATGTCTTTACAAATTTTTGTCTTACTTAAGCCGTTTAGGAGATAAATCCAGTTTTCCACTTATAGTTTTGAGCCGCTCCGAAATGCGCGGAAAATGAGAATTCTCTGGGAGTTTCGTACGACCGGACATATCGATCGATAATTATTACTATTCACAGCCGCTAAAAAAATTAAAACAACGTAAAATGTAGAGAAAAGTCTCAGCTTTAATGTGGAACTAATCACAAAATTCATATAAATTTTTATCATAGAGAAAAAAGTGTTAGAAGATGGCTTAGTAAATTTTATACAGTTTATTGATTTACATCTTTGAGTTTTATGCATCCTACCTATTTCTCCCGTAACAATGGGTACTTTTTCACTGCATGGATTCGTTTCCACGCACTTTAATCTATATTTCGTGTAAATTTCATTGAAGAATGTTAAGAAACAAATAAGTTGTATATGTTTTACTGTATAATTGTGCATTTTCTGAACGTGTATGAATAATGTAGACAAAAAAACTCTAAAGTCATTCGAAAGAATATATTTTATTCTACTTATAATCCAAAAATTAAGACTGTGCTATTATTATTTCTTAAGATATAGCAAATTGAACTCCAAAATTTGGAGGTGATTGATCAATGAGAAATATACCCTCTACTTTGATCGCAAGGCATATTTTTTCAACAAAAGTAATTGCAATAAAATGTTAATTGGATTAATATATCATTATATAAGAATATACAAGCAAAATGAATTATATCATTCTAACGACTCCCGGCAAAGATATGAATAAATCTGTGGATCAACTGTACAAAGTTCACTAAGCCATCTTTGAGAATTTTTTTAATGAATTTTGTGATTAGTTCCACATTAAAGCTGAGACTTTTCTCTACATTTTATATTCTTTTCATTTTTTTTTAGGGGCTCTGAATAGTAAGAATTATCGATCGATGAGCCCTGTCGTACGAAACTCCTGGAGAATTCTCATTTTTCGCGCATTTCGAAGCGGCTTAAAACTTTGAGTGGAAAACTCGATTTATCTTCCAAAACGGCTTAAGTAAGACAAAAATTTGTAAACACATTTTTTGTGGAAAAAGGATGAGCTACAATTTTTGTTGGGAACTTCTTTCTCTATTTTCATTATTGTGGCAGCTAGAGCAAAAAAACAAAAATCAAAAAGTTTTTCCAAATTTTTTTTGAATTTTCCCGGAACTTGGAAGTGCAAAGAATGCTTTATCTCATTTTCAAGGTTATTACCTACTTAGTCCCAGAGATGATCCTTTTATTAATTTTTGTTACTCTAAATTGTTAATTTGCCTGTACTACAATACGTGAGAGCGATTTAGATATTATATCTTTCCGCTGTTACTGTACAAACTTTTTCTAATAGGTGAATTCCTTTGTATCGAAGGTAAATCCCCATTGAGTTCATTTGTTATATTTTCGCGAATTTTATATCCCCTTTAAAGCCCATTTTGATCTTTCTTTCTAGCTTGTTCAGTTTTCGAGCTATTCAATTTTTTCTACAAGCCGCGCGCAAAAAATTTCAAAAAATGAAAATTTGCGCGCATTAAAAATACAAATTTTGCAATTTTTGTCAATATTGATTTTCTCGAAAACCATGGCATATACAAGAGGACTTTTTTTAGACAATTAGTCAAGCTTCCTTCTTCATGATGAGCAATTTTTTTATATCTTCAACGGTTAATGAGTTATCCGTAAAATAAGGCTTTTTACACGGAAGGGCTGACTTTTTTCGGGGTTGCGCGGCACCCCCAGAACTGATTTTTGGGGTTTTGTGATGTTTAATCCTCGCACTAACAGTTACGGAAGGAAAATCTCAGATAACATTTACAGCGAGCTTCTGGTGTATTATTTACTTTATCGACTGGACTATTAGTTGATAAATAATAAACAATTCATTGACTGTATCGTAGTTTTTTTGGAAGAAACGAAAATATGAATTTTATAAGTGAATGCTTGAATAGTTTAGCTTAGTATCCATTTTTGTTTTTCCTTTCCTGCATCTGTGAATGTTTGAATAGTTTAGCTTAGTATCCCTTGTTGTTTTTCCTTTCCTACATCTTTTCACTTATAGGTATCTTCTAAATAAGCTTGTTTGGAGGACAAGCTCAAAAAAAATATCGTTGTTAGAAACTTGTCGGAAATTTTAACATTTGGCGAATGCGCTGGTCATAAAGAAGGTGCTGAAATGTGATAATCATGATAATATATATATATATATATATATATATATATATATATATATATATATATATATATATATATATATATATATATATATACATACATATATATATATCTTAAGTTTTCTATGTGTAGTGTAGGCAAATTAGACGCAAATCGACCTAAACTTGAAAAAATTCTGGTGAATATATTATTAAAATACAAGACTTTTTTCTTCTATGACTTTTTCCCAAATAGAACATTTGGAATATACCTGGGCATACCTTCCAGATTTTTAAGTTTCATAGTTTACGAGATGCTCCATTTTCCGATACGGGTCTTTTTTTCGTGTTTTTCTCGAAAAGCTTTGATAGAGTGCAAGTTAGAAAATGTAAGGACAAAGGCTGTGGGAAGAAGAGAAATTAAATAATTACACAGACCTGCAAAGAAACAATTTTGTTTTTTTTTTACCGACATAGGTGATTCCGAAGATTTTTGACGCGCTGAACACAAACCGTTGGCCATCTTGTGCCACCACGTCACAATTTTGAGAGAACTTAACCTAAACATCTTAAAAAGGCCATTTCTGCCTATATTCGTGCCCTAATAACTGGACAACGATACGAGATTGAGTAAAACGGACCAGACCATCTTATTCAGCTGTCAAAATTAATAATCATAACAATAAAAAAACATAACTCTAAATAACGCACACGTTATTTTATTTCGTTTAGCAAGATATAGTAGAATTTTTGTTGTGAGTATATACAGGGTGGACCATTAATAATGGGCCATAGGGCAGGGATAGATTCTTTGGGCCAAAATATAAGGATATAACTAAACATGCTTCAGTAAAATGTTGCTTTGGAAAAAGATACAGGGTGTCAAAATTCAATTAATTTTTTTGTTTCTTTGCAGTAACTCAACAGTCTCTTGACTGATTTTCGCCAAATTCGCTAGAGGAACTTTTTTTATTCTAAGAAACAATAATTTATGTACTACATCACGTTAGATCATAGATGGCGCCGCAGGACCTGTATCTGATGATGAAATATTTTCATATTTTTTTGGACGAAACGTTGTGGTACTTCTGACTGACCAGAAAATGTAATGAGGGCGTCATTTCCACGTATAAAAGGTACACTTGGTAGAACCTGATAACTCCAATCGTTTTCGAGGAAATTGCTGTTAAACATTTGAATAATCTTTTGAAATACAAATTCAAATTTAATGAAATAAAGTCAGGGTTCCCACCAACCTGGAAAAACCTGGAAACCTGGTAAAGTCAGGGAATCCAAAATGTGGTCCTGGGGACCTGGAAAAGTCAGGGAATCCAAGAAATTTCAATAAAATCCTGGAATTCCAGTCATCACGTAAAATATTTTGAACTGACTTTCTACTGTACAAAAAAACCGCTGCCTAAGGAATCACTACTTCCACAGCCAAATTTCTCGTCCAAGTCACTTTAATGGAAACATCTTGACTATATTTGACTTTAGTCTGTGGATATTATTGGCCATAGAATAAAAAATATTAGAAAGAAATCTGAGGCCTTTGTTTCCAGTATATACACCAAATCCTAAGTTTCTGTACTATTAGCAGCTTGCTTTACTTATTTTTCCCTATTTACCCCTAATTTAACTCTTCAACGGAATAATACCAAAACATAATCTAATTCCTTATGTCAATATAATATATACGTATACCAAATTTCAAGTGAATATCTCAATTTTTTTTTTCGACCCCTTGGGTTGATAAAAGTGGAGGGGTGGTGGGGATGGGAAATATTATAAAAAATTTTGAGGCCTTGGCTCCTAGTACATACACCAAATTTCAAGTTCTGTACTCTTACCAGCTTGCTTTACTTATTTCTCCTTATTTACCACTATTTGCCCCCCAACTCTTCAGCGGAAATGTTCAAAAACAATCCGTTTCCAGATCTTGTTATAATGTGTACGTGTACAAAATTTTAAGTCAATATCTTAAACCGTTCCGGAGAACACGTGCGAACAATAAAAGTTACAGACAGACAGACCGACAAACACAATTTTTTTCGCTCAAATTTAAAATCTCGACGTTCCATGACATTCTAAGTCTACTTCAAGAAAAAGAAATTCACAGATTTCGCAATTCTTGCAACCATCGGGACATTGAAAATGGTAACACCATACATAAAACATAAATTTTTCCAGCTACAATCCACTCTCGATTGCGACACCGCTGTGTTTCGACCTTAAATGAAAACTGGTAACTTGACACTCTGTGATAAATGCAACCCATATTAAATTTGCATATATCAGCCGTTGCATATACGACAGTCTCACTCCACCGCGACACCGCTGTCTTTTGACTTTGAACGAAAACCAGTATCTCGACCCCCATATGCGAACATACATTTCCAATGTTAAAGATTTCAATTTTTTTTTACGATTACCAAACTTCCAATCTACTAAGTGGATGTGGAAGTTATTACCTATTAGATTTGAATTTTATATATTTCGCTAAGAAATATAGGTGTAATTTTAACTATTCATTATTTAAAATAAATAACAACAAAAATTACTTTAACGGTTTTCTCATATTTTTTCCATGAGGATCTGATGATAATACAAATACATTATTATCCACTTATATACAAAGTCGTATTGGATTGTACTATATTTTCATATTTTTGTCCTGGAAAATTTCAATTTTGTTCCTGGAAAGTCAGTGAAAGTCAGGGAATTCAAAATTCCAATGTTGGTGGGAACCCTGAAAGTGTATTTACTGAAAAATGTACAAAGCGTAACCGAAAATAAAATCGTGATAACAGCGTAAACTCTTTCTCACTTTCTTGTGAACTACTCTAGTATTTTTATGGTATTGAGATAAAAACATAAATCAAAACATTGTGTAAAATAAGGATCTAATCTTATTATAAGACCAAAAAATAACAATAGCTGACTTAATGATATTAGTATTTATTGTATAAAATTTCCCCCAATGCAAAAACCCCATTGCTGCAACTTAGAGTAAATTTTCGATATGGTCTCCACCTACTTCTACGCCTTTTCTAATTCTTTTCATAAAGATTTTCTTACATTGAAAAATACATTTTCCCATCCTCTAATAAAATTGGCTGCGTTTTGTATTTTGTCCCACAGTTCTTCTCTCGAATTGATAGTATTTGCATAGGCTAAGTACTTCATATGTCCCCACACATAATAATCCAAAGGATTATAATCAGGACTCCTTGGTGGCCAAGTAAACTCACTTCCTCGACCGACCCATCTGTGTAGGAAAGTATCATCAAGATAATTCCTGACTTCAATGGAGAAATGAGGGGGAGCTCCATCTTGCATAAACCACATTCTGTTCCGTATATCTAGCATGAAAGCATGTAATATATCAGCAAAAGTATTTTGAAGAAAAAACAGATAATACTGCCCATTTAAATTTGGAGGAAAGACAAATGGTCCCAAGAACTGAGCGCCGATAACACCACACCAAACGTTAATCAAATTCGTGCTGAAAATGCTTTTCTTTAACGGTATGAGGGTTTTCTACTTCCCAGTAATGAGTATTTCTCCAGTTAAAAACGCCTTAGTGTGTAAAATTTGCTTCGTCGGTAAATAAAATGTTCTTAACAAAATTTCGATCCCTATTGTGTTTATTTAGAACAAATTGACAAAATTGTAATTTTTGTGGAAGATCCCTTCGAAGTAAGTTTTGTATAGGAGTGGAATGGTATGGGTATAAGCGTTCTTTGCGTAAGACTCTTAGAACAGATTGTTTACTCACCCCTGTTGCCGCGGAAAAACTCGCTTGAGCTGATTTGAGGATCTTTTTGAAAAAAAAACCTAAATACATGGTTCTTTTTTAAACGCTTAAATCTCGAGAAGAGTGAGGTTAAGTAAAAAATGTCAAAGGTCAAAAATTGCTTAGAATTGTCCAAAATATAAAATCCTATGGTTCTTTTTCAACTTAAAAAAAATTTGTTGGTAATCGGAAACAGCGAACTTCTGTCCTAATTTACGACCGGAAATGGAAAAAGCACCAGGTACCATGACCCTGACTTTGTTCTATACATCTTTAGGAATATTTTGCACCATCTCACATAAAATTCAGGTGGGGCGGAGTCTCATATTGGGGTTAAATGCTTCATTTCCTCGACTACAAACAATTCTGAGGTAATGACCTATTTTTCAGTCCATGAGAAGAAACTGTCAGTAAATGCCAATTCAAAAATTTGGTTCTCTTAAATTGTATTTGTTATAATTAGGAAGCTGTGATCAAAGTATAAATTTCCATTGTGGGAACGCTTCACGTAATCACTGATTGATCATGTTTACACATTTGTATTGGTTATGCAAACGGGAGCAGATATATCATCTGCAAGCACTACTGAGTTAGTCCATTAAAACTATTTACTTGATGCAAAGTTAGAGTTCCAAGACATATCTTTTTGACTGACAGATTTCTGTATACTGTAATGGTCCCAAGACAGATCTTTGCGGAATGCCCACTAACATTTTTAATTAATTTGATACACTAATAGTTGATTTCTGGCGTGATATTATCAGCATATAGGAAATATAAAATTAAGGCATAATACACTCTGTGTTATTTTAAATGAACAGTCTTAATTAAAATAATATAATTAAAAAATGAAAGTATTCTCTTTTAAAAAAGTTGTTTTTAAAACGTAAAATAAAATGTGTATTAAGGAGGTATTAGGTTAATAAGTTATTAATCACAACACACAACATAATAAAACAACAACTTATATTTCAATAAATAATATAAATTAAATATAAATAATTTCCTTATAATTTAATATTAAGTACTTTACATTAATTTAGGAAATATAAATATAAAACTACACCAACTAAAAATACTGACATAATTACCTCAATCACAACAATATTCCACAAACTTTAACATCTTATTTTTGATGATAAGTACAAATGACTTTTAATGTCATTTTAAAACTTGTCTGCACTCACTGTAGACGTGAAACTAATCTAATTTAGGAACTCAAAAATACATCGTCACCCCTTTCATAACTGAGCTTATAAATACTTTTTGAATATAAAAATACAATTATCCATTAATGAATACAAAAGAAAATTTGAAATCATTCGGGTATGTCGCTAAGCCTAAACCCTCCCGGCTTTCTGAATATTCGTTCATGTATGGGAAGTTCTCCAATGAAAAATCTATCCAACGCTCTTATAGCTTGTGCGCTGTGGCCGGATCCACGAAACGCCACACTTGCTTCCCTCCCAGCGTACTCCAAGAGAATATCTCCACCTCCAGGATGCTGAAACAAAATATTTTATTATTATAGTACACCAAATCATATTTGATCCTATAAGATGCAAAAAGACGCCATAGTGCACCACAAAAGGGTGTGTTGATATAATTACTGTGTAACCAAAGATAATAGTAGGTACAGGCAATGAAGACAAAATGTTGTAAAAACCTCGCAAAAATTAATAAAAGAATCATTTCTGGGATTTAAGTAGTTAATAACCGTAGAATGGAATGATGCATTCTTTGCACTTCCAAGTTCCGGAAAAATGCAAAAGAATTTGGAAAAACTTTTTGACTTTCGGTTTTCTTGCTCTAACGGCTAAAATAATGAAAATACAACAAAATTTGTAGCTCGTCTCTTTCTCTACAAAATAGGTCTACAAATTTTTGTCTTACTTAAGCCGTTTAGGCGATAAATCCAGTTTTCCACTTATAGTTTTGAGCCGCTCCGAAATGCGCGGAAAATGAGAATTCTCTGGGAGTTTCGTACGACCGGACATTACTATTCAGAGCCGCTAAAAAAAATGAAAATAACGTAAAATGTAGAGAAAAGTCCCAGCTTTAATGTGGAACTAATCACAAAATTCATAAAAAAATTTATCATAGAGAAAAAAGTGTTAGAAGATGGCGTAGTAAACTTTATACAGTTGATTTTTTCACATCTTTGAGTTTTATGCATCCTGCCTATTTCTCCCGTAACAATGGTTGCTTTTCCACTGCATAGATTCGATTCCACGCACTTTAATCTATATTTCGTAAAAATTTCATTGAAGAATGTTAAGAAACAAATAAGTTGTATATGTTTTACTGTATAATTGTGCATTTTCTGAATGTGTATGAATAATGTAGAGAAATTCAAAAAGTACTGCGCGCATTTAAAAAACTTTAAAGTCGTTCGAAAGAATATGTTTTTTTGTACTTATAATCCAAAAATGAATACTGTGCTATTATTATTACTTAAGATATAGCGAATTGAACTCCAAAATTTGGAGGTGATTGATCGATGAGAAATATACCCTCTACTTTGATCGCAAGGCATATTTTTCCAACAAAAGTAATTCAAATAAAATGTTAGTTGAATTAATATATCATTATATAAGAATATATGAGCAAAATGAATTATCATTCTAACGACTCCCGGCAAACATATGAATAAATCTGTGGATCAACTGTAAAAAGTTCACTAAGCCATCTTCTGGCACTTTCTCTCTTTGATAAATTTTTTTATAAATTTTGTAATAAGTTTCACATTAAAGCTGATACTTTTCTCTACATTTCATGTTATTTTCTTTTTTTTTTAGGGGCTCTGAATAGTAAGAATTATCGATCGATGAGCCCGGTCGTACGAAACTCCTGGAGAATTTCACGCATTTCGAAGCGGATTAAAACTGTAAGTGGAAAACTCGATTTATCTTCTAAACGGCTTAGGTAAGACAAAAATTTGTAAAGTCCTTTTTTTGTAGAGAAAAAGACGAGCTACAACTTTTGTTTGGAACTTCTTTCTCTATTTTCATTATTTTGGCCGCTAGAGCAAAAAAACCGAAAATCAAAAAGTTTTTCCTAATTTTTTTTAATTTTCCCGGAACTTTGAAGTGCAAAGAAAGCATCATCTCATTCTCCAGGTTATTACCTACTTAAATCCCAGAGATGATCCTTTTATTAATTTTTCTTACCCTAAATTGTTAATTTGCCTGTACTATAAGTGAATTCCCAAAAAATTGTACCAAAAAGCTACTACTGTTAACAAAGTGTGCCGAAACCAGCGGCTATTTTATTGTGGGTGATTTAATAGTGACTGTTATAGAAGCAAGGAGCTGAATTGGACCTTTCAACATTATGCAAAGACAGTAAAGACAAAACAAGTGCAAAATTTCGGACTCCTGACTAGGAAGAATCGAGTTTCATGAAATAAATGGCATTCGATAGTATTGCAAAGTCTACATGGTCCGAAAATGTGCTTTTACCCTGAGGGTGGACACCATCCCTTCTCAGGGCGGAAATTGGTAAACTCAAAACAACCACAGAAATCCATCGGGGGATGAATTCTAATCAAGAAATGTTCTATGAAGTTTTTTCGATAATCAATATTTTTCGAGTTATCCGTAATTGAAAATGTAATATGTAATAACACAAAAACCTTACGTTGTATCAAAGAAATCATCAGGAACAAAAATGAAGCTTATAAAACAACAAATCGATTGGTTTTCTTCTATTTCTATAGATGCCATACGAACTGAGTTATTTCTTATTGTAGGTTTTATATAATTACCTACTCAATGAACATTGTGTATAATTAAGTAACGTATTTTTTATATTAATTCATAATATTTATAAGTACCTACTCTTCGCAAATACAAAACGAACAGTATATTGCATTCGATCGGCACATTTCATTCGCGGAGAAAAAAATGTCATATCTGTTCGTGTTCGTCTGTCTGTCCGTCACGTTTCTTGTAAGCACGATAACTTAAGAACGAAAAGTCGGATTGTGCTGAAATTTTGACAGTACAATAAGTTAGTGTTGTTTTTGAACAAAATCGATCAATGAATAAAGAAACTATTAATTATTTTAATTTATTTTTTTTGTAAGTAAACCAAAAAGTGTCTAAAATTAATACATATACAAAAAAACTGCTAAGAGTATCCTATAGAATGGGCCACAATTATATAAAAATGTGCAGTAAATCGATAAAGAGAATAATGGTTGGCTTGTTTAATTCTTCTTAAACTAAGTGGAATTTATTTCATTGCTGTTATTATTTATTTGTTATTCTTCTAATCTTGGTTGGAAAAATATTGTTTAGTTATTAAGTAAATTTCACACTTTTCTCCGTAATTCATCAATGCTTATTAATATTGGCTCGAAGAGTAATTGTTCATTCGCTTAATACCTAAATTATATTTTTGTAAATGAGATTTTAATTCAAGTAATTCAGAGAAATTATGATCTAATGTGTTTATCTAGTTATCTATAAAAATTTATTCGAGTTAATAGTAATAATTCAGTATTTACCTCTTCAAGAAAGTCGGTGATATCGTAAACTCTATCGTAAATTATTATCCAGCAGTCCTTCGCATGGTCATGCCAGGAAACCTCTTCTAATGTTATTATTCTATCTTCTTTCGTAATGGAACCATCTGCTAGCTCTGGAACTTTTGTGTCAATTTTGACTGCTGCTGTCACTGCACCGGAAAAGAATCCGGAAATAAATATGGAAGATACCTTGGCCATCTTTACAAGGATAATGTTCACTTAATAAAAATATAAACACTAATTTTATCTTCAACTTTCTATTATTACTGTCTACTGTATATGTTTCTAGTTGGGCGACACATTAACGAATGAATGGATTGCATATGTGCTAGTGTTTAAGTAGTCTATGTTCTCCGGATGATGAAAGAATTCAAAGTTTTGAGCTGTTTGTGGCACGCTTACGAGGTGATTTCGGTATCAAATTCTTACTCATCCATTCAACGAATGTTATCAAATACAACGTATTTTATTATACAGGGTACATCAAAAAGGACACATATAATTTCACATCTAAATACACACAAACAACATATTTAACATATTTTTCTGTTACATATGTTTAGGAAAATTTAAACTGCTACGGTTGTTAAAAACCTAATTAAAATCGTTTCGTTTCCCTCTAGTATAAATATTAACTTAGATCATAAGCAGGGTCCGGACGCAAAGCGAAATATCACAATTTATGAGGGGCGTACTCAGATGCGTTTGTAAGAATGTTTTCAGTTTGATAAACATAATCGAAGTTTGGCTGTTGTAAATAATCACTACGTTTTTACAATATGCTGCTACTAGCGGCGGGTCGTTTTATAGTGGAGTAACATTCCTTAGTAAATTGTCTTAAAAGGAATAGGCCTGTTCGGCATTTTCTGTTTATTTCATAAATCGAAAGTTCAAGCATAAAATACTGGATCTGCAAAAAATCAGAATTTTATTCGCATGTTTAGTGTCTTAAAAACAATTACAAACATCCACCCCGCGAAAATGGGGCGTAGCCAGGCGCTACGTCACTATACGCATAGACTCGGCGACCTCAGTCGACTCGATGCTGTTTAGTTGTTATTATCTATATACTTATCGTGTTGATCTGCGCTCCTCTAAAATTGCGGCTCATTGTTTAGGATACATTCGGAGGCGTTCTTTTTATTGGTTTTTGAGTAATTGACTCGCAAAAGTCGGCTATTTCTCTCGCCTCTGAAATTTAGGAACAGGCAGTCGAGGGATTGTAGGGGAATATATGATTTGGCGAAATGTTACTAAATGTCAAAATATGACGAATTTTCGATTTTTAAGAAAGTAGCCATTTTTTTCCCACAGACCTAGCCGAAATTCCGATTTCCACTGTGATACTTAAGATGTCGATAAAATGCCAATCTTCTTTTTTAAATAGAGACCAATATCGATCCTCCACTACAAGTATTAACTTACATATGATCGTCTAAAAATTTGATGTTTTTGATTTTTTTTTTGGTTACATATTAATACTTCTAAACAAGGCATTATTTGCTCGCTCTTGCAGAGCCGAATTTCCGAATTTTGCTATACAATTTGGTATCAGGAGAAAGGGCCAACCTTGTTCTTTCCATAGAGATCTAGAACGAACTTCCATTCCACGTATTGACTTAGTTATGAATTTTTGAAACTTCATTGTTTTCCAATTTTTAACAGAAAAGCCATCTTTCATTCGCCCGTGTCAAGCGGGATTTCCGGTTTTGCCCCTTCACCTTGGTATAAGAACAAAGCGCCACTCTTTCTCTTTCCATAGACATCTATCTAAAACGGCCTTCAACTCCACTTATTTACTTAATACTGAACGGCTGCTAGTGGTCGCGGTAGGTTACCGAGTTCAAAGTTGCGTATAGTGACGTCATAAATAGGCGCACTGTTTTTGCAACTATTACTAATTTCAACGCCATGTATCTCGAGAACGGAAAAAGTTAATAATATGAAATTTTAAGTGCATACTAAGAATGTTGAGTACTATGTAAAAACGTATAAAAACCATATAAAATTAATATCGTGGAACAAGCCCATGGCTGAAACTTGCTGTAAGCATTACAAGAAGTATAGGAAAAAGTTTTGGATTAAATCCGTGCGGTGGAAAACTTTTCTTTAAACAATAGAATGTTAAAAACCGTGTTTTTTCGTAGTTTTTCTTATATATCTCCGGTTTCGTATCACAATGAAGAAAGAGAAACAAATTGTTCACTACGAAATTGTGAAGAAAACTAGATTTGTCCGAAAATTTTCCAACTTGCAAAACATAATAGCTTAAGAGCCAGTGTGCAAAATCGGTTTATTTTGAATACCTGCTAACAATTGCGGTATTCTGAGGAAAATATTATACCAGTCACCGTAGGCCTGGTCACAAGTCCCCAGAGTGGTTTGATTTTGGGCCCGTGGCCATGGAATAATACATGTTTTTGAGCCGAATGAATACCAGCTAACAACTGCGGTAAACGATAGTCTGTACAATTCTAAGTTGATAAAAAAAAATTGCAATTTTTTTGCTGGTACAGGAAAAAGCGTGGCAAATTTAAAAATTGGTCGTGATCCAACCTAATGAATACCACTTCTACTTTGCAGCAAAACATTTGTTATAAGTATTCGAGACCATGTACAGGGTGGGCAACTAAGAATGGAGGTCGGCCATATCTCAGAAACCAAGCATCGCACAAATTTAGGGAAAAAATTACCTTAAGTAAAGTGGCCACGAAAAATCGCTGGAAAATATTTTCGAGTTTCTAAAATGGCCGCTAGGGGGCGTAACAGCTATAGCCGAATAGAAAATCAGGTTTCTCTCAGTATTTTGCTGAATTAAGTGGCATTGAAAATACATGCGTCGTAATCCTGGGACAATTTCGAATCTTTTCAGTTTTCCATTTTTTTTGTATCTTTAAGAATAAAGTGGTGGGGAGATGCCAAAAACACATTTTTTCAAATGTCGATTACTCCGATTAGCCTTAACGGAATTTAACAATCTTGGTCTCATTGGAAAGTGCTTTTCTTAGTCTATCGAGTGCACTTTGCGCTGTTTCCATTTGATTATTACCGTCTCCGCTAGAGGGCGTTATTTGACATGACAACAAATATCGCGCTTTTTCTTAAAAAATTTAAATGGAATGGTATATTTATTTTTACACGGTAAAATAGAGAATTAAAAGCCTCAGATGTCAGTGAAAACCGCAACTCGATAACTTTTCTCTAACGGAAGATATTAACAAACAAAGTTGAAATTATGAATTATTGTCAGATCGCTACGACGGGATTTGAAAATTAGCTGTTGAAAACAAGTAAGCTGTGAAACTGACACAATGAAGAAACAACATATATCAAACATATTGAGTAGACTATATATATCATGATATAAAAATTAGTAATTAATTACAGACAACAATTCTAATAATAATAACAATATATTTATGTTGACAGTTATGAAAAGACTAATTTTACTTGACGAAGGTAATATTTGCAAATTACTTGAGCCAAGTAAAATTACTGTTTCATAACGTGTTAAGAAAGGCAACATTTTATCTAATCCTGCTCTAAAATAGAAAAGAAATTGCAATTAATATTGAATTTTATTTTGCGGTTTCAAACATTGTTACACCTACAGTGGTACAAATAAGTTTTGTGTTTATCGCTGTACCTGAGCATTAATATATATAGGTTGACATTTGTATTAACAAAGTTCATTTGTCAATCTGCTGAATTTTTTGAAACAAATTAAGTCAGAATTTGTTGATTCAGGTGTGGATATTCCATCTGATATAAAAGAGTAGCAGTAAATTCAATAATACCTGATAAATCAAAAAGCATATATGAGGAAGTATAATACACGAAATTTGAAAACTGGTGTCAACAAAAAGGAATAATAAGATGTATGTGAAAAGATTCTCTTAGCGTATTTCGAAACGATGAAAACCTATAAAGCATATCACGATATGAATATTGAGTAGGAATCAATATTAAAGAATTAAATGCCAAAGGAAACATTGACATAAAGAATATACCATATTAATAGCATTTTTGAAGAGAAAATCTTCAGGTTATCACGCTAAGAAATTTATCATTTTAACAGAAGAAAACTTTAAAAGTTTTATTAGAAATGCAGACGGCGGAAAGTTTCTATTTACATTTTATTAATAAAGTGTTTTTTGTGCCCTACTCTTAAAGTTTTTTTTCTAAATGATGAGTTTAATAATAACAGTTTAATAAAAATTCATTACATCACTAGTTATGTAATGAAACTGACAGTTATGAAAAATGTGACGTTTCGTAACGTCAAAAATACATTTAAAATTTGACATTTCGTAACAGGATTAGATAAACAATATAAAATAATCAAATGTTCAAAAAAGTAAACATTTCGTAACGGGATTAGACAAACATAACAAATAAAATGTCCAAAAAAGTAAAGCAAGAACATATTACAACACATAAAAAAAATTACAATGTAACTAGTGGCGTCCTAGGTGTTCAAAATGTTGTCCATCATTTTCGATGCAAGAACGCATTTTCCGACGAGTAGATTGAACAGAAGTCTCTACTTCTGCCTTCGAAATACTGTGAATGGCATTTCTTATTCTTTGGATCATGTCGTCTCTTGTAGTGGGTCTGGTGGCAAAAACGAGATCTTTTATTCGCCCCCACAGATAAAAATCTAGACAAGTCAAGTCTGGGGACCTGGCTGGCCAATGAAACAGACTTCCACGTCCTATCCACCTGTCAGGATATGACTGGTTTAAAAAATCCCGAACGTCCAAAGAGAAATGCGCCGGGCACCCACCATGTTGAAGAAACATATCACGACGAATTCGAAGAGGTATGTCTTCCAAAAGAAGTGGTAATTCGTTTTTTAAAAAATTTAGATAACGTACGTTAAGGGTTTCATTGAAAATAAAAGGCCCAATTATTTGTCCACCTAAAATTCCACACCACACATTTATAGTCCAACGACCCTGAGATTGGACGTCTCGCATCCAGCGCGGATTCGTCTCAGACCAATAATGCATATTATGACGATTTACTGTACCATCATGTATAGGGATAACCTGAAGATTTTCTCTTCAAAAATGCTATTAATATGGTATATGCTTTATGTCAATGTTTCGTTTGGCATTTAATTCTTTAATAAGTATTGGTTCCTACTCAATATTCATATCGTGATGCTTTATAGGTTTTCATCGTATCAAAATACGCTAAGAGAATCTTTTCACATACATCTTATTATTCCTTTTTGTTGACACCAGTTTTCAAATTTCGTATATTATACTTCCTCATATATGCTTTTTGATTTATCAGGTATTATTGAATTTACTGCTACTCTTTTATATTAAATGGAATATCCACACCTGAATCAACAAATTCTGACTTAATTTGTTTCAAAAAATTCAGCAGATTGACAAATGAACTTTGTTAATACAAATGTCAACCTATATTAATGCTCAGGTACAGCGATAAACACAAAACTTATTTGTACCACTGTAGGTGTAACAATATTTGAAACCGCAAAATAAAATTCAATATTAATTGCAATTTCTTTTCTATTTTAGAGCAGGATTAGATAAAATGTAGTCTTTCTTAACACGTTATGAAACAGTAATTTTACTTGGCTCGAGTAATTTGCAAATATTACATTCGTCAAGTAAAATTTGTCTTTTCATAACTGTCTACATAAATATATTGTTATTATTATTAGAATTGTTGTCTGTAATTAATTACTAATTTTTATATCATGATATATATAGTCTACTCAATATGTTTGATATATGTCGTTTCTTCATTGTGTCAGTTTCACAGCTTACTTGTTTTCAACAGCTAATTTGCAAATGCCGTCGTAGAGATCTGACAATAATTCATAATTTCAACATTGTTTGCTAATATCTTCCGTTAGAGAAAAGTTATCGAGTTGCAGTTTTCACTGACATCTGAGGCTTTTAATTCTCTATTTTACCGTGTAAAAATAAATATACCATTCCATTTAAATTTTTTAAGAAAAAGCGCGATATTTGTTGTCATGTCAAATAACGCCCTCTAGCGGAGACGGTAATAATCAAATGGAAACAACGCAAAGTGCACTCGATAGACTAAGAAAAGCACTTTCCAATGAGACTAAGATTGTTAAATTCCGTTAAGGCTAATCGGAGTAATCGACATTTGAAAAAATGTGTTTTTGGCATCTCCCCACCACTTTATTCTTGAAGATACAAAAAAAATGGAAAACTGAAAAGATTCAAAATTGTCCTAGGATTACGACGCATGTATTTTCAATGCCACTTAATTGAGCAAAATACTGAGAGAAACCTGATTTTCTATTCGGCTATGGCTGTTACGCCCCCTAGCGGCCATTTTAGAAACTCGAAAATATTTTCCAGCGATTTTTCGTGGCCACTTTACTTAAGGTAATTTTTTCCCTAAATTTGTGCGATGCTTGGTTTCTGAGATATGGCCGACCTCCATTCTTAGTTGCCCACCCTGTACAAAAAGTTACAATTTTCCCATGGTCCGAAAAAAGTTACAAAGCCATTTTATGCTAAGAATTAACCAAAAATTAAACATTTTACAAAGCACCTATAAAATGACTGAAACTTTCAAAGTAAAATTTTAATTTCTATTTTTCCTTAAGTGCTCTTCTAGCAGTGCAATGTTCATTAGTTCTATTAAATTTCTTACATTGTTACAATGGAGTATAATATAGGATCTAAATATAAAAAGGAATTTTCTTATTGTAGCAATATTTTTGCTGGAATTTGTCGTAATATCTACAAGCAGTACAGTTAAGAAGATTTGGAATAAATCTTAGTCAACCGCTATATACAAATTTGGATATACCAGATTTCCTTTTTGATGAAAATTTCCTCAGATTTTCAAATTTCCTAGAGATTTTTTGAAAAATTCTCTTGGATTTCCTTCTGAGTGTACACCAAATGTCCTTCACGATGATTAAATAAAATTTCTCCTTCGCCGAATTGTACCTTATTCACTAACATTAATATTGAGGTTAGTGTAAAAATTGGCAAATAACAAAATCGCACGTAGTTTTTTTCTGTATATTATAAAATTCCTTCTTTAATCTGTGACGCAAATTACATTATTATTTATTTTGCCAGGACCTAATAATTCACCATTATTGTTTACAACTTAAAACTATGTTATTGCATTCAACAAGTTTGCAACATTTAAACTATTTTCTGACGCTCTTATTTTGAAAATAATACTGTTTGTGTACATTTATTAAGACACTTCTTTTAATTACGTCAAAACAGTTTTAGTGAAAATAACTTTATAACATTAAAAAATGTAATAATTTACCTAAACCATGGATAGATATATCACAATTTTAGGAAATACCGAATATCTGAAAGTTGCAATCTTTATAAAAAAAAAGATAAATATAGACAAACAAATGTTTAGTTGGTTTTGCTTTAAAATTCTTGTGCAACGAATTACGGTGGATATCTCTTTTTTAAGTTGAGAAATATGCATTTTCATTTCAATTATGTTTTCCATCTCCGCGAACTAAAAATGCTTCCGGGACTTCGGCACCATTAAAATCCCGGGTTTAGTTCCGATAGTCCCGAAAAGGGTCCTGGCATCGAAATAGTGTAAATAGAAGTATGTATATTTAAACACTTTTAATAAAACATATATGAAAGATGTAATTTAAAAAAGTATATAGTTAGAAAAATAGCGAGGGAGTGCAGATCTTCGGATCATAAACCATTTTCACTCACAACAATTAATTAAATTCGATTTTACCACGTTATAAAATTTATTAATTTCATTATTAATTCAGAATTATTAATAATTGCCAAAGTTCGAATTACTCAAAACATTATGAGTTAATAAAAATAACTTAAAATCTGATGACTATGTCGCCAGGCTATCACGAATAAGATTGAATAATCCTAGTGCTCATACAGGCAAGTTCCTTATTCTCTATTGTCTTAAGCGGCCTCCTTAGTTCGGGTGAGCTAGGGGCTTCTACGGGGTGAACTGGAAACAGTATATTATAAATTAAGCATGAACAAATGCAAGTGCAAATAAAAAACAAGCAATCCTATTTTGAAATAAAATGAGACCTTAGATCCACAAACGCATTTAAGGTTACATCCTTTAATTTTGAGAGTATTTTCCAGGAAAAAAATAGTGATGACAATGCCCTTTCTAATTCCACCCTGATGTTGGTCATTTTGTTATAGCATCAGAATATTTATTTTCGCATTTAGTAGGACGAAATTAATAAAAAACTACTTGTTGCTAAAATCTTATTTGAAATGCTCCTAGGTGGAATTATAGACAGTTTCCCTAGACTACATGGTCAACACATTGAATAGGATCAACACTAAAATAAGTGGTAAACATAGTTATGTAGCATATTACAATACAGCAAAAAATAAAGATGTTACCATCAATTTCGGGACATTTTAAGGTTCCGGGGCTTCTCCTGTGGTCCCGGGAACAGATTTTATTTGCAGAATCTGAGTACCACATTCCGGAACTGGAAACCCTAATTTCTATCAAATAAGAAATAGTTTAAAAGTGAATTATTTTTTTGATTGCTTAAAATAGTCTTGGTTTTTGCATGGAACCTCATGTGAGTGGCTTTGTCACTTTCTGATAAGCTCCAGAATAAGAGCGAAAAACGTTTCAAAGGCTAAGCATTTTCAAAAAAACAGAATGGTAGATTTCATGAAAATGTAATCCATTTGAATGAAAAATTTTCCAAAAGACGAGGTAAGTAAATGAATTCATTTTAGGCCTTTGTTCTCATTTTAACTGAATCTTCATGACCGTAGGGGGTTATGTGGATACTGGTTTACTCCGCATAGTCGTAGGGGACTGTGTAGAATCTAGTGTTAGGATGAGAAGTGTTCAATAAGGAAGACAAATTAATTTTCAGGTTATCGAAAGAATGCAAAGATTGTAAATCAATAATTTTACAAATAGTTTTTTCTTTTTGTTCTCATAGATAGTTTTTTTCTGCTGTTTGCAAAATCCTATAAAGAATATGTTTCAAAAAATAGTTCCTATATTATGTAATATTTTCTTGCGGTTCCAAACGTTGGGCGACTAAGTAGCAGCGTTGGAGCGGCAAAATTTCAGGGGCGCCAAAGTGTGATCGATTACAAAATAATGCGCTTATTTTCAAAATATACGAAATAATCCTCAGAGCTTCATGAACTCGAGCATCTATAAAGTTTCCCAAAAGAACAGCAGCTATAAAGTACATAGGACCGATCTGTTTATTTATTTACTAAAACCACAAGTCAAATGCTAAAAATAATCACTTATTTTTACACCTCAAGGTTGCGTAATTTTACATTTCGAATTACAGTCACACCGATATCAATTTATTTTCGTTATCGTATGAAATTACAATCCACCAAAGTGACAATTACCACTGGTGAATGGAATATTGAAATATAATAATGTTTCTACTATATTGCCTATATAGATAAACTCCTTCAAGAAATCTAAGAATATTGTGAGAGAAGTATGAAAACCAAATTTATTTTTTGAGCCTCGTACTCAATAATCAATACCGAAACCGTACCGAAAGGCTTATTTGCTTGTTGGTCCATCCGTCTGTCACAGCGGGCTATCTTCGAAATTATTATTCATATGTAGTTAGGATCTGGTGTTTTACAGATAGTCGATATCCCGAAAATATTTTCAGACGCCCTTTGCGAATCAAAATGTGCGACTTAAAAAAATTAATCTGATAAGTGGGATATCGTTTCAAAGCTCTATATATTCTCTATACATTCTTTAAGCCATTAAAAATGTTCATTCTCATCATCATTCTTCATCTCCATCCTTTTTATTTCCGAAGGTATTGGGCCGATAATGCTGCTAGCAATCTAAAATAAGGGAATTCACGGAAAACTATTGCTTATTTCTATTGTTGTTAATATTTAAGTTATTAATCTATACTCCCTGGCCTGTAGCTAGAAATAAAGTGTAGGGGGCGCTCACGAGAATTCAGAGGGTGCCGATCATTTTTCCAGATCACTACCAGCAGGCTTTTCCCTCTCATTAGCCTGTAGTGCGGATTTTAACATTCCCCGTTGGTGCTTAAATTTGTGGGACAATCCAGGGCACTCTCTGACACCCCCTAACTACAGGCCTGTATACTCTATGTAAAGGTTCAAAAATAAGCAGGGCAGTTGGCAAAATCAGGACATTTCAATTAAACTATCGGCGGTTGCTATACCGGGTGAGTCACGAATTGCGCTCGCCCCGATATTTCCTAAAATATTTGGAATAGAAAATTGAAATTTAGAGGCCTTATTACACGACTAAAATGCCATCTTTTCAATAAAGAATCAAGTTTGGTGCACATCCGGTTTGACCGGAAATGCCCACAACTTTCGATTTTTAAAAGGAACACCCTATATATTTTTACATTTTTGGAATCTAGAGGAAATTTTGAATACAATACATCAATTTTGGTCACTTTTTGATAAACATTAAAAATTTTATTAAAAAATCTATTTCTGAATCCAGAGTGCTGTGGTGCCCAAAATATATTTTAGTTTGTGTGCTACGTTACTATAAAAATAAAAGGAGCAATATGATTGCATTACTTAATTCTCTAGAGGCGTTTAAAATTTTTAAATGTGATTTTTACCCACTAACTCGGGTTTTTTAAATGGGAATTTAATCGTTCACCAACATTTTTAAATACCTCATTTTCATACGAATCTAATGATACCAAAATTTTGAAAATCCGCTCAGAAATATTTGAGATTTCAGCCAAAATACAATGCAACCAAGCTTTTAGAAACATGCGGCTAATAGATAATAGATTAGTGGGCTTTGGAAACTAAAATGGCATATTTCTGTGTAAATCTGGTAACCTAATAACATTGGAAAAATCATAGTAGCCATTAAATGTAATAAATTCAGAAATAGATTTTTTAATAAAATTTTTAATGTTTATCAAAAAGTGACCAAAATGGATGTATTGTATTCAAAATTTCCTCTACATTCCAAAAATGTAAAAATATATAGGGTGTTCCATTTAAAAATCGAAAGTTGTGGGCATTTCCGATCAAACCGGATGTGCACCAAACTTGATTTTTTATTGAAAAGATGGCATTTTAGTCGTGTAATAAGGCCTCCAAATTTCAATTTTCTATTCCAAATATTTTAGGAAATATCGGGGCGAGCGCAATTCGTGACTCACCCGGTATACTATAACATATGATATGAGACACAACATTGTCTTGAAAACTTGCAACATTATAATTTCAAAATAGGTATCCTAAATTTTATGGAGCAGTTTATATTACAAATCCATATGACGTATATTTAGGTTGAAATAAACATTGACTATAAAACAACAGTTACTTTTGAGTTCATTCATTTGTTATCAATTTTAAAAATCCATGTCATAATATTTACTATAAATTCAGTGACGTAATACTACTATGAACTTGCAGTCAAATTAAGAGTAGGCATTTTTATATTTTCAGTAACGTATATGATTCGCATAGTAATCCATTAACTTTATACATCTTACCTGACGTCAAATAGGGTATCTATGTTTTTTTAGTATGTTGTACATGATTATAAATTAATATTGAATCCAAATTTACGATCTCGGCAGACCTTCGGATCTAGGTCCAAAATCCAAAAAACTGCAAGATTTTTTACTTTTTTTCAGTTTTTGTCAATTTTAACTCCTAAGGCCTGTTCTTTTGGTAAATAAAATTTAATACTTTTTGAAGGTAGATTAAATTTGCTACTGATTCGTATCAGGACGAACTCTGTAGACCAAAAAGTCTCCGAGATAGAGCTTTACAAAGTTTTGCAAAGTGTTCATATTTTGCCATTGCCATTTTTTGTTTTCCCACAAGCAAGTTTTAAAATCGAGAGAATTCACAGCTGACAACAAAATTTAAGCGTTGGTAGCTTTTGTAAACACAATTTATAAAAATACTTATCTCTCTCTAAAAATGCATATCTGTACAAATCATACATTTCTCTCTATATTTTCTGTTACTAATTTTTTAAATAGATTCAAGACTGATATTTTACAAAGTTATTTTTACCACATCCCGACTAAACAACCGGCGACTAGGCCAGGGGGTAAGCAGGGGCCAGAGCCCCCTGACTCTGGCCTCTAACATGTCACATTAGAAAACTGTAATATGTACATGAAGGTAGATATATATGTATTTCACTTCAGAAAAACATTATTTATGTTTTGAAATCTTATGACTTGAAACCGGAAAAATATAAGAAATTTTCCAAAATTTGAACAGCTGTGACTCGAAGACTATTAGATCTACAGAGATTATTCTGGTAACAACTTGTAGCAAATTCAGTCTACTTTAAAAGAGTACTAAATTGTTTTTGCCGAGAAAGTAGGCTTTAAGGCTCAAAATCGACAAGAACTGAACAGAAGACAAAAATCTCACAGTTTTTTTGGATTTTTGACCAAGAGGTGTGCAGAGGTCGTAAATTTGATTTAACATTAATTTGTAATCCATTATTCAAAAACATACCCGATTTGAAGTCAGGTAATCCCCCTTTTTGATCACAAGGTTACTGGACTATAGTCCCAAATATTATAATCATTAAAACATGGTATTTCTTAAATACGAGAAAACAAAAATATTGAAATCGAACAAATTTTTATTAAATCGTTGGTAAAATTAAAATTGCACTCGCCGCCAGTTGTTCTATTCAATAAGTATATGCGTATAACATTAATTATTGGTGAAACTTTTTGACATGCGATTTCCTCGACTATTGCTATAATACCCCTAGAAAAAAAAAGTTGTCTTCAACTTTCACGTTTATTCCGTCTTAATATACCTTGCATCTATCTCGAAAGAAATAATAGTTTTTCGTTTGCTATACTTATTTAATTTTTTCGATATAGCGTTAGAAAAAAATCACATATTATCAACACTTCTTATTAAAATTAGGTCTTATTACACTTTCTGTTAACAAATATGTAATAGAAATTCGATAAAAATTTGAGACCACATCATTTTCCATATAAATCAATGAATTAAATATTATATTATAAGGAAATCCGATGCCTTGGCTTTTAGTATACACACCAAATGCCAATTTTCTGTACTCTTACCAGTTTGCATCACTCATTTTCCCCTATTTACTCCCTACCCCTCAACGGAATTATCTCAACATATATAATCTGGTTCCAAATGTCGTCATACCTAATACATGCGTGTACCAAATGGACGGGGGGGGGGGGTAAAAATATTATAAACAAATCTGAGGTCTTGGCTTCTAGTATATACACCAAATCCCAAGTTACAGTACTCTTTTCGCTTATTTACCCATATTTAACACCCAACCCGTCACTGGAACTAGCACAAAATATAATCCAGTTCCAGATATCGTCATGTTGCATATGTATACCAAATTTCAAGTCAATATCTTAAACAGTTGGTGAGAAAACGTGCGTACAGAAAAAGTTGCAGACCGACCGATAGACAGACAGAATAGTACCTACTTCCACTCCACTACGTGGATGTGGAGGTAATAGGGGTTTCACGCCCAAGTTGAAATAAATGCTGTTCGAAAATATTTTTTAATAGATTTCAACATTCAACATTTAACTCAATTCACGTTTATATATTCTGGTTTTTTTAATTATTATTCTTTCTGCTTGTATACTCTAGCTGTATGTGTCTTACTTTTCTTGTCGCTGTGTTTCATGTTTTCATTTAATTATATACAGGGTGTCCCGAATTGCGTAGGTCAAATTTCAGCAATACAATTTTTCAAAATAACAAAAAAAGTTCCTATAAACATGGGTCGGGAAGTGATTAGTTTCCGAGATACAGGGTGTTCAATTAATTCTCCTGAAAATGTTTTTTTATGAATATTTTCTAAACGTCTAAAGATTATCAAATGATAATTTTCACAGGAATTTAACTTTTTATGCTTTTTAAGAAAAAATGACAACTGTGTACGAAAATCATTCAAGAGCGGGTGAAACTGGAGGGGCCTAGGTATAATTAAGCCCCAACTTTATTGTGTGACATTTTTAAATTAATTTATGTGTTGAAGCTGGCGGAATGCACTTTGAACAACTCTTGTAATTTGCAATTTACTTTACTTCAATCTAATTCATTGTTGTCTAATAAAAAATAATGTAATCAAATTTTGTTTTACTGTCTTTGTTTTTTCTATTCTGCTAAAATTATTCATAAAACACTATTCCCGAATAAATTTCAGATAAGATTTACTCAAAAACTGATGATTTTAGAGAAAAAACACAAGAGACTTTCTTGGTGTAGAAAACTTCAAATTTTTAACTTCTGCTCATAAATTAATTTAAATGTGTCACACAATAAAGTTGGGGCTAAATTATACCTAGCCCCCCCCTCCAGTTTCTCCCGCTCCTGGCTGATTTTCGTACATAGTTGTCATTTTTTCTTAAAAAGCATAAAAAGTTAAATTCCTGTATAAATTATCATTTGTTTATCTTTCGACGTTTCGAAAATATTCATAAAAAAACATTTTCAGGAGAATTACTTGAACACCCTGTATCTCGGAAACTAATCACTTCCCGACCCATGTTTATAGGGACTTTTTTCTTATTTTGAAAAGTTGTATTACTTAGTGAAGTTTGGCATATGCAATTCGAGACACTCTGTATATATGTCCAGGGCGCAGGTAGGTAATTTTATTTTTTCTAATTTCTAACATGTCTATCTCGTCTGAATTTTAAAATGATATATAAAGTTTAACTTTAAATACCTCGAAAAGTCTAAAAGATAATATATAAATCCTATATGTTTTTAAAATCCATATAAAGATCAATCAAAAATTGAAAGAATATCAGATATTTGATTTAGAAAACCTGTTTTTTTGTTTTTGTTTTTATAGTTTCAATTCTCAGAGTGATTTTCAAAAATCTCTTGATATTGTCGGATACCGGATACCTATACCTAGCCGTGAGGGCGGGAACATATTTTTAATTAAAATAAAACGCAATAATTTATAGTTTATATTATTGCTAGGTATTTACAGACAAATATTTTAATCTCAATATAAGCAAATATCTCTTTCGCAATTAAAATTAGTTTCTGTAATATCATTGTGTCTAAAATTAAAAACATGATGAAAACACATTGACCGTACAAAATAAATAGTCGCTAGCATCTAATTAAAAAAAAATGGAAAGTCTTCAACTATATACTTATCTAATAATTTGATTTATACCTACTTAGCACTCATGTAACTCATGTACTTATTATTAAAATACATACGAGGAATTATTGAAAAGTAATACTGTTTCATAGTATCTTGCCTTATATGTATATGCATATACACAGGGTGTAATTAGTTTCATGTCATTAAAAAAACTGGTGGTAGGGAACGACAAGACAAACCAAAAAACCTTATATAACACGGGGTCTAAAGCTCATAGTTTTGGAGAAAAAAAATGAACAAAAATTTCGCAAATTTTCAATAAAATTCTTTGAGAACTACTGGAATATTGAGGTAGGTTTAGATCTAGATCTGATCTGAAGAAAACTATACTCTAACTCTCCCTTGTGCAATATTTTAGTTACTATGGGTGTTTCGTTATGTACACACGTCGTTGTTTTTGTTATTTTTGAATTTCGCATCATTGTGTATTTATAGTTAAGATTTATTTTATTGACTTACCGTTCAAGTTGTCAAATTCTTGATTACGTACAGACACAACTTACTTGTTCGTTCTTTTTGTATTCCTTTTTGGTTTGTACCAAGTTTTTATTTTATTTTTCTTTATTGACAACGTTACTTGATAGTTTAGTGTTTAGTGTTGAACGAAGTGCGTATGTCCTTAATTCGACGTACCGAACTGTGTATTGATGCAGATGCAGAGATTTTGAATCATTTAGGTAGGTAGTAAGCTTTTAACCCAGGACACTCATTTATGTTACAAAAGTTAATAAACCACATTTAAATTTTCTAAATTATAAACAATCCAATATTTTCTTCCAAATTAAAAAAACACGCATGTAAAGAAATGCTCTGTTTAAACCTCTATGGCCATTATTTGCTTGCATTGTGCACGAAGAGAGAACGAATTATTTACTTCTTTATAATTGCCTCAGTTCAGTTGAGGCGGTCCATCATCGATGATCCAAGGCCGTTGCTTTGACACCGCAGACCACCGCGTGTGCCGGCGAACACTTTTTTATGACAATTTAAAAGTTGTATAATTGGGAATTAAGTCCATTGACCAAGAAAAGCAGTGGTTCTCAATTGTTGTCTACCATAATATTAAAAATGTTGACCTAGATCAGTTTTTTCAAAGTGCCCCTAGAAGGAAAAGTCATAAAGGTTTTTTGTTTGTCTAGTCGGTTCCCATTACCAGTTTTTTTTAATGACATGAAACTGATTACACCCTGTAGATGCCGTGGGGTTTGGCACCTGATTTCGTGTCCCGATTTTTAGCGTATTGTTCCGAATTTCGCCGTATTACGCTGTCGTTCCATTTTCAACAAATAAAGAGGTTTGAAAATATATAATTCGTGTTGCTATTGTGCCAAGCTTATTGTATCCAAGGGGTTGCGAAAATTTGACCACTTCCATTACCCGAAAAGGAGAAAATAAGATATGGTTTATTACGATATGAGAAAGGACACTACTTTGTTTTCTATCACTGATTTATTATAACATACACGTTACTGCAGTTTCGGTACCTACCTAATGTGGCCATTTCCTAGAAAGAGACATCCGACAGGAAAATATGATTATTTTTTGTCATAACTTTTTTCTTAGTACGTATATTTAAAAAAATTAACAGATTTCGCAATCCTTGCAACCATCAGGACATTGGAACTGATAACACCATACATAAAACATAAACTTATTCCGGACTTGTCTTCGCCTCGTTCGGAAACAGCTACGATCCGTCCCAAAAGACATGATTTTAGGTACTTGTTACAAAATATTATATAATATACGTGTTGCTATCGGTCAAACTTTGTGAATCCATGGCGACTACGATTGGCGCTGACCACAACCGCATTATAACTTCATGTTCTCCGCGCATACTCATACTGTGCACACTTGCTCAGTATTACATCATCTGATATCTACTCGTTCATGTTGGCGGCCTTGGATAAAACTTGTTACTTTGGCCCCATATACGAACATTAACATTTCCAATGTTAAAAAGCGGTGGGACACCACCCGCACCCCCCTTTTCTTTGTCTGCGACGCAAATACTGCCTGCGGCGCTAATAGTTATTGACAGTTAGATATCAACCTACTAACCTAACCTAAAGAAATCATAGAAAAGAATTTGTGAAAATATATATTAATCATCACAAAATTAAAGAAAAAGAATTCAGCAGGAGTTTGAGCCCGGGACCTTTCGCACCGTAAGCGAGAACATTACCTATGCACCAACCGTACGGCTGATGATGAACACTAGGGCAAGGAATAGATAGTGAGACAAATATCACGCTTCTTTATTCGTCCACCGCAGCAGCACTAATGCGTCCCGGCTCGATGCTACAAGATTTGCTCTCTCCGTGCCGCCTTTTGTTTAACAGGCGGTACAATATCGATCGGCGCTGACCGATTACCGACATCGCTTCCCACATAGTAACAGACTCTCGTTCAGTATTACACCATCTGACCTTGATACTTTCATGTCGCCTGCCTTGGAAAAAACTCGTAACTTTTGTCCTATACGTTATATGCGAACATTAACATTTCCAAACTATACGACTACCTAAGTAGAACCATAACAAGACTGCTACTATAAATTTTCACTCAATCTCAGTGCTTTGCAAAATAGTTGTTGTTGTTAGATAAGGTGGCCATTCCCTAGAAAAAGACATCCAATAGGGAAATATTTACTACGGAAGCGTACTGAGGCCACGGCGAAAAAAAATTAAGTTGAAATTTCAAGACAATAAGTTGAAATTTCAACTTATCAAGTTGAAATTTCAAGATAATAAGTCGAAATTTCAACTTACGATGTTGAAATTTCAAGATAATAAGTTAAAATTTCGACTTGATATGTTGAAATTTCAACTTAATTTTTTTTTCGCCGTGGCCTCAGTACGCTTCAGTATCTTTCTTAGTACGTATATTAAAAAAAAGTATAAGACTCCCTAAGTAGAACTTTAACAAGACCATTACTATGAATTTTCACTCAATCATTTCAGTGGTTAGCAAAATAGATTTAAATTTAGAAATTATGCTTATCTTCCTATCTCGTAGTTTTAAATTAATTTTTGCAAATCACTGAAATTATTGAGTGAAAATTCATAGTAATAGTCTTATTATGGTTCTACTTAGGTAGTCTTATAGTTTTTAGAAAAAAAAGTTATGGCCACAAATAATAAATATTTTCCTATAGGATGTCTCTTTCTAGGGAATGGCCACCTTATTTAAAGATAATGCTAATCTTCTTATTTCGTAGTAATAGTCTTATCATGGTTCTGCTTAGGTAGTCTTACAGTTTTTTTAAATATACGTACTAAGAAAAAAAAGTTATGGCCAAAAATAATAAATATTTTCCTATCGGATGTCCCTTTCTAGGGAATAGCCACCATAACGCAACATTTTCAAACGTTGCGTTGATTCAAATGAATGAATTATACTAAGTACTAATTATACTATTCTAGGTACTAATTAATCAGATCTTAGAAAAACAATAAATATTAAGAATTTTAAAATAAGTAGTAAATTATGTAAATAAGTAATACATTAGATAAGTTTACATTATAAGGGATTATGTTAAAGCATTAAACAGAGTGGATTGATGTCCAACTAATAATTTAAAAGATTGTTTCCGGGAATTTTGTTGGATATGATAAGTTCTATTGATTCTAGTAAATTTAATTTAAAATCTTTCACATGTAATACAATCTTCAGATCGTTTATATTAGGAAAATTGTGACTTGTTTCTATAATATGATTTGCAAAAGTCGAGTCTGTTTTTTGAAAATTAGAACAACGTAAATGTTCTTTGTCTCGGTGTTCAAAGTGTGTCGAGTTCGGTGAAAGACGCATGTTTTGTGGCTCCTACGAGATATTGAGATAAATCCGGATAAAGCGGCAACAAGACGCCGAAATTGTATTGAATTTAAGCGTGAACAATTCTGCACTGATTGATATAAATTAGCGCGAGTATGGCTATTTCATATAGTTGATATTTGATTAAATTATGTTGGCTGAATAAAGCAACACAAAATAGTGTATATAAACAGCGCGAGAAAAGTGTACTGCTTGAGTGCTTGACTGAAAAATATATACCTGGATTCGTCCCTTCTTGAAATGGGTGATATAAAATAAGCAACAGCCAGCCAGATATGTGAATGAAACAGATAAGTTTTTGTTTATGTAGAATTAGCATTGGTTTATTTATGTCTATTAAATTTTAAACAAGAATTGGAGATCAAAATTGAAAAGATATTAAACATAATATATAGGTAATAAACATAAAACTGCCCAAAATTGAAACCGATTGTTTCAAGGAAACGACATACAGAGTGAGCAAACTATCCCTTCGGACCTCTTTTCTCATAACCTGCAAAAAAGTATTGTTACCATGAGATAGGGCCCTTTCCAGCAACTCCACCGTAGATAGATATTTACTTGTGGAGCGGTTAATAAATAAAAAAGGAGGGAAACAGGGGGAAAAAATACAAAAATAAAATAAAAAATAAAAGCTGCCAGATTCAGAGACACAAGAAGCAGAAAACTTAGAAGAAGAAAAATAAGGAGATGACGATAGATGGAAACTTAAAAGAAGCATCTCGCAAACAACTGCGCCACAGCCCAGCCAATGATGACAAATGGAAACTTAATAGAAGCATGGAAACCTAAAAGAAGCATCTCTCAAACATCTCCCCTTCCCATCCTATATTCCCACCCCATGCGTCTCGCTGCTGACAACAAGCATGTCCAATGTCCAACCCGGCGTAGGCAGCAGGTCCGGCGGTATACAGGGTCCTGCAGCTCACCTCCCGTCTTCTACTACATCTAAACGATTTATTTTAGAAAAATGATTCAAACGGGACAATAGACTGTTTGTTAGAGAGCACATTTTAAAAATATTTTTGAATATACAGGGTGTTCCAGAAATTGGTGGTGCATCAAAGTTGTATCTTTTTAAATGGAACACCCTGTAGTTTTATTGATTTTTGGGACCCCTTCGAGCTACTGTACATATCCCTAGAATATTATCAAATTTGATTTGATAGTTCCAGAGGAATAAATTAAAATCGAAAAAAAAAAAATTTTTCATCATATTTTAAAAAATGTATAAAAAATAGAAAAAACATCTTCAAACCAAAACTAAGGAGCAGGTTGCTTATAATAAAGGGTTAGTTTATCCTACTATGAATATCGTAAAAATAACTTATACAGGATGTTCAAAATTCAATGCCAAACTTTTCAAAATGTAATGCTATTTTTCTCCATTTTTTCAAATGGGACACCCTGTATATTTTTATCTCATCGGATGCAGAATTAAAAAATGAGCATATTTTTTAATTACAATTATCTCGACTATCTTAAAGGTTTCACAGATATTCGTCAAAAACTACTACAAATCGCAAAATTATTATCTAATAGTTTTACTTAACATTTTTCAAATCAATAACTAGAACTTATGTTCAATATGTCTTCCGTTCTCTTGGAGGCACAAACGAAGGCGGGTATGAAATGATCTTGCTACTCTTCCTAATAGGTCGGGTGTAATGTTTTGAAATGCGTTCCTGATTCTTTGCTGCATGTTTTCTGGTGTGGTTGGAGGTTCCTGATAAACGATTTCCTTAACGTAGCCCCACAAAAAGAAATCCAATTTAGTGAAGTCGGGTGATCGGGGCGGCCAATTACATGGCCCTCCTCTTCCAATCCACCGGTTTGGAAAGGTTGTATTGAGATGGTCCCTGACTTGTAATGAATAATGTGCTGGGGCTCCGTCGTGTTGCAGCCACATTGCATCTCTCAAAGGTATTGGTAAATTTTGACATAAATTTGGCAATTGATTTTGCAAAAAATCAAGATACATAGCACCATTCAAATGTCCGTTAAAAAAGTGAGGACCAATAACATGTTCACCAATAATTCCCCCCCACACATTTATTGACCATCTGTGTTGTTGGTCAACCTGCCTAAAAATCCTTGGGTTGTGGTCGGAATAGTAATGAAAGTTATGGCGATTCACAAATCCGTTTTTATGAAATGTGGCCTCATCAGAAAACAAAACCTTATCAAAAAACTCACAATTGGACGGCATTAAACAGAAAGGAGCCAACCCACAAAATTTAAAAACCCAACCCACAAAATTTAAAAAAATTGTTTCTTAATTTATTTAAATGTAGAATATCGTAAATGTATGTTCAGCTGAAAAAGTCCAACTCATTTTCCATATAAGAATTTAATGGTGTAGTTTCAATATTGTAATTAAGATGCAAAACCTTTCTTTGCAAGCTTGTTTCTTGATTTTAGCTGAGTGTGTTGGTTCCTTTCTGTTTAATGCTGTCCAATTTATCCTAATTTTAGCTTGCGCCCAATTGCAAAATTCGACACGTTGCTCAAAATCTGCATCGAAGAGTTGTTGATGAAACTGGATATGGTAGGGATGAAAACGGTTGTCCTTTAAAATTCGTTGAACGGTTCTCTCACTTACACCTACGGCATCACCGACTGCTTTTTGACTAACGAAAGGGTTTTCCGTAACAGATACTAGCACAGACAATTCATTTTCTTCATTTCGAGCGGGTCTATTTCTAACTGGTTTTGTATAGTCTACATGTCCCGTTTGTACAAATCTCTCTAATAAGTTGTTCAGGCTTCTTTTGTCTGGATGTCTCCGTTCCGGATAATGCTGTGCGTAAACTCGACTTGCCAAAAAACAGTTTCTTTCTGATTCTCCTAATATGAAAATCATATCTACTAGCTCTTCTCTGCTGTACTCCATCACAAAAAATGCTTAAAACTTGTAAATTACTAATACGTAATTTAAAATATTGACATATGTCTATTTGTATGACAGTTTGTAAGCAAATTTGTTTCCATGGCTATCTACTAAATTACCTTATTATGGTTAAGAAACAACAGGAATATGATTTCTGTTTACTCCCCTTCATTTACGCCTTCAAGAGGAGAACTGCATAGACAGTTATATGAGAAACTGTCTAATTTAGGTATTTGCTTATTTAATAACATTAGAGGAGCTAAATGATAAAACGGAACACATATTGAACATAAGTTCTAGTTATTGATTTGAAAAATGTTAAGTAAAACTATTAGATAATAATTTTACGATTTGTAGTAGTTTTTGACGAATATCTGTGAAACCTTTAAGATAGTCGAGATAATTGTAATTAAAAAATATGCTCATTTTTTAATTCTGCATCCGATGAGATAAAAATATACAGGGTGTCCCATTTGAAAAAATGGAGAAAAATAGCATTACATTTTGAAAAGTTTGGCATTGAATTTTGAACATCCTGTATAAGTTATTTTTACGATATTCATAGTAGGATAAACTAACCTTTTATTATAAGCAACCTGTTCCTTAGTTTTGGTTTGAAGATGTTTCTTCTATTTTTTATAAATTTTTTAAAATATGACGAAAAATTTTTTTTTTTTCGATTTTAATTTATTCCTCTGGAACTATCAAATCAAATTTGATAATATTCTAGGGATATGTACAGTAGCTCGAAAGGGTCCCAAAAATCAATAAAACTACAGGGTGTTCCATTTAAAAAGATACAACTTTGATGCACCACCAATTTCTGGAACACCCTGTATATTCAAAAATATTTTAAAAATGTGCTCTCTAACAAACAGTCTATTGTCCCGTTTGAATCATTTTTCTAAAATAAATCGTTTAGGTGTAGTAGAAGACGGGAGGTGAGCTGCAGGACCCTGTATATAACGTCCGAGATTTGGTTCCGGCACGCGGTTTGGCCGTCCGTTGGGCGTGTTCGACGGACGACCAAGCTGCGTGTTGGAACGAACCTCCTTGGATGCCTGAAATTGACAGCAATGCCCACCTTACGCTGGCAAATCAATCAATCAACATAGATGTTCTTTGTCTCTAATTTGAACGACTATAGTTAGACCTATATACGAGGCTTTATAATCTTGACATGTAATTTGATAAACTCTTGATATTTTTAGGGAATCAGTTCTATCCTTAGCATTATGCAATAGATTGCGTAATTCGAAAGCTGGTGTAAAGCTGACTTTCAGATTATCTGCTGACAAGATGCTACCAATTCTGTTAGATAATGTCACCATAGTGCGTTAGGGATACATATTTTTTTGTTACTGCTATTATCTTTAAAGATATACAGGGTGATTTACCACAACGCGCGGAAAATTTATAAGTAAGTTGTCCCCACCGAAAGGAGTTAAAAAAATGAAAAATTTTAAAAAATATGACAAAAAAATTACTTAATTTTTTTGTAGAAATGCGCCGCCTATGTCTTTAACCAATCTGACGTAACGTTGTGCAACCATATCACTTCCCCTCCCCCTTTATCAGACTTGGGACTGACAGCGATGCTGGCGGGGTAGATGTGACCTTTTGGGTTTAATCACACAACAAAAATAGCAAAAATTAAAATAATTTTTGTAGAACAGAAAACTTAAAAGTAACGAAAAGTCAAAGAAAATGTTTGAATGTTTGACTATTGACACTCAATGCACTGTTCTAAGCGCAGATAATATTTTCGTGTATGCGATCACATTTGTCTCTTTGATCACGAATTAGATTCGAGACATTGTCAATAGCTTGTAACTGTTCTAGGGAGTCTATTGATTTAGCGTACACCAAACTCTTCATGTAAGTCCACAAAAAAAAACCGTCTTCCTTGTTCTTCATTTGGCACACGCCTGTCGGAAAATTTTCTCTCGTATTCTCGTACAGCGGCTGCAAGATTTTCATTCTCTGCACTGTAAGTTAAAATCATATCGCAGTATTCATGCGATGTAAACGCTGGCATATTGACCGATCTGGCATATTGATCTACGAATACAATTTTCAAAACGTAAAAATCCAAATGGAAGCCGGAGAGAAACTGACCATACGTAAACAACTTCTGATCGCTTGAAAGACACGAAGCGGCACACGCGTAAAATTTTGCAGGGGGTTTCCCACATAGAAAACTAGTACACCATTTTATTTTCCGCATGTTGTGGTAAATCACCCTGCATACTGAAATAAGCTAATTTGAATTGTATTTTGTTAATGGGCTTGTTCCATGATATTCTTTTTATACGATTTTTATACTTTTTCATATAGTACTCGATATTCTTATTATACACTTAAAATTTCGTATTATTAACTTTTTCCGTTCTCGAGATATAAGGAGTTGAATTTAGTAATAGTTGCAAAAACCGAGCGCTCATTTGTGACGTCACTATACGCAAGTGACGTAAGAAAAATGGCTTTCTGGGACCTTTCAAATTTAACCTGAAAAGTCGAAAAACATGGAATTTTTAAACGCTGGTAACTAAATAAATACGTCGAGTGGAAGTTCGTTCTATGTGTCTACGGAAAGGAGAAGGTCGGCGATGAATTATAATCGTAAATTGCAGGGTCGAAATCGAAAATTCGCTCTGGCAGGAACGAGAGAAAATTGTAATTTTTTGACATTTCACCAAATTGTACTCCCCTACTGTCAAGTAGTAAGCAAAACAAACAATACTTCGAAAACACTTATAATTATAACCAATAAGGAGCATCAAGTCTATTGAGATCGCCGAGTCTATGCGTATAATGACGTAGCGCCTGGCCACGCCCCATTTTCGCGAGATAGAAATTTGTAACAGTTTTTAAGATACTAAACGTGCGAATAAGATTCTGATATTTTGCAGATCCATTAATTTATACTTGCACTTTCGATTTGTGAAATAAAAAAAAAATGCTGAACAAGCCCATTAAGTTTACTATTGTTCCTTTTTGAAAATCGTTATTTGGGGCTATTGACTCTATGGTGTCTAATTCAATTCCCTATAACTATTGCACTAATGAAATTATACACTCCAGATTGAGGGGAGCGGAAGGGTACAAGTCGCTTAAAAGTATTTTATTCGTCATTAGCATCCTGGAAAACGGGGAGGTAAAAGTTTCAACGAGAAGATATATATTTTATCATTTTTCCACCCCCTGGGAGAGTGGAAACCCCCAATGGTGGTCACGGTCATGTCTCTAACAATATCATTCGCCCTTTATCATGTCCCGATCAAATCTACATAAATTTGCATTGAAATCCTTGCTGTCGCGCCGTGCACCAAAACCGATTTGAAGGGGTTGCCCTGAATGAAAAGTTGCGTCATTATCATACCAGTGATTCAAAATAGAAAGAAAAGTTTCGGTACCTACTTAAATAGCTCATTCCATAAAATAATGTCGAAGAAGGTGGCGTTTAAGGATAATGGGAATGCTGAAATAATATTGATAAATTCCTGAATATTAATTGAAGCGGTATTTCTGACAAGGGGTTAAGTTGGGTTAATATAGTTTGGGAGCGGCGGATAGGGATGAATACATTATAGTAGATATTAGGTACCTATATATGTATTACTAGGCACTTCGGCCACAACTAGACCCATTGTACTCTAGACATTTTAATTTAACGTGAACTCCAAACCACGGTCCCCGGTTACCAACTTAACCCATCCCCGATCATCCATCCCATCACCTTTCTGATGGCGGGTTAACGGCTCTGGGGTTAGCACGGAGGATAACTCGTGGCAAGATAGGGTCTTACTAAGCGGCTTAATGGATCGTTATTGTCTCACTTAATGTCCTACGGCGACTGTTGGATAAAATATTTACCCTCCCATCTAAGTGCTGCGGTCGGTTAGCGGTGCTTTGTTTCCCTGTTGTATTGGAAATTAAAGCGGTGGTCATGCCTATTCCCCAAGTAAATTATATCTAATCATTTGAAAAACCAAAATTATTGCTATATGGTTGGTTAAAAATTTCCAGTTCTTCTATTAAATTAAGATTTAAACCTTTGTTAGCAAAGTGCAGAACTTCCAGAATATTGATGCCTGAGAAAATTTTAAAATTGCAATAGGGACATGGTTCTAAGATTACACGGTAATTTTGTCTAAATTGTTCGATCCGGCATCGCTTTGTACAGTCCTTCAGTTGCCACTGCGCTTCGTACCGTGAAAGTCTGGCCGGCTCCAGATGAGTGCACGACATTTTTTTAATTTTATGAACGCGGGCCGTTTAATATATCTATATAAAGTGGCTACTGCCAACATTGATTTTTTAATGAAATCTGTAACTAAGTTGTGGCTGACCTATGTTACAATTTATCAACTTCTTTAGTGCGAATATAGGTATAATTAATATACGTTATATGTCTATAACATTTATTACTAGCTACATGTAAACGGATTTTAAAAAGAAATAATTCATGTGCCATAAGCAACCGACTAACCGACCAACTCGTATAAAATTGCCTCTTACTGTGCTCTAATTCCTTGTAGCGCCGCTGAGGGCGCTTCGATTTGACAGCGTTTGAAGGTCGAATATTTTTATTCAGTTGTCAGTTCTACGATCCTAATATAAACATGGGAATGTTTGCATTAAAACTCGCTGGTTTTTTAAAGGCTTGATGTTTAAAAATAGAGGCACTCAACCGGATCTAAGTAAATTATAGACAACGATATTATTGGATTACAGAGGAAATACTCGATTCCGTAAGTCGTTCGTTACATGGGACTTCCCATTCTTTATTCATAGTATTGATTTTTAAAACTTTAACACTTACAGGAAAATATGGAAAATTCAATGGATAAAGAGACTACTATCGAAGAAAGGAGGTTGTGGATTGGAAATTTGGACCCCAGAATTACTGAGTAAGTTTTTCATCAAATTTAACCCCATTTCAAGAAACTGTTATTTTATCGTAAGATTTTTAATGTGTTGATAAAACTTAATTAAGATTGGATAAAATTCAACAACAGTTGTATTTATTTATGAAGTGCCTTTGAATCTGATAATGACTAATGAAAAGCAACTTAATATTATTGAGTCCGTAATCCCTCCCTTTTAAGTTTTAATTATAGCAATATGTATGTTTTGAGGGAGGATTTGATGCTTCTGAGGATAAACACATAGAATGTATATTTTGTTGTTAATCCAAATATATTTGGATTAGGTTTAGTTAGGTTTATTTTTAAATTTCAATGATTGGCTACATGGTCAACGACCTAAAACTAAAAAAGAAAAAAATGTGCATTGCAAAAAGGGAAATGAAAAGAACGAGTAGAGTTTCATACTTAATATCTTTAATTTTAATTAACAGATACCACGACAGATTCTGACAATATATTTCTGTTGTTAATTGACCATTTTCGGTCACCTGATTTTGACAGTCTGGAGGGCAGACAAACCTCATCCAATCACAAAGGAATACAAATAAGTATAAACAATTAGAGATGAGTTGCCAGCAGAAACAGTTTAAGCTTGTTATTAAAAAATAACAGCTCAACCGAAAATGGTGTATATTATACTCAGTACCTATATAATCAAGAGGTATCTATGCATTTTTAACACAGTGTGATTAAGTATATTGTCTGTGCCTTGTTATTCTTTTCTATCCTTATATTTTTGTACTTTCATGACACTGACCGCCAACTGATATAGAATTTCCTAGAGATTTGCATAGCGCTGATAGTTAAAATATTTTGTTAGGTGAAGAACTCATTCTTTCATCTTTGTTAGGTATAGGTATAATTATTTTTGACTATGACAGAGTTGCCCTATTCACTATTTTATTATGTCTTGCTCGCCAAAGTTTGTTGGTTTTTTATCAGCAGTTTGTTAATCCTAAAGTGCAGTTAGCAGCCATTAATTTAGAAATTCAATGTATACTTTCAATCTCTACGGGGGGTTATAATACCCACTAAACCTACAATGATTTGTATGTGAATTAAATACATATAATTAAGACAATAACACAGAATATACACAGTATTAATTCACAGTTAGGTAACACAAGAATTAAATACATATAATTAAGACAATAACACAGAATATACACAGTATTAATTCACAGTTAGGTAACACAAGAAAATAAAAATGGGAAATATATCACAAAAAAGCGGGATCAGCATAGAAGCGGTTTTTAATGCTCAATCCATGTTAGAGAATTACAAAGCAATTAATCAATCAATAAAAAAAAATATATAAATATTGTCAATAGATAAAAAATATTTATTATTAAGGGCTCTTTTTTGGTTTAGATACATGAGTTTTAATTTGTTTTTAAACGTAAAAATAGTACACATGTTCAAAAAATCAGGTACATCAGTTTATAATTTGGATGCAAGCCATGCATTCGGAAGAAAACTGATGTATGATAAGTAAACCGGTTAGTCTTTTGAATTAAACCAATGTTTAGTACTGTAGTCGCCACATAGGATGTTACTTGAATGACGAGTTCTAGCCGAACCCCTACTAAATATATAAAAACACCAATGCAGCAAATGTTGACGGTTATGCAGAAACCAAATGCATGCACACACAGATGTTGCATATCAGTTTTGGTCAGTAGCGCAGTGACATACAGTTCCAGAAACAATGGGTGGGACTTGATCTGCATCAGGCAGCTTCTTCCAATTTGGTGTCTACAGTAGTTATACTTAAATATAATCTTTCAACTGTTAATCTGACATTAATAAAACTGGCTCTATCCATAACCATATAACATTGTTCTATCAATTGGTGATTGATTTTCTGGTTGATAAACTAACTGTAATAAAAGCCTAAATCAAATATTCTAATTATTTAACCCACAATTTTAACTTACACATATTTTTTTTTACTGGTATCACCTTTTGAAACTTGTGCAAAAACATGGTGCGATTGAGAAGTTTGATTTAATATTTCATCGTAATGGACCGCTGGCCGGACAACCAAGGGGTTATGCCTTCGTAACATATTTAAAGAAGGAGGATACAGAAGCTGCGAGAAATGCCTTAAACAACCTGCTCGTCGGCCAGAAGAATATTGTGGTGACTTGGGCACATAGTGTTAATAATGTAAGTATAACTTTATTTTTAATTAGCTTGTATCCCACCTTTTTCCCACCATCTTCCACACCAGCTTCCACTTCCTTATCACTTAACCACTTTGCCACTATTGTCTCTGACTTTTCCTCGTAAATGTTGTTGCAGTTATTGTTTTATTAACAATCGCTACATGGCGCTACCAGAACCATATTCCATTTCGATTTCTATTAATCAGGCCCGACGAGAGGGGGGGGTCGGGGGTGTTTTCCCCCGGGCCCGGAGTTCTTGAGGGGACCCGGAGATCTTGAGGGGACCAGGAGTTCTTGAGGGGGCCCGGATTCTACCCGATTTTCTGAAATCTGGGAAAAAGTGGAGATGCATATGCAAATTTTGATTGCGAGGGGAGCCCGTATGTCACTACCCCGGGCCCCGATTTTCTCTTTACCGCCCTGCTATTAATGGGATCATGAATATACTGGGTGGGACATTTAAGTTGACAAACGCGAATAACTTGAAAATAAGGAATTTTCGAGGAAAATGTTTCAGACAAAAGTTGCATCATTTGAAAAGTGGGATCTAATGGCATTATTTTTTTTTAAGTTTGCTGGAGGACTTCAAGGTCATTCAAAGGTCAACTTTGGTTATTTACATGCAAATCTCTATTTTTTTTCCACAATCATATCAGTCTTATTTCTTGCATTATTGGAATTCTCAATTGTTACTGCTATTACACATTGGATAGTTACAATAATTTCTGTGTGCTACTTCCACATCCAATGCTTAATTACTCACAAACAGTGAGACCGAGTAAAAAAATGACAAAAACAAAAGTTATTTATTTTTTTAGAGCAGAATATGAATCTGTACAGAAATAAGGGTAATAGGATAAAAAACCAAAGTTGACCTTTGGATGACCTTGAAGTCCTCCACCAAACTTAAAATATATATAGCCATTAGATTCCATTTTTCAAATGATGAAACTTAAGTGTTTTTAAAACAAATAAAAATGTACTTCCTATTTATTTTGGGCAAAAATGCTATTTTTATACTCTTCGCAAATACAAAACGAAGAGTATAGTGCATTCAATCGCTACATTTCTAAAACCTGTAATATGGCTCATTAAGAAAAAATTTTCATATCACTGTGTTGGTGATCGAATTCTGAACAACTTTCAAAATGTCCTTCCGTCCGTCCGCCCGCTTGTCTGACCGGAGAGTGTTCTATAGAATGTGCAACAATTAAATAAAAAGGGCAGTAAGTCAGCGAAGAGTATAATTGTTTTGATTAGGTATGTTTTTTAAACAGGCTTTAAATTGGCATAACACTTTGCGAAACAAACTGCAATTAGATTAACTATTTAACGTTTCCTTTTAAGAGATTTTGTTCAAATGTCTTAGAAGAAATAAAAATAATGTAGAAGTAAATGTCAATTAATTTCCCTTCCTTTGAATTTGTGTTATCACGAAATTCCTCAAAACATTAAATACGTCTCATTCATTTTTCTTTAGAGCATGAATTACAAACAACCCCTTGATATTTAATAACGTTGAATTTTCATGAACATGCACCTTTTTGGAGCTTTTGGACATTTTATTGTATAGGGATGAAGCAGGTTTCAAATTAGAGGAAAACGAATAGGCTTTCGACTGGACACAGAGTGTTTTTGACGTAGGATGCATTGCTTTTGAATACATTGCCAAAATAGTGTAGAAGATTAATTTCTTCAAAGAAGAAAAAAGGCCATAATTTAAAAAACTTTATTATAGTGAATTCCTGTTTAAAATGAATGGAACAAGTCTCAAAGTAGCAAATATTCCATAAATTTAAAAAAGATTTGTTGGTATATTTTGTTAAAAACACTTATTTTCTAGGTATTTGCAAATATCACACTTTCCTTCCTTTTCTGCCCAAAAAAAATGTTCTTCTATCCTGAGGTGGCAGTTTCATTGGTTCCTAATTACCTATTTTTCTCAAATTCCCGGTGGATGTATTATCAATATTTTATTATGTGAGCATTATATTTTAGGAAGAAGTGGAGAAGCCTAAACCCGAAATAAATATACCAGCTTTAGCTATGTCGAAGGAGGGCAGAAAGACTGACCGCATATCTCAAATACAAGCAATCGAGGCTAAGTTAAAGTTAATGGAGAAGAAGAAAGAGGACGAACTAAAAATCAACGATACAGTTGCAACTAAACCACCCGTCATTGTTCAGTATCAATATAATAAGACGCAAGCGACCAGTAATAGTAATTTTAAACACAAACAGCCTTTAAAGAAATGTGATAGGTATAATAAGCCATATAGTAAAAGCAAGTTTCGTAGATAATCACGAATTATTTCAGTTCGAGATCAACTTAGTATAATTTAGGTAGAACCAAATAACAAATAATATAAAAGATAGTTTTATTAAAATGGAGATAATTCTCTATTAGTGTAAATATTGTAGACGTCATTTACAGCGTCTGATTTTAAATTATTATATTCTCTGTTTACCTAGTAAAGCAGTTATTTTAAATATTTAAGAAAAAAGAATATATAAGCAACGGAATTAGTAGACATTTGTAGGCTTTAGTCATTTGATTGAAATTGTATAAATTCCCTCCTTCAAAAGTTGTGTTCTGGCCTCCACCTTGGAAAAATGGAGGTCAAAATTTGTTAAGTACACAATACTCTACAATGTTTGTCAAGTTATTCTTTTGATTTTACCAATCCTGAATGCACAACATGGCATCAAACTTTTGTCTAATATGGATAAAGTACTTTATTGTTAGAAAATAAAGTTAAATTGAAATTCACTTAAGAGGGAACAACACGTAAGGCTAGTGAGGAGAGGGATAAAGCACCAAATTAGGAGATATCTCCCTTATAATAAAATTTTATCCAAAAATAGTCTTCAACAATCCTGTAATATTTATTTATGTACAACTTCCACATATTTTCAGTTATATAACATCACCCAATTTGCAGAAAACGGCTTATTGTTAATCATAATTTTAATGATTAACAATTAGCTGTTTTTTGCGAATTGGGTGATGTTATTTGTTGTATATGTTGTAGATAATTTAATGCTTACAAATGGCCAAAAACCGAATTTCGGCCGCCATTTTTCAACATGGCAACTTTCTTTGGAAATTTATGAAATTTCAATCAGTAAGCTTGAAAGGATGTCTAAAGATTCTGTTGCTTCTATGAAATTTTTTTGAAAATTCACTTTTCAATGCATATTATTAGACCATAAGTAATACTCGGAGGTTATTGCTACAAAATCATGTCTCGGGAAAGTAGACATAAATGTTAACTTCCTTAGTAGATTATAAATGATTACACAGCCACACAAAAAAAGTTCAAACCTAGAAACTGGACCTACCAATTTTTATGTACTTGTGACCAGTTTTTTTGTTTATGCTCATAGGTTGATAAATAAAAGACATTTTTAATCTCTACTATTTACATTCAATGAGAAGTCTGGAAATAAGTAACACACCTAAAACCACTAACATAATTCTTAACGTAAATGGCCTACAAGAGGGGAAAATCGCACCATCTCAGATAAATCCATGGAATAATAGGGGTTTACATGATTATAAATGTTTTTTAAAATGTGCCATATTGTTTAACTTTAACAATCTTTGAAACTAAAGTATTGAAAGAAATTGGATGAGTGACTGCTTGGGGGTTAGTTTTATTTCCACAAATGCATGAATCAGTTCATATTTCAAGTTTTAACTCAGCTGGTCATAGTGGCATCAAATTATGGATATTTTTTCTTGACATTTGGTTTTGATGTCTCAAAGGATAAGGTAAAAATTACATCTTGCCAAAACCAACGCATAAGAAGTCTTGGTTCTTGCTTGACAATTTTTCTGGGGGCCAAGGACCGGTTAAAAAAATTCCAGCCTTATCAAAGGACTCCGTACAAACCTTATGGGAATTGGGTTTCGGTATAATCGTCTGAATTTTTAGTATATTATAGCTTTTGTCACCCTAATCAAATGTCTCCATGGCCATGATTCTCCATATTCAGTATTTTGGCTCCTATGGACCACCAAAGCTCCATAGTTCCATTATTCTTGACTTCTGGTTATGCTAGCAAATCAAGATCCTAAAATAAATTTGTCAAATTTCTTATTTGACATTCTCATTATAACACTAGCATCCAACATAGTCCCCTACGGCTAAGCAGATTAAACTAGTATGTACATGACCCCCTAGGGTATGAAGATTCAGTTAAAAATGGGGAAAAAAGGCCTAAAATGAATTTATTTACCTACCTTAAAAAAAATTTCATTTTAATGGATTACATTTTCATAAAATCTCATTCAGTTTCTTGGACATGCTTGGCCTTTGAAACGTTTTTCGCTCTTATTCTGAGCTCATCAGAAAGGCACAAAGCCACTCATAACGATGTTTCATGCAAAACCAAGGAAATATCCATGAAAAAATATGAAATATTTATATTTGATATTGACCGATGAAAGCAACAGATCTTCACCTATCTATTAGCTAACTAGTATTGGCGCCTATATACTCTATGTATGTTTAAAAGTCAATTATTTATTATTTGTTTGCTTATAGTAATGAAATATATTCTTTATAGGATTTTGCAAACAGCGGGAAAAAAATTATCTATGAGAACTAAAAGAAAAACTATATGCAAATATATATTAATTTAAATATACAGTAAATTATGCTTTTTAATGTTTCAAAAAGTTTTATTAAAACTCTACATGTGTTTCGGCTTATTAGGCCTTTATCAAGACTACAAGATATTAGTAAATTTAAAATGTGTTCCTTACTTATTTATACCTAATGGAAAGGTATAAATTATACAAAGCTTTTAATCTATTTATTATATGCAAATAAATAGTTATATGATTCCTATCCTATGTAAATATATTACAAATAGGTTCTTAATGTTAAATCATTTTTTCTAGAATATTATGACCCATAAATAATGTTGCACAGACACAGTCATCCACAAGAACTCTAAGCAATCATCACAAATAAAAATGACATCCTTCCATTCATATATCCACCGTCTGCTAACCTTTCCTTTAAATAAGAAAAACTTTATGAAAGAAGTAAACACCATTAAAGAAATCGCTAGAAACAACGTTTATGGTGAAAACCTCATAGATCAATTAATAAAAAATAAACAAAAGAAAAAGTTACTTAAAGAATTTTAAGCTGATACTCCACAAAGAACTGACATATAAATGTATTAATTATAGGCCTAAGATTAGTGATAAAATTAGTCATAAACTTAAAAAACTGGGATGTAAAACTATCTCTGTTAATAAAAATAATCCAAGCAAAATGTTAGTTAATAATAAAGATAAAAGAGATTTATCAGAAAAAGCAGGTGTATATCAATTAAAATGTAATGACTGCGATGCTATATATATATAGGTCAATCTGGTCGTAAATTAAAAGACCGTCTCGCTGAACATAAAAAATCAATAACGAACGGTATACATAGCACCGGTATGTCAACACACTGTATAGAAAATAATCATTTTGTTAATTTTAATGAAGTCGAATTACTCCATACAGAAAATAAAGGAAAGAAGTTGGATTTACTAGAACAATTTGAGATTATGAAAGCGGTAAAAAAGCATAAAAATGTAACTAATGATCAAACATTATTTATGGGTCATAATATTCTAGAAAAAATAATTTAACATTAAGAACCTCTTTGTAGTATATTTACATAGGATAGGAATCATATAACTATTTTGCATATAGTAAATAGATTAAAAGCTTTGCAAAATTTATAACCTTTCCATTAGGCATAAATAAGTAAGGAACACATTTTAAATTTAGTAATATCTTGTAGTCTTGATAAAGGCCTAATAAGCCGAAACACGTGTAGAGTTTTAATAAAACTTTTTGAAACATTAAAAAGCATAATTTACTGTATATTTAAATTAATATATATTTGCATACAGTTTTTCTTTTAGTTCTCATAGATAGTTTTTTCCCCGCTATTTGCAAAATCCTATAAAGAATATGTTTAACCTAACTTTATGTTTTTGAAGTTACTGAATTCAAATCAAGTTTCATAATGTGAAATAGACGATATTGACAGTTGGCACCTGTCAATTAGCAAAGAACTACTGGGTGATATTTTTAACCTGAAACTTTCAAATATTTGGAGTAATAAGCACTCTACAAAAATATACTTCAAACAAAAGTTGTAGAATTGGATGGGGGCAGTTCGGCGGTATATGTCACTTTGACTTAGGGTGGAAGGGTTAAGGTCATTCAAGGTCAAATTCGTTTTTTTAAATGGGTACCCCTATATTTTATTGCAAATTCGGATTGTCTGACTAAAAGTAGGCTACTTTTGTTCGAAACATTTTTTCTGAAATTGTCATTGAGAAAAAATTTGAACCTTGTGATTTTTTTACTCGAAAAAGAAGAAGTTTGAACAAAAATTGCAATAGGCAACTTGAATTAACCCTTCCACCCAAAGTCAAAGTGACATATACCGCCGAACTGCCCTCATCCAATTCTACAACTTTTGTTTGAAACATATTTTCGTAGAATGCTTATTACTCGAGCTATTTCAAAGTTTCAGGTTAAAAAAATTACCCTGTATAAAATCATATGGATTTCGATCTTTTTATAAAAATAATTACATGATTATACTTACTATACATATGCAGTTTTGTTAAATCAAAATAATATTATCATAGCAGATGAAACGTACTATAATAATGAAATCTTATTTTTTTTTCAAGCGAAGTGAAATTATATGCTAGAACCTTGTGAATATTAATGAACAAACTTAAATTCTTGGCAATTTAATATATCTGGATTTACTATGCAGATAAAAAGAATATGGTGGTAGCAAAAAGAAAATGTGCATAATTATATCCAAGCCAGAGTAGAGTGTGACACGAAAAACCAACACTGTTTTGTAAAATTGTTAGAAAAATTGTAGTTCTCATGGCAGAATTCTCGGTTCTATACCCAGTAATACTAAGCAGCTGGCCACTAATGATGTGAATTATCCTATTTACAGTTTTTTTTGATATTTATATTATTAGTTTCAAATGATTAGTGGTTTATTTGAACTCAGGTTGAAGAATTATACTTGTTATGCTTTATTTATGTTTTTAACTGCGTGTATGTTAAGAAATATTTATTTTTCATATTATGTTTAGAGTAGGTATGAATGTATTAAAGTTAAAGAGTACAAATTGTGGAAAAATAATTGTAAAAGTTTTCAGAATGTCAAATAAACCATTTTAATTAAAATATGTGTTTTATATGAATGTCTTCATCAGGCGCTGCCTTGTCTGTGTGTTCAACTAGGGTTGTGGTCCCGACACCCTGGAGGGAAATGAAATATTCTTAGTCTGTTTGGCTTACAATTGTAAGCTAACCTATACAGGGTGTTCGACAGAGGGTATGCCAAACGAGAATGGTTGATAGGTGGGACTATTTAATAGTTAGTTAGCCCTAATGAGCTCTATCCAAAGTATCACCATCTTTGAAACATTATTTTTCCTTTTTTTTTTTTTAATTTTCCTCAAATCAGCCTTTTAGCATGTATAACAATTTTTTTATGGTTGTAATAGTTCAAAATAATTTGTATTATTTTCTGCAATGTATCTGTGTTCTAACAAAATAGCCAGAATTGGTAGAAAGGATCATACAGTTCAACTTTCCCTTGCATTTTCAAGAAAACGAAAAGCTATAAAGATGTTCAAATGCTTTCAAAAACTTCTCCCTTTAATGCCATTTTTAACCGTATGCTACAAGCAATAAAAACTTTTTAAATAATAGGAGTAAATTGGTGGTAATTTGTTTAAGAGGATATCTGTCTGAGTTACATTTAGGTATACTAATCAAACTAGGAAATTTTCTAAATGTAATTCCTATTAGAAAAAAAAACACTAGATCATATTTAGTACTTGTGAAATATCAATTTTCAAACCAGTGCATCCAAAACAAAGTTGCAGAAACAAAATGGCGGACGTTTTACGTACGAAAAAATGTTGCAAGGTCGGTTTTTCTCGTTTACCTGTGAATGTAACTTTCTTATCGAAAAAAGTTTGAAACGGCATTTAAAATACCTGGAAAGTGACGCCCGCTGAATGAAAGTCCGATTGTTAGATTTCTCGAAAATTAAATAAAAACATCGAAAAATTACATGTTTTATTTTTGCAGTAACTTTATTTGCAATAATTAATTTATGGTATCAACAATCTCAGGAAATATTAGTCATAATGTGCTTAAAAAGTGAGTGCAACCCAAATTCCGACGGATGACTAGTTTCCGAGAAATTCAGTTGTTTATTAAAAAAGTGATTTTAGTAACATTTGAATTCCCCAAAATGAGGTGGTCCGATTTCAATTTTACTAAAAGCTTTCTACTCTTCAAGAGTTGTGTACTATCACTGAGCTCAAGGCCGAAGTCAAATATTTTAACTAATTGCTTAAAAACGCCGTTGAAAATGATGCATATTTCTTGGATATAAATCAGGCCTGTAGCTAGAGGTGGGCCAGGACGGGCTAGGCCCGTCCTGGAATAATTTCTGCCCGTCTTGTACACCTAAACCACAGTTGGCGTGTTGGCGAATGGAAATAATTGTTGAGAGGACGTAGACCAAGCCCCCCACTGCAAAAATGGTACCCCATCAGACACCTAAAAATGAAAATGTGAAAATCGTTGCAAAACATGTAAAAATCATGTTACGCCCGGCAGAAAAGTAAAAATTTGGAATTTTTAATGAATTTTTCAATTTACATAAATTTTACTTTTTAAAACACCTGCTTGAAATTTACGCAGTTTGTGGTAAATAATGAACCATTTTTAAAAAAAATTGTCTGACTGACAATTTTTGTTAATAAATTTGTCAGACTTAGTTTGTTATACATAATTTTTTTCATGAAATTGCACTTCATAACACCTCCTTAATTTTTGTTTTAAAATAAAGTTTAAGATCTCTTCCATCTATTACAACTTGTCTGCCTGACAATTTTTATTAATTAATTCCTATAATATTTTGTTTTATTAATTAATCATTTAAAAAAAAAGTACATTTCATAACACCTCTCTTTTTTTACTTCTAGTTCGAGATATTTTTTATGCATAAAAATTGGTCTGTCAGCTCGCAAAAAAGCCTAAATAGCCCGGTCATCAGGGGTTTTAAGGCGTCACTAAATATTATATGGCTGAATTTTTCAGGATAAGTAATTTTTGTGTGTAGAATACGATGTACAGCTGTAAGGTGCCGGCGACCCCTAAAAAAATCGAAAATATTGGCCGAAATTTGCTTTTTGGCCAATAACTCGAAAAATAAAAAATATGTATCAAAAAACGAACAGCACTAGGCGTTAGATGGGGAAACGCATCAAAAACGTATATGAAATTTTTGTGTACGATCAAAAATGTAGGCTCCCGATTTGTCTGTTTAACGTACGAGAATGGAACGTGGCGACACATAAGTACGGTTCGCGAAGCATGCGCGGTCTCGGACGCGCTACACTAAACTTGTTGTAACTATTGAACTAATTAATGAAATTGAGCTCAACAAAGCTTAACTGAAACGAGAAACATATGGCTATTGGGTTATCATATTTTCAAATATAAAATGATTGTATATGTAGGAATAGTACATATATGAAGTCGGAACATAAAGAGATTTCCGATAAATCGGTAAAACTCTACCATTTCTACAATTCTTAAGATAAAAACCTGGAAATTCTCATACATGTTTCCTAACGAGTTAAGAACGTGGGCCGATCCCACTGAAAGTAATTGGCTGAAATTTGTCCGATAATATTTCTTATTATCTTTAGATAACAGCTACTGCATAGGCAGAGTACTCATTTATAACTTAGTTTTTATTTTTGTGTTTGTATTTTCTCTAAATATTTTGTCATTTATTGTCATTTACATTGTTCTGTATTAGGATTATTCTGTTGGATAGTAAATCTAGTATTATTATTATTATTATCGTTATTCTAAAATCACATCTTTTTGCTGGCGTCTTGTACATTCCATTTCTTATTATTATTATTATTGTTATAAATTTTTTATAGCAAAAACTATCTGTCAAGAAATTTAGATATCTATTTTTTTACGGGGATTATTTATAATTGAAGATAACAACAAAATATTTAGGCTCGCGGGACCCCTCTGAAAATTTGTTTGCCCGCCCTTAAAACAGTTTCTGGCTACAGGCCTGATATAAACAAATGTACTTAATAACTTTGTCAATTGTTCGTTTATCCAAATGTAAAGTGGATATTCTCGTAGCTGGCATTTTTTTACGAATAATGAACACCTTCCCGACCTTCTGGAAGTCAAGGTATTTTTTTTTTCAAAAAATTCCCGGGACCTTATTTTTTAACTTACAGCGCTGAGATTTGCAGGTATTGCACTTGAACACGTCAACTTTCGATAGAAAAATATAAGCAATTGTTTCACCGTCTTTTTTGATAACCTTGTTCATGTTGAAGTGAGGCGCTTACATCGTCTAGTCGAGCCAGCGTGCGCTGATAGAGTGAGGGGAGAGCCTGCAGCAACGGTATCTCTCTACGTCGAAAAGTTGACTCGCCTGCTCAAAATCGTTTGGGCTTGCAAAATCGTCTATCTTGGTTTCAGGTGTGCCTAAAAAAAATCCTATTGTGCAATACCTGCAAATCTCAGCGCTGCAAGTTAAAAAATGAGATCTCGGGACTTTTGTGAAAATAAAAATTATTTCGCGTCCAGAAGGTCGGAAGATGTTCATTTATTTTTAATATTTGTATAAAAATGCCAGCTACAGGAATATCCATTTTACATTTCGATACACGAACAATTGATAAAGTTATTACGTACATTTGTTTATACCGACGAACGACGAAATATCATTTTCAACGGCGTTTTTAAGCAACTTAATTAAAATATTTGACTTCGGCTTTGAACTTGGTGGTAGTACAACTCTTGAAGAGTAGGAAGCTTTTTGCAAAATTTAAATCGGACCGCCTCATTTTGGGGAATTCAAATGTTACATAAAATCACTTTTTTAATAAACAATTCAATTTCTCGGAAACTATTCACCCGTCGGAATTCGGGTTGCAGTCACCCAATGACTTCAGAAAACTCAGTCACCTTTTAAGCATACTATGACAGATATTTCCTGAGATTGTTAATACCATTAATTAATTATTGCAAAATTAAAAAATGTAATTTTCCGTGTTTTTATTTCATTTCCGAGAAATGTAACAATCGGATTTTTATTCAGAGGGCGTCACTTTGCAGGTATTTTAAATGCCAACAACTATTGTTTGAAACTTTTTTCGATGAAAAAGTTACATTCGCAGATAAACGAGAAAGACCGACTTTCTCACATTTTTTCGTACGTAAAACGTCCGCATTTTGTTTCTGCAACACTTTGGTTTGGATGCACTGGTTTGAAAATTGATAATTCACATGTACTGAATATGATCCTAGTGTTTTTTTTTCTAATGGGAATTACATTTAGAAATGTTTCTACTTTGATTGGTCTAAATGTAACTCAGATATCCTTTTAAACAAATTATACCAATTTTCTTATGTTATTGAAAAAGTTTTTATTGCATGTAGCATACGGTCAAAAGTGGCATTAAAGAGAGAAGTTTTTGAATGCATTTGAACATCTTGATAGCTTTTCGTTTTTTTTGCAAATGCAAGGGAAAGTTGATCCTCATGATCCATTCTATCGATTCTGGGGACTCTATTAGCTCATAATAATTTTTCTCTTTAATTATCAGCGTCCCATATAATTTTGTTAGAACACAGATACATTGCAGAAAAGAATAAAAATTATTTTGAACTGTTACAACCATAAAAAAAATTGTTACACATGCTAAAGGGCTGATTTGCGGAAAAAAAAATGATATCTCAATCTCAAAAACGGCGATACTTTGAATAGAGGTCATTAGGGCTGACTAACTGCTAAATGGCCCCACCTATCCACCATTCCCGTTTGGCACACCCTCTGACGAACACTCTGTATAATGATATAGATATGCATACATATACACATTATATACAAATACATAATTTAAAGAACATATCACATCTTAAATTTCTGTATTACTGTAGACATGTATTTTACAATTTTTCTTAAAAGACGTTGTTATACTTGCACTATCTTTTACACTGGTAAATCATTATTCATTTTTAGACCATTTAAGTACATGATCATAATAATAAAAATACGTACTATTATGCTCACTTTCACTCAGTGATTTCTTATGCCATTATTGCCTGGGGAGCTGCAAATGATAGTAACAGTTAGATTTATTGTTGGATTAAGGAAGAGAGATAGTTGCAGGGATTTGTTTAGAAAATAGGAAATCTTGACACTACCATGTATTTTCTTGTTGAATTTATTAATATATGCGAAAACTGAGTTAAGGTGGCCATTCCCTAGAAAGAGACATCCGATAGGGAAATATTTATTATCCTTGGCCATATCTATTTGTTCTTAGTACGTATATTTAAAAAAACTATAAGAGTACCTAAGTAGAACCATAACAAGACTATTACTACGAATTTTCACTCAATAATTTCAGTGGTTTGCAAAATAGCTAGATTTAAATTAAAAAATTACGTCAATCTTCCTATTTCGTAGTTTTAAATCTGGCTATTTTGCAAACTACTGAAATTATTCAGTGAAAATTCATAGTAATGGTCTTGTTGTGGTTCAATTTAGATACTCATAGTTTTTTAAATATACGTACTAAGAAAAAAAAGTTATGAGCAAAAATAATCAATATTTCCCTATCGGTTTTAAAGCAGAAATTAAAATACTTTTAACAAATAAGAGTTATTATGCTCTAAATGAATATTATAGTGATGATAGTCTGTGGTCTTGTTATTTCTAATTAATTAATGTTTGATCTTTTGTGTAACGTGTTCTTTTTATTTGTTTTGTATGTTTTATTCTTAATTGTACCCCCCGTATTTTTATTTATAAGTAACATGTATGTACTATCTAAACTGCTGGCCACTCGAACTTACACATAGAGACTTTTAGGCAAAATATAAAGTTCAATATTTTCAACAGGAATGCAAATTTTTGAACGCGGCTTGCAAATTTTAAGAGCTAGTTTTTTTCGGATTAAGCTGCATGACGTATATTTATCGTAGGACCATAAGTTTATTATATACGGGGGTGATCAATGAAGTCATGCAAAAAATCAAAAAGTTTGTATGAGTGAAATTTCCACAAAAAATTTTTTTGGTGGTGACATCAATATCTCTAGACGGTTTTGTCAGTTTTTGGATTAAGGCCCTTAGACCTTGTACACACTACTCAACATAAAATTTGGATACCGAAATCTTTAAAATGCTATAACTTGACATTGGATTGACGATTCTTGATGATTTTTGCGGATTTGGAATCCTTATTTCACGTAGATTTTCTATGGTCTAAGCATTTTATTTGAGGGTTGAAATTTACACATTATACCGGGTCGATAATAAACAAAAACGTAGGGTACGACGCGCTCTAAAGTTTGGCATTATTTAAGTTTTTGTAAAAATAAATTCTCACCTCAAGTTGTTTTTATTTAATGTTCTTCTCACTGTTCTGTCCGAAACTCACACCCCAGTTTGTTGTCTCAAAGAATCATTCAGCCCAATGAACAATTTTTGTTTTGTAAAGGTACTCTGAATATCACCATCACCGAATTATAAAAACTTTAGTAATGAATATTTTCCATGAAAACTTTTCAATTACCACTTTGTACCACTTAAAGAGTTTAAATGGCGCGCTCTATAAGGGTCCCCATTACCTATCTCCAAGTTTTATAGTAAGAAGTAATAGAAATGTAACTGTTACTCTTATAAACATTCTTATAAACTTTAAATACAGAACCTCTCCTCGCTCTTTCTTTCACCACAAACCTCTTTCTCTTTAGTTGATGATGATGAAATTATCACATCTTTCTTTCTAACAGTATGGAGACTTTGACTCTGTATACGAAATATACGTATTTCAATTAGAAATATATTATACTTGACTTTTATTGCAAATATGCCTCTGAAATTTTCATGCAAATGCATCTTTACTGTAAAATTGACATTTGTACCTCGAAAAAATAAAGGCGCCACCGAAATTATACATATTTAAAAATTTTAACTAAAAAATTCTTTTTTAGATTTCTCACAACATTCGATTCTTCATTAAAAACTGCACTTTTTAACTTATGGTACATATTTATATTTACATAAAATGTAGTATCAGCTGGGTGTGTTAAATATTCAACCTGTTTTTCAACAGTTTTCTTAAAAGTATCAATATGGCGTCCACTGACAGGATCGAAAATAAGGCATCCATATTGAAAATACCAAAAGGACACTATAAATCCGAAAAGAAACTTCTGGGATTCTTATAGAACTTCTGTGCCTCTATATAACCAAGAATGTGTGGTTGGATTTTTCCCTGTACATTTCAGGGGTGGACTTGAATAAATTTATCAATATCTAATAAAATTTATCAAAGTTCAATTAATTTATTAAAGTGTTTCCACAAAAATATGTAACGTCAGTGGTCCTGCTACAAATATAACTTTATGGATTGGTAATACTCATTAAAATGGCAGAAAAATCGTCGACCTTTTTCTGGACGCTCACAAACAGAAAGACAGATATGCTGCAATTTCAAATGCTATTAAAGTGTGTATTCATTTATAGACTGATATCCAGGTTTACCTACTTAGGTATTTACGTATAGTAAAGACAGTGTGGTTAGGTGTAGTTCTAAAGTGTAGCTTTTAGATTGCGTTAGTACCTATGGTTATTTTCGATATTTATTGTTATTAAGTTTTGTGAATTATTTCATCGTTATACTTATCTCGATCATTACTTTGGGGTAAAAGTAACTTAAACATAATTAAATAGCAGTAGAACGAAATCCGGCCCTGCAATGACCATGACTGAATACTAATTATTATAAGTTGAATTTCCAACCTGTAAAAATCAACAATATTAAAAAATGTGTATACTATCTGAGAGTTTATGAATGTCACACTGATTCTAGTTTAGAAATGCAAATAAAAACATTAACAAGGAGAATAAACTTACAAAAACGTAGAATTTGCGGTTATGTTAACAATTATTGTTGTTATTGTGAGACGAGGAAGTTTTATATTCATTAGAGCCAACCCCTATATAGAAATTGAGAACTATTAGTTTTATAAATTTGTGACTACAACTTCTATAAAAACTCTTTATATAAATTATAGTAACAGTTACTAAAAGTTGTATAAGTCTGTGATGGAAATGTTTCCGATGCCATTTTATAAAACCTATGGTTTTAAAACTTTTAGTAATTTTACATACCTACTATGCAACTTTGCAACTCTTTAGTAATCTTATAAACCACTTTTATAAACTCGCAATCTTAATAAACCACTTATAAAAATAACAGTTACTTTAAGTCAGCAAAATTGTTCATTGGGAGTTTTACAGAGTTCTTTGCCCACCCCCATGCCCATAATTATGATCGGGTGTAATTTCTACGCGACGCGTCAATTTCAAAGTAGGCATTGGAAAAACAAATTTTTTGCTATGGAATTAAAAACTGTTTACATTATTTTAGAAATAATCTGACATATTTCAATGTTATAATTTTGTAAAGTTTAATTCATATGAGGCGTTTAACCACGGCAGAAAGGGAAAATTGCATTCGACTTCTCAACGAAGGAATGTCAAAACAGCAAGTTGCGCACATTTACAATGTCAGCCGAAAGACAGTTTATAATTTGAACCGCCGCGTCGAAACTACTGGTGATCATAATTATGGGCATGGGGGTGGACATACAAAAAAATAAACCAAAGAACCGAAAGAATTTTAATGAGAGAAACTATGCGGAATAGAACAAAGAACTCTAGAAAACTAAATGACTCTTTAAGACAACAAACTGGGGTGAGAGTTTCGGACAGAACAGTGAGAAGAACATTAAATAAAAACAACTTGAGGTGAGATTTAAAAAAAAAACATAACATAATGCCAAACATTTTAAATCATAGAGCCCGTCGCAGAGCAAAATGTGTGCGGTTATTACAACGCCATAGAGCGAATAGGCGGGCATGGGCAAATCGGCATGCGAATTGGGGTAATGCAGAGTGGAGCCATTGTTTATTTACTGACGAAACAAGATTTAATTTGTTTCACTCCGATGGCCGAATGTTAGTTTGGAGAAGGCCAAATCAGCGATATTTGGAGGAAAATATGGCCCCTCAAGAAGCATTTGGTGGCGGAGGTGTTACAGTGTGGGGAGGTATCATAAGAAATGGTAAAACCGAGCTATTCATTACCAACCAAACCATTAATGCTACTGTTTATCAGGAGGAAATTTTGGAACCTATTGTTGTTCCTTTTGCTCGACATTACGGCCCAGAAATTCTATTGGTGGATGACAACGCTCGACCTCACAGAGCGCGAAGGATCATAGAGTTTTTGCAGGCACAAAACATCAATAGGATGGACTGGCCTGCAAAGTCTCCGGATCTTAATGTCATCGAACACGTTTGGTCTTATTTAAAACTTAAAGTAAGATCTCTTGATGTACCCCCTGAAACCTTAGAAACGCTCAGTGTGGCCATTCGTGAAGAATGGGAGAATATTCCACAAGATTTTATAAATAATCTTGTGGATACTCTACCAAGTCGATGTCGGGAAGTAATATTCCGAGCAGGAGGACCAACAAAATATTAGCTTCTCTTTTTTTTAATTAATGTACCTAATTTTATTTCTAGGTAATTTTAATTTAATTTTAATTTAAGTTTAAATAAAATTAATTTTTAATTTTTCAGTAAAATTTTTTTCAGTTATTAGAAATTACCAGAATTAGTGTATTTTATTTCTATTGCATTCTGCTATTTGACTTATCCTGTATCATGTAATGTAATCAAGTGGATGAATAAAATTATTATTATAATAATAAATGACTATTCAACAGAGTTTGTTTACATAGGCGAAGTTCTTAGGAAAAAAAATGTGCTGATTTTGCTGCCTCTTTCGTATAAAAAAAAAATTGAAGAAATCAAGAAATTATTTATTCAACAAAATGCCATGCTAAAAAAATATAAAAACTGTTAGAACACAATGTTTAGTGGTGCTCAACATTGAAACTTTACCTTTTACATTCTATTCGTTCGAATACTGCCACTGAAGATGATGACAATCCAAAAAGTTGGTCGAGTAATGGTAATATAAACATCACCCCTGATTATGATTGTTTATCTTGTTATTCATTGAAACGCAAATTGTCGATACAAAAAATCATACAAGAAATTTTTTTTAAATGTTCCCTTTTACTACAACCTGCATATTTTATTTACGTTGATACTAAATTATCCATAGAATCACTTTAGTTACAATTATGAGATTATAAGAAAAAAATATGCGAAGTATTGTTACGAGATATTTAATTAATGTTTTTGACTCGTTTTCACTTCGTAAATATGTATATACAGGGTGGCCAAAAATGATTTTTCAATTTAGAACTTTTTTAATTGAATTTTCTCCTTTTTTTTTCAAATGGAAGATGTATCTTTTTCGACAATGTAGAAATGAAAAACGAAAAGTTTTTGTACGTATGGCTATTTCTAACCATTTTCGACTTATTTAGCAATAAGTACAAAATTCAAGAACAGGGGTCGCTCTAGCTCTTTTGCCGCCCTGGGCGAAATGGCATTTTGTCGCCTCCCTCCCTAAAATAATTGTATCGTTACGTGAAAATGCCACCCTTACAATTCTGGCGCCCTGGGCGGCCGCCAACTATGCCCACCGTCTAGTCTGGAGCGGCCCCTGTTCAAGAATTAACTTAGGAAATAGATGTTCCTTCAAATAATTTAACAGAAAAAATTACAATAAATGCTCCACATGTTGCGGATTCTGTTTGACATACATCTCTATGCGCTTTTGAAATGAGGCCATTTAGAGGGACAATTTCTTCCAAGTGGGTAGTTAGTATTTAGGTGGTCCCTCACTGTAATGGTTTTTTTGTTGTTTTCGATATTCGGCAAGCAATACATTATTTTTATTGATATTAATATTACAAAAAAACACATTGTACAAATCGATTTATTGAATGAATCTTACTAATACAACTACAACTAATTAAATCAGTCATCATATCTGATATACATATATTTTATATATTTACTAATTTGAGGGGCTCCAGGGAAATCAAATTCAGAATTCTCTTTCGCTAAGCCTTCATACGTAGCTGTAACTAGTTCTTTAAATCCCGCTGAAACGGCAGTCTTTTGTGAAGTTCCTGAGGTAAATATGGTTCCGGATACCTTTAAACCTACGGCTAAACATACCTCACGCCTAAAACAGAAAAATCCTCATTAAATCACATAAACAATTGAAATGTTTTTTTTATATTTTATCAGTGCATTGTAGTGGCCAGCAAACACTCGAGAGCGACAAGGTCACCTTGTGCTCGAATTAGACACATGATTTTATCTATGATCGTTTGAAAATAACAAAATAAAACAAATAATCAATTGAATTTTTGATCGGAAATCTCGATTCGTCGATAGTATATGTGACCAAAGTAAACACACAAATGCTATCAATTTAAAATTTGTTGCTGCTTATTAGCTAGTCCACGACTTTTTAGAAGCAAAGATTTATATACAAGTGATATTTTGTCCAGATATAGTTTATAGGAGTAGAGATAAGAACCCGAAAAGTTCCCACCCTATCCGTTGATGGAACCACATTTTTTCGCGAAAAACTACCCCCGGACAGGACAGGACTTAAACTAAGGTTCTTCGCGATTTTCTTCGAAACTGTCACTCTAACGGAGAAAAAATAAAGAAAAAAAATGTCCTCTATTAAATGCTACGTAAAAAATTTTATATAGATTATTGACCTATTCCCCACTGTCTTTCTTCTATCGGCGTTCAATGCAGGGGGTAGTTTGGAGCGCTCGGAAAATATCGGTCCTACGCCATTTTTCACAGCGAATATCTCTACAACGGCTACTGTGACATACAAAATGATTAGAATGGAACCTGCTGAGCGGAATCTCATCTACCAGATTCATGTATTATTTTTTTTGTTTTGATTAATTTTTGTCGATTTTCTTCACATTTTTCGCAAACATGCATTTTGTAATTAGAGCTCGTTTTCACTCCACTCGTGAGATAGAGCCCTCGGCGCTTTTTTTAAAGTGGTTTCCCCTGTAGGCCTACCCATTACCATATTGGACGGTTTCACTCGTCAGTAGGGTGTTTTTCCATGACCTCGTCTTCAGTTGGTGAATTCAGACAAACTTGTCCGTTACAGAGATGGAGCACATAATTAAACACAAAATAATTAAAGAAAAGAATCTATAGAAAAAATAATTATAATACTAAACAATAAAAAAATAATTAAATAAAAATATAACTCCACTAAAAAAATTAAATACAACATATAAAGGACAAAAATATAAGACAGGCACACAAAATAAAAAAAGTCCTCTGTACTTTTGATCAGACCCAGTTATTCTTATGTTTTTCACCTGCTGAATCCGAATTAGAAGAAGAAGAAGAAGAAATTAAAAATCGGTGAAAACCTTAATTAGTGAGGGGGGTTAGGGGAAAATCCTGACGTGATGGAGCAATTCTGACAGTGTTTTAGTTAATTAAACAAATGCAAGGAATATGTACGAACCAATCGCTCTTGCCAAGGTGACATGATAGCAGTGTTATATTTTCTGAAAGTTGCTACAATACATCTACTGAAAAAACAATTAAACAAAAAAAAAACAATAAAAAAATAATCGTCAAAAAGGATCTACTAAAAAATAATTATAATACAAAACAATAAAAAAATAATGAAACCAAAAAAACTTTACTAAAGAAACAAAATACAACATACAAAGGACAGAGCTAGACAAAAAGAAATGCATATAAGGTAAAATTACAAAATGTGCGTTTGCGGAAAATGAGAAAAAAATCGACAAAAAATGAATCAAAACAAAAAAAATCGTACATGAATCTGGTAGATGAGATTCCACGTTGAAAGTTCCACTCTAATCATTTCGACGTCATAGTAGCCGTTTTAGAGATATTCGCTATGATAAATGGGGTAGGACCGTTTTTCGGGGAATAGGTCAATAAACTATATAACATTTCTTACGTAGAATTTAATGGAGAACATTTTTTTCTATATCTTTTCCCCGCCAGACGAATTCGAAAAACGCGAAGAACCTTAGTTAAGTCCCACCCGGGGGTAATTTTTCGCGAAAAAAGGGTGGTTCCATCAACGGATAAGGTGAGAATTTTTCGGATTCTTGTTTCTACTCCTATAAACTATTCCTGGAGGAAATATCATTTGTATATAATTTTTTTCTTCTATTTGCTGTTCAATAATTGTTGTGGACTATTTGTGATTTTATTTACGCCAAATAACTTGGAAAACCAAGCTGAAAATAATGACGATGACTTTTCATCAAGTATGATAATTATATTTCCAATAAAAGTTTTGAGAAATTCTTATTTCATAAAATTTCGATAAAGGTATTTACAAAGAACTTCCCACTTTATTTATGCAGAGTGGTCACTCTAAAAATCATTAATTAAGAAAAGATATATGAGAATAATAGTCGGAATGTAGTTATCACTGTTACTATAAAGAAAACCTGATAACTGTTGGTTAAAAAAGTAAGGGTAGGAACCCCCCTACTGAAAAATAAAAAAATTCCGTCATCTACATTTTTGATTAGCTTCAATTTAAGACCTTTATCGTTCAATTGTCTTTTTTCTCTGCAAAGTTATGACGTACGCAAAAACAGGCTAATTTTGCGGCACTCTTTGAACCATAGTTGAATTATTTTTTAAGATGACCACCCTGTATATTTTTCAATAAAATTATAATAGGTTCCTTGCCAATTGCGTTAAGTATATGCCAAATATTATTGTCATTGGTCACATTTTTACTTCCATGTCCACGAAGTGGAGTGGAAGTAAAGTAATCGTGAGAAAAATATATATAATTTTTTTGGTTGAAATAGGTTTTAAATGCCATGAATCGTAGAGCTTAAAGTTGAGCGAAAAAATGGTTTTCATTGTCTATTCTCTTTAGGCGGTCCACACTGTATATTTTTCAGTGAAAGTCTACCCATTTCTTCGCTGGCAGTAGCATCAACTACCTTACCAAATTTGATTGTTTTCCGTCAAGTAATTTTTTAGTTATAGCGCCAACAGACAAACAACAGACCGACAGCCAGACAAACTGACATAATTGGAAGATCTTCATTTTCATAATCTACATCGTCTAAAACATGGAAAGCTGAAGAAATCTTACAGTGATTTTTTCACGAATACAATACTTTCCTTGGTATAACAGTTGGCAGTGGGAGCTAATGCACATTATAGTCATCTCTATTTATTTAGTGCACATAAAAAAAGTCAAAAACCAGCCATCATATCAAAGTACCGGCAAGGTACTTCAGTGCCGTATTCCAACTATTTACGCATTAGAATGGACAAAATAATACTAGAGATTTAGAAATCGTGTTTTCGGTAGAAACTTAAGGACGTTTCTGGTAAATTAAAACATCTTATTCTGTTTTGCATCAAAATTGGAATATCTTACGTATTGGTGAACGCATTGCCCGTACTTCGCGACATTGACAGATAAATTCAAAACAAGGCTCCGATTATCTGTTCCCTGGGTATGACGTTCTAGTTAGGGAGGATTCGCGTAATTATATCACAAGAGTAAGAAATGCTAATTAAAAGAGGTGTGTTTACGTTCATTTCTTTAGAATATATTTTACATAAGAGTAGGTAAGGATGTTTTATTTGTTATGTAATACATTATATTTATTATTTAATATAGCCTAGAAAAATAAAGCATGCTTCGGTCTCTCCTTATATTAGCTCGATCGGCAGCTTTGAGTTTTTTATGTGCCGTATTAATATGGAGTGAACTATACCAGTTAGGTGTTTGCACTATGTGCAAATTTGCTTTTTGATATTATGAAAATGAAGTACTTGTTATACTAAAGCACTTATTGATATTTAAACAGCATTAAATCGTCTATCAAATTAAAATTTCAACAAATAAATAACAAAGTTTTAGTAATTGAACGAGTACGCAAAACATGCGGTGACGTCATCGGTTATATTAGTTTCTTAAATCGCGTTTAAAAATGGTTAAACAACATTTTATTCACTTTATTTACGTTTTACATGTGATTAAATAAGTAACGCCTACCTAATACGAGATTTATAAAAGCTACTGATTGATGTAGTGTTTTTGCCGAAAAAATTTCAATACAAAATTAAAATGGCTTATTTTAAGGCATTATTCGACTGTTTCTCAAAATTCAAGTGTTTTTAACTATAATAAAGCATTATCTTCACAGTGAAAGTGAATTTAAAATTTGTGAAAACACCTAATTCTGCGACGACGACGTCAAATGTCAAATATTATATTATTAAAATGCTATGAGAAATTATTTCTATTTACTAGAGTGAAAATATGGTGTTTTCGTTTAACGAAAATTGGATGAGAAGTTTAAATGTGGAAGTAGTGATTCCTTAGGTAGTGTTTTTTTTATTTTGTTAACCTCTTTAATAATGGAATTGAATGGTGAGGGGTCAAATGGCAGATGCCACAAAGAGATCTTGCTCCAGATCCCAAGTTTCTGGACTCTTAGTAGCTTGCTTTACTGCTGTTTGTACCCCAACCCTTCATCCGAATTTTTTAAAAGCTTTGCAACGTTAGTGTGTTAGTTTGTTTACGTCAAATCTTGGAAGCTGATTTAGAACCACTTCCTCTTATCCTACGTAGTCGAAATTTTACACTGGATATACAGTGTGATCGATTAAGTGTGCAACAAATGGAATTTTTTTTTTTTAGTTGCACAGCCAAAGGTTAAATACTGCCTAAAGTTATTGCATTTCAGGTGCATTTAGAATGACTTCAAGTTAAATGGTATATAATGCGCTTATGCCGAAAAAATATTTTATAAGAAAAAGCTATTTTTCTAAAAATGTACTAAAAAGTAAAAAATATTTTTTTAAAATCCATACACCTGGAAACCAAAAGCTTTGAGGTCGGTCAATTGAGCAAAGTAACTATGCAATAGTGCTGTATGACCATTCCCAAAGCTTTTGGTTTCCAGGTGTATGAATGAAAAAACATTTTTTTTGCTTTTTAGTAGTTTTTTTTTTAAGCTTTTTCTTAAAAATATTTTTTTATATAATTTTTTTTACGATTATTATAGTTCCACGTTCCACCATTACCTGGATGTGGAAATAATAAGAAATTTCTCATAAAAGGAAACATGGAGAATCAATGAACATTTGTCTCTAGCTGAAACTAAGTCAATTATTTTTTTGGAATGGGGAGAAGTGGCCAAAATAACATTATTTCTAGATATTCAAGAATGGTGGTTCTCACGAATTTCTGAAAATATGTATTATTAGTTTCCATATCGTAATGCAAGATTATTAATTACTTACCTTGCTCTCAAAATTTCAGTAGCTAACCCTTGTCCTCTAAATTCCGGTAATATATATAATCCCATTGCAGATAAATATTCGTTGACACCTAACTCACTAAATACATCTTTTATATGAGTTATATAATCCAAAAATGTCAGTATTTTCTTAGCCCGTTTAGCTTTGAACTAGAACAAAAAGTGTGTTATGATGACATCTAGATTTAGTTATACATTTTAAAATTCATTACAAGGAGTCCCGCACAGATTGAAAATAATTATATAGAGGGTGTTTCATATATGCGGATGTTAATTTCTAGGAGAATTCCACATAAAAAAATATGAAAAAAGTTCATTTAAATATGGGTCCGGAAATTCCTCCTGAGGGCGCTGCGGGCATCTGAAGGGGGCACCCAAAATTGATATTTTATTTATTATCTCAGGAACTCTTTGAGCTACAGTGGTTAGTTTTTGCACGTGATTCGATATCAATAAAGGTCATTATCTAATGTTATCCACCAAGGTCAATTCAATCCTGAGTGCACAAAATTGGAAAGGAGGGACAGATTTAAATTTTTATCAGTGTGCACAAAAATTTTAAGTACGGCTCTGTGAGACATAAATTATCCTAACGAGCCAAATTTATGGTCCGTTTTTTACAACTTTTTTTACCTGCACTAAACGAATGAAGGCAGCTATATATAAATACTGCGTGGGAATAACTATGAACTATATCTTTCCAGCACAACTAGAGCCACTGAACAGTGTGCGTGACGGCAGCCCTAAGGTCGCCGCTGCCAAACGTTGATCCAGTTGGCAGTGCGATGGACGGAGATTTTTATTTGTATTTAAACGCTACCACAGGACCTCTTTCTATGAACTGTAGGAACCAGGACACTACTTTATTTGTAACCTGATGGTGCTAAAGTAATGGATTTGTCTTCGATACGATGTTCCTATTACAGTCCTTCTATACTTATCCGGTTACTTATATTTATAGCTAAAATACAGGTCATTTCGAGACACTTAAAAAAATTATCTTATATATGTATCAAAATATCATTATACTTACACCCGTTATACTTAAATAATGCTGTGTTACCAAATATGTAACTTAATATGTTCGATTAGGACAATCTTATAAAATCTGGGGACAATAATGTATTATCGTATGTATTTTTTTAAACCTTCAGGCAAAATAATCGTGTTTGAAGAAATTATGGTTAATTTGAATCAATCAAGATCATCTATTTATGATTACTTTATAGTGAATCAAATAGAAGAAAGATTAATTTAGTGAAATACTTACTGAATTTATATCAAATTTTTGACCTTTATAGGCTATACAGGTCATATTGCCGCCTACTAATTGTATTTCGCCATTCAATTTTTTTGTTAGGCAAATAAGTGCTAATTTCTCCTCTGTTACATCCCTCCACATTTTGTCAAATTCCTGCAACGACTCTTCATCGTCAGCAATTCCTAAAATTCATTAAATCGATTTAATAATGTTAATGTTCAAGTTCATCCAGCTCGTGAGTTGATCATTTCCTTAATCACGTTAGTCATCTTCCAACCCTATATAGCAATGCATTTTCTCGATAAGGCAATAAGGGTTCGAGTGATATTTTCTTGATCCGTTTCTGATTGATTTTATCTTAAAATTCGACTTTTGAAAAATGAATATCCATCTATACAATTTATATTTTAATATACACACATCAATGATGCAAAAATAATAACGTGTCATGGAAAACAAAACAAAATTACTTATATGCCAAAGGTTATGAGAAAAAAACTGAAATTGTAAACTGTAAAAGAAGTATGCAGAATATTTCATAACAGATGAGTAATAGACTACACACATACCTTTTTGACCTATCATAAAATTCCCTAAAATAATGATTACACAAAAAAGAAGATAATTAATAGTGTTACGAGATTACGCCCCCTAGAGGTTGTTGTCGATAGCTTATGAGTAGTAGTATCGGAATTATAGGTAGCAATGGTGATAGGCAACTGCAATACCCGCATCTCTAATGTGTACACGATCTGTACGACTATTCTAGAAACTGCTACATTTAGCCTAGATTACCGCATGAAGCTAATTCAAGACTTTACTAGAAATGTATGGAAGTTTGTTGGAATGCCTCTAGATGCCGTTTGTAGGGTATATAAGACGATGTAAACACGCGGGAGGGAAGTTTGGAAATTGAGGTTAGATACTCGGAATTGATACACTAGAGTGAAAATATCAAGTATTAAATAATATTGAAGTTATTTTAGTCAGTGAACGTGTATTTTGGTTAATAATAAATAGTATTGTGAAGTTTTCAGTAAGTTTATCAAGAAAGTTTGTTAGTGTTTATCTCTTGTTATAATTTTTAAACCCACGGATTTTTAAGGGAGTTTTCCTAAGGGATGGAAACTCGTACCACGGTGTAGTTTAAAAAAAAATCAAAAATGATGTTTCGAAGAATTTGTTTTTCATCATTTTTTATGGTAACCATACGATTTTTGTTGTTCATCATAGTTTTTTGTGGTTTTCAGGTCTTGGATTGCATCTGAGACAATTCGTGATATGGATCTTGAGTGTGATCAAGTATTATTAATTTTTTTTTTTTTTCTTTTTGTAGAGCGAATGATGGTTTTTAAATTTAAGCGCATAGTCACTCGAGGCAAGAAATGCACGTTTTACTGAAGAAACAAACAACTATATTTTAACTTGTTAAGTAATAGTTATATATTTAATTCATATGATAGGTATATCTATCACGTTTCTAACGTTATTCTTTATTTTGGCTTATTTGTTATAAACTGTTTATTCAAAAATCTTATAAATAATCCAGAAAGACTAATACTAATATACGATTCAAATGTATTGACCTCTCACTTTAACCGCGAATATCTCAGAAACGGAGGAGCAGAAAAAAATGAAAAAAATATGTGTTTATTATGAGTCTATTCTAAATCAATCATTGAAATTTGAATAATGTACATTGGACACTTCTAACGTTCCGCTAAGTTATATTGAAAAACGTCCTATTTTTTAAGGAAATTTTGACCATGCCAGTTTTAAATCCATTATATCTTGGAAATTGTACATAATATGTAAATGATATTTTAGACACGGATAAAGCACGGCATTTTTTGTATGAGGAAATTTTTTCATAATTTTTTGTTTTAAAATTTTGCAGTTATCTGAAAAACGTGACGTCATGTTTACGAGACATCATGTTTATTCGGTTATTTATCAATGTATTTAAAAAAAAATTGATGAAATAGTCAATTATCTAAAATGTAAACGTTTTCAGAAAAAGAATTGGTATACTTATATCAAATAATAATTTAGTTATCAAACGTAAAGGATAATTGCAAGTTTGCAATAATGTAATCTATTATGCTTGATAACTAAATTAATATTTGATATATACCAATTATGTTTTCTGAAAATGCATTCATTTTATATAATTAACTATTTTAACAAATTTTTGTTAAATACATTGATAAATAACCGAATAAACATGACGTCACGTTTTTGAGAATAACTGCAAAATTTGAAAATAAAAAATTGTGAAAAAATTTGCTTGTACAAAAAATGCCGTGCTTTATCGGTGCCTAAAATATTATTTACATAGTATTTACATTTTCCAAGATATAATGGATTTAAAGCTGGTATGGCCAAAATTTCCTTAAAAAGTAGGACATTTTTCAATATAACTTAACAGAACTTCTAAAGTGTTCAATGTACATTATTCAGTGATCGGTTTAGAATAGACTTATAATGAACACATAATTTTTTCAATTTTTTCTGGTCGTCCGTTTCTGAGATTTACGCGGTTAAAGTGAGGGGTCAATACATTTGAATCGTATATTAGCTGTATTTTGTTTTATAATGGGAATAGCATATTAACTGGAAAAATATGAAGTAAACGATTATTTCCTTGTTTAGCAAAAAATTCGTCTTATCATTACTAATTTCCAGTACACTCGTCTTGTTTTATGGATGTGCGATAAAAACTTGAGATTTTTGATAACATCATAACAAACACGTAAGTAAATAACACAATCAAGTGCTAAATATATGAACATATAAAGTAATAAATGGACAAAACTATATTTTTTTTCAGATATTTGAAAAAATTTTTTATTTATTGTTGAGTATACCACCACAAAGAACATAAAAACAAATATAATCTAAAATACAAATTTTTGATATATGACTTGATGCCCCTAAACCATTGACGATTCGATTTTCGACTTTGCAATTGTTTTTTAGGAGTTATTGTAAACATTTTAACTTGAAACTTGGCTTGATGGTTTAGCTCCACAAGGGGTAGATTCTTCTAAAGTTTCGTTGGAATATGTGCATTATTGTTCACAGGGCCGGATTTAGGTTTGAGAGGCCCCTGGGCACTTTTCATGTGGAGGCACCTTGTAAGGCAGCCAATTTTCACAAAATTAAAATATAAATGTGTAAGCATTAAGTCCAAGCAAGCTTTGATCCTTTATGTTTAGTGGTCACTTGTAGGCTGTGCATTCATAACGAATTAAAAAATCTTTAATAATTTTTTATTATAGTTTTATATCATCAAAATAATTCTTTCTTACAATTTAGAAATATTTTTTGGTATAAAGGATGTTTTTGATAATCGGAATGCAAAGCAAGTTCTTTACATTTCCTCTCTTTGACATTTCATCGGTTATTTTTACTATATATTCTTTGTTTCTCTATTTATTTTTTTTACTAGATAATTACTTATTCATAGATATTTAATTGCAAATTATAAAACTAGCAATGTATGTTACATTATCTGAATTAAACCATATTGCAACAAAATAAACATCAATTTATAACTGTTAACATTTACTTTTTGATAATTTTTCTGTATCATAACTCATTTATCTCACTCTTTCTCCGCTTACTCTATTTCAACTTTACTTCTTTAATTTTCGTTTTCTTTCAATCATGTGCTTTTAAACACTTTGCTCTTTTCCAAAAAGAAGTTTCTATCTGGGCACTGGTCCCAAGTGCCCTTATGTAAATCCGGCCCTGATTGTTTAAGTTATCATGAATTGTTTCAAAATAGCGTCCTTAAAGTGTCTTCATGTCTTGCGGTTTGGCATATTGACCAAAAGGTTTCGGACAAATCTAGTTTTTCTCACAATTTCATTGTGAATAATTTAGTCTCTTTCTTTATTGCGATACGGGTTATACAACCAGAGATATTTAAGAAAAACGACGAAAAAACAGTATTCTGAACATTATTTTGTTTAAACAAAATTGCTATATTAAGACGGTTCCCTAGAAATTCTTCTTTAATTCCACTATTAGTGATAAACATATATTTACTTACGTGAACATTTACTAATAATTTCATCTTTTAAAAATCCAGTTAACATCATATGAACGAACTCATCTTTAAACTCCGGTGTTAGATCCTGAACCCAAAATTTCGGTTTGACGCCATTAATTTCCCTCTTACCCTCGAAAGTTCTCCATATTGATGGGTAGAGTACATTCTCTGGTCGCTTCCAAGATGCCATTTGGGAAATATAACCTGGAGACTTCACAAATTATATAGTAACTTGCTCAAGAAAAAATCGAAATTGATATTCGTTTAAATTTTTCGGTTAGGGCTGAGAACAGGCCGAAGGAGAATTAAAATAGTATGTGTAACTGATAACCTACTCCTTCCTAGCTAAGTAGGTTTATTATGTTGACATGATAAAGACAATGTCCTAAAGTTACCAAAAATGAATGAATAAAAACATTAAAACTTGATATCTTCATTGTCTATGAGCTCACGAAATTCAGATTTGGAAACTTGAGGTGGAAAAAGGACACAAAAAGCAAGCTTCAAACAATGCATCTGAATGCGGAGACACCATGTCGCTCTGCTTAAATTTTATAATTTATAAAATTTTGTACTAATTATTTGTTAATATTAGTGAATTTTTTATTTACTTTTGAATTTTGAAAAAAAGAGAACGAAAGGAAACAAAAAGAAATGACGAAAAGACACAGAGAAAGATGGGAAAGGTAGAGCAGTATAGCAGTAGCAGATCTGGCAATAGGAGAGGTGGCTACAGGGGCTGCCGAAAGGTAGGCACTCCGATCAAAGAACGTATCCCTAGATACATAAAATAAATAGATTTGTTTGTTGCTAAGATTATCACAGTCTAAGGTACTTCGTTTGCAAACACCCTATAAGTTCCCGATTGGCTAGTCGATCTATTCGAAGATTTTATTTGAGACAAACCGTAACGTTTCGGACACGATCTTTATTTGACGTGTCCGCTGTTAACACCAATTGGTGTTTCTAGTATTTAACAGTGATTTTGTGCTGGAAATGTGTTGTAGCACGTTTTATTAACAATATACATGTTACAAAAATGTTGAGGTGTTGTGCTGTTTGCAAAATGCTGCGCTCTTGCGGGAAAACCAACTACCAACACCCATGTCGATCGGAAATTTTCTGCTCCACAATTTCTGTCGTTTGAATATTTTCTCTAAAATGCACAGTTTTAGAGTAAAATGTGAAAAAATGCGAAAAAATGCGAAAAATTATATTATGTATCCATTTCTCGGAAATCACCCTTTTTTTATGACTGCGGATTGTGACAGTTCTTTTTCTAATCTAAAAACCTTTAATTTGGTATAGGTCACATTGCTGTACTAAGAAAATCGACCAAAAATGCAAATTCCGACGGACTATTGTAGTCCATTTTCTAAACGGTGAAAAATCGCCAAAGTTCTAACTCCGCTGACTCAAAACCGATTTTGATGATTTTTTTTTTAATTCGGGAAAAGTTTATATAAAAGTTCCCCATAGGTGAGAACTGTGCTTTTTATTTTTTCAATTGTTATTAACAAATAAGTGTTTTTGAATGCATTCTTAATAAAAAAATTTAAACATATGCCCGATATTCGATAACATAAGGTTTCTGAGGTCACAGATTACGAATCTGGCCTCAAAATCGGCCATCTCCAAATGGCGTCGAAAGTCTAACTTTTTGTTTATTTAAAATCAAAATTATTAGATCTCTGAATGTTTTTGTGGGCGCTGATTACGAACTTGACATTAAAACTCAACTAAAGCCTAATATGGAGGAAAGTGTCAATTTCTTTATTCAGATTCTAATTCTTGTATAGGAGCTTTAGTTTTTAATTTCTTCTTCCTCTACTTCTTCCATAGACACTGCTGCCTCTTGTAAATTAGTGCTGTTTTCAAATATTTTGGCAAATTTATTCTTTCTTCTGTTGAACGCTGAAGTTCTGTCACATTCAGTTAAAACATGTAAAAGAGAACATGTTTACTACAATTGGGATACGCAAATTGCAGGCTCTTAGAGGAAAATTTTTTTCTATTTTCTTTATTTTTGGCAGGTTTAAAAAAATATGTATCTTTATCCGGAGAAGCTAAAGCTGTTAACATAACTAATAGGTCTATATCCTCTGATACTACGACTATGTTTTCATTTGCTGCATTGATGAGCTATTGTAACTATTAACCGATCAGTATCACTTTCAGCTTAATAGCAGGGAAAGTTATACTAAAGTTTCTTTTAAAAACTCAATAAAACAACTTTTATTAAAGACATTTGCCAGGAATTTTTCTTGATGAAACTTTAAAAACATGTCTTTTTCAAATCGAATATCTGGTGCAGTTCTTACTTTTAGACGTCGTCGGTCTCTTTCAGCAGATTTTATTCCACATTTCTGATAACCGTCAAAAACAACAGTTGCATTTTTCCCATGATTACGTACAATAAAACTATGTAAACTTGTTTTTATGTATAGCAGATTGTTTAACTCGGTAATATATATTGGTAATTGTATAAAGAGGTCGTATAAAACATCTTGAGTTTTGTCATACCACTGTACACCAATCTCTAAAACATAACTATTACCCTATTCATTTCCAGCTACACCTGTTGCTACTAACATGAGAACACTTATCTCTTTATCAAATGGATTGTGTCGCGATTTAAAAAAATCTAACAATTTTTGGCCATCTGTTTTATCTCTGTTTATGCGGTATCTTTTGCATCTTCATCCTGATAACTACTATTAACATATAATTTGTGATCAACGACCCAAAAAACCTGTATATAAGAAATAAAATCCAAAAAAGAGAATTGACCCTTTTTTGGTTCCGTCATTTTTATTTCGGTTGGGTTTTAATGACAAATTCGTAATGGGAGAGTCAAAAAATCCCCAGATAGAAATAGAAAAAAAAAATCGGTAAAGGTATTTACACAGAACTTCCCTCGTTCATGGCAGTCTCTCTAAAAAAATAATAATTACGAAATGACATTGAGAATAATAATCGGAGTAGAGTTATTGCTATTATTACAAAGAAAACTTGATAAGTTTTGGTCAAAAAAATATACAGATTGCTCATCCAACAGCAAAAGTTCAATACTAAATAGCAGGTGCCACATATGGCAGGCTTGCGCAAATACCTTTACAAATGTCCACCATGACTGAATTATTTCTTGGGATGACCACCCTGTACATTTTTCAATAAAAGTATAATAGGTGCATATGCCAGATGTTATTGCCATCTGTCACATTTTCAATCCAACATTCACGTAATGGAGTGGAAGTATAGTGGTGGTTAAAAAATTTCATTTTTTTTAAATTTTTCAAAAGATGGTAAAATAATTTTCAAATTTTTTTCTTCTGAAATAGGTTTAAAATGTCAAAGGTAGAAATTTTAAATTAGAGCAAAAAGGAAAGTTTCCTTCTGTTCTATAGTAGTGCTTAAAAAAGTTTAAAAACTAAAAATGATGTATTTTTAAAATAGGTTTAGAATGCTATGAAACGTGAAAATTTTAAATTTGAGCAAATAAAAAAAAATTCGATCTATTTTAGTGGTAAAAACTTTTTGAAAAATTTTTTTTTCTGAAATACCTAGGTTTAGAATGTCATTTAAATTTGAGCATTCTGGTGTTAAATTTTTTTCCAAACTGGTAACAAAATGTTGCAAATTTTTTTTTCCGAAATTGGTTTGGAATATCATGAAACGTGGAAATTTTAAATTTGAGCAAAAAAAATTTTTTCGTCTGTTCTATAAGTAGTGATACATAAATGGATTAAAAATGTTTTCAAATTTTTTAAAAAATTCTTCAAAAACATTTTTAAATTTGTTTGAATAGTTTTAGAATGTCATGGAAACGTGGATAGTTAAAATCTGAACAAAGAAAGAAAAATTCTTAGTGATAAAATTTCAAAAAACTTTTTTTTTTAATCAGGCTTAGAATGCCATGAAACGTGAAAATTTTAAATTTGAAGAAAGAAAAAAAAAATCATTTTAGTAGTAAAAAATTTTTTCAAAAATATTGGTGAAAAAAATTTTCAAATTTTTTTTTCCTGAAATAGGTTAAGCGTGTTATGAAGCGTAGAAATTTTAAATTTGAGCAAAAACAAATTTTTTTCATCTTGGTAAAAATTTTTTCAAAAATGTTTGAAAAAAATTTTCAAAATTTTTTTTTTCTGAAATAGGTTTAGCGCGTCATGAAACGTGGAAATTTTAAATTTGAGCAAAAAAAATTTTTTTTCAACTTGGTAAAAATTTATTAAAAAATGTTTGAAAAAAATTTTCAAAATTTTTTTTTTCCTGAAACAGGTTTAGCGCGTCAAGAAACGTGGAAATTTTAAATTTGAGCAAAAAAAAATTTTTTTCACTATTTATTCCGTTTAGACGGTCCACCCTGTATATTTTTCAGTGAAAATTCTACCAGTTCTTCGCTGACAGTAGGGTTAACTACCTATCAAATTTGACTGCTCTCCGTCAAGTAGTTTTTTAGTAAATGCACCAACAGACAGACAGACAGACAGACAGACAGACAGACAGACAGACCGACAGACAGACAGACAGACAGACTGACGGAATTGAGAAACCTATATTTTCGGAATCTACGTGTTCTGAAACGTAAGAATCCGAAAAAATCTCGGAGGGTGATTTTTTCTCGAATACAATACTTCCCTTCGGTATGCGAGGGAAGTAAAAGAAAGAAAATAAGGAATTGGACTTTCGACACCATTTTGATTTTAGATCGATTTTGAGGCCGGATTCGTAATTTGCTATCCCAAAAATTCGTGATAGTTATTTTAAAGTTTATGTTAATTAAATTTAAAATATTTCAGACATTGTCTTACTGTAATATTACATGTTTTGTATAAAAAGTGGGTAATGTAGGAATTCCAAAAATTAATTTTGATGAAATATTTACCCTTCTACGCGTACTTACCATTGTTGCTTATGGGGTGTTATGATTATGTATCATGTTTAATGGACATATAATGTAAGTATCTTACCAGCAATCCAGGCATGTACTAAGATGGCTTTTATGTATCTATTATACTGTAAGTTTCTTGATCGGAGGTTTGACATTTCAGGAGCCTCTTTTAAAAAGCTATATTCCCGATTATATGGAAATTTGTGTTTAATTCTGCGAAAGGTGCATTTGTCATGTTGCTTGTTAGTGGACTATCACCAAGTTTGTAGTCAATACGATTTTTTTAAATGTCCTTGATGTAGTCCATTAGTGGAACGATGTCGTGACATGAGCTTATTTATTACGCATATTTATTACCAGAAATATAATGTTTTTTAAAATAATGTTGGAGAATTAAATTAACACTAGGTGCATAAATTAAATAACCTTTGAATCCTAGAAGCAAGTATGTACGAGAGTGTTGAAAAAACACACTTCTACTCCCGACCACTATTTTTATCTATCGCTGCAGGGGGCTTGACCCTATAGCATGATTGATAGGATTTATGGCAAGTGTCACATAAACCGCCTTATCCGGCCATGGCTGGATTATTTCATTAAATGTTTTTTTTTTCGACGCTTAATACATGTTTCGTCACACTTGTATGTCACACAATTAAAATATAAATAAAAATTTTAAATTTACTTACTATTTTGTGGAGAGCAAACCAAAACTAATTCCAAAATATTTGAGCAAACACAATTTTGATGAGAGGAATATTCAACGTGACCGGTAACCTAAAGGTTATTTAAATAATATTTTTTATCTTCAGTCTTACTGCTTACTTATCGTTATCATTAGCTGTTTTTATCGATTTAATTTATAATGCTATTATTTGGAGTAGATTATTATGATGTATTGTTGATTTCAAATTGACTTAAGTGTCCATTGACAAGAAATTTGCATTTTGTAATTCGTTAATAAGAATGTGGAAGTTATTAGGAAATCGATTGGACTTAAATGCCTTCGCCTAAAAACTTTTTAATGGCTTTCTATAAAACTCGTTTTAGGAAAAATTATTATCACGTTTTAATTCGAACAATGTCGGTTATTTTGGCTTGATAATAACCATCTAAGAGTTGGCTGGTTAGGAATCTGGCATTTAAAAAATTGAAAAATAAAATGGCTGAATTTAAGGCCAAAACCGTGCAATATGGGATGCATTAAGAAATCGACGATTTTATCACGTTTTAACTCGAACAATGTCGGTTATTTTGGCCTAATAACAATCATCTAAGAGTTGGCTGCTTAAGAATCTGGCATTTAAAAAAATGATAAATAAAATGGCTGAATTAAAGGCCAAAACCGTGCAATATGGGATGCTTTAAGAAATCGACGATTTTATCACGTTTTAACTCGAACAATGTCGGTTATTTTGGCCTAATAACCATCATCTAAGAGTTGGCTGGTTAGGAATCTGGCCTTTAAAAAATTAATAAATAAAACGGCTGAATTTAAGGCCAAAATCGTGCAATATTGAATACATTGAGAAATCGACGATTTTCAAAATTAAATATACTTCAAGGTTTGCAAAACATATTTTTCACACAGAACCATCTGTTTTCATGCAAATCGAGTCTAATGAGCGCTCATGTGAGCTCGAATGTGGGCTGAAATTACCGGTGTAATTTTGATTCATTCGAAAAAAATTACAGAACAAAACACGTTCTTAAGACAAATATTATTGTGCCCCTCTCTGATCTTTGTTTTCGATATCTAGACTGAAAAGTATTAATAGTTAAAATAGGCTGATTTTGGGGAAAACATGTTATTTTATTAAATTATTCCAAGAAAATTAAACTATAAAAAATCACTCGAAACGTAGAGATGTAATGGCATACTTAAAGAAATATAATGGATTTTTTTTGTAAACTTTCTTCGGATGACATTTTATATGACCTCAGGCCCTCAGGGCTTATTTTGTGAATTTCTGCGTTTATCCTATTTTTAAATGTGCAGTATTGTTTGATCGATTAACATACACTTTTGATTTAAATTTCCCTATAAAAAGTAATCAAGAGGGATCAAATCGGGAAACCGACGTGGCCATTCAATAGTTTCACCTTCCAAACCACCTGTTAGGGAAAACTTCATTTAAATGATTTCTAAATGTACGTGAATAATGCGGTGGAGCTCTTGTTGGTACCCAAATACAACTGTCTATTTCATTCGGGTATTTAGCATATCACTCCTATATTATTATTGACTATCCCCCAAATACTTGGATGTAATAATTTTTTTTGCTGAAATAATGCCATCAGATGCATATTGAAAAAATCACTAGTCACAATTATGAGATCATAACAAAAAAATATGTGAAGACTAGTTACGAGACATCTAATTAATGTTTTTCTATCATTTTCACTTCCTAAAAATAAACACGGTGGCCAAAAATTATTTTTCAATTTAAAACTTTTTTAATGGAATTTTCTGATTTCTTTTTTCAAATGGAAGAGTATATTCTTCAACAATGTGATGTAGAATGAAAGACGAAATTTGTTTTGTATGTATGGCTATTTGTAACCATTTTCGATTTATTGAACAATAAGTACAAAGTACAAGAATAAACTTAAAAAATACATAAATGCTCCATGTCTTGCCTATTTTGATTGGCATACAACTCTGAGCCTTTCAAATGAAGCCATTTAATATTAATGAATAATTCTTCCAAGTGGGTAGATGGTATTTAGATGGTTCGTCACTATAATGGTTTTTTCGACAAGCAATAAAACCTCAGTTGATATTAATATTACAAAAAATACATTGTACAAATCGATTTATTGATTGGCTCTTAGCTACACACAACTTATTAAATCAGTCATCATATCTGATATACATATATTTTATATATTTACTAATTTGAGGAAGTTCAGGATAATCAAAATGAGAATTCTCTTTCGCTAGATCTTCGTACGTAGCTGTAAATAGTTCTTTAAATCCCGCTGAAACGGCAGTCTTCTGTGAAATTCCTGATGTAAATATGGTTCCGGATACCTTTAAACCGACGGCTAAACATAACTCACGCCTAAAAAAGAAAAATCCTTATTAAATCACATAAACAATTGAAATGTTTAAATTTATTTATATTTGATCAGTACTTTATAGTGGCTAGCAAACACTCGAGAGCGACAAGGATACCTTCTGCTCGAATTATACACATGATTTTATCTACGATCGATTGAAAACAACGAAATAAAAGAAACAACGAAAAGTTGAATTTTTGGTCGGAAATCTCGATTCGTCAATTGATGAGTGTGCCATGCAGTTATCAAAATAAACAAATGAATAAAACACAAATATCATCAATTTAAAATGTGTTGCTGGTTATTGGAATTTTATTTACGACAAATGACGTGTGTTATGAAAAACCAAATTGAAAATAGTGACGATGAATTTTCATCAACTATTCTTGTATTACCACTAAAAGTTTAGAGATATTATTATTTCATAAAATATCGGAAAAGGTATTTACAAAGAACTTCCTTTTTATTTATACAGAGTGGTTATTCAAAAAATATATTAATTTGGAAAAGACATATGAGAATAACAATCGAAATGTAATTATCACTATTAATATGAAGAAATCCTGATAAGTTTTGGTTAAAAAAATATACAGAGTAGTCACCCGACAGCAAAAATGAATAATAAATAAAAGGTACCAAATACGGGTGTAAATACCTTTACAAATGTCCGCCATATTTAAATTATTTCTTAGGAAATAACCACCCTATATATTTTTCAATAAAGTAATAATGGGTGTCTTCCTTGCCAATTGTGTTAACTATATACTAGGTTTAGAATGCCATGAAACGCGGAAAATTTAAATTTGAGCAAAAATAATTTTTTACATTATTTATTCCCTTTAGACCCTGTATATTTTCCAGTGAAAGTTTCACCATTTCTTCGCTGACAGTACCTACCAAATTAGGCTGTTCTCCGTCAAGTAGTTTTTTAGTTAATGCTCCAACAGACAGACAGACAGACTGACGGAATTGAAAAACGTAATCTACACGATCTGAAACGTGAAAATCCGAAAAAATCTCGGAGAGTGATTTTTTTTCGAATACAATACTTAGTAAGTAAAAAAACTATTGAAAAAAAAAAGAAAAATTTGAATTTAAAAAAAAACGAAAAATTTGAATTTTTTTTCTAAATTCTTGTGCACAACTTTCTTCTGAGTGGATTTAGGTATAGGCATCGGTTCACAAAAAAGAAAGTTGATGTAATTTCCGTCAAAATGGTGACAAATAAAAGTATTTTTGATAAAAATTGGCTGAGATACAGTCGTTCAAAGTTACCTACTTTTTTAATGATATTACCACTTTTTACCTTTATACCATGTTATTTTTAACTTTTACAAGCAAAAATTATTTTTATTCTATACAAAAATCGTTTTCGGTTTATCAATGATATAATGATAATGGTATTTTTGTTTTAAATTTTGATACTCATATGATCTTAGACATACAAAAACTTTAATGTTGTACTAATTTATAGCTGTTTTAAAGATACCTTTTTTTGAAAATGACATCTATTATATTTATCCCATAATGTTTTCGAATTGAATATTAATATCTTCATCAACAATATCAACATCAATTTGGACTAATTTCTGGAACATCAGCGTCTTCACAATTTGAGCCCATACATTATTTACAACACATGGGGCAGCTAATTCCTAATTTTCTGCAGCCACAATTTCCGTGACAACCTTTTATGCACCCACAAGCTATTTGCTCCAGTAAAGTCTGCAGTGCAGGAGGTTTAGTTGTGCTAATAACTGGCATTAGTCCATTTTTAGATTTTTTCCAACCCCACTAAAAAGGATTTAAAATATTTCCTTTCATGGTATAAAGGTAAGAAGTGATAATATCGTAAAAAGTAGGTAACTTTGAACGACTGTATTTCAGCCAATCTCTATCAACATTACTTTTATTGGTCACCATTTTGACGAGAAATACGTCAGCTTTCTTTTTGTGAAACGATGCCTATGCCTAAATTCACTCAGAAAAAAATTGTACACAAAAATTAAAAAATTGAAATTTTCCTTTTTTTTTCAATAGTTTTTTTATTTATTTTGTTGAAAAACATTTTTTTTTACTTTATAAAGTGGCACTTTACTTGTGACCTTATTTTCACTAGTTCTACCCAAATCCGAGAGATTGCCCACCATTTTCGAGACACCCTGTATTTAGAATCAATGAACAATTATTTCTATTTACTAGAGTGCAAAATATATAGTGTCATGATGTTTTCGTTTAACGAAACTAGGATGAGAAATTTGAATGTGGGTGTAGTGATTCCTTAGGCAGTCATTTTTTATTTTGTTAACCTCTTTAATCATGAAATGGAATGGTAGGTGGACAGATATCACAAAAATTTGAGATCTTGGTTTCTAGTATAGTACACACCAGATTTCACGTTTCTGAACTCTTAGTAGCTTGCTTTACTTATTTATTCCTATTTGTACACCATGCCCTCATCCAAATTTTTTGAAGAATCGATGAACATGCGTCTCTTACTGAAACTAGGGTAACAATTTTTTTTTTTGGAATGGGGAGAAGGGGCCAAAGTTACATTATTTTTAGATATTCAATAATATTGGTTTTCACGAGTTTCTGAAAATAGATGTTAATAGTTTTCTCATAGTTATGCAGGATTATTAATTACCTACCTAGCTCTCAAAATTTCAGTAGCTAATCCTTGTCCTCTAAATTCCGGTAAAATATATAATCCCATTGCAGATAAAAATTCGTTGACACCTAATTCACTATATACATCTTTTATGTGAGTTACGTGATCCACAAATGTTATTATTCTCTTGGCCGGTTTACCTTTGAACTAGAACAAAAAATGACTAGGTTTAGTTATACATTTTAAAATTTACTACAGGGTGTCCCGCATAGATTGAAAATAATTAGATAGATCCCCATATAATATGGACGCTTCTCTCTACTCGTATTTCGATACGAAGAGGCAGCAACATCGGGCACGGTTAGTAACTTGGATGGATGACCCTCTCCAGGGAAATACGGCTCAGTGGCGACGTGCTAAGGTGTTTGGCTTGTGTCCTGGGTTCGAATACTGGCCAGGATATGGATGTTTACTAGCGTTTCTAATATATTGGCTATACTATAGTAGTTGTCTAGACCTTTGCTGAGTGGCACAACGTGTCTAGTCACTGGTGTCAGTCCTGAGTTCGAGTCTCAGCTGTGGTAGATAGCAATATCACAGGAAATGTTTGTTGTGTTAATGTCTCTGTGTACGTGTCCTGGTTGAGTAGTGGAATAGCAATAGCTAAACTCCCCCCAGGACGTTAATATAAATAAGACGGTTAAAAAATAGGGCGTTCTCGTGCCATATCACCGCATACGTAGGAGGTATGTAACTCTAGGCGGGAGTTACGTAGCGAATATACCATACTTGGGAGATAATGTAAAACAGTCGGTCCCTTGTCTATGAAATGGTAGGCAAGAAGGCAAGTAAAAAATTCCTACTCTTCGACAGAGAAAAAGTTCGACAGAATGTTCAGGTTGGGGATTGCTTGTCATCTGACGTCGGCGATAGGCCTTAGTAGTGAAAATAGGTCCACGTTAAATAAGTGAATCTACAAAAATGCGACCGAATTTGCGACGGAGGGGCGTCAGATAGGTCCTGAAGGGGAAATAAAAAGTAAAAACAAGTGATCAGAGAAGTATCGAGTAGCAAATAGTGGTTAATGTTATATAGGTGAATAAGTACTCTAAGTAATTAGTAAGTTATAAATAGTGTTAGTGTTGCCTCGTGCTATAATTTGCGAATTAACTATTTAGGATTAACATGTAACACTATGGTTGCGAAATGTTTATGTTAAAAGTAAATATTATAATTATTCCTGAGAGAAAAGCTACAACTAAAGATATTGGTAGATATTATAATTTTCTTATCTAACACGACATATGTCAGTGAATTACCAGCACTGATACAGACTAAATAAATGTATTTAATGTATTAATTTATGAACTAGGCACCAGGAAGCTACTCTATTTGTAAATTGGTGATGCTAAACTAGTGGATCTGTCTATGATACGATGTCCTCATTACATCCTTTCTATAATTTCGTAATCCAGTTAATTATGGCGAAAATATAGATCATATAAACACATTTGAAAAATATACGGGTCGAATTATTCACTTACCCCCATCTTTTATCTTATGTATTTATTAAAATACCATTATACTTACACCCATTACACTTAAATATTGCTGTGTTGCGAAATATGTAACTTAATATGTTCGATTAGGACAATTTTATAAGAACTAGGTACAATAATGGAATAATGTATTATCATATGTAATTTTTTAAAAAGCCTTCAGGCAAAATAAAGAATCGGTTTGAAGAAATTATGGTTAATTTGAATCAAACAAAATCATCTATTTATGATTACTTTACAGTGAATCCAGTTGAGGAAAGCTTAGCTTTGTGGAATACTTACTGAACTTATATCAAACTTTTGACCTTTGTAGGCTACACAAGTCATATTGCCGCCTACTAATTGTACCTCGCCATTCAATTTTTTTGTCAAGCATACAAGTGCCAATTTCTCCTCTGTTATTTCTCTCCACATTTTTTCAAATTCCTGCACCGACTCTTCATCGTCAGCAATTCCTAAAATTCATTAAATCGATTTAATAATGGTGACCTGTGTCAAGTTCATCCAGCTTGTGAGTCCTTTGACGTTAGTCATTTCCATCATCACGTTAATCATCTTCCAACCCTATATAGCCATGCATTTTCTCGAAAACGTAATATAAAGTGTTCGAGTGACATTTTCTTGATCCGTTTCTGCTTGATTTTGTTTTAAAATTCGACTTTTGAAGAATTAATATTCATCCATACATATTATATTTTAATATACACGTCAATAAATGATGGGATCTCTTCCAAGTAACATAATTAAAATTTGACTGCACCCCCATCAAAAGTACTAAAAAATCTACGAAAAGCGTGTTATAGGGTCCACAAATGACACGTATTTTTTTTTCAAATAATTATTTGTCTCTGAAATGATTGAGAGAAAAATCGTAGTTACCATAAAAACATGGGTGTTAGGAACTCCATTTCTGAGTCGGACGGCCGGTATAAAAACTATCAACTTTACCGTTTTTCTTGTATTTACTGCACCATTGCTTAGTACAGGCAATGGAGGAAAAATTTTGTAAAAATCTCGCAAAAATTAATAAAAGGATCATCTCCGAGATTTAAGAAGGTAATAACCTGTAGAATGGAATGATGCATTCTTTGAACTTCCAAGTTCCGGGAAAATTCAAAAAAATTTGGAAAAACGTTTTGATTTTCGGTTTTCTTACTCTAGCGGCTAAAATAATGAAAATACAAAAAAAAAATCGACAAAATCTGTAGCTCGTCTGTTTCTCTACAAAAAAGGTCTTTATAAATTTTTGTCTTACTTAAGCGGTTTAGGAGATAAATCCAGTTTTTCACTTATAGTTTTAAGCCGGTCTGAAATGCGCGGAAAATGAGAATTCTGTGGGAGTTTCCTACGACCGGACACATCGATTTATAATTCTTGCTATTCAGAGCAGCTAAAAAAATGAAAACAACGTAAAATGTAGAGAAAAGTCTCAGCTTTAATGTGGAACTAATCACAAAATTCATACAAATTTTTATTATAGAGAAAGAAGTGTTAGAAAATAGCTTAGTAAACTTTATACAGTTGATTTGTTCATATCTTTGAGTTTTATGCATCCTGCCTATTTCTCCCGTAACAATGGATGCTTTTTAACTGCATGGATTCCATTCCACGCACTTTAATCTATATTTTGTGAAAGTTTCATTGAATAATGTTAAGAAACAAATAAGTTGTATATGTTTTACTGTGTAATTGTACATTTTCTGAACGTGTATGAATAATGTAGACAAATTCAAAAAGTGCACGCATTTAAAAAACTCTAAAATCGTTCGAAAGAATATGTTTTATTGTACCTATAATCGAAAAATTAAGACTGTGCTATTATTATTAATTAAAATATAGCGAATTGAACTCCAAAATTTGGAGGTGATTGATCGATGCGAAATATACCTTCTACTTTGATCGCAAGGCATATTTTTCCAACAAAAGTAATTGTAACAAAATGTTAATTGGATTAATATAGTATTATATAAGAATATATAAACAAAATGAATTATCATTCTAACGACTCCCGGCAAAGATATGAATAAATTTGGGGATCAACTGTACAAAGTTTACTAAGCCATCTTCTGACACTTTTTCTCTATGATAAATTTTTTTATGAATTTTGTGATTAGTTCCACATTAAAGCTGAGACTTTTCTCTACATTTTTTGTTATTTTCATTTTACTTCCACATCCACGTAGTGGATTGGAAGTATAGTAATCGCAAAAAAATTTTCAAAAATTTTTATTCGTGAAATAGGTTTAGAATGTCATGAAACGTCGAGATTTTAAATTTGAGCGAAAAAAAAATTTCTGTCTGTCTGTCTGTCGGTCTGTCGGTCTGTCGGTCTGTCTGTAACTTTTTTTGTCCGCACGTTTTCTCCGGAACGGTTTGAGATATTGACTTGAAATTTTGTACACGTATATATTATGACGAGATCTGGAACTGGATTGTTTTTTGAGGAAATCCGGTGAAGGGTTGGGGGTTAAATAGGGGAAAATAGGGAAAAATAAGTAAAGCAAGCTTGTAAGAGAACAGACACTTGAAATTTGGTGTATGTACTAGAAGTTAAGGCCTAAGATTTTTTTATAACATCTTTCAATTTTCCCGGAACTTGGAAGTGCAAAGAATGCACCATCTAGGTTATTACCTACTTAAATCCCAGAGATGATCTTTATATTAATTTTTGTTACCCTAAATAGCTAATTTGCCCGTACTAGCTGTGCTCTTGCACCTTTCATAGACACGCGCCTTGGCATTCAAGTATGCCTCTTCAAACACTTATTTTTTTCGTTTAACTTGCTTTAACACAAAAACGGGACAATGAATTAGTCTCAAATTTATATGGTGTTCCCACTACATATTTGCTAATAAAATATAATAATATGAAGGTCAAAATTTAACTAGTATAGAAAATAAGAATTTTATCTAAGGCTATGTGGATAAAATATGAACATTTCGAGCAAGTATAGCAAGCGGGAAACCTTTTTATATTCCGAAATAGAAATCAAGTATATTAAGAATAAATAAAGATAAAGGATGGAGGCAACGTTTTTATTTGAAACTTATTTTTTTAGGATTAGCAGTTCTCGAGAAAACTGCAAATGTGAATAGGAAACGCACTCACGGACGAAAAGGCGCCCAGAACGGTGTAAAATTTAGTAATTTGTACTAGTAGTACTATACTAGTATAGTCCGGTATACATTAACTTGGCCGGTCCAAAGGTGCTTCGTCGACTGAACTAAGCGTTGTCAAAGAGATATCGACATACGTGAACAATGTCTTTATGCTATTGCTTTAACTTTGTGTCCAGGAGAAAAGGATTATTATTATTATTAATATTAAATCATACACAATACAAGTTAAAATGCAATATTTGCATTTTTCTAACTGTTTTTTGCAGATAGAAAAAATTGTGATGTGGGGCAAAACTGACACCGGATTCGGATTCAGTAGGCCAAAATACACCGGAAATGATTGGTCTTGTCCGTGGAATCTACAACTTTTTTTGTGTGCCTATGTAATTACATATGTAGACTCGTTGTGTTAAGTGAATGCCGCCAACTCGATTTGAAATTTTCCTGCGAGTGACGTCATGCGCGCACCAAGCGGGTACTCATTCCGTGTGTACCTCCTCATTCAATACTACTGCCTAGTTTGGGGAATTGATTTAGTGATAAACATATATTTACTTACGTGAACAGTTATTAATAATTTCATCTCTTAAAAATCCAGTTATCATCATATGAACGAACTCATCTTTAAACTCCGGTGTTAGATCCTGAACCCAGAATTTCGATTTGACGCCATTAATTTCCCTCTTACCCTCGAAAGTTCTCCATATTGATGGATATGGTACACTCTCTGGTCGCTTCCAATATGCCATTTCGGAAATATAATCTGAAGAGTTCACAAATTATATAGTAACTTGTTCAAGAAAAAAATAAAATTGATATTCGTTTAATTTTTTCGCTCATAACATTTATGATGATGTATGCCCGTATGCTCCTGAATGAAACTATTTTTACCTGACCATTAGCGCTGCTGAGGGACGCAGTCATGACGATAAAGGGTTAGGGCTGAGAGCAGGCCGAAGGAGACTTAAAATATTATCTGTATAAAACGAATAACTACTCTTACCTAAGTAGGTTTATTAGGTAGCCGTGATAAAAACAACTTCCTAAACTTACTAAAAATGAATGAATAAAAACACTAAAAGTTGAAATCATGGTTGTCTGTAACTCACTAAATTCAAATTTGGAAACTTGAGATGCAAAATGGAAACAAAAAGCAAGCTTCAAACAATACACCTAAATGAGGAGGGGCCATGTCGCTCCGCTAAAATGTTATAATTTATAAGTTTTTGGACTAATTATTTATTAATATTAGTTAAATTTAACTTTTGAATTTTGGAAAAAAATAGAACAAAAGGAAATAAAAACATGAGGAAAGACACAGAGAAAGATAGGAAAAGTAGAGTAATATAGTAGTAGCAGATCTGGCAATAGGAGAGGTGGCTACATGGGCTGCCGGAAGATAGGCACTCCAATCAAAGAACTTATCCCTAGATACATAATATGTATTGGTTTGTTTGTTGCTGAGATAGTCACAAACGTCACTGAATGAGAATTATACAGGAACAAAAATGTTTTTCACGCGTACTAAGCTAATTTGATTGCTGTTTTTTAGATCTTGGACAGTAGAAATAATAATTTATATTTTTGGTGTATTGATTTATAAACAGAACACAATAACAATAATAAATTACCTAATTGGAAATAAAGGTCTACAATGATTATTCCTTATTTTTAGGCAAAGTTAACTTTACAAAATTCAGCTTAATATTATAATTAATTTGTAGAATTCCAAGGGATGCTGGTATGACAGAAAGTATTTTATTTTGGGGAAAAAACATTAACATCATAACCAACATAGAAAGTAAATAGTCTAATGAATATTTTAACAAAAGCTGCACTTTTTAAAAATCGCTGACTTTCTTGTATTCACTTCGTATATGTAAATAAAGATACCTTAACCCAATATAAGGTTTAGTAATTGTACATAACTTTCTATCCATCTGGTGATCGGGAGTATTTCACTGACGTAGTAACTCAGTGAGGTAGAGGATTATTATATGTAAACTTTCAGAAAGAATAGAGCAATGTAATTTTTCTAAATAAGCTATTTCATGAACTCGTGATTATAATTATACTTTAAAGTTTATGTTAATTAATAAAACTTTTCCTGCATTATCTGACTGTATATTGCATGCCTGTATCAAATTGTTTTGCATAAAAAGCAAGTAATTCAGGAATTAATTTTGATGAAATATTTACCCTTTTACGCATACCCACCACTGTTTTTTATGGGATATTATGATTGTCTATTATTTTCAATGGACATATAATGTAACTGTTACTAGCAAACAAGACATGTACTAGGTAGATGGTTGTTATGTATCTAGTGTAAGTATTTTGATCGAAGGTTTGACATTTCAGAAGCGTCTCTTGAAAAGCTATAGTCCCGACTATAGGGTAATCTGTGTTTGGTCCTGTGAAAGGTGCATTATGCTCTCTTGTTAGTCTACTACCACCAAGTTTGTATTCAATACGATTTTTTAATATTGAAAATACTGCTGGGCGCATGATATAGGACTCACCTTGCGAAAAACGTATCGAGAGCGGCAGATCTGTCTAGGCCGCTGCGCCGGCCTTGTAGCAGAGTAACAAGCTACCTCTATTGTGTCATTCTGTTTGCAATGTGTTGCTAAAAGCTACGACCTATTTTAAACGATGCCCCATCAAAAGAGAAGAAGATTTGACTTGGTCGTGGAAAATTCGCCCTGTACAAGGGGTTGCAGGAGGCGATTTTCCGAAAAATTCAGCTTTGTTTTCACTTAATATTACGTACATACCTTAATACTTAATATTTTTTTCTAATTATTCAATATTGTCTGCGCTATGCGATCTTATGGAGCGCCTTAATGAATTAAGGCTTGCCCTGAAACGTATCAATTCACAAATCCCTTAACTCTTCATAACTCAAAGCGTGTTCATTTTTCGAAAAATACCCCTGAAGTAAACGTTGTATGCTTGTTATCGAGGATTTAGTTTAGGTTTTTTCAAATTTATAATAGGTGTTACCGGTTGATTTGTGGGAATTTTTTTGTGGACCGTTGTCGAATCTCGCCGGCCCGACCACGGATATGCGAGGAAGGTTCATACTTACCGAACGCCCCTGCTATACTCGTCCTTATGCTATTGAGCACGCATACAGTCGATTTTCTTCCGATAACTGTTCAATCGTTGCTTTCTGTGACCGTTTTCTTTCTAATTCTTTCTCTCAACGGTTTTACCTATATTATAGAGATATGTTATCGAAGGTATTTAATATATAATTATTCAGTTTTTCGTAGTACGATTAATAAAAATAATATTTATATAAAATGAAATACAGAAAATAATTTGGTGTAATTTATCAGGCATATTAATAGGACGATCCTATAGGGCTTCGACCTAGATCAGTACAGTTGCATCTAGTATTTTCGATACTTGCGAAAGATGCAATATCTGTGAAATTTTTTAAATATCCTTGAAGTGGTCCATTCCTGGAACGATGTCGTGACATGAGCTTATCACCTTCTGTGGGACGCATATTTATTATCAGAAATGTAAGCGTTTTTGTATAAAAATAAAACATGTTCTATTTCATGCAGTTTCAATTCTGACCTGTAGCGAGGGAGGTGCCATGGATGGGGACATTTGATCACCCGCTGAAGAAATTCCAGCGTTAATTGTGGGAAACTATTTTGCATATTTTCCTAAATGATAAAGGAATTGGTACCCCCTAAAATCCGATGAGCATTCTCTAATATTTACTATTTTTAAGATAATGTTGCAGAATTAAATTAACACTACATAAATTAAACAACCTTCAAATTCCAGAAGCAGAGTATGTAGAATAGGATTGAAAAAACACACTTCTATTCCTGACCACCATTGTTATCTGTCGCTGTAAGGGGCTTGACCCTATGACATAATAGATAGGATTTATGATGTATGTCGCATCAACCGCCTTATCCGGTCATGGCTGGATTATTTTATTGAATGTTTTTTTTCCGACACTTAATACATTCTTCGTCACAATTCTGTCACACAGTTAAAGTGTAAATAAAAATTTTAAATTTACTTACTATTTTCTGGTGAGCAAACCAAAACTAATTCGATAATTTTTGAGCTAACAAAATTGTGATGAGAGGAATATTCAACGTGACCAGTGAAAAAAGTTATTTAAATAATATTTTTTATCTTCAGTCTTACTACTTACTTATCGTTATCATTATCTGTTTTTATCGATTTAATTTATAATGCTGTTTTTTGGAACAGATTATTTATTATGATGTACTGTTGATTTCAAATTCACTTAGATGTCCATTCACAAGAAACTTGCATTGTATAATTCGTTAATAAGAACGTCCCTAAATTTCTCTAGAGGCAAATGCCATATAAACAACAGTAACAATAATGTATTTATTCGAGAGAATGTCTTACGTTCGACGAAGAATCCGAATGCTTATGACCTGCGAGGCAGTTTTCATTCATTTTATAACTTTCTTTTAGATTTAGTTCAGATCTAGCCCATTTAATATTTCAGCTAAGCTGCACTGATGAGGGTCAAAAGATTTGAAACAGTGGCTGCGTTGTTTGCTTCCTTGCTATATTTGACAACATTTTCGTTCTCCTGTATTCATTACAAACTGTAAGTCAGTTAATCTTGAAACAGGTATAAGATAGCATATACATATATGGTATGTAAGCTTCACGTCGTCCAAATATCCTGGTTCTTTTATATAGTGTCGGTCAAAAAAAAAGTTGTATGTTACATGATCGAAGCTTCCAGGACTCGCCTGCGGCTCTCTCTGAAATCTGTTTGGATTGACTTGCAAGACACCTTCTTCCGGTCTTGTAACGTAAATTACTATTTTGTTACTTCATAGTAAGCTCACAAGGCTGAAATGTCTGATGTAAACTCACCCATATTATGGTACCGATCCACCACGGGACCATGACATGTCATTTCGTTGAAATGTACGATCAAAGTAATAATCCCTAGATACACAATGTGTATTGGTTTGTTTGTTGCTGAGATAGTCACGGTCTAAGGCACTTCAGTTGCAAACATCTGATAAGTTCCTGATTGGCTAGTCTATCTATTCACGGCTTTATTTGAATATGCCGTAACGTTTCGGACACGATCGGTTCAGATCGATCATCGTAATCTCTATTCGACGTGTCTGCCAGTAACACAACGCTTGTTACTACATTTTGAAAAAAATGTAGTATATGTTTTGCATTTTGCCGGTGGGCCATCGAAATTCGAAAAAAACGTCGGATCGAAATGAAATTCATATTTATCGACTCGAGAGCGAATTTAGAAAATTCCGTCCGTCGGTCTGTCTGTCTGTCTGTCGGTCTGTCTCTCACGCCCAGCCCCCCTAACCCGTTTTTGGATTTTGATGAGACTTGGGTGGTTAATAGGAGGTCTTTAGAAAACCTTAACGCCGGAAGCTCGTCTCCGTTCGGAAACCGAGAGTACCCGATATGGACGTTTCGAGTTTTTCAGGACAAATTGAATAACTCGCTAACGGGTAGTCGGATCGAGATATTTTAAAAAAGAAATGGTGCTGCTGGCAAAGCCCTACAAATAAGTATACCAGAGGCTATGTCGAAAAACAAATGAAAATTGATTTTTTTTGCAAAAAACCGGTTTTCTCGAAATTGGGCTAGGAAGCACGATAACTGTCCAGAATATTGATCGATTTCGATGAGACTTGGTGGGATGAATGGCACACGGCCACAAATGAAGCCTGTTGTTGGCGGCCCGAATCCGTTGACCGCGCAAGTGTTTTTTCCAGGGCCGAGTATGATTTTTCAAAGAAATTAATAGCTCCCGAATCACAGGTTCGATTTTGATTTTCAAAAATGGCAATTGTAGGGCTCGATTAGGTCTATTAGTTGACGTTTGTGATAAATTTGATAAATCAAAAGCGAATCTACAAATCCTGGAAAACTTTTTTTTTATAAATTCTACAAATTCCGAACAGTTTCCTTAATAAAAATCGAAAATTAACTATTCCGTCGATCAATCTCTATAACCAGTATAAGGCATGAACCTTTTTGGACTAAAAATCTGAAATAGAGTTTTTTCGAAAAATTTAAAATAAACGAGTTATTTACGAAAATGCATTCCATAGAATGATTTAAAAAAATATTACAAATTGATAAATTCTCCCTGCGATATAGTTGTAAAAAAATAATGTAATGTTATATTTAAAATATCATCATTCATTTCCTTATTTTCATTTACTAAATAAAAATAGAACCGATGCCCTTTTTGTGTTTCAAAATGTAGTTAGCCTTTGCTTTAGTCAATGCAAAAAGAGAGACAAAAAAAGAAAAATGAAACTTATCAAAATGTACTGAGTCATCTTGCGACCCTCTGCTGAAAATGTACTGAATCATCCCAGCAGGGATAAAAAGCATATAAAAATGTAGTTTTTTTAGCTTGTTTCTGGTATTTCCCAGTGATTTCGTGCTGGAAAAGCGTTGTTTTGCACATGCACATATTACATAATGGTGAGATGTCCATCAAAATACACTTTTAAAAGAAAGTTAATCAATCGTTTCCTAAGTACGTATAAGCTTCATAGTCGTGACATGGGGTTCTGTTTACGCTTGTAAAAAGACGAATATGATATGCTTAATATGATCAATTCCCTTAGAATTAAACTTGTATACGCTCTACCCATTATATTATTTGTTAAATACGAGGTTGCATAACCAGGTGCAATTTAGGTATAATTTTAATAAAAGCGTACTTACCTATTTATTTTCTTATTCTTCATACTTAATGGTAATTAAACAAAAACGCGTTTCACGCACGTTATGTGCTTACTCTTCTTATTTGATTGCTATTTTTTAGATCTTGGACAGTAAAACCAACAATTTATATTTTTGGTGTGCAATGTACAAACAGAACACAATAATAATAATAAAATTATGTTACTGAAAATAAAAGTTTACTATGATATTCCTAATAATCAGGCAAAGTTAGCTTAACACTACCAAACCGAATGTTAACTTACTTTGTAGGTTCCCATGGGATACTAATATAAGAGAAATATGGTGTTCTATTTTTGGAAACAAAATTTAATATCACCACCAAGGAAGTAAATAGTATGAGGAATATTTTAACAATAGCTTTCAGAAATCACTGACTTTTTTGTATTAATTTCGTATATGCTCAAAAAAATTAAATAAAGATACTTTAACACAATATAAAGTTTTATATTTGTACTTAACTTTCTGTACATCTGATAATCATGAATATTTCACTGATTTAGTAACTCAGTGAGGTAGATGGTAAATTATACCTACCTTCCTTTCCTCCTTTAGTTATTGTCTTTAAAAATTGTTTAAAATTTTTGTTAGTTGTGTTCAAAATGCCGCAAATTTATACAAGAGGTGAAAAAGTGAACATGTTAATTATTTATGGGGAAAGTAAAAAATGCAATTGCAGCTATGGACCTTTATGGCCGACGATATCCTGATAGGCAATGTCCAGCGAAAAATTATTTTAAACGTGTTGAAAACCATTTCCGAAGAGAGCCTAACAATGATCCTGAAGAAAACTTCATTATTGACGAAGGAACGGAAATTAATGTTTTGGCTCGAGTAGAAGTTGATAAGACTGTTTTCTTAAAGCAAGTTGGGTTTAAATTGAACATTAATCACCAAAAAGTAAGCCGAATTTTGCACAAATACCAGTATAAATCTTTTAAATACCAATTGCACCAGTATTTGTACGAAAGTGATTACGAACGTAGGATGGAATATTGCAATTGGATTTTGTATAATAACGTGCAGCCAAACAATGATTTTTTGGGACTGATTTTATTTTCGGACGAGTCAAGGTTTACAAATTTCGTATTATTTAACCTACAAAATACAAAATATCGGTCACAAGAAAATCAAAATTGATTACGGGAGGGTAACTTTCAAGTGCGGTTCGGTTTCAATGTTTGGCTTGGAATAATCGGTAGTGGAATCATTGATCCAATAATATTTGAAGGACCTCTGACTGGTGGGATACTTGAGATTCCTGGAAAATGAGTTTAGGACGTTTTAGATGAGTTACCTTTAGATTTAGGACAGGGAATGTATTTTCAACAAGATGGCAGTCCTCCCCATAATTCAAGGATAGTAATTGATTACCTTCAACAGAGATTCGGAGAAAACGTAATTTCAACGAATGGTCCTGTGAGTTGGCCTCCAAGGTCACCTGATTTAACGCTCCCTAATTTCTTTGTTTGGGGTCATTTAAAAAATATTGTCTATGCAACCGCCGTTACAACCCGTGAAGACCTGGAGCTACGAGTAAGACGAGCAATTAACAGCATAACGGCCCAGCAGTTGGCAAACGTTCTTCGAGAAACAGCTATGCGAGTTCAGAAGTGCATTGACGTTAATGACCAGCATTTTGAACAACTGTTGTAATGTTTTGTGTTATTTTTTTGCATTTCAAAACCACTTTATGTGTAACAAGGTCATTAGAATAAAACTGTATTTTCATATTTTCTTTTAGCTGTAATTTCGTTTGTATTTATCGCACATTTTAATGCGACATATGAATAAATTCCTTATTAATAGTACTAATAAATGATACCACGGTACCGATATGGTTCCATTTGAAAAAAAATGAGTTTTGCCCCAAAAACAATTCTGATGAATTTTATTTGCTCATAAATCACCTAATTTAGTGTTTTTAACGGGATTTTTGTAGCATTACATGGGTCATTTAGAATAAATCGGAACTCATGGCACACTTAAATGGAAAACTAAAAATTATATTATAAAAAAGTTGATGTTTGAAATGTCACTTATTTGACATCGTTGGATTCAGAAAATTATGCAGAATTCAAAAGTGCAATAATATATAGGGTGTTCCATTTAAAAATCGATAGTTAGTGTCACTTGCAGCGAAACCGGAAATGAAAAAAAATCAGTTGTATGTTGAAAAGTGCCGCTTAATATGTGTGTAGTATATCCTAAATTTCAATCAATTATCTTCAAAACTAAAGGAGAAAAGGGGGCACCATGATCCTGTTACACCCGGTATACCCTTTTACGCGTACCCGCCACTGTCGCTTATGGGATGTTAAGATTATATTTCTTAATTGACATATAATGTGACTATGTTAGCAGCAAACAAGGTACGTACTAAAGAAATGACTGTTATGTATCTAGTGATCATTCTTGGGATCGTCCTTAAACGGAGAATCCGAGTATGTAGTAATACACTAATGTCCCGTTTAAAAAATATAAGTTTATGACATCACGCCTCAATGGATAACTCTCTATATTTCAAGATATTTTTAAACCATATATCTTTATGTCCTCTATCACACGAGGTTAAGACACATTGTGTATTAATCTTACTGGAAACAAGAAGAAACATATTTTGCTCAAAAATTGATTTACTAGCTTCAGTAATTCCAGGAAAAGCAAAATCGGGGTTCTCTTTTTCTAGATCCTCATAAGCAATTTTAACTAAGTCTTTAAAGCCCGCTGAAGCAGCAGCCTTTTGTGATGCTACTGATGAAAATATAGTTCCGGAGGCTTTTAATCCTACGCTCAAACTTAGTTCACGCCTAAAAAAGAACAATTTTTTTAAATTACATCAAAATAGGACTAAAGGTAGGTAATGACAGTTATTGATTTATAATTGGGACTTTTTAAGTTTTAAGTCAGAAATAAGTGTATTTTATACAGTATTAAATTAAAAAGGAAAAGAAGGAAAATATTTATAATTGGGACTTTTTAAGTTTTAAGTCAGAAATAAGTTTATTTTATACAGCATTAAATTAAAAAGGAAAAGAAGGAAAATATTATTAAACAATTTGTTTATGTAAAGGAAAAAGAAATATTAAAATTCATTATTCAGTAGGAAATGTTTACTTATAATATTAAATAAATTAGCGACATGGTTTTAAAATCATCATTCGGTGTATTGTAGTAATAATAATAATAATAATAATAATGATAAACGGCTTTATTCAAAGAGTGTAGATGTACATTTACAAGTACATTACAAATAGCAATTTACAAGGCGAAGCTTAGCCATGTGGCTATTCTTACACTTAACCTTATAAATCACTTACCTAACTAATTAAGTTAAAAATAAAACATTAAAATACAAAAATACAATACAATATTACAATAGTCCAATGTAATAGGGGGACGGTATACACAAATATATTTATAGAAATAACACAGTGCAAAATGGTGCCCAAGAATATATTCTAGTTTTTATTGGAATTAATAAACCAGGCTTTGATTTTTTTACGGAAGGTATTAACTGTCGATAGATTTTTATATATGGGATCAATAGAGTTATATAAGGCTGCGGATGTGTAAGAAAAGCTACGTTGGAAGAGGGCTGTACGATGTTGTGGCACTGTTAGCACATACCGATGTCTGATGTTTACAGTATGTACTGACGATCTGAAAATTAACTTGTCTCTCAAGTAACTTGGAATAGAATATTTTATTAAAGAAAATAAGAAAACTGCATAGTGGAATTTAACGAGTTGTTCCATTTTTAACCAACGCAACTCAACATATTTGCTTGAAACATGATCAAATTTTCTTAAGTTGTACTGTACCATATTAGAAGAAAACGATCGTTGATATAGCACGGTGGTATGATGAGGCATTATGAGTAGATTTTGGTAAGTTAAAGAGAAAATATAAAATGGACCGTAGAGTAGCGTTTCAGATTTACAGGAAAAAATGAACAAAACCTGCTGTAGATAATGGGTCGGGCTGTTTAAAAACTGGAGCAATATTTTTATTGCTGTTTATGTTTATAATTTAAGTTTTGTGATATTATAGAAAAGAGTTGGGGGTTGTGTGGTTTATCCGTCACGTGAGTTGTGTGTGGTTCGCATTGTCACCGTCTATCGTAATGGACGGGTAGTCTTTGGTGAATAAGTTTGTGGATATGTCTAGGGTCGTCGTGCGCTCTAACTCGTGTTATGTCCGTTGTCATTTCCGATAGCTGAATTTTTGTGGTGAAAAAACTTTGGGCAGTTTCGTCTATGAAGTCTCTGATCATCATCAGATTAGTGGCCCGATGCAATTCAGCTATCGGAGTGTATCTGTCAGCGTTAATTAATAGTCTAATAAACTTATTCTGCGTGGTTTGGAGTATTTTCCATTGTGTGGCGGAGAGTACATTCCACGCCGCACAGGCATAAGTCATAGGCCTAAAAATGACCTTGTATAGAGTAAACTTATTATTTGTCGATAGTTTGCTACGCCTGTTAAGAAGTGGGTAAAGTCTGTTTAGTGTTGCGTAAGTTCTGTTTAAAGTTTGCGTAATATGAGGAGCAAAACTCAGTCTTTTATCCAGGGTTGCCCCTAGGTATTTGACTGAGTTTCGCTCCTCAATTGTCTGTCCGTCTATCTGTAATTTTGTAAATGTTTTGATGTTAGTGAACTTCCTGTTGAACGTAATTGTGTGTGTCTTGTTCCTGTTAATTTTTATTTTTGGAAGAATTGGATGAGTTTTGCAAGATGATACCGTACTTTTTGCGACGCGGTTTGGGCGTAAAACGACTGACCGTATAGTACGGTATCATCTGCGTAGAGTATAAGGTTTGAGGTGGGATGGGTCGGGAATGTGGGGATATCTGAGGTGTATAAATTATACAATAGTGGGGAAAGGATTGCCCCCTGTGGGACACCTGCTGAGAGTAATTTTTGGGTAGAAGGTGTGTCGTTTACTGTCACAGTGATGCGGCGGGTTCTAATGAATCTTTTAATTAGTGTTATTATATAATTGGGCAATTTACAATTTGTTTCTAATTTATGCAACAGCCCGTTATGCCATACTGTGTCGTAGGCTTTTTCTATGTCCAGAAGCAATAAGACAGTACACTATTTCAAGTTGTACGAGTGATATATGTCCTGTACCACCCTGAACAGTGCGTGGGTGGTACTATGTCCCTTCCTGAAACCAAATTGTGCCGTATGTATTAGCCGTTTCTTATTTACTACATTATTTATGATTCTGAGGAATATTCTCTCTGCGGCTTTTGATAGAGTATTTAATAGGCATATCGGGCGGTAGCTAGATGGCAGGTGAGGCGGCTTTTGAGGTTTCAGGATGGGAACGATGATACCTAATTTCCACTCCCTTGGAAAATACTGCAATTTATTTATCGAGTTGATAATGTATGTTATTTGGCATTCTTTGTGCCAATATACATCTAATTAATTACAAAGTAAGAAAAAAGTATGTGGTTCATTAGTTCCGTCTAATTTCTTTACATTAATTTCTGTATGCTTTTCCTATTTTACTAAACATAATTTGTGCAATTACACAATTTATATTTCTGGAATTATTCCTATTCTTCATATGCAAGATTATAAATTCCGAGTACCTACCTGGCTTTCAAAATTTCAACAGATACTCCTTGTCCTCTAAATTCCGGTAAAACATATAATCCCAATGCGGTCAGATAATCGTCAACCCCTAATTCAGTGTATATGTCTTTCAGGTGACTTATATAATCCAAAAGTGACATTATCTTTTTGTACAGTTTAGTTTTCGACTAGAACAGAAAAATATTATGTATTATAACTTCTAGATTTAATTTGTAGAGTGTAATCCATATGACCCTTGTGAAAACTTTAAAATGTACTGCGAAAAACACATTATTTGGAGAATTGGAGGATGTAAATTATACATGTTGCTATCCGTTTTCTAATTGCTATCAATTATTATCGCTGTTATCTCATTGATAATATCGGTCAAGGTAAAGTGAAGGTAATTCAGTATATTGAAAATCTTAATTTTGTACCGAAAAACATTCTATGTTCGTGATATAATTATATTTTTATTTCTCTTCTTTTGTTAATCGTGTATGTTAGTCTTATTATGTGGGAACAGCATATAATAGTAACACATTCGTGTCGAGCCATAATTTAACTTTGTCTAATTGGCTTAAAGTTAACATTGGCAATTATTGTCTTCGCGAGACATATTTTTGCAGTCTGATACTTATTTTTGCAATCAGAAAAATACTTAACGAAACAGTGAGAACATTTATAAATGACGTGAAAATAAGTATAAATGTGATTTTTCGCAGAAGAGCCGCTTTATTCACTTCAAGCCAATATATTCAAGGGCGTGGGAGAGTATGTTTTTGTTGTATCTGCGGATATTGGTCTTCACAGATTGCCGTAATAAAAAATGGAATTGTTTTATTATGAAATATGTACCTCCCTTTCTTCCGGGTTCAAAAGTTACTAACGATGATAGCACTAAAATCACTGGAGGTTTCCGTCTATTATTAATAGTGGTTTTATGATTTTTCTGGGTTACTAATGCAATTAAAAATCAGAAAAAGCATAAGTCATCTGTGGGCCTCAAAAACACGTTTCGTGGCACAACAGGTTTTAAGATCTTTTTTTGTTTATGTTGTTCCATATAAATAAAATAAATCTTGCGTATTGTCACAATCTTTGTTGTTTTTTATTCTTGAATATCTGAGACAATTTTCGTGATATGGATTTTGTTTGTGGCGAAAGACCGTAGTCGGATAAGCATAGTTCGGCTGCTCCCACTTAGATTTGGTTCATATTTGGGATGTAAATTTCTGCCATTATAAGACTAAGTTACCCGAAGTACCAACTTAGAGCACACAGCCACCCAGTGGAGAAATCTTCCTATGTGAGGTACTTGTCGAATGTCGTAAAATCTGCTGATATTAGTAAATTGTTTACACACACTATTCTGAACTACAGATCTCCGTGCAACACTGTGCCGTTTATTTCGACTCTTTGTTTCCTTTGTTAACGTAACTCTCCATAAGCGTTAACCAATTTCCGTGGAATCCTAGTTACATATAATAGGCTTGTTCCGCGATATTCTTTTTACATGGTTTTTATACGTTTTCATATAGTACTCGATATTCTTATTATGCACTTAAAATTTCATAATATTGTTTTTTCCGTTCTCGAGATATAAGCAGTTGAAACTAGTAATAGTTACAAAACAGTGCGTCTATTTGCGATGTCACTATACGCAAGTGACGCAAGAAAAGTTGCTTTCTGGGACCTTTCAAATTTTCTTTTTATTTATTTTTTTATTTTTTATTTTTTAATTTAATGCCTTATTTATATTAACGTCCTGGCGGAGTTCAGCTATTGCTGCTCTACCACTCAACCAGGACACGTACACATAGACATCAACACAACAACCATTCCCTGCGATATTGCCATCAACCGCATCTGAAACTCGAACTCAGGATAGATTACAGCGACTAAACATGTTGTGCCACCCAACGGCGGTCTAGGTCACTGCTACCGTCTCGGTAACACATGAAAAAACGCCACAAACATCCATACCCTGGCCAGGATTCGAAGCCGAGACTCCGTGGTCATAAGCCAGACACCTTCAGCATTGCGTAACCGACCTGAAAGGTCGAAAAACATGGAATTTTCAAACGCTGGTAACTAAATAAATATGTCAAGTGGAAGCTCGTCCTATGTCTCTATGGAAAGGGGAAGGTCAGCGCTGAATCCTCATCGTAAATTGCAGAGTCAAAATAAAAAATTCGTCCCGACAGGAGCGAGAGAAATATTACTCCCCTACTGTCAAGAAGTACGTAATACAAACAATACTTCGAAAACACCTATGTCTATGCGTATAGTGAGGTAGCGCCTGGCCACGCCCCATTTTCGCGAAGTGGAGGTTTGTAATTGTTTTTAGGATACTAAACGTGCGAATAATATTCTGATTTTTTGCAGATCAATTATTTTATACTTGCACTTTCCATTTATGACATAAAAAAATGCCGAACAAGCTCATGTTTATTTATATCTAGGGATTTGTACATATAGCTCATGAGCAAGGCTCGAGCCCTGAGATAAAGAAAGGCTATTGCGTCTTCGGTTGATAAACTAAACTGATGGCCTTTTTTTGAAACCATAATAGATCCTTCGTAAAGGACATAGTAAGATAAGCATGGTCTAGCCGTCTTCGCGAAGACGCAGGTACCAAGAATTAAAGATTGAAAATGCTGATGGTCTTGATACCCGCGCCTTCGCCATAACTACAAAACGATAATTCAAGGCATCTATTTGAAAGTTAGACAAACAAGAAAGCGATAAAAAAAGGAGAACAACTTCTTTAATTTGAACAGCCAGAAACTGTGCAAAGCGCATACAATGTGGAATAAAATCGTAGACACGTATTCACAATATCTTTAATTTTTTGCGCGCAGTACAATATTTAATAATAAATTCTCTTTTCAAAAGTCAGTGTGATTTTTTTTATAACCATGATGTAATTATATAGTTATTTTTTTTGTAAAAACTCTTGGATGAATGCTTCCTTTCAGTTGTTAAATTATAAAATAAATTCAATAATAAGTTTAATTTTTTGTTATCACTGCGTACCACTTCAATCACTTTGCAAAAACATGTGTTGTAAAAGAGCTCTTAAAGATGATAAAGAAAATGTTTCGTAAAGAAAATATGAGAAAAAAATCTTTTTTCTCTAAATATAAATGTTTTTTTATCGAAAAAAATGTTTCAAAGTCTGAAATTCTCAGAGAATTTGTATCTTATATGTACAAAGAAGTCCTTTGACTGGTCGTTTTTTAATGAACTCTCTTTGGCCAGAGTTACTAGATAACAAATATACAGAGTGGGGCAATAGTGCGTTGGACCTCGATATCTAGTGTTCTACGATGGCTAGAAACTTTTAAAAAAATTGCAAGTAAACTAGATAAAAAAGTCTATAACTGGAAATTATTTTCGAACATACAGGACGAGCCGAGACAAAATTACAGGACCAAGTGTCAAAAAGGAATGCTATGTATATCAGTACATTTTTTGAAGCCTCTTTCTAGGCTCTATTCATTCCTATATTAGCATTGAATATCCCCCAACTACTTGGATGTAATGAATTTTTTTGTTGAAATAATGCAATCTGCAGATGGATATTAAAAAAATCACCACAATTACAGTTATGGGTTTTAAGAAAAACGAGACATGTAATTAATGCTTTTGAATCATTTTCATTTCCTAAAACTGCACAGGGTGGCCAAACATTTTTTCTCAATTAAGAACTTTTTAAATTGAATTTCCTCAATTTTTTCAAATGGAACACCCTGTATATTTTTCAACGATGTGACGTAGAAATGAAAAACGAAAATTTTTTGTAAGTACTACTCTATGGCTAATTGCAACCATTTTCGTCTTATAAATAAATGAATGTCAAATTCAAGAATAAACTTAAAAAAAGAGGTTCCCTCAAATAATTCATTAGAAAAATTTATAATAGGTGCTCGACGTGTTGCCCATTTTGATTGACACACGTCTTTATGCAATTTTGAAATGAGGCCATTTAGTGGGACCATTTCTTCCAATCCATTGAAATGAGTAAATAGTATTTAACAGGTCCTTTACTGTAATGTTTCTATGTACATTTTTTTGCCGTTTTCGTTATTCGGCAAGCAATAAAACCTCACTTTGGTATAAATTGTCGTGTACAAAGGAGCATTTATCACACTTATCGGTCGTTAGTTACAATTGTATTGAATATAAAATATTTGGAGTTGTACAATATGAATTTTAATAAAGCGGAACTTGTTGACATGACTTTTGTTTTGGGCGAGTCAGACAGAAATTGTTTACTTGCCAATAGAATTTATCACCAACGTTATCCTGAAAGAAGGATTCCTGATGTTAGCAGATTCCAAAACCTTCTCGATAGATTTCTGGAAACTAGAAATGTCGAATATGAAAAAAGTGAAAGAATAAAACGTGCTGTGAACAAAGAAAATGAGTTTTCTGTGTTGCTGGCAAAGGTTGAGCGTTAGTCAAAGAGAAGTGAGCTCATTACTAGGAATAAGTAGACGGCCTGTGGGTCGAATCTTAAAAACAAATAAGTTGCATGCATATCATATTCAAATGCACCAGGAATTATCTGATGACGATTTTCAAAAGCGCCTACAATTTTGTAATTGGGCCAGAGGTAAAATGCAAGATGATGTCAACTTCTTCAATAATGTTTTATTCACTGATGAGGCAACTTTTCATAAAAATGGGCACAATTTCCATTATTATGCTTTGGAAAATCCTCACTTTTTTATGTAAGCTGATAACCAACACAAATGGTCTATAAACGCTTGGGGAAGAATTATTTGAGAACATGTAATAGGGCCACATTTCTTTGATGGTACATTGACTGGAGCTATTTATCTTCATTTTTTGGAAAACTGTCTACCATAATTATTGATAAATCTCCCTGGAAGAATTCAAAATAGGATGTGGTTTCAGCAAGATGGTGCTCCACCATGTTTATTTAATGCAGTTAGAGACTACTTAAATAATACCTACTTTCATCATTGGATTGGAAGAAATGGACCCACTAAATGACCTGCTAGATCCCCAGATCTTACAAAAATGGATTTCTTTTTATGGGGATACGTGAAGGAAATTGTTTATAGAGACACACCAACAACAGTAAAAAATATGAAGGAAAAAATAATAACTGCCTTTAGATCTATCACACCGGCAGTTTTAGGAACACTGGGAACCTCATTTCAAAAGCGAATAAAGATGTGTGTCAATCAAAATGGGCAACATGTGGAACATTTATTATAATTTTTTCTACTGAGTTATTTGAAGAAACCTCTTTTTTCAAGTTTATTTTATCATAATAATAGTTTCTAACCAACACACAGATAAGATTATAGTTATTATGTTAATGTTTGGCTAAAGGAAAGCCCGCATTAACATAAAAGAAACCGACAGCAAAGTCGAGAGGAAAAAAAAAATTATCATTGTTTGCTCAACAGGATAACCCTAATTACAGAACAAAATATTACAAATAACCTTAAGACTTAAATCTAAAATTTATTAACATACCTATACTACATTAAAAGAGATATAAAGTGTTGTGTATAAAAATATAGATATAAATATAGATAAAAATACAAAAATTAAATGAAAAAAAAGACACTACATTTTAAAAACTCAATTCATAAATATCTCATGGCAGTCTAAAAATTTCTTTGTACATATATCAACATAGTAATTGTTTATTTTATTAACACATATTAGGCCGGTGGTCGTAGCTTTTTTTGGTCAGAAAAATATAAACAAATTTATTGACTATTCTTATAGGAAAATTGCGTTGAACACGATGGTGACATTAAAAAAATTATAAAACACAGGCTTCATTGTTAGAAACAATAGTTTTAGCGTAAATTAATTTTTTTTATGTATTTTGACTTCTTAACGAAAGCGGTGCGTCGGACAAAAAAGTTCAGATTAAAAAAATGAGTGTTTTATCAATACGCGTCGTTTGAGACTTGTAGCAACCTCTTATCTTTGACCGTTCAATTGTTATAAACAAATTAAGGGTTCTAAATTAACAATTTTTTCCTGTTCAACGAAAGGTCATATGGATATTTTATTGTAGTCAAAATGTTGCATTTTGTTCGTAGAAGTTATAGTTTTTTTGTATGTCGATATCTCGTGCATTTTGTAATTGTTTGAACAAATAAGCTAATTTGTTTATTAAGGATTTGCGACTGTCCATGGCATTTTTTGCCCTCTCCACCCCCGGCAACCGATAAATATTGATAAAGACTACCATTTCTGTGTGATCTTGCCGCTTTTTTCTTTTTTTTTACCCCCTCCGCCAACGTTTAAAAAAAAATGCCTAGTAAACAAATGAAATATCTCGGCTCAGGAACGTCGTATCGAAGTACAATTGTCGGAAAATGAAAGATTTACTATCTTATTTCATTTTCCGACAACTGTACTTCTATACGACAAAGGAAAATTTTGAGCCTAGATAGACCATTTTGCGTTTACGACTGTCAACTGTTAATTAATGAAAAAATTTGTCCAGAATTGTCCAAAATCCCAGAGTCCAAAATTTCAGCAATAATAATAATAATAATAATAATAATAATAATAATAATAATAATAATAATAATCAATCAATTCATGTCAGTACACAAAAAAAAATGTTTACACAAGTCAACTGGTACAGTAGAATAGGTTTGGACAAACAAACAAATAAAATGTAGCTAGATAAAATGAATAACTTAAAATACAATACACAAACAGATGGGTTAAAATGATATTAAAATAATGGTACAATTAAGATTAGATGTCCCTAAAATTTTCCTGTAAATACTCTTCAATGCTATAGAAGGCCTTCCTTTGAAGGTAGTGTTTGATTTTATGTTTATAATTGAGAAAGTCTAAATTTCCAACACTATTAGGTAATTTATTGAAAAATCTTATTCAGTAATAACCTGCACCGTTTCTGGCTTTTGTAAGTCTAAGAAAGCTATGCTTTATGTTCATTCTAAGTCGCGTAGGATAAATGTGTAAATCACCCTGACTATTAAATTTGTGCAAGTTTTGTTTAATGTACAGACGGCATTCGAGTATGTATGCTGAAGGCATAGTGAGAATATTGAAATTTTTGAAACTATCACGACAATCATCTCTGTAGTTTAAACCTGCTATTATTCTCAGACATTTACGTTGCAGCTTAAAAATTCTTTCACCGTGTGTTGAGTGTCCCCAGTTTAGGATAGCATAGGTCATATTAGAGTAAAAAGTGCCATGGTATGCAGTAATAAGAACATGCTTTGATACAGTGTTAGTCAAATTACGTAGTAGAAACATTTTCTTTGATAAAGTTTTGGATAGATTTATAATATTAAAAAATATTGAATTTTGTTTTTGAGGTCCAAAATTTCGACAAAATTAAAAAAAAATACAAATCACTTGACAACCACCTGACTGCTTACGTTTAATTTCAAACAAAATTGTCATAGCACAATTTTTTAAAGAAAAAACATTTAAAATGATATTTTCAAACTCGGACATTGTTTTAAACAAAATTTCAATAGTCTTTAATATTGCTGAAAGTTTGAATTCCAAGTTTTTGGACAATTCTGAATAACTTTCATTAATAAAGTTTTTCAATAAAAAAAATGCCTAATATGATTTCTTTATTTTTTCCATTTATTTTGCTACCGCAGGTGGCTTTGCATTCGTAAGACGCGAATGTTTTTTTGGCCATAAGTAGATCCTAATTTGTTCTATCTTTTGGTGAAATTTGGTTCAAGTCGGACAAAAAATAAAAGTGTTACAAAGGTGTTTCCATTTTAAATGGGTCACAATGTATATACCTTATCGTCATGGTGGCTATGAACAAATTCGGTCCCGCCGCAAAGGCGAGCCTTCACTTCTGTATAGTTCTTGTTTTCTGTGCTATAGTCATAAACAAAGCTAGTTCTTCTATTAGTAAATGATAAAACTTTGCATTTATTATTATTATTATTAAGTAAAGTTTATTAGTGCGCACCAGTCTGGTAATTTATTAATATCAGCCTACAAGCTATCATATAGTTTACCTCAGAATATACCGGGTGAGTCACGAATTGCGCTCGCCCCGATATTTCCTAAAATATTTGGAATAGAAAATTGAAATTTGGAGGCCTTATTACACGACTAAAATGCCATCTTTTCAAGAAAAAATCAAGTTTGGTGCACATCCGGTTTGACCGGAAATGCCCACAACTTTCGATTTTTAAATGGAACACCCTATATATTTTTACATTTTTGGAATCTAGAGGAAATTTTGAATACAAGACATCCATTTTGGTCACTTTTTGATAAACATTAAAAATTTTATTAAAAAATCTATTTCTGAATCCAGAGTGCTGTGGTGCCCAAAATATATTTTAGTTTGTGTGCTACGTTACTATAAAAATAAAAAGAGCAATATGATTGCATTACTTAATTCTCTAGAGGCGTTTAAAATTTTTAAATGTGATTTTTACCCACTAACTCGGTTTTTTTAAATGGAAATTTAATCATTCACCAACATATTTAAATTCCTCATTTTCATTCGAATCTAATGATACCAAAATTTTGAAAATCCGCTCAGAAATATTTGAGATTTCAGCCAAAATACAATGCAACCAAGCTTTTAGAAACATGCGGCTAATAGATAATAGCCCACTAATCGGGCTTTGGAAACTAAAATGGCACATTTCTGTGTAAATCTGGTAACCTAATAACATTGGAAAAATCATAGCAGCCATTGAATGTAATAAAACAATATCAGCTGTCAGACAGATGCTAAATAAAGCGTTGCGGAAATCTCTTTGAGTAAAAATTAAAGAAAACGAATAATTTTAGTAGAAATGAAAAGGTCGATATGTTACTGATATATGGAGAGCGTCTCAAAAATTCAACTGCAGGTGCAGAACTGTATCAGCAACGATATCCCAACAGACGTCATCCAAGCAGACACTTGTTTGCCAGAGTGGAACAAGAATTAAGAAACGAACCCAATCAACAAGATGACCATCAAACGTTTATTGTAAGTGAGGACAAAGAAATTGATGTATTAGGATTTGTGATGGTACACCCAACAACATCAACAAGGGAATTGTCAATGGAATGCGACATTAGTCAGTCTTCGGTTTGCAGAATTTTAAAGAAACATAAGTTTCGGTCTTATAAATACCAAATACACCAACATCTTTATGGAGATGATAACGACAGGAGGCTAGTATATTGCAACTGGTTCTTAAATGCAGTACAACAAAACCCAGGTTTTTCTTTTCATATTTTATATTCAGATGAAAGTAGATTTACGAACCAAGGTATGCCCACTAATCTATTATCTATTAACCGCATGTTTCTAAAAGCTTGGTTGCATTGTATTTTGGCTGAAATCTCAAATATTTCTGAGCGAATTTTCAAAATTTTGGTATCATTAGATTCGTATGAAAATGAGGTATTTAAAAATGTGGTGAACGATTAAATTCCCATTTAAAAAAACCGAGTTAGTGGGTAAAAATCACATTTAAAAATTTTAAACGCCTCTAGAGAATTAAGTAATGCAATCATATTGCTCTTTTTATTTTTATAGTAACGTAGCACACAAACTAAAATATATTTTGGGCACCACAGCACTCTGTATTCAGAAATAGATTTTTTAATAAAATTTTTAATGTTTATTAAAAAGTGACCAAAATGGATGTATTGTATTCAAAATTTCCTCTAGATTCCAAAAATGTAAAAATATATAGTGTTCCATTTAAAAATCGAAAGTTGTGGGCATTTCCGGTCAAACCGGATGTGCACCAAACTTAATTTTTTATTGAGAAGATGGCATTTTAGTCGTGTAAAAAGGCCTCCTAATTTCAATTTTCTATTCCAAATATTTTAGGAAATATCGGGGCGAGCGCAATTCGTGACTCACCCGGTATATTATTAAACATTTTGAGATAATCAGCAAAAAGTAATGTATTACAGTTAATTTGACAACACAAGTCGTTTATAAAAGTAAAAATAATAGAGGTCCAATACTGGAGCCTTATGGAACACCAAAAGTGGCTAGGAAAACTTCAAATCTATAGCCGACATATTGCTCTCTGTCTAATAAATAAGATTTAAAAAATAATATGAGGCGCGTGCTAAACCCGAAATTTTGTAATTTATTTAACAACAAAGCATGATAAATTTCCTTATGTAATGATATCAAACAAAGTCCATTTCGCCAGATGTCAAAAATGCCCTTTTTCGTTCACTCTTGTCAGCTCACATTTTCGATTTCTCCAGTGCAATTCACGCTGCCGTGAAATTTCAATTTCCGTCTTTCCATATCGCCGTCGCGCAGCTTTAATTATTTAGTTATAATCCTTTAAGAATTTCATATTTTTGTTTTGTTTAGAAAATTTTGACATAATCCTTACAAGAGGCTAAAAGAATCTAAGGAACCAGTTCTTAATTCCATGATCAACATTGACCAATATATTTTTTGATACCACGGTAGTTATCTGACGAAAGATCTGGAAAAGAGAAACTGTAAGGAACTAATTATAACGTCATACATAAACGCGCCAACGAAAAGAGCCAATAAAAAAGTCTGAGAAGATCTGAAAGGGACAGAGAACGTCAAAATTAATAAGAGGAAAAATAATAACAAACGAGGTAGACTTAAAAAGTGCAAACAAAAAAATTGAACCACCTTCAAAAAAACTGAAAACTATAAAATAAAGTTTCCGAGTTGCTTGGAACCTTATTACCTAATATCGATATTTGGTTTACCATGTACAGATGATATTAAATATATAAAAAATCGCCAAGGATATCAGCATTAGCAGAGGGGAAGTGTAGTAGCATGTAATTGCCTTTATATCAATTTAAAAATAATTAGTATATGCAGCAGAAATAAGTAAGTATATAATCATTACTCGCGTGTCTATAATCTATTCCTGATTAAATTATTTTTAAACAGTAGATGGCAAATAAAAAATGCGTTTAATTTCTAGTTGATTAATTTTTATTTTCTATCACTTTCCCTGTGAATTTTCATTTGTACGAGGCGAGGGGACTTGGATAATTAAAAGAACTGAAAGGTCGAGCAGAGGAGTCAGATTAAGAAAAATTCAAACCCAGAAACTGATACCTACACATATACACATGCGATTCAATAGGAAAGGCTGACTGAGGGGTGTTAGCAGCAAGAACGTTTAGCCAGACTGTCTATCGTGTACTGGATTCAATCCCCAGCTCTGACACTGGCAATGTCGGTGGGTAATGGATAGTGTCTGTGGTTTTTCAAATGTGTAACGCCCTTATGATTATTCGAGGCTTTGAATTTGGGGGTTGTCTACAACGTGTAGTCTACTGCGATTGGCTTGGAATGGAGCTGAATTCAGTGGTAGCAGTCTCACCTTGGATTTTTTTACCTGTCGTGTGTTAGTGTCGCTCAGAGTCCCAGGCTTGAACGATATTTTTTGAGAATCGGGCTCAAACCTGTACCCGAACCGAACCCTTATTTAATTTTACACCAACTTCACGGATCATATCGGAACCCCTAAAGATATTTTAGGTATCGCTGTCGTGTGTCTTTGTTTGTACTTTCTTATTGTACTGCATTCCTTCTCTTGTGTTGCCGTACTCGCTACGAGTGTTGACGACTTCTCTGCCTATGTAAGTATATTTTACTTACATAATGAACAGTTTAACGTGAATTTCGAGCCATGAGATATTACCGAGAAGCTCTCCTGCCGAATTACATTCTCGCTGGTTTTCTGTTGCCTTGTGCCATTGCCATTGAATGGATTCATGGTTTCTGGTCCAGTCTTCATCCATGTGTAGAATCCGTTTAGCATTGGTTAATGTCGCTGGTTTCATTGTCGCAACTGTGCTGCTTCCTTGCCGTATTGTATGCTTGACCTTTAACATCTCTTAAAATCAGCTAATAATTTTCTAACTAATCAGTGTTCAAATTTTGCAACATTTACTAAGATTATGTAGTAACTTAGGACCCTTAGGACACCTCAGAACCGAATACACAATGCTAAAATCTGTTTTTACAAAAAGTGTGACAGTCTTTAATTTTCTTGATGCCTATAATAGCATTTTTCTAATAATAAATAATATGCAAGAAAAAAAATATACCTACATCTATTTTTAAAACTAGCGAACAAAATTCAATATCGGTTATTATTAGAAGAATAATTGTTTTAAATAGCGACCACTATGAACTGAAATTAAAATCATCAATCTATCAACACTTTATTGCCATATAAATAGAGGAATACTTAATGAGTTTTCGATGAAATACTTACTGGACCTATATCATATTGTTGACCTTTGTACTCTCTACCGAGCATGTTGCCACCTACTAATTGTATCTGACCCTGCGAATTCTTCGTGAGACAGATAAGAGCTAATTTTTCCTCCAATAGATTACTCCATAGCTCCCCAAATTGCTCTACTGATTGTTCATCATCAGTAACATCTAGAATTCAATAAATCGATTAAAGATGCTCACTCACAATCGAACAAATGATCAGGATGTAGGTGAAAGTAGGTATGGTACCTTGGCTTAGTGATCATACAACCCAACAACTCAGCACGGGTCAGCCACCATGTTTGGTGTTTGCCAATCTATCTTACTATTATATTTGCAAAATTATAATTTTAGTTTTTTTAAACTCAATTTCTGCAACTGGAAGTAATACTTAAAATGTACATGCATCTTTTTGTTTCCCATTCGTAACTAGTTAGTTTCAAGGAAATTGCTTTCTTGGATGTTCAATTGGCTGTTTCTTGGAGGCAATGGATTTGTTGAAAAGAAACTACGCTAGAATGGCATTTGAATCATAAATTTACCTCAAAAACTGCCTATATCATCGAGAGTAACTTATTAACTGGGACACGCCGTGCAAGGAATTCATACAAGTAGGTATGATAGCGCTAAAAAATAGATATAAATTTTGAACTATATAAAAATATTTTCTTGCACGCCACTGGTATATGATCGACTGTATTGAACTAAAACCGCATAGGAGTTGGCATAAACAAAATCGCTAGCGTCAATAAGATTAACGACGACAACAAATTGATCTAACTACAGTCGTCAAACCGAATATACAATCTTTGACGTTGCACGTTCCATTAGATTTTCTTATAGTTATTTTAGTGGTGTCTACTCCATTTTTGAAGATATGTATCTCAATGAACTTTCTAGGATAAATCTAAAATACTCTAAATACTTACTTGAGTATTTACATAAAACTTCATCTTTTAAAAATTCAGTTTTCATACGGTGAAGAAACTCATCTTTGTACTCCGGAGTTAGATCTTGAACCCAATATTTTGGTTTGATGCCATTGATTTCCTTCCTACCCTCAAACGTTCTCCATACTGATGGATAAGGTACACTCTCTGGTCTCTTCCAAGTTGACATGTTAGAAATATAATCTGGAGTTTAGAAATTATTTACTAATTTCTTCAAGAAATCAACTAATAATACCTGCGAAGCACTTAGAAGTTTACTGCAAAAATTTGAATTCTTCAGTAAAATGTTGGATGTAAAACAAATGAAAATTATACACCATACACTATTAGAATCAAGATGGTCGTATGGCATCTTGAGATGTACTGGTGCTTCAAATATTCATACTAAAACATCTGAATTAGTATCAAAAAACCGCTGCCTAAGGTATGACTACTTCCATATCCAGATTTCTCGTCCAAGTCTCTTTAAAGGAAAACATCTGGACTACCTATATTTGCACTCTAGTATTTGGAAATAATTGGTCATACAATTTTAGTAATATAATATTTGAGGCAGATGCCATAAAAAAATTTGTTCTAGCATGTTCTCCAAAAATAAATTTTCTGGACTCTAATTAGCTTTCTTTACTTATTTCTCCTATTGACCCCACACCCCTTCAATGGAGTTATCTCAATCAGATGTCAATACAATATTACATACAAACGTATACCAAATGTCAAGTAAATATATCAATTCTACTTTATCAACCCCTTTAATAATAGTTGAGGTAGTGGGATATTTAAAAATATTGTAAAAAATCTGAGGCCTAGGCTTCTAGTATACATCACTTTTCGTGATATCACAGCTCTCTTATTAACAAACCGATTTTTATTAAATTTGGGTGGAGGGTAGTTACCCATCAGGAGATTGTGTCACGGTAGAATATTTTAAAATCTACTTGTGACGTCCGTCGTTATGAAGAAAATTGTTTTAACTGTAAAACAATTTTATAATCTTATTCATTGTTATCAAAAACTCACTAAAATCGAATTTTAATAAGATAGTGTACTTGGTGTTTACGTAATAGGAAAATAAATTTTCCCTTTTTGAACTCCCAATAATTATTGCAGTCATAATTTTATTTTTGGACTTTCAATTTAGAATTAATCACGTGACGTCAGTCAGTTTAGTTAATAGTCAAAATCAAACAATAAAGGACTTGGAAATTAAAAAAGTTCAATTTTAGACAAATTTGATTAACGAACAATTCAACAAATAATAAATTTTGCATAGATAATTAAATCACAGTTTGCTCAACATATCATATGATTAATTCTAAATAACGACCGTCTTCCTTTAGCTTAATTAACTCTTAATTACGTCCGAAGATAAAGTTATGGCTAATAATTGGTACTTTAAAAGGGAAGCTTTTATTTTCTCATCTTATCGAAATTTGTTATTAGTGAGTGTTTGATAACAACGAATAAGATTATGAGATTGTTTTACAGGTAAAACATTGCCTAATATTTTTTTTGGAAAATTAGATTCATTTTTCTTCATAATGAATTTGAGTTCAATGATATTCTGACCGCCTTAAAGCAGATTAAACCTAAGATGACGACCGGTCCCGATGCAGTTCCGGCTTTCTTACTTAGGGACTGTGCCTACGTTCTCGCCGCCCCATTATGCATTTTGTTTAATTTGTGTTTGAAGACTTGTACCTTTCCTAAAATTTGGAAATATTCTAAAGTGTGTCCAATTTATAAAAAAGGCGACAAACATGACATAACGAACTTTCGTTCAATTTCTATACTATGTAACTTTAGTAAAGCTCTAGAATTTTTATTACATAACAACATCTATCATCATGTCAGCAAAATACTTTCTCCCCGTCAGCACGGCTTTATGAAAGGTCGATCTACCACGACTAATTTAACTGTCATCACGCAATTCATTGCAAAATCTATCGACATGCAGGCTCAAACCGATGTTGTTTACACCGACTTCTCCAAGGCATTCGACAGACTTGATCACAACATATTGCTACAAAAGCTTTCACTATTCGGACTTTCCCCATCACTTATAATGCTATTTGTATCATATCTTTCTCACAGGAAACAATACGTAGTATTTCGTGGTTTCAGGTCTGTTGAATACCTTTCAACTTCAGGAGTTCCCCAAGGCTCTGTCCTTGGTCCCCTGCTTTTCAACATATTCATTAATGACATCGTGTTAGATCTAGATGTAAATTGCCTACTTTATGCGGACGACTTGAAAATATTTGATGTGGTTAGGAGTGTTGAGGATTGTGAAAAAATTCAGCACAATTTGGACAGGATACTAAATTGGTGCGTCTTAACTAAATTACCGCTTAATCCACAAAAGTGCAATGTAATGCCATACACATCAAAGACTTCTACGTTAGTATTTAATTATACTCTCGAAGGTACAGCATTGGAGCACCATAATATTTTTCGCGATCTGGGTGTAATTTTTGATAAAAAACTGTCATTTAGTAAACATATCGAGACGATAGTGTGTCAGGCGTACAAATCCTATGGATTTGTAGCCCGAAATAGCAGAGACTTTGTGGACCTAAACACCATTAAAATATTGTATAACTGTTTTGTGAGATCTAAACTTGAATATGCTGCGATTGTATGGTATCCTCATTACAATGTACATATCGACAATCTTGAAAACGTTCAGCGTAAATTTCTACTGTCTTTTAAATCGGATGGTATGTACCCACCCTTGGGCCTACCGCAAAATGAACTACTTGAGAAACACTCAATCGTAAGTCTCTTAAAACGGCGCGAGTATCACTCACAAACATTTTTATATAAAATTATTCATAACAAAATCGACTGCCGAGACATTGTATCTCAGTTAACTTTTATGTTCCCAGAATATCCTCCCGTGATAACGCAACATTTTACCTACCCACAGCGCGTACAAACACACTGCAACATTCACCCATATATACAATGTGTAACAATTGCAATCTACTAGGAAGTCAGTTAGATATATTTTCCTGCAGCCTTAATAACATAAGGACCATATACTTAGAATAAATGTCTTTGTTTTTCTTTCTCTATATGCTTATAATAATATGACTTATGTATCCTTGCCTCAACTACTTATTTTACTGTTTTCCTTTAGTACTCTAACTTATATCTAATACTTATCATACCCTCCTGTTCTGAAATTGGGTATCTTACCTGTAGAACAGTGTAATTTAAATAAATAAATAAAATAAATAAATAAATAATCGCGTTGTTAATAAGGGAGCTGTGATATGGGAGTCATGAAAAGTGACATACTGTATACACCAAATCCAAATTTCTGTACTCTTATCAGCTTGCTTCACTTATTTTCCCCTATTTGCCCTTATTTAACCCCCCAGCCTCTCATCGAACTTCGCGCAAAATATAATCTAGTTCTAGATCTTCTCATGATACATATTTGTACAAATTTCAAGTCATTATCTTAAACCCTTCCTGAGAAAACTTGCGTACAAAAAAAGTTACAAACCGACAGACCGACCGATATCTATATTCCTGAAAAATTGCCGTTAACCAATTTAATAATAAAATTAATTTGGAGTTACTCAGATATACATATACAACATGAGGTAAAATAAATACAAGCAAAAATTCCCTCCTCTGCCAAAACTTAAGGCCAAGGAATCTTTATTTGAATCTCCTTTTATCTCGCCTTTATAATATTTTGCCTATTCATGTAAGACCTTTCTTAAAATCCCTTAAAACGTTTTAAACAAAAATAGTTGTTATATATGGCAAATTAGTAGAAATATTCCGGAAAATTTTAAAAATTAGAGAATGTTCATTTTGACGACTATTTTCTTGTTAAGCAAAGTACCAAAATGGCAATAAGGAAAATTGTTCATATCAAAAAGATACACTTTTTGGGCGAGTCTGCCTGGGGTAACAAAGAGGTGATTTTGCAAATTTTGTATACCATTTGAGTTAGCAACGGATTCTTATAGGAAAAATTCCGCTGAACAAGATTTTCTTATGAAAAATTTTCCTAAACCATGAGCTTCATGGTCAAGAAATTGTTTAAACAAAATTTTCTTCGTTTTTATTTAATAAAATGAAAACGATTTGCCGGATCCGAAAAAATCTTATTTCAATCGAAAGATATTTTCAATACGCGTCGTTTGGCGCTAGACACAACTCATTTTGTCAACCCGTTCATTTGTTATAGCCAAAATAAATTTCTTAATTAACAAATTGATTACTCCGAAACCAATGAGATCAGGATATTGTTTTTTTCAAAAAACATGCCTCTTATACCAAGGGATATAACATATTTTTTTTGGGCCCGATATCTTCAATACTTTTTGATTGTTTAAACAATTGGCATAATTTGTTAATTAGCAAATAACTTTTTTTTGAAAGTTTGATCGACTTCAAACCAATTTTAAATGATAAATATTGATGTCGGGCATAACCCCCATAGAAGCATGCACGAATGCAACTTTTTGCTTTTGTTTATTTAAAGTTTAAATTAATTTTGCAAATTAACAAATGGAATATCTCGGCTCTGGGTAAACGTATCGAAATGGGATTTTGTGCATATGAAAGTGCTTGGAAAAGGGAAAATTTTGAGACTAGAAAGAACTTGATCGGATAACCCGAACTGGAAATAAAAGTGATATTGCGTGAGAGGCTCTAATTTGCTTATTAACAACTTCTTGGACACGAGGTTAGGAGCAAATGAGAGAGTTTTTCCATCAGCCACAAAAAGTTCTACAAAAAATATTAAATCCCTTAAGAGTTATACGCGTTTTTGACCCTTAACAGAATCTCTCCCGCAACGTGAAAATAGTAAGATTTGACGCGCAATGGTGGTGGGTTTGATCCCCGGTGTGGGCAATTTTTTTTTTTTTTTTCGTCAAATTAACTTTTTTTTATGGAACCAAGTATTTTTTATGATAAATGTTTTTACTTTCTAAGAAATTTTTAAAAAGGTCGTAAATAATGTTTTATTTATAATAATAATAATAAATAATGCCATTAAAACAGTTAAATCTTTTAATTATTTCTCGTTTACAAATAACAAAGTGTGTTGTCTGTAATTGTTTATTTGTGGCATATTCAGATTTTCTTACTTTTTATTGGGTATTTTGCCACTGAAAAATATTTAAACATTTTAATGAAAAAACCTCTGCGCCAAACGGATCAGACAGAGGTTGGTTCTTGAGTACTTGACTGTTTCAAAAAGTCTCACACCTAAAAATATATAAACTAAAACAATGTTATGAACTAAAGACTGAAAATCAAAGCTATAGGTAGTTAACGTTTCGGAAGAGAATCTACTTCCGTTCTCAAAACTTTTTTGGCCGTCAACCATGACAGTTCTTTGTTTATGTATTTCCATAGTCACGTGATATTTATCTTATTTTTACTTACTTCGTCTCTAAGGATGGGCAACCAACTAGTACAAAAATCTATTGAATAATTAGAAACGCATCTATCCTCGTTTAATAAAATAATCGCGGATTCTTTAAGTTTTCTTTTAGTTCCGTCGCTCTCTTTTTCCAAAATCTTCGCCGAGTCCCCCATTTAATTCTATGATTATTAACCCACGCGTGTTCACAAATTTTGGATTTTTCAAATTCTCTCCTTCTAGCGTAATTTCTATGTTCACCAAGCCTTACGTTGAAAGGTCTAGATGATTCACCTACGTAGTGTTTTCCGCACTCACACGGAACACTATAAATACAATTTTTTGAACTTTGAACAATATTTGGAGGTTTGGTTCTTGATAAGACCGATCTTAACGTGGAGCCCGTTTGAAAAACCGTTCGTACGGAAAACCTGTTCCCAATTTTTCGTAATTTATCCGATAAACCATGTATATATGGAATTACTGCCATTGACCTAAATACCTCAGGTTGTGATAGTATATTCTCTCTACTATCAATGTTCTATAACTGACTATCAACAAAGCTCTCAGGATATTGATTATTTAATAAGACAGTTTTTATAAATTGTTTTTCGTTCCTTAATATTACATCATTTGAAGAAATAATTTTGGCCCTGTCGTACAAACACTTAACAACACCTTTCTTAACACTAACATGTTGATTTGAATTGAAATTTAAGTATCTGTTTGTGTGTGTTTGTTTTCTATACACACTGGTTTGATATGTGTTATCTAATTTTTTAATTAAAATATCTAAGAAAGGTAATTCATTATTATTCTCTATTTCTATTGTAAATTTAATTGAAGGTTCTTTTTCGTTAATCTGATTCAAAAAATTACTTAAACATTCTTTACTATAAGGCCATATAGCAAAAATGTCATCTACATATCTCCACCATACAATGGGTTTATAAGCTAGATTATTAATATTACTTTCCTCGAAATTATCCATGAAAATGTTACTTAATATTGGAGATAATGAAGAACCCATGGCCATCCCAAAGTCTTGTTGATAGAAGTCATTATTTAATTGAAAGTATGTTGTTTTAATGCAAAGTGTAAGTAATTCCATTATAGTTTCAATGCTTAACTTAGTTCTATTCGCCAAATTCCCATCTTGTTGCAATTTGTTTTTAATTATTATTAATGTTTTATCTACAGGAACATTTGTAAATAGGCTTACTACATCAAAACTGACCATTAGATGATTATTGTTAAAATGATTTTCTGACAGCTTTTCCAAAAAATGTTTGCTATTTTTAATATAAGACTCGGAGGAACCTGATAAAGGATTCAGGATTTTTAATAAATATTTTGAGAGTTTACTACATGGATAATTAATTGAACTCACAATTGGTCTTAGGGGGATGTCAGGTTTATGAATTTTTGGCAAACCATAGAAATGAGGAGGCTTTCTGTGATGTGGAGTTAACATCTTTCGTTCAATATCTGTAAATTCCTTTTTGTGTTTAAATAAGATTCTATATATTTTGTTTTCTAAAGAATTTGTAGAATCTTTATTTAATTTGGAATAATTTCCATCATTTATCAAGTTCGTAATTTTTGTATCATATATAGCTGTATCTAAGATTACCGTGTGTTTTTTTCATGAGACATGAACTTTTTTCATTATAAGAAAAAAGTGAAAAATAAATTTATTTCCTGTTTATTTTGAGTCTTTTTTTTTGACAGGCACCCCCCACAAATAAAGTCAAATAAGCCTTCTCATTCACAAAAAGTAGTAAAAAAAACAAAAACTTCCGACAAACCCTCATCGGACAAGAACAATCATATGTTCATTGTAAGATAGCCATTTATTTAATGAGAATTGCAAAAAAAACTTTTTACGACTTATTTAAAAATTTCTTAGAAAGTAAAAATATTTATTATCATAAAAACTACTTGGTTACATGAAAAAGAAGCAAATTTGACGAAAAAAAAATAGCGCACACCGAGGACCGAACCCGCCACTCCATTGCGCGTCAAATCTTACTATTTTTACGTTGCGGGAGAGATTATTTTAAAGGTCAAAAACGCGTATAACTCTTCAGGGATTGAATATTTTTTGTAGAACTTTTTGTGGTTCATGGAAAAACCAGTTAGCTTTCATTTGCACCTAACCTCGTGTCCAAGAATTTGTTAATAAACAAATTGGAACCTCTCACGCAATATCACTTTTATTTCCAGTTTCGGTTACCCGATCAAGTTCTTTATAGTCTCAAAATTTTCCTTTTTCCAGTCACTTCATATGCACAAAACTCCATTTCGATACGCTTACTCAGAGCCGAGATATTTCATTTGTTAATTTGCACAATTAATTTAAACTTTAAATAAACAAAAGGCAAAAAATTGCATTCGTGCAGACTTCTATAGAGGTTATGCCCGACATCAATATTTATCGTTTAAAGTCGGTTTGAGGTCGATCAAACTTTGGAAAAAAAAGTTATTTGCTAATTAACAAATTATGCCAATTGTTTAAACAATCAAGAAGTATTAAAGACATCGGTCCAAAAAAAATGGTATATTCTGTGGTATAAGAGAGTTTTTTGAAAAAAAAAAACAATATCCTGATCTCATTAGCTTCGGAGTAACCAATTTGTTAATTAAAAATTTTATTTTGGCTATAACAGATGATGGGGTTGACAAAATGAGTTATGCCTGGCGCCAAACGACGCGGATTGAAAATATCTTTCGATTGAATTGAGATTTTTACGAATCTGTCAAACCGTTCATTTTATTAAATAAAAACGAAAAAACATTTGTTTAAACAATTATTTGACAATGAAGCTCGCGGTTTAGGAAAATTTTTCATAAGAAAATCTTGTTCAGCGGAATTTTTTCTATAAGAATCCGTGGCTAACTCAAATAGTATAGAAAATATTTGGAAAAAATCCCAGGCAGACTCGCCTATCTATGGATAATGTCAAGAAGAATCGCCTGTTTTGATAATTCTTAAATATTTTCACTATATCTGCATATTGTTCAAAAAAAGAACAACATTTAAATGCCGATTTCGAAGACATTTGATTTTCCATGCAAAATTTAGTTATTTTTAATATAACAAACATATGTAGATTAAATAGAATGAGAAAAAAACAGAATTATATAAAAAATGCAGATATTGTGGGAAAAAATCAGAATTATCAAAGTAGGCGAACCGTTTTCAAGTTTTGCACAGGAGTACAATTTTTTAATCTGCATAATTCTTGTTAATAATATTTTGCTGTATCTTTTATAGAAACAAGAAAATATTTTTTCTCAACTGCCATAACCTACGTGGTTAAAAAAAAAAAACAAAAGTGTAATCAAAATTACATATCAGATAAGCAGAAGCGAACCTCCAAAAAATATTCTAAAGTTTAAGGTAAGTTTTACAGAAAATAAAAATATTGTGGCATTCTAAGGTCATTTTCAACTGTCAATTCTACGAAAAAATTATAAGTATATTTTTTATATAGAATTTTCAGGACCACATTTTTCGTAACAACCTCAATTTTGATATCTTCAAGCATTCTCGAGTTACAGCTAAGAAACTGTTTTTGAGCATCCCCTAACCCCATCTCAAGCATCGCCTCCACGAACTGGAAAACCTAAGATTTTATTCGGGACAAATAATCCAAAGGTTATCAATTGAATTTTGTTTTTCAGATATCCATATTTAATAAACTGGAAGATTGAAAAACTGAAAATAGAAAAACTAAAAACTGAAAACTGAAAAACAGAAAACTGAAAACTGAAAAATTGAAAACCCAAGAAATGAAAAACTGAAAAAAGAAAGACTGAAGGACTAAAATACTGAAAATTGGAAGAAATTTGAAAAACTGAAGAACCAAAAACCTGACAACTGAAGAACTGAGCAACTTAAAATCTAAAAACAGAAAAACTAAAATACAGAAAACTGAAAAACTAAAAACTGAAAAACTAAAAACTGAAAATTGAAAACTGAAAACTGAAAAACTGTAAACTGGAAAATTGAAAACCGAATAACTGAAAACCGAAAAAGGAAAAACTGAAAGACTAAAAAATTGAAAACTGTTACGCTGAAAAGCTAAAAAACTGAAATATGGAAAAATCAAAACTGAAATACAAGGCGTTCAAATATAATTGACACTGACGAATCTGAAATCGAAATTAAAAAATTTTAAAAACTGAACAAATGAACAACCGAAAACTGTAAACTAAGCTTTTTTAAATTCGCCATAAGGGCAGAGCCCTCACCGCTCCGGAGCAGCTGGAAATGCGCGCAATTTCTAGTTCAAAAAATATAATTTTTTTCAAAAAAAAATGATCAGAGAATTCATTTTGTCGTGAAAATTTATAGTCTGGGATTTTTGAGGAAACTGACAAGGAATATGACACCTTAATTTTAATTTTTTATTATTATTTAATAGGTCTTTAACATTAATGTTTATTTACACGCATGAACCAAAAGAGGTGAGACGATAAAGTTTTCAAATAATTATTTCTTTTACTTTTATAAAGTCCGTTCGGCGACTGGGAATGTTTCCCAAAGTAAAAATCTAAGTGCAATTCACCAACACTTTTAAATTAGAAATTATACTTACAATTCGTGGTGCAATAGGTTTTTGAACAAGCACACTGTTAATGCGTAGAATATATAATGTTAGTAATGAACCTTAGATACTATAATTATTCTAAACCTTACAATAGATAGTGCATTATAAGTTAGTTATTTTTATCTATTTAGTTTTTAATGAAAATGAGTTAATTTTGTGACCGTGAAAACTTAACAGTAGTAATTTAACGATGGTATCATTAATGTTTATTTCCTATTCGTAATATGTTACACTGCTAAGATTTTTATTTTGAAATCTCTTTCAATTTATTATGTTTGACAATAATATCAAATCGACAATAACTGTCCATGTTATTTTTGGCACTGTGAAACTAGTGCCCATGTCTTGTGAACCTTATGAAAAACGCAACATATTCCTCTAGATTTACGATAAAACATATTATGCATAAAACATGATAGTTTACACACCTCTCGTGATTATTGTATACGATTGGCATGGCCCAATTTTAATAAGGAATATAGCATCCTGTGTTACACATGTGTTCCTAAGAAATAATAATTTTAAGTTAACAGAACTTACCATGTTTAGAATATTATAATGTAAGATTTTGTACATCATTGAAGTATTCTTGCCATATGTCTATTTTGATACTGATTATGTAGTGGATGGTTAGTAAAAATTATTGTTATTGTTTTTTTTTTTGGTTTATCCATTGCCGAACAGGGTTTCCATGCTTTCCGACTGATACCACACGGTAGCAGTGCCGGCGATAATTACAGCCACTTCCCACGACCTTTGGGGTTAGTGACTGTAAATTCCAGAATCGTGTACCCTAAAGAGGCGAGGATACCCCAAGTTAACCGCACTCTGCATTTGTCCTACCAGATTCGACTGATTTCTGGCAGGCCAGTATGATCTTTAGTTCCGAGAATAGCGTAGGTTTCATACCACCGAGTACATCAGTTATTGGGACCTCCTCTTTCAAAGATATGTTTGGCTGAGCAGGTGCCAAAAACCCGATCACAAACGTGATGGTCGAGGAGAACTATGTCAGGCTTGTTGGCTTGATTGTTGGAAACGAGTAGTTCCAATAAATTCGGCACCTCTCGTTTTCGATGTCTCCGGGGACGTAAGGCAGCATTGGTGTCTGGTCTATCCCCCTAGATGATAATACAGCACTCGTTAACGTCACGTTATGGCGGTGGATGTAGGCCAAAATCGCATACACCGGATATGCGGAAAGTAAATGCATGAGCGATTCCGGCGCCTGACCGCAGATCCTGCAGTTTATATCAGGAACCTCTACACCCATTACGCGGCTTCGGTAGACCAACGTGTTAATAACACCGTCTTGACAGGCCACTATGAATCCTTCGGTCTCCGACTTTAGCCCAGCTGATCTTAAATAGGCAAATGTCAGCCTAGTTGATAAACTCAGTGTTTCTACGTTCTTACAGTATATACCGTGCATGGGTTTATCGACATGCTGCTTAAACAGACGTTCGTGTTCGACAGCTTTTATTCGGGCCTTCAGAGGATTTGGCTGAAGTTCAGTGACTGATGCTGTCTAATTTCATCTATTATCCATTTGACTACCCCAAAGGAGTAGAGCAGAACAAGAACGGCAAGCATATTAATTGCAGAAACTCCCCTCTCGAAAACAAAAGCAGCCGTTGACTGCTTTACAATGTGTAATGTAGCCAATGAAAATCGCTGCAAGTAAAACGACTTAACCAATAAATTTATGGATCTGGAATCTTGAATATTTTTAATTTCTCGTTTTGTCAAAGTTTGAAAGAACAGAAAGTATGAAACAAGCAAGCCTGGCACGGGGGGGAGGAATCGTATGTAACAAGAATTAAGTACTTCGGCTACAGATTTCATAAATAATTTAAGCTTTAATAATTTATGGTATGAATTAATTTACACTATGTACATAGATTCGAAATGGTGCGGGAGAAATCTTAATATAACGGAATCAACTAAGCATATTCTCGACCTCAACATGATCCTGGCACGGATTTTCACGCAGGAAATAGGAAAAACGACACATTCTTTAATAAAAACATGATTCTGTCAATAAATATTGAACCTCAGTCAATTTATTGTCAGATACCAGGAATGTGACCGCTGTAAATAGTACGTCAACATCAGGTACGGACTTACTTAAGTTATTTATGTAAATTAAAAGCTGTGTAGGTCCTGCAACTGGTTCATGTGACACACCACTCCTTACAAGTTAGTATTACTTAGGCTTAACTACTGCTTTCTATGTTCTAGAAATTACATTGTTAAATAGTAAAATTAAAATTGTTCTTGCAAAATATTTAACATATGAATACTTAAGAGGGGAAAGAATAGAAACATTAAAACTCGAGATTCTCAACTCTCTGATAATACGAAATTTTTTATTGAGGTTATTTTCTAATCTCATTTAAAACTGACATACTTCAATACCACACGGATCGTTACTGGACTCCTTGATGCTTGTTATGTTTATAAATGATACCCGAATCTGCGCTCATTTGTCTGTCTTATACGATGATGATTAGAAAGCACATACCTATTATTAAATTATATAAATGTTAATTATAATTTAAACACTGCTTTCAGATGAATCAATCTATATATTATAAATACTCTACATATGTTTCGGCTTATTAGGCCTTTATCAAGAGTATTACATAGTGAATACTAAAGTTTCCGACGTGCTTATTCTAATTTATACCTAAAAGTATTTATATCTTAAGGTGGCCATTCCCTAAAAAGAGACATCCGATAGGGAAACATTTATTATTTTTGCCCATAACTTTTTTCTTAGTACGTATATTTAAAAACACTATAAGAGTACCTAAGTAGAACTATTATAGAAAGACTATTACTATGAATTTTCACTCAATAATTTCAGTGATTTGCGAAATAGCTCGATTTAAAACTACGAAATAGGAAGATTAACATAATTTTTAAATTTAAATCGAGCTATTTTGCAAACCACTAAAATTATTGAGTGAAAATTCATAGTAATAGTCTTGTTATGGTTCTACTTAGGTACTCTTAAAGTTTTTTTAAATATACGTAATAAGAAAAAAACGTTATGGCTAAAAATAATAAATATTTCCCTATCGGATGTCTCTTTCTAGGGAATGGCCACCTTAATCTATTTAAGACTTAATTTAAAATCCTTAATTATGGCAAAGTTTGGAGTGGACCTAAACTGATTATATAAATCAATGGATACTTCTTATAAATTTGTTGATAACAAATTGATAAAAAGTATCCATTGATTTATATAATCAGTTTAGGTCCACTCCAAACTTTGCCATAATTAAGGATTTCAAATTAAGTCTTAAATAGATTAAGTCATAAATAGATTAAGATATAAATACTTTTAGGTATAAATTAGAATAAGCACGTGAGAAACTTTAGTATTCACTATGTAATACTCTTGATAAAGACCTAATAAGCCGAAACATATGTAGAGTATTTATAATATTGATTCATCTAAAAGCAGTGTTTAATTTATAATTAACAATTATTTTCAAGATGTTTCACAAGGTACCTACCACAAGTTCAGTTCGGTGTATTAAATTATATGATTGGTTAACTAGGGTAAGCAGATACATTTAAGTTATTCTTTGAAATATGCATACTTTTCTTTCAGTATTCTGAAGTTTATAGTGACGTAGTAATGGAGATCTGTCTTTAAAATATTTTTAGCACTTAAGGTGCCTGAAAAAATTTAGTGTGCTATTCCTGATCCAACTCTTTCAGAATACGCCGTTTTAAATAAGCAAAAAAAAATTCAAAATATATTATAAAATATTATTGTATAATCAAATAAAAATATTGAATACTGTTATGTTCAGTCATATCTTATGTACATATATTTTGCAGATTTGCTAACTTCAGTAATTCCAGGTAAACTGAATTCGGGATTCTTTTTCTCCATGTCTTCATACTTAACTTCAACAAAATCTTTAAACCCTGCCTTAGCTGCTATATGTTGGGAGTTTGGTGCTGAAAATAAGGTTGCAGATACTGGTATACCAACAGCCAGACACAGTTCACGCCTAAAAATGAAAAGAATATATAACGTTATCCGAGGGCAAGGATAATCTTATTAAGTTACAATTATGTTAGAATTATATGATCAAATAAAATTGGTGAGCGAAATATTAAACGCACAACGCATCATACACATTAAACAATATCCAAAGCTTTGTGAAAGAGGGTTAAAATTTTTAAAACGCAGAGACATATACATACCGACCGACGTTGTTAGAGATGCAGCCGGGAAATAGAGCAATTTTTTTCAAAAATCAAAAACCGTTTTCATTTATAGAAGTTAACGGGATTAGGTATACATACAATGACGAAGGACCCATCAATCTGTCGAGTTTTTGTGTGAAGTTACGTAGCTACGAAAATGTTTATCGTCTCTCTCTCTCTCCCTCTCAAATTTTACCATCAACTTCCCACCTTGACCAGAATGAAGCTTTACACTTTCCCTACATCCAACAAAAATTTCAGGTCTCTAGCAGCCTCCTTTCCTGAGGCAATCATCGGTTTAACACTTGAAACCACCGGAAAAAATCTTTTTCCTAGAATTCTTTCATTGCCCATAACTTGAGATCTAATTAATATTTTTGGACAAACCTCGGCTCAGATCACGTATTTTCAAATTCTCTTTAACTCTGAATTATAATTTCTTTCATACAGGTATTATTTTCCGAGTTATCGCCGAAAAAGTAGTTTTTGCAAACTTTGTGTGCAGATATCTTCCCCCCCCCCCCTCTCGAGTATGAGACTTGTGATTTTCAAAGAATAATTGCATTACACAAACTTAAACAATGGCAAAAAAAAATTTCAAATTCCAGATCCGCTCTACTAATCGACATATTATAACCGGAAAAGATATTGTAATAGTCATCACACAAAAATATGTACACACATTCGTTTTGTAAGGTTTTAAACTCAAATATCGAATTTAAAAAATATCTGTGTGAATGCATATGTATATAGACCTCTTGGCAAAAACTAAATTTTTGTTCCAAATAACATAGTAGAATACTCCATTATATTGATGTTGGGCCATATTCGTCATACATGGTGAACGCCAGAGGTGTGAAAATTGTTCCAATTTTCATAAACCGTGTTTTATTGTAATACTAGAATGGGCTATCGCCCATTCTAGCTCCTCCGGAGGGGTGACAGCTAAAGCTGTCAATGCGAGTGCTCCGCACTCGATTAGGTAACGCTTGAATCATTGTAGAAAGCTTGAATTTTAGTTTTCAATTTTCACTTTTTTGGGTTTTTTAAATTTTAAGTTTTCAGTTTTTTAATTTTCAGTTTTTTAATTTTTCGGTTTTTCATCATTCAGTGTTTCGGTTTTTCAGTTTTCAGTTTTTAATTTTTTCAGTATTTCAGTCTTCAGTTTTTAGTTTTTCAGTTTTTCAATTTTTCAATTTTCAGTTTTCACTTTTTCAATTTTTTAATTTTGTTTTCAATTTTCAGTTTTTAGTTTTTCAATTTTTCAGTTTTCAGTTTTTGTGATTTTCAGTTTTTAGTTTCATTTTTCAGTTTGTCAGTTTTTCTGTATTTCAGTTTTTCAGTCTTTCAGTTTCTCAGTTTCCCAATTTCCCAGTTTTCCAGTTTTTCAGTTTCAGTTTTAAAGTTTTAAAGTTTCGAAGTTTTGAAGTTTTTAATTTTCTAAGTTTTTAAGTTTCTAAGTTTTTAAGTTTTTAGGTTTTTAAGCTTTTAGGTTTTGAAGATTTGCAGTTTTTACGTTTTGAAGTTTTTAAGTTAAGTTTTTCAGGTTTTCAGTGTTTCGGTTTTTTGTTTTTCAGTTTTTCAGTTTTTCATTGTTCAGTTTTTCATTTGTCAGCCTTTTGTTTCAGTTTTTCGGTTTTTCAGTTTTCAGATTTTCAGTTTCTAGTTTTTCACCTTTCGATTTTTTAGTTTTCAATTTTTCAAGTTTTCAAGATTTCAAGTTTCCAAGATTTCCAGTTTTCAAGTTCTCAAGTTTTCAATTTTTCAAGTTTGCAAGTTTTCAAGATTTCAAGTTTTAAAGTTTTCAAGTCTTCAACTCTTCAAGTTTTCAAGTTTCCAAGTTTTCAAGATTTCAAGTTTTCAATTTTTCAAGTTTGCAAGTTTTCAAGTTTCCAAGATTTCAAGTTTTCAAGTCTTCAAGTTTTCAAGTTTATCAGTTTTTCATTATTTCAGTTTTTCAGATTTTCAGATTTTTAGTTTTTCAGTTTTTCAATTTTTCAGTTTTTCAGTTTTTTCACTTTCATATTCGAATAGGTACTTCGGCAACCTTCACATTCCGAGTTTCAGCTGAATCGGACGGCAAATAAGAAAGTTACAGTAAATAGCGGATATTAGGCTATGGGGACGCCGCCATTTTGAAATTTTCAATTTCGACGTCATATTCACAATCAACTACTTCAGTAACTTCAACATATCGAGTTTCATTTGAATCGGACGATAAATAAGGAAGTTACAGTAAATGATGAATATTATGCTACGGGGACGCCGCCATTTTGAATTTTTGAGTTACGATAACATATTCGTGATCTGTGACCTCGATAACATATACATACCTATTTTCAGACGAATGGCACCGTAAATGGTAAAATAGGTCCTGCAACTCCGCCGCCATTTTGAATTTTTCAATTTCGACGTCATATTCACAATCAGCTACTTCAGTAACTTCAACATACCGAGTTTCATTTGAATCGATTGAAAAATAAGGAAGTTAAAGTAAATGATGAATATTAGGCTATGGGGACGCCGCCATTTTGAATTTTTGAGTTACGATAACATATTCGTGATCTGTGACCTCGATAACACATACGTACTTATTTTCAGTCGAATAGCATCGTAAATGGCAAAATGTGTCCTGCAGCTCCGCCGCCATCTTGAATTTTTCAATTTAGATTTCGGATTCGTAATCGGCGACCTCGAAAACCCCCACATACCGATTTTGAGCGGTGTGACGCCATAATCGACAAACATCGTCCGCCATTTTGGCGCCGCCATTTAGAATTTTGCGATTCCGACGTCACATTCGTGAGCACCGTGGTCGATAATCCCCGAGTACCAAATTTCAGGCCAATCGGACGACAAATAAATTTAATTCGATAAATTTGGCTCACCCTATATCGAGATTTGTTTTGGGCACCCGACTATTGGCATTCTATTTAATTTGTAAAGATTTTACATCAAAACTTATTTCCGCGTTGCTGGCAACGCCGTGTTGCCAGCAACGCGTGCTAACTTCACACACATAATTTTTACCACCTATTACAGTGCTCTGCATTGTCGACAAAAATTTATGTCTGAAAGGAAAACATGGACTTTAAAAACTGTGATTTTTCAGGAAATAATGGGAGTTGAGAGGCTTTTTAGGTCTCAAATTAATCATAAAGGACGATATTTTGTTGTGATAGTGGAGTGTGCGGGCCAAATCGGAAATTCGGCCCGACACGGGCGTGTGAAAGTTGGGTTTTTTGTGAGAAAGTGAAAAACGTCTACGTACAAAAAAATTCATAATTAAGCAAGTACATAGAATAGAAGCTCGTTCTGTGTATCGATGTAAAGGGGGAGCTTGGCCCTTTCCCGTGATCCCAAAATTTACAGGGAAAATCGAAAATTCGGCCTCACAGGGGCGAGACAAATGTGACAAATTTGAGTGTGTTAAAACGTAACCTAGAAAATTGTAAAACATGAAATCTTAAAACACTCATATTTTAGTTAATACTTGACGTAAAAGCTCGATCTTAGTCTCTATTTGAACACGGAGATTGGCATTTTATCCACGCAGTACGTGCTCTGGGTTAAATAAAAAATTTAGTGTAGTTCTGTGCGAAATAAGAATGGATATTTTCGTAAAAATTGAAAACCGTAAGTAATTTAAAAATTCATAAGTAAATAAAAATCGGGAGTGAAACGGCGTTCGACGTCTCTCTGGAAAGCAGAAGAACGTAGCTTTCTGGCGATACCAAGTTTGACCGGAAAAATGGAAAATTAGGCCCGCGGCGAGCGCGACAAAAGTAGCTTTTCTGGGATCTTTTAAATTTAAAATATCACGTAATTACGAAAAATTCTTCCACTTTGACCGCCCGTAGCTCGTTAATCTTTGGAGCTGGAGAAAAACAAAAAAAAAGACTTTTAGATAATTCATTTTTCTACATTTTCGTTAGGGCGAAGTATTTTGCTCTAGGAGGCCCCGTTTAGAAGTTATGGAGGTTTAAAGGTAAAAATGTCCAATTTTCCGCCTTTTTGCACCGCCGCACCTTTCGGCCGATATCTCCGAAACGAAGACACGTACGGAAATTTTGAAGATACCGGAGGAAGCGGAAAGAAACGCTCTTGTCCTTTGAGATTTTTTTATTTTGAGCTAGCTCCGACCGTTTTCGAGTTATAGGCGAAAAACCGAAAAAATGAGACGCGCTTCGGAGCCGAAACAGTGCAAAAACGTGCAATCTTAAAACGTCCGTATTTTTGGAAATACATATTTTGGAGCGCCGTGCGGCATCGCGGCGGAACGGGGAGAGATTCTAGTTATAGCTAGCCGCAAACTGCGAGGTCGAAATCGAAAATTAAGCCCGGCAGGAGCGAAAGGAAATCGTACATTTTTGACGTTTACGAAATACCAAATCGCCTTCCCCTATTTTCTCTTTTACCCCTCGACTCCTCATTCCCCAAAAAAGCAGGCGAGAGAGATAGGTGACTTTCGTCCGATTGTAACGGAAAAACCCGGAAAAATACCGGAACCGAGTATAGCCTATACACTGTAGAATTCCGTCCCGATCACTTTCGAGGCGGGCACGGACCGGCGAAACGAAGCGCGTCTCGACAGCATGTACCTTAAGATCGCAAAGAGGAAGGGGCTCGCACCAACTGCTCTTTATTACTATGACTAGAATGGGCTATCGCCCATTCTAGCTCCCCCGGAGGGGTGACAGCTAAAGCTGTCAATGCGAGTGCTTCGCACTCGATTAGGTAACGCTTGAATCATTGTAGAAAGCTTGAATCATTGTAGAAAGCTTGGTTTACAGTTTCGATGTCAGATTCGTTATCAGCGACCTGAAAAACATCTAGGTACCGATTTTCAGTCGAATCGGTCCATAAATGACATATGTAGTCAGCCATTTTGGTTGTCGCCATGTTGAATTTTGTAAATCTAATGTTATATTCGTTATCAGCTACACTAATAACCTGTACATACCGAGTTTCAGTTGAATCGGACTGTAAATAAAAAAGTTAGAATAAATGGCTATGGGGACGCCACCATTTTGAATTCTTTAGCGACGGTCACAGATTCGTGATCTGTAGCCTCGATAACACTCACCGACCTATTTTTGGACGAATGTCACCGTAAATGACAGATTTTATTCAACAATTCGTACCGCCATTTTGAATTTGTCAGTTCCGTAATAATATTCGTTACCATCTACTTTAATAACCTCTAAATACCGAGTTTCAGCCGAATCGGTTGGTAAATAAGAAAGTTACAGTAAATAATGGATAATAGGCTATGGGGACGCCGCCATTTTAAATTTTTCAATTTCGATTTCATATCCACAATCAGCTACTTCAGTAACCTTATAATATCGAGTTTCATTTGAATCGGACGGTAAATAAGGAAGTTACAGTAAATGATGAATATTAAGCTATGGAGACGCCGCCATTTTGAATTTTTGAGATACGATGACATATTAGTGATCTGTGACCTCGATAACATATACATACCTATTTTCAGACGAATGGCACCGTAAATGGCAAAATGTGTCCAGCAGCTCCGCCGCCATTTTGAATTTTTCAATTTCGATTTCGGATTCGTATTTGGCGACCTCAAAAACCCCCACATACCGATTTTGAGAGGTGTGACGCCAAAATCGACAAACATGGTCCGCCATTTTGGCGCCGCCATCTTGAATTTTGCGATTCTGACGTCATATTCGTGATCAGCGTGGTCGATAATCCCCGAGTACCAAATTTCAGGTCAATCGGACGACAAATAAATTTAATTGCGATTTTCGATGAATTTGGCTCACCCTATATCAGCATTATTTTGCTCACTCTGTAAATTACAAATTACCCAGAATTCCTAGTATATTGTTATGTGCGTTAGTTAAAATGGCGGAAGCAAAAACATGGACTTTCAAAACGGTCATTTCTCAGGAAATAAGTGGAGTTGAAAGGCGTTCTATGTCTCAAATTAATCGGAAAGGATGATATTTTGTTGTGATAGTGGAGTGTGCGGGCCAAATCGGAAATTCGGCCCGGCACGGGCGTGTGAATGTTGGGTTTTTTGTGAGAAAGTGAAAAACATCTACGTACATATAAATTCATAATTAAGCAATTACTTGGAATAGAAGCTCGTTCTGTGTCTCGATGGAAAGGGGGAGCTTTGCCCTTTCCCGTGATACCAAATTGTATAGGGAAAATCGAAAATTCGGCCTCGCAGGGGCGAGACAAATGTGACAAATTTGAGTGTGTTAAAACGTAACCTAGAAAATTGTAAAACATGAAATCTTAAAACACTCATATTTTAGTTAATACTGGACATAGAGGCTCGATCTTGGTCTCTATTTAAACACGAAGATTCGCATTTTATTCGTGCAGTACGTGCCCTGGGTTAATTAAAAAATTTAGTGTAGTTCTGTGCGAAATAAGAATGGATATTTTCGTAAAAATCGAAAACCGTAAGTACTTTAAAAATCCATAAGTAAATAAATATCGGGAGTGAAACGGCGTGCGACGTCTCTCTTGAAAGTAGAAGAACGTAGCTTTCCGGCGATACCAAGTTCGACCGAAAAAATGGAAAATTAGGCCCGCGGCGAGCGCGACAAAAGTAGCTTTTCTCGGATCTTTTAAATTTAAAATTTCACGTATTTACGAAAAATTCTTCCACTTTGACCGCCCGTAGCTCGTTAATCTTTGGAGCTGGAGAAAAATAAAAAAAAATACTTTTAGATAATTCATTTTTCTACATTTTCGTTAGGGCGAAGTATTTTGCTCTAGGAGGCCCCGTTTAGAAGATATGGAGGTTTAAAGGTAAAAATGTCAAATTTTTCGCCTTTTCGCACCGCCGCACCTTCCGGCCGATATCTCCGAAACGAAGCGTCGTACGGAATTTTTGAAGATACCGGAGGAAGCGGAAAGAAACGCTCTTGTCCTTTGAGATTTTTTTATTTTGAGCTAGCTCCAGCCGTTTTCGAGTTATAGGCGAAAAACCGAAAAAATGAGTCTCGCTTCGGAGCGCAAAAACGTGCAATCTTAAAACGTCCGTATTTTTCTAAATACATATTTTTGAGCGCCGTACGGCGTCGCGGCGGAACGGGGAGAGGTTCTAGTTATAGGTAGCCGCAAGCTGCGAGGTCGAAATCGAAAATCGAGCCCGACAGGAACGAAAAGAAATCCAACATTTTTGACGTTTACTAAATACCAAAACGACCTCTCCTATTTTCTGTCTTACCCCTCGACTCCTCATTCCCAAAAAAAGCAGGCGAGAGAGATAGCGGACTTTCACTCGTTAATAACTAAAAAACCACGAAAAATACCCGCCCCGCATACGGCCTAAGCGACGTAAAATTCGGCGGCGAATCGAACGACGCCGGACCCGCGCCGAAAAACCGCCCCCCCGCGACAAACACTCCACTGCAAAACGGCAATTTTAGAGGGGTACATACCAACTCCCTTTTCATACAACACGGCCTCGCGCCGGCCGCGTTGATTCGAGCAAACTTTTACTAACGGTATTAGTTACCTGGCTTTCAAAAGTTCCAGACCTATTCCTTCGCCTCTATACTCTGGTAAAACATATAATCCCATTGCTGAGAGATATTTATCAATGTTCAATTCAGTGTATATATCTTTCACTTTGTATATGTCTTCAACCACTGATATTAGTTTGCGAATGTTCTTACCTTTAACCTAAAAAGAAACTGGGAGAATGAAACAATCTAGTAATAACCTTTTTAAATAGCTGTAACATTTCTACTTTGATTCACAGACATATAAGGGTAGATCAGGCATGGGACATAATCACACGAAATTCGCGAAGAGAGAATGAGGTGGGAGGGATAGTGGGCGCTCAACTGTACAGGTAAAAGTCACGTCAACGTTAGCGTATAATATACAGAGTCGGAAAATGTTGGTGTTGGTATTGCACTAGTTTCAACGATTTAACCGACTGTCCACAATAAAGGTATCTATCACTGACAGAGCTGCCCACGCACATGTGGTGCAGAAAGGGGGTGGCTCGATGTACGATGTGCTAATACGATAGAAAAGAATAGCCTAGTTGCTTCGCTCTCGCTTGCTCTTATTGCCATATCAAAACGAACACTTTCTAAATCTGTACATAGAACATAAGAACTATTGGCCTACCCCATTATCTCAAATATGATAAAAACAATGAGCCTTTTTCACAACTCCCCCTTTTTTCAGTTTCATCCCTATTCGTGCTCGAAGAGTATATTCTCAAAATGTCCGTCCGTCTGTCTGTCCGCCTGTTCGTCCGTCACGTTTCTTGTAAGCGCGATAACTTAATTGAATTGAAATTTGGACAGTAAGTTAGTGTTAGCTAAAGAAAGAACCCTATTGTTTTTCAACAAAATCGATTTGTAAATAAAAATATTATTTATTTGAATTGAAGAAAACTGTATTTTGTTTCAACACAACACAAAGTACAATGAGAGTCACTCACATAATCGTTTAATACAAAAATAAATTAGTTTAGTTCATTCGTAGATAAATAATTATCATCATTACATTAACAATAATCCTACAAAAACAGAGAATCATTGTTATTTATTAACAAGTTCATAATGGTCTTAATAAACAATGTATTTTGCAAGTAAATCCTTTGATCCTTTTATGTTTGTATTGCACAACCAATCGTGTGCTGTATATCGGTCAACGCACCAGCACTCAATTATGCTGATGAAAGTCATTTTTAATCGATTAAATCTGCAAGGATTCAGTTCTTATTTATAGCTCTTTAAAAGCAGAAAACTTTACCCTGTACGATTTTCAATGAGGTCATGCTGCAATATTATGATAGGTTCAAAAATTATAACACGAGATAAACACTAACAGACTATTTATTGAATAACTTACAGTGAACTTAACTTCACAACACATTTACTATTTACAGCACATGCTTTCTAAAATAACCCTTAACAATGTTTATTATTTGATATTTTCACTTTACTGTTCGCTTTCACTCTACTATCACTTTTCGGATTTATTTCAACTCCAACTCATTTAAAAACTGTCTTTCCGCGTATACACATCGCCTTAAATACCCTACAAAATTCATCTGGAAAATTCTAGCAAGGTCCATAATCATTTAGTGTGGTATTTAGCAAATTCTCGATATATCTTCTACAAGTTTCTAGCTTCTAGGAAAGTCGTACTACTAGTATCCCACAGATGGCGCACATTACAAGCTTCTATAAAGTGAATGAATCAAGGTGATGGAGACTTTATATAAATAGAAGCCGAGATAAAGTATAAAAGTCATACGTTACTGTTGCCAACGTTCTCAAAATATCCTTTTCTCACCATTTCGTTCTAAGATACAATATTGCCTATAACGCTATATCTGTTGCAGCCTATCCAAGGCATGAGTGTAGCATAGATATATGCATAGATAAACTACACTGATATATGTCTAAATCCATATGTCTAAATAACAACTGTTAAATTATTTTCATGTTTGGTGTGTATACGTTTATTCTTATTGAACTGTAAAAATGGGGAAGAACTGTGTTTTTTGTGGTACAATTATTCAGAATAAAAATAGCCCGTTGTCTTTTCAAAGGTAAAAAGATTATTCAGTTATAAATAATTCTAAAATGTTTTTGTTGAAACCATGTCTTACACATACATAATAAAATGTTGAATATCTATTATCTTGTAAACACTTTTTAACTATCACCAGACTTGTCATTTTCACAGAATCGCGTTGAATTGTTTTTTTTTAACTTTTAGATTTCCCATAAATGAAGCCCTGTTTCTGCCTGGACAAAAACTTGTGGTGTAGATCATGCTAATGAAAACACAGTGGTGTGTTCAAAACATTTTCTGGAGGATGATCATAATGATAATTGGCCTACTAGAAAATTACTTAAATCTGCCATTGCATATATGCATATTCCATCCCCAACATTAAGATATAAAACTGAAGGTAAGTATCTTTTTCTATGGTTTAAAAAAAAGTAAAACGAAGGAAATTTAATAGATATGGTTGCTGTTCATTCACGACTATCCAAGGAAGCAACAAAGTGGGAGATATCTAGCTCGGAAAGATCAGAAGTAACTAGTTCATCTGAAAGAAATTCCCCTGCAGGTAGGTACCTAAATGGTTATTATTAATTTTGAAGGGGTAGCGTCTAAAATTAAATTTTCTTGCCTTAAAAGTCAACGCAAAAATTCAAAAATCTTCCCATTAACTACTTGATAAGAGTTCATTTAATTGCTATATTATCGACATTTTAATTAATATTTGGATGGGTAATCTTAGTGAAAAGCAAAGTATTAAAATGTTTTATTTTTGTTCAAAAATATATAGGTGTTGTAAACGATTGTTTTATTTCCTTGTCCCTTAACATTCCTTGCAGATGCTCAAATTCACAGTCCAATTTGTGGGTAGAACTCCATTTTACTAGGCAATCCACTACTTGTAGGAATTAAAAAGAACAGTTGGTAAGTAATTTTATTTTTATCACAATAGGCATATTATTTTTTTTAGATAAAAAAAGTCTAGGTCAATTTGTCAAAATATACATGAACCAAGGGGCCATTTACTTCAAATCCTAAGAAATGAACTGCCACATGACTTCCTGTAAATTAATTACTTCTTTTCTGATTCGTAAGGGATGCAAACAACGTTCTAAATTAGCTTATTAAATGAAATAACTTCTACTTAATTCGACTAGACACATATTTTGTCTTTAAACTGTCGTCGCCTTATAGAAACAGCATATAAACGTTACTTGATGCAATTTTAAGTCATATTTTGTCTCCTCAGCACTTGAAGGGTTTGTTTACAGATCAAAATGCTTCACAAATTGGGTGATTAAGGTTATATTTACATTTATTTGTCACGTCAAAATGAGGGTGGCTGCAACAACGATGAAGCTATGGCAATTATGGTCATAAATAAAAATATGGTTATAAAATGTAATGTCTGAAGTTCAGTACGAGATGTTGTCAACACACTTATAAATGTGTATGTGCTTCTATTTATATGAATTCTTTGGTGAAAACATGCTAGTATTACAGTTGCTTATTGTCATTGCTACTTAATTCAGGGCACTCATGAGCTACCAGAACCTAGGGGGCACCAATTCGTAACATTATTAAACAGCATATTCTGTGTCGCCCTAATTTTGCATGTGAAATATCCTACAGCTCCTGCTTAGATCATAGATCATAAAACGATAAAAATAAAAATATGTGATAGAACATAAAACGCTGACGTACCGAAAAAGTAACCCAGCTCCTGTATTATAACATTATTTACATACTTATTTGATTAAATCAAATGGGTATAATAATGTTTAGATATTTTTGGTGAGTAATAATAGGTATCATATGTATCATATACTTAAGCAAATATTAAGTGAAAATTGCAGAATCACTAGGTATGTATCACTAAAATGATTTAATATCAGGCCTGTAGTCAGGAGGGTGTTTATGGGTGCCCAGCACCCCCTGGGAAGATTTGAGCATTCCACAACTGATAAAGGAGAAGAAAGAAGTCAACTGGCAGTGTTCCAAGGTACAAGAGGCGGCCTATGGTAACATTTATAATCTCTTTTTATAATCAGGAGTTTGATGACTCAAATAAATCGCCCCCAAAGAATTAACATGTGCCACTAGAGAATGCTAGATTTGATTGTGTGAGAACGAACTTACACAAAAAATCGACGTGGATGTTTTTTTCAGAAAATTTGATAACAAATCTAACGAAAGTAACTATTTTTTTTTATTTTTGTTTGTTTATATTACATTATTATTTAGTAACATATTAAGTACCGTGAAGCACGCTCAGGTTTCCTAAGCTTTCAAGGTATGAAAGTCACTTATTGTTAACGGTTAATAAATTGTCGTGAAGCGGACTGGAACTTCCGATGTGAAGCTGCCTCTAAGGTACTTTTCGCAAACTTCATGATAATCATGATGTTTAAAAACATCATCTCCAGATAATGCAATGTGATGGGCGAGACGTGTGTCGAAAGTTAGTATTCGAGTGTAGTGTTCCAATGTTTTGGTGTTTGTTGAAACAACTAAATAGTTACTAAATTGTTTTGCAATATCTTGAAAAAAAAATTACTTTACGCATAAATAAATTAGGAATAGTCTAGAACTCAACGAAAGAAAGCTTAAAAGATAAACAAATTGTTAAAAAGTCAAGTTCAAGATGCAACAGTCGGAAACTCTATTTGCAATTTTCTGAGAAAAAACTGTTAAAAATGAATGTCAAGGATATCGAAGAAATTGCAATTGTGTTTAATATAATATCTTCATCTTTGTCTGTTTTTTAAATGTGAAATGGATACATATTATTCTTTACAGCTTATGGACTGTTAGTTTATATTATGGTTGGATCTTTAAAAAAATCCGTTGATAATGATTAGTTTATCATACAGCTATTGTAAATAGTTCTTAATATATTAAAGCTGTATTTAAGTTTGTGATAAAAAATCATTGCCCACTCCACTGGCGGTCTTCAAGGAGGAACCATCGGGGCCATGAGCCCTCCCCCCATATAGCGAAAAGCAATTAAATAAATCGTTTTTTGTTACCAAAGAAAGTTAAAGATTGTTTTTTAGGATTTAGCAAAAAGTAAAGAAAATTGTTGATGACTAATCAAAAATAAATATCTGTCTATTAAAATATTAATTTCTAATCTTCGAATTTTTCTGATAACCTACATTCTGATTATACAGGAAGATAAATATACAATTATTTATAAACACCTATCTATAAATATAAGAAATACAAAAGGCACGTGCCTTGGAGTCAGTCTTCATCAATCAACAGTGAAAATCAATATCTAATTTTTGTTCTAACATAATAGCCAACACTGGTTATGCAAGGCACCAACAAGTTCTAAAGTGAATTTATTTCCAAAAAATGCTCATTCCGAAATTTTTAAGTGCCAAAATCACTTACTTCTTCCACTCGCTTACTCCTTGAAACATTTTTCGCCGTTGTTGTGATTTTTATAATTTAAAACATTTTCTGGATTCTTAGGTATTTTTTGTACCCATATTCATTTTAAGCTCTTTGTGTCTTGTATAACCAGATGGCATCGAGGCAACCGCCTGGGGAAGCCAGACTCCTGGGATGCCAAATTGGTAGATCAACTTTTTTCTTAATTTCATAAAATAAAAATAAATAGTAACTGGACCTAAGTTAGTACTAGATTTTAATAAGTAAATAATAATTATTTATTGGTAGCATCTTGGACTAAGCTCAATTTTATGATCCTTTTTAAAATACAATTTTTTTGCGCAACTGATTTTTGCCATCATGTCACGTCACATTCCGAGAAAATGAAGATGTCGAATTCCAACAAATCTAGAGCTTAGAAGGCAAAACTATCTAAAGATTTGAACTCAGCGTCTTCAAATCAAATAAAATATAGTAGAAGTTATAGTGTTATAATTTGCTACACTTTATATTACAGTACGAACTTCTAGAACAAAAACCATACCTATCAATTTTTGGGGGGTTAAAAAATAAAAAATTTTGGTGCATATTTTAATGAGGATGCCTAGGACCGCCCCTGACTCACTACCTAGATATTCCAGGAGAGCACCCCATACGTTTCTCTCCTGGCTACACGCCTGTTTGATATTATAGCTGATTTAAAATCAATTATCTATTTACTGATATGAATTTTTGTATTTATTTGTTTTGATTGTATCTGATTTGTCTTGTCTTCAAATTGTCTTGTAAATTATGAACAACTATAAATAACTATGCATAAGTTCTTCAGCTGTAGTTATACAAGTTAGAGCTACAGAAGCATCCACAACTGCAAATGAAACAATAGAATAGTGAGGTGGGTATGTACACTAATATGATAAATTAAATTTGTTTTAGTATTGTTTATAGGTAGTTAATTTAGAATTGATAATATTTTAAACATCTTTTCTAATGCGTTGGCTTCCGTCGAGGTTCGACAGAGTGACGAAAAAGTACCATATCGTTTATACCCACATTTGGCATAAGACATGTTGGCACAGAACTTCCCTGTTTGTTTCGCTGCTTCTATAGTAATTAATTATTGTTTCTGTTCACCTTCCATATATTTTTTAATAAATATACATCAGATTTTCTTCTTTTCGCTAATGACGATATTACATTACAAAATAAATATTGTTCGTTCTTGTACGTTTTTATTTATTATTATTAAATTTTTCTAGGGTGACCACATTTTCTTCTTTGTTTTCTTAGGATGTCCGCCCTGTACATTTTTCACAATGAGCACGTTGCAAATTAAATTGAATTTTGCTCTCGAATGGTTAAGAATTATTAAATAGGTCCAATTAAATCCACAGGTTACAGTAACCAATGAAATACTTATTACTTTATTAGTATTACTTACAAGAAAAAATCCTAAAAAGTACGTTCTAAAGAAGATCCTCATTTTCATTGATAAGTAGTACTATTCGATGTCTACTATAATAGTACGTTATACCCACACACTTCTAAGGAATTTCATTCAAGAATATAAAATTCCATTACACTCGACATACAAAGCTCCGCCTTTCGCAGGCAAAAGCAGTCATTGAACTTTACAATTCAATGTGTAACGTAGAATCAATGAAAACAGCTGCAAGTAAAACAACATAACCTCAACATAATTTTATAGTCAAAATCTTGAAGATTTTTAATTTGTTATTTGGTCAGAGTATAAGCGAATGATGTGAAAATTGATGATAAGGAATTAAGCAGTGGTACACATTACGCAAGCATAAAATTGTAAGAAATCTAATAAAAATTGTAAACTTTACTATGAATAAGTATATAGGTATATAACAGATTAGTACAAGTAATAGTAGAGGGTCCACGCCTTCGAAAACCATCAAAATCGCCAAGTAACCCATTTCAGCAAGGTAAATACATTTTGAGCTCGCATATCGAAAGAGTCCTAATAAAGTCCTAATGGGCATCAGAAATGGCTTGTTGGACTTTTGTTGGCGCTTGCACAACACACAACATCTCCACAAGAAAGAAAAGATGGCGGAACGTTATTTCAAGAATTTCTGTTTTTAAACTTATATCTCTCGCTAGAAAATTAACTCCGTGCGATATTGATCTGATTTTTTATATTTATATACTACTGACATGAGCGCATATATCTGTACTGATAGAATTTCAAAATTACTTAGGGTTTCTTTCTAAATAAATCCTAAATCACAGGAACAAAATTTGTGTTTGAAATTTCGAATGTTTAATTTTTTTATATAATATATGCAAACGAAATATGGTCTAAAAATCAAAAAAGTTTTTGCAAAAAAAATTAGCTCCATATCTTTTACAATTTTTGAGTTACAGACTTTTTAAATTAAACCATAATTTAGATCCGTGATACTCCTATTAGCATGCGGTTATTATCTGACGTACTGCTGTCTGGTTAATTGTAATGCATCAAGATAATAAGCCATACATTTTTGATATTGTGTTATTATTATTTATGATTTTACAAAAATATTAATATGTAAAATGAAACTCATTTGTCAGAGAATTTATTAGATCTATAAGTTATGAGGGTGTTGTATATGGAGATATTATTTATTAAGTATACCATCATTATACAATATAGAAATAAAATATAAACACGTGCACAAAACGTGTAATTTATAAGTAATAATAATAATAATGCATAATTATACACAGCTCAGTAAGCATCGACAAAGCACTATACTACTACTAGTAAGAATCACTCTAGCTGTCAAACACTGCTCTGTATTATTTCTGCCCTTAAAACAATTGTCAGGAAATGCTGCACATTCACATGCAGCAGAACATCAAATGTACGCACATTTTTAGTCACACTTCTTTAAAATTTCACTTTTTGTTTTTTTTTTTTTTTTAGAACCACTTGTGGCTTTTTGTTATCATTTGTGGTTTTATTTGGTTATTTTCTATCAGATATTCAAATTTTCTGGGAGAGTGTAATGTGTTTTCTTAACCGCTTCTCAAGTCACCGAGGTAATTTGTATTTTGTGTTAGGTAAGGAAAGTATAGGAGAATCTATTCCACTTCTTCGCAGTAATTAGGGTTTGGCCCTACTTCACTAGATACTTCAGTTGTAAGCTAAGCTAATCCTACCAAACCACTAGACTTAATGACCGTTTTAAATGCAGTAAGTACGCTCTCTTATAGGACGTAGCGAACGTAAGTCTAATAACTTTATGGAAAATAAATGCTGCCTTGGTGAATCTAAGAATTTAAACTCACTAAGGCCATAAAGATTCATATAGAACTTACGACCACCTTCAATCACACGATCACCAATTGCATAGCAGTTATCTCCAAGATTAGTCAAACTGTTTAGGTGGCCTGTTTGCTTTAAGGCAACCTTAACTGCTCACTTTTTCTCCTTCGGAAAGGATAACTGACAGGTCACACAATACATGGACTGCCAATAAAGTTTTTACAATATTTTCCTCTTCATATTTTTCACCTAATTATTTATCGATTTCATGAGCACTCTGTCTAAAATACCCTTTGTTGTCTTATACCCACACAACTTTTGTAGTTTTTCTATTTTGGAAAAATTGAACATACCTTTCGTAAACATTATTGTGTTCGTTTGTTCATGATTGCGCTTAAAATTTTATTATGCTGTTCAGGAGGAAGTTCACATTCTTGGGCAAAATTTGTCCTTATTTACACCAATATTCAGAAATGTATTTTAGATGATTAGCTTTACTTTTGATATTATGTATAACGTTATTCCAGTTTGGAATGGGAATGGGCTTGTTCCATGATATTCTTTTTATATGGTTTTTATACTTTTTCATATAATATTCGATATTCTCATTATACCACTTAAAATTTCGTATTATTAACTGTTTCCGTTCTCGAGATATAAGGAGTTGAAATTGGTAATAGTTGCAAAAACCGAGGGCTCATATGTGACGTCACTATACGTAAGTGACGTAAGAAAAATGTCTTTCTGGGACCTTTCAAATTTAACCTGAAAAGTCGAAAAACATGGAATTTTTAAACGCTGGTAACTAAATAAATCCATCGAGTCAAACTTCGTTCATCTCTAAGGAAAGGAGAAGGTCGGCGATCAATTCTAATCGTAAATTGCATGGTCAAATTCGAAAATTCGTCCAGGCAGGAGCGATAGAAAATTGTAATTATTTGACATTTCACCAAATTGTACTCCCCTACTGTCAAGTAGTAAACAAAACAAACAATACTTTGAAAACACTTATAATTATAACAAGTAAGGAGCATCAAGTCTATTGAGATCGCCTAGTCTATGCGTATAGTGACGTAGCGCTTGGCCACTCCCCATTTTCGCGAGATGGAGATTTATACTAGTTTTTAAGATACTAAACGTGCGAATAAGATTCTAATTTTTTGCAGATCCATTAATTTATACTTGCACTTTCGATTTATGAAATAAAAAAAAAATGCTGAACAAGCCCGTTATGGCGAATGCATAGGATTCTGATGTTTTCTTAAGTCATACCATAGGTATCTAACTGCAAATTAACTTGGAATATCACGTAGGCCATGAAAGTTAAGCAAAAACTGTTTTCTTGCTTGTTAAAGTACCGTTTCTGCAAAATATACAGCAAAATTTCGGATTAAAAATTTATACCTATACTTCTATGCAAAATTTAAAAAAAGTCCGCCTACTTTAATGATTTGGATATTTTTCGGGTCAAATGTCAAGTTAATTTTTTATTACTCACCCTCTCGATATGTTCGAAATTTCAAGAGTGATCTCCAAATTTGAGCAAAATTGGTTAATATTAGCACGTGCTTCCGATGCTCACATGGGAAAAACTTGCAATCGAATCGTGAAAATACAATGAAACAAAAATTGTACAGAAGATCCTTTTCAGTTGTCCAGACGATAAGAATTAATAATTTATTTTGAAATTAAACCCCCATAAGACCCTTTGTGGGTGTTAAAAATTATCCTCTCGGAGCAAAGATTTTAGCACGTACTTTTTACGTCTATTACATTAAAAATTGTTACTAATGAGTCATTCTAGTTTGAGTCAACTTAAATAATTGTGATTTATTTAAACAATTATATATAGCGTATAAATTTGTTAAGAGTTTGCTAAGAAAGCCTGCAAATAGTTTTAAAAATGTAAGTATTATGGTTCAGAAGCATCATTTTTCAGGATAGGGCTAAAGTTGTAGTTTTTTTCTTAACTTTTCAATTTTTCGTCAACTGTCTAGTCATATTTTGAAAGGCCAGACTAGTCTTTAAGCACTCTCATAGTTTTCAAAATAAATCTAGAGAGATGCAGCTTTTTTAAACGTTTAAGCTGCTCACTGACACTCTGATATTTAAAAAATACGGACTATTTTTTAACAATTGTCAACTGTTTAAAAAATGTCCTATATTTTATCTAAATATGAGTAGAAAAAAAACAGAAAAGTTTAAAAACTACAATAGTAATAAACAGTTATAAATAGTTTAAACAATTTTTCAAGTTCCATTAGCAAATGTTTTAATTAACAAATAACGAACTTGTAAATTCAAAGTTCTTTAAACTTTTGGTAAAATATAAAATATAAATAATGTCGCATTTATTCACCTTTTAGGAAACACCCTGTGTGAATCCGTGGGTTCTAAATAATTTCAACAAGAGATAAACCACTACTAACACTTTATTTAACAATTCACTGACTGTACAATACTTGTTTACTTAATATTATTTAACCTCACTTTTCACTTTTCAACTTGTACACTTTTATAAACTGTCTTTTTTCATTAAACTTCTCCCTCTGCGCCGGTAATCGCGCCTTATATACTCTGAAATTATCTCTAGATTGAACCAGAATCTTCTTCCACCACACTCTAGAAAAGTTCATGGCTCTTTCTAGAGTCTTTCCAGTCACTGTTAGTAGGCATAGGCATATCATCTCCAGTTCCAAGGGGGTGTAATTCATAACACTGCCCCCTCCTTAAGCCTGATCGTCCCGATCAGGCAACTCAGAATCATCGATGTATTTCGCCAGCCTGTCCAAATGCACGATCTTCATCTTGGACTTTTTTGCTTCGTTGAATTCGATAGACGACGTCATTAATTCGGGTAATAACAGTATACGGTCCATCCCAAGGCGGTTGAAGTTTCGGTGACCTTCCTTTCTTCCGCTGTGGGTTGTACAGCCAAACCAGGTCTCCTGCCTTGAATCCTTCTGAACTACCCTTACGGTCATATCGAGCCTTCATTCTGTCACTGGCTATGGTGATTTGGTCTCTAACTAACTCATGGACATTCCTTAGCCGTTCACTCACTTCATCTACATAGCTGTTCACAGGAAGCCGTTCTCCACCTGGTGTTCCAAACATCAAATCACATGGCAGTCTGATCTCATGTCCAAATACTACACGAGCCGGAGTCTGTTTTGTAGTTTCGTGGATAACAGCTCTATATGCCATGGGGAAAAACGATATGTGGAGATCCCAGTCACGTTGATTTTTATGATCGACTTTAGAGAGATGTTCTTTCATAGTCTTATTATGTCGCTCCACCATTCCATCTGATTGCGGGTGAAGGGCTGTCGTCCGTGTTTTGTGTATTCCCAATAACTTGCAGATGTGCTGAAATACCCCTGACTCAAAATTTCTCCCTTGATCTGAATGCAGCTCCAGGGGTACACCAAACCGACATATCAGGTTATCTACCAAGACTTTGGCGACAGTAACCGCTTCCTGGTTCGGAATTGCGTAGGCTTCAGGCCATTTACTAAAATAGTCCATGGCAACCAGTATGTACTTGTTACCGTCCTTGGTTACTGGGAATGGTCCGGCTATATCGATCGCAATCCTCTCAAAAGGAGCCCCGACGTTATATTGTTTCATTGCACCCCTACTTCTAGTCTGTGGTCCTTTACTGGCTGCACAAACTTTACAATTACGACACCAAGCTTCAACATCTTGACGACTATTTACCCAGTAAAATCGTTCACGTACTTTATTCAGGGTCTTGTTAACACCGAAGTGTCCACCGGATGCTCCATTATGCACTTCCTGAAGTACTTCCGGTACTCGACACCTGGGAATCACTAGACGCATAACAACTTGCTTCCCATCCGGGCTCTCCCATGCTCTTTTTAACAGCCCGTTCATAACTCTAAGTGAGTCCCACTGTGCCCACAAAGCCTTCAATCCAACTGCTTTGTCTGAAACATCCTTCCACTCTGGTCGAATTCCTTTTTCCTTTGCTCTCAATATAGCCCCAATCTCTGCATCGTTGTTGTTCTTGTCTCAGGGCTTCAGTTGTCCAATCATCTGGAACATCACACTCTAGAAAAGTTCATGGCTCTTTCTAGAGTCTTTCCAGTCACTGTTAGTAGGCATAGGCGTATCATCTCCAGTTCCAAGGGGGTGTAATTCATAACAATAAATTATATACCTATGTTTAAATAATTTGAAAGATCAAAGAATATTAACACTAACTAGGATTTGACTAATTAATAATAATTCGTGTAAACGAAACGCAAATAAGCAAAGACAAAAATAAAAAATACTCGATACTCGATTTTTGTCGTATAAAATGGTCTCATAGGAGTTTCATTAAAAGAAATTGTTAATTAATATTTTTTGGGCAATGGTGAAGAGGGGACTTGTGTGCGATTTTTACTACGTTTTCACGAATCCATCTCAAATTAATATTTTAATAAAGTGTTCCACAAGGGTCGGCATCGGACCCCTTAATGTTATTATATTTATAAATTACATTCGAATATGCAATATTTTATAGATTTTATATGCTGACGATTAGAAAGTACAAATTATTACATTATTCGGTTGGTTAACTGATAAGTAGGCAGATTTAAATAGGCTGTGATATATGTATAGTAGACGCAAGAGATATAGTGAGGCTGTCAAAAAAATGCCGATAAAGCACTTAAGCCCGACAAAGAACACCACCGCTCTCTTTGTTTCTTCGTATGTATTTCGTTTACTGTATTATTATGCTCTCCTTTAACTGTTCGATAGAGATTTGTATTTAAAGTATTCTAGTTCTCAGTAAGGTACCTACCTGATAAAATCTGGTGTGCTATCTCCGATATCGGAAACCAGTATTGGCATCATATTAAATTTTAAAAGTAGGTAATAAAATCAAAATATATTCATACAGTATTACAATAGTAACATACAACAATGTTATTGGATAATCAAATAAAAATATCGAATACTGTTATTCAGTCATATCTTATATACATAAATTTTGCAGATTTGCTAACATCGGTTATTCCAGGTAAACTGTATTCAGGGTTCTCTTTTTCCATGTCTTCATACTTAACTTCAACAAAGTCTTTAAAACCTGCCTTAGCTGCTATATGTTGGGAGTTTGGTGCTGTAAATAAGGTTGCAGATACTGATATGCCAACTGCCAAACACAGTTCACGCCTAAAATTTAAAAGATCATTTGACATTATCCAAGGGCAAGAAATAAGCTATATATGAAACTGTGGTGAACTATATATTAAACGCACCATACACGTTAAACATTAAACAATTCCCAAATCTAAAGCCAGAGCGAGTAGAAGAGGGTTCAACTTTTGAGAAAACGAAGATACATATCCATTACGCACAAAGATTGGCAGTGACGGAACTGGGGATAGAATCTGACATAAAAGATAATGTGATCAGACATGTTCATCGTATGTACAACTGCTACTGTTTCGATCTGTAACTTGAACATTAATAGCGATAAATATAGCGATTTGGGGAAAATTTATACAGGGTGTTTCTGAAATTGTGTAGTAACATATTACGATGGACAAATATATGAATAAAGTCAAAAGTTCCTGTTCGTAAATCTCAACATTATATTGGTTATATCGAGCCTTTTTTCGCAACTTCCAAAACTTTGCATGAAACTAATCAAATTGAATGAAAAAGGTCTCAAAATGTTCTATCTTCTATCGCCCTTTCCGATATTGTAAACCTTTTTTCTTTAGGGACAACCTCCCCGGGATAAACTGTCCCCGCATTTTACAAAACATACATATAAGAAAAAAGTTTGAGTCCAATTTCACATCTGTAAAACCCATCATTTCCACCGATGTGAAAGCATCCTTAGTCACACTTTATCGTAGGACTATAATCGATAAAGTCGTGACCATGAAAAAATTACCTTATTTAGGGTACCTACTCACAGTTAATGAATCGTAAAAAAATTGATGCAGATGTATGACAAATAATAGAATTAATAATTGTGTCTAACCACTGAAATCATTGTCAGCCCGGTCAAGAGGTGAAGGAGAGGGGTTAAAAATACTTAACTTAGTAACTTTTAACCAGCTCTTGAACTATAAAAATTTTAATGCAGACGCACACCGTTATTATTTTAGCATGCGACTCATAAAAATTTTTACAGTTCAACAACTGTTTAGAAAGTAGGTAACGATTCATTAAATATTTTATCTTGTTCCTTCATCCTCATGATCGGGCAGACATCGAGTTCAGTGGTTAGAAATAAAGAATTCTATTATTTGGCATGAATCTGGATTAAAATTTTTACAATTCAAGAGCTAGTTAAACATTTTCTATTTTTTAAATATGTTAATCCCTCCCTTCGCCCTTTGACAGGGCTGTCAGTGATTTCAGTGGCTAGAAGCAATCAATTTAACGTGCGTCTGCATTAAAATCTTTACAGTTTAAGAGCTGATTAAAAAGTTACTATTTTTTAAGTATTTTAAACCCTCCCTTCACTCCCTGGCGGGGCTGTCAATGATTTCAGTGGTTAGAAACAATCAATTTCATTATTTATCTTGCGTCTGATTTCAAATTTTTGCAGTTCAAGAGCTAGTTGATAAGGTACTAATTTTTTAAATTTTTTAACCCCCCCCTTTACTACTTGACTGGGCTGTCAATGATTTCTATAGTTGAAAACAATTAATCCTATTCTTTGTCACATATCTGCGTAAAATTTTTAGAGTTCAATTGCTAGTTAGAAAGTTATGATTTCTTAAATATTTTAACCCACCCCTGACTGGGCTGACAATGATTTCAGTGGTTAGACACAATTATTAATCCCATTATTTATCATACGTCTGCATTAAATTTTTTACAATTCATTAACTGTGAGTACCGTCAATAAGGTAAATTTTTCATGGCCACGACTTTATCGATTATAATCCTACATTAAAGTGTGGCTGTGGATGTTTTCACATCGGCATCATTTCCTTAATAGTTGCATAAATAGCTATTGTCCCCGTCCTTGATTGTCCCCAATGCAATACTGTTATCTTTCAATAATCAGCAACCATAGTATGCAAATATACATGGGTGTTAGTTACCTGGCTTTCAAAATTTCCAGACCTATTCCTTCACCTCTATATTCTGGTAAAACATATAATCCCATCGCTGATAGATAATGATCAATGTTCAGTTCAGTGTATATATCTCTCACTTTGTATATGTGCTCAACCACTGATATTAGTTTCCGGGAACTTTTGCCTTTAACCTAAAAAGGGGAAAAATAGTGCAATCTGATAATAGCTTAAATAGCTCTAACATTTTCTACTTTGACTCAAAGACATATAATAGTAGAACGGATCTGGATTTGGAAGCCAACAATGGAATTTGAATTTTTTTTTGCCATTCTTTAGGTTTGTGTGATGCAATTATTCAAGTCTCTTACACGAGGGGAGGGGGAGATACTTGCACACAAAGTTTGCAAAAACTGCTTTTTCGGAGATAACTCGGAAAACAATGCCTGTATGAAAAAAAAAGTCTAATTCAAAGTTAAAGAGAATTTGAAAATACGTGATCTGAACCAAGGTTCGTCCAAAAATATTAATTAGATTTCGTGTTATGGACCATTGAAGAATTCTCGGAGAAAGCTTTTTGCCGGTGGTTTCAGATGTTAAATTAAACCGCTGATTTCTTCAGCAAAGAAGGATGATAGGGATCTGAAATTTTTGGCGGATGTAGGAAAAGTGTAATGCTTAATTGTAGTCAAAGTGGGAAGTTGGTGGGGGAATTAGGGAAGGAGGGAGAGGGAGACGGTAAAAATTTTCGGAGGTAAGCTTTACCCAAAAATTCGACAAATTGATGGGTCCTTGATCATTGTGTGTATAACCATATCAACTTCCATAGGAAAAAACGGTTTTTGATTTTTGAAAAAAATTGCGAATCCACACCCGAAAAATGATTTTGCATTTTTTTCAAATCGCACGAAAAAGGTTATGTTTAAATATTTTTTTGCACATGGAAGGACGTTTCCTTCTCTTTAATAAAAATCATAGCAATAGGATGATCAGAACGGGGTTAGAGGTGATAACGCTCTTGCCTCTGTGGAGGGAGAACAAAAAAGGTTATCGACTACGGATTTGGATCATTTTGAAGTTCAACTCTCTATTCAATTTGTGTTTAAAGACAAATCAAATCAAAGAATATTTTTCGGCTGAACCTTCGAGTTATATAGGGTGTTCCTTAATGACGTGCCACTATTTCAGGGTGTGATTGTAATTGATGTTTTTGAAGTCCAAAATTTCGACCAAATTTAAAAAAAAATACAAATCACTTGACAGCTACCTGACAGTTTACGTTTAATTTCAAACAAAATTGTCACAGCACAATTTTCTAAAGAAAAAAAAAATAGAATGATATTTTCGGACTCGGACATTGTTTTAAACAAAATTTCAATAGTCTTTAATATTGCTGAAGTTTTGGACTCTAGGTTTTTGGACAGTTCTGAACAAGTTTCATTAATAAAGTTTTTCGATAAAAAAATGCCTAATATGACTTCTTTATTTTTTCCATTTATTTTGATACCGCAGGTGGCTTTGAATTTGTAAGACGCGAATGTCTTTTTTGGCAATAAGTAGATCCTAATTCTTTCTCTCCCTTGGTGAAATTTTGTTCAAGTCGGACAAAAAATGAAAAAGTCATAAAGGTGTTTCAAAAATCAAAAACCGTTTTTACCTATGGAAGTTCATAGGATTATACATACAATGAGCAAAAACCCGTCAATTTGTGTGAGATTTTGGCCGAAGTTTCCTTTACCGTCTCCCTCGCTCCCTCCCACCCTAATTCTCCCAGCAACTTCCCACCTTAGTCAGAATTAAGCTTTACACTTTCCCTATATCCACCAAAAATTTCAGGTCCCTATCGAGTAAGAGACTTGTGATTTTCAGAGAATACACAAACTTAAAGAATGGCAAAAAAAATTATAATTCCATTGTTGACTTGCGCTCCTTTTTCCTACCAGATCCGCTACTACTAAAAGAGTAGATCAGGCAAGGAACATAATCACACCAATTGATATAGTTACGCGAATCAAACCTAACTAGAGCGTCATACCCAGGGAACAGATAATGTGTAGTGCGTCCACCAATGCATTAAATATTCCTATCTTGACGCAGACACAGTAAGATTTGTTAATTTACCAAAAACGTCATTAAGTATCTACCGGAAACACGATTTTTAAATCTCTAGTATTATTTTGCGCATTCTAATATGCAAAAATTTGAAGTACGGCTCTGTAATACTCTTGTCAGTAGCAATAGCGCCGACTTTCATATTTTGATACCCGGTTTTTATGGCCCTTGTTCACTTGTGCTGAACGAGTAGGATGCAGAGAATGAAACTTGGTATTGAATTTGAGCAAAGTAATTAAATAAACATAACATGGAGTTAATTTAGTTTTAACAATGTTAAGCTAAATAGTATATTATAAAACATGAACTTTTAGAGACTTTCAGTCTCGTTTAAAATAGTTTAGAATGGACTTAAAAAAGAATAAAGTAAAATTTCTAAAATCTGACGTTCATGTCAAAAACGTAGGGCTGGAAATTTTAATTTGTGTAAAAACATTTCAAAACTACACAAAATATACCTTAAATCAAAGACAATTACCAGTAGTTGCATTGCAGTGTGATTACTTCAGAAATAGATTACAAAACAATGAATGACATTTTAAGTTTTCAGATATTTTCAAATACCGTTGCATATAGGTGTTTTATGAATGATATTACACATCATGCTGAAAGAAAGGACTAATAGTATGAAACTAAATGTTTATTTTCGTATTAATTTCTTGTGTTTAGTTTAATACACCAATATTCATGAATCTGTTAGTCTGAAACATTGCAGTATGTTTTTAGCTACTAGCATTTTTTTATTTACGATTACTGTTCATCTAAATGTATAAAATAGTATGTATTTGAGTTTGGAATTGTTAATTGCAGTTATAAGTAGATTTTAAAGAGTACATGTAATATGTCAATATATTTCGAGTAATTACAATTGGTCACTTGCTGAAAAGTAGAATAAGAAATTTATCAGGAAAATTAAAGAATTAGAAACAGTATTCAAATAATATAAAGAACAAACAAAACTGAATAGTTTAAAAATGAAATTAAGATTAAATTTTGAAATAGTAGATCAAAATAGAAAAGAACAATTGAAACATTGGAAATTAATCCAATTAAAAGCTTTATATTACAAATCAGTTGATCATCGACCGTTGACAAGATAACAGCTAAAAATATTCAGAGAAGATTAACCAACAAATTCTATAAAAAGAAAAAGAAGTGAAATTAATTAGAATAATATTACTGTCCAGATATATTGATATCAAATAAATATTTGTCCAAGTGTATTAATTATAAGAAATGAAGGTAACATACCTTAAGCTTGGGGATATTAAGAAGAATATCCTAAAGGCAAGTTTTGAAAAGGGAAGTATTTGTTAATCCAGTTATCTATAATTGATGGTGGAGATATTCAAACGTCTATCCAATGCCAGAGATATTTCAACGAAATTTTGAAAATCATTTGGAGGTTATAAATAAACATCACTCAAGTGACATAAATCCTTCAAGAAACTTTGAGAGGTTATAAAAGGCAGTCAAGTGACATAGAACTTCAAGGAAATTTTCATAATCAGTTAGAGGTTATAATTAAACGCCTCGAGTTATAAGAAACCTGGACAAGGTAAAGCCTTCATTACAAATCCATGGTACATATTTATATTTTAAATAAATGATTTAAATACAAGGACATATTTATTAGTTTTTAATTAAGTTAGATATTGTTATTTAAATTAGATAGTTAGTTACATTCCAGACTGAAATTTATTAATTTTGTACTTTGTTCGTTCAATATTGAATTTGAATTATTTGAATTTGAATACAAGGACATATTTATTAGTTTTTAATTAAGTTAGATATTGTTAGTTAAATTAGATAGTTACATTCCAGACTGAAATTTATTAATTTTATACTTTGTTCGTTCAATATTGAATTTGAATTATTTGAATTTGAATACAAGGACATATTTATTAGTTTTTAATTAAGTTAGATATTGTTATTTAAATTAGATAGTTACATTCTAGACTGAAATTTATTAATTTTATACTTTGTTCCTTCAATATTGAATTTGATTTATTTTCGCTTGGTATCTTGATCGTTGAGAACAACTAAACCGAGTCCGTTGAACCTTGAGTAAGGGTCATTCTATAGAGTATAGATAATCATGGTAATGATGTTCTATAGTCTGTAATTTTTAATAGTTTCTTAACACTATTTGGCGTCCAATAATTTCATTTTAATTTACTTTCAAAAAGTAAATTCGGACATACAAAAATAATAGATAAAATATAGAAAAATACATAGGTAAAAAACTATTGGCTATCTACCGTTTCGCACGTAAGATAGAGATGATAAGTCTTCTTTCCAATTTCCACCTCTCCCGGCTTCTACCCCGTCCGCACTCGATCTATTCTTATCATATACCTATTAACTAATGTATATGATTCCTATATTATGTATCTATGCTTTAATTATACATGTTTAGTATATTTAGTCATTTTATTTTATTAAATACTTACGCTATTTATATCAATATGATGACCGTTGTAAAGTCTTTCGGTGAAATTTCCACCTGCTATTTGTACCACACCGTTCTCATCTTTTGTTAAACACATAAGTGTTAATTTTTTCTTCACGCCATCCCTCCACATTTCCACAATTTCTTCCTTCGATTGTAAGTCTTCCCTAATTCCTAAAATAAATATATAATATAAAAGAAAGCCTTAATCTATGCATGGAAACCAACATTCCCCATGTATTTTGACCCGCTGAGATTTAAAAAATTTTCTATCGCGTATGTTTCCCACAAATCGCATTTGAAGTGTGCTAATATTAGAAACTTTTTATAACAACTGTAACACGTGTATTATTTAGCAGGAGAATATAATGATTAAAAACACTAAACTGGAATGGAAAGTTTGAAACTGACATCTGTCAGATTTGATAGCTAGCTCAGGAAAAATAGTATTTCTGTCAATTTTGTAGTTCTTTTATTGGCGCCACAGGAAATGTTTGTTGATTATGATGTTTTTTGGAACAAATTTAGCGATATAGTTCTTTTATTTTAAGCTCCCATGACATAAAAGTTAGGTACCCCATCGAACACCTCAAATTTAAAAGGTGAAAATGGTTGCAAAACATGTAAATGTCATGTTACGACCGGCAGACTAGTAATAATTTGTTAATTATTGTTATTTCTTATGGTTTTTATAATTTAGCTAAAATAAAAATGATTCTACTTTTCAAAACAGCTGGTTGAGATTTTCACAATTTGTAGTAAATAATGAACCATTTCTGAAAAAAATGTCTGTTTGACAATTTTTGTTAAGACCTTTTGTTATAAATTATTTTTTTTATGAAAGTGCGCTTCATAACACCTCAATTTTTGTTTTGAAATGAATTTTAAGATCTCTCCTATCTACTACAACTTGTCTTGCTGACAATTTTTGTTAATTAATTTGTCAGACTTAATTTTGAATGCGGCGCATCAGTGCATCAGGATCAATCACTGGTATCTCATAACACCTCTTTATAAAAAAGCGACTGAAGTTTAAGATCTCCTCTATGCATAAAAATTTGTCTGTCATTGAAAAAATGTTTTTCACCATGTCAGACCTAATTTTTAAGCGCAGTAACAATGTTTTTTTTAGAAAAGCTTTTACAACGGCCGCGTCAAAACACCGCTTTAATTTTTTTCCGTAATTAAGTTTGAGATCTGTCTTAAGCATAAAAAAGCCGCTGCCCAAGGAATCACTACTTCCACATCCAGATTTTCCATACAAGTCTCGTTAAAGGAAGACTTCTTGACTATACCAGCACTCTAGTATGCGGAAACGATTAGTCACAGAATTTTAATAATATTTGGGGCAGATGTCATAAAAAAATTGAGTCGATTTTCAGCATATGCTCTAAAAATCAAGTTACTGGACTCTTATTAACTTGTTTTACTTATTTTCTTCAATTACACCCCCTCAATATCTCAATTTTATTTTATCAACTCCTTTATTAATCGAGTGTTTTGAAAAACATAAAGAAATTTGAGGTCTTGGCCTCTAGTATAAACAAATATCAATTTCCTCTATTTACCTCTACTTACTTCCCACCCCTTTGACGGAATCATCTCAAAATATAATCTAGTTCCAAATGTTATAATAATAATAATAAAGAATTTATTGCCCAACAGAATCCTCCAGTTACAGGACAATTTTACAAAATGGAACTAAAATATATGAATGCAAAGTATACAATATGAAACATAAAATATAAAAAATAAAACTATAAAAAAATTGTACAAAAAAGTATTAAAAAAAACAGTATAAAATAGTTATAAGATTATAAAATATAAAAGTATAAAATAATTATTTCGTTTAGAGTAGCTTAATATTAGGGTTATGTATTTGAATGTAGGTTACAATCTATTTCGAACACATAGTTTTATGGTCTTGGAGTAATTAGTTAAAGAAAGACTAAACATGTCACAATGGTCACCAATAGAGTTATATATTTCCATCATGGAATAAATGGGTGATTTAGCAGGGATATTTGTTCTTTTAGATGGTAGCGCAAAAGTAATGGTTTGACGAGAGCCTACCCGTGGAATTCTAAAATTAATTTGAGATATGAGTTCTGGAGAGTCTATCGCATTATTGATCAGCTTGTAAATAAACATTTTTGACATAATTCTTCTGTTTTCTAATGAATCCAAGTTCGGGGTATTGGTGATCTATTTTAAAACATAAATATTTAAGAAATTTCCGTTGAACAGATTCTAATAATTGTGAATATTTCTCATAAATAGGATTCCATATTGCTGAACCACACTCCAATTTCGAACGCACAAAACATTAATATAATGTTTTTAGTGCTTCTGTATTAGCAAAAATTTTTGAATTTCTTATAGTAAAACCGAGTGTTTTTAAGACCGATTTAGTAATCGAGTTAATGTGTCATGTGAATTCCAATCTCGAGTCGAACAGTATACCCAAATCTTTAATACTCTCACAACGAGTTAAAGAGATGTCGTTGAAACTATATGAATATTCATCCAGATTTACCTTTCGTGAATAAGTCGTAACTTTACATTTAGATACATTCATTGATAACTTATTCACTAGGCACCAATTCTCAATGATATTCGATTGTTCTTGTAATCTTGCACAATCCTCTATGGTAGTGATTTCACTAAATAATTTCAGATCATCCGCAAAGAGAAGTTTGTTGCAATTCAGTCCATCACATGTCATTAATAAATACCGAAAATAAGAGTGGACCCAAGTTTGGACCTTGAGGCACGCTAGAGGTTGTGACATATGTATTTGATTTAAAACCATTGTACTGAACATACTGTAACCGGCTTTGTAAGTAGGACTCCAAATTTCAAGTGAAGATTTTAATTTTATTTTATCAACCCTTTTAATAATGGTGGTGGAGGGGTTGAAAAATTTTGTAAAAAAAATTGAGGCAGCGACTTCTAGTATGTATACAAAATTCCAAGTTTCTGTACTTTTACTAGCTTGCTTTACTTATTTTCCCCTATTTATCCCTATTTAAACCCCAACTCTTCAACGGAATCATCTCAAAATATAATCTAGTTCCAGGTGTCGTTATAATATATACGTGTACCAAATTTCAAGTGAATATCTCAATTTTATTTTATCAACCCTTTAAATAATACAAAGGGTTGTTGGGGGGAGGGGGGAATATATGATAAAGAAATCTGAGGCCTTGGCTTCTAGTATATACACCAAATCCCAAATTTTTGTACTCTTACCAGCTTGCTTTACTAATTTTCCCCTATTTACCCCCAATCCTTCATTGTATAAGTTCAAAAAACAATCCAATTTCTGATCTCGTTATAATACACACAAATTTCAAGTCAATATTTCAAAACGTTCCAGTGGAAACATGCGCACAAAAAGACAGACATTTTTCTTTTCGCTCAAATTTAAAATCTCAACGTTTTATGACATTCTAAACCTATCTCAGAAAAGTTTTTGTAATTTTTTTACGATTACTATACTTCCACTCCACTACGTGGATGTGGAAGTAATTCTGTTAGCGAAAAAATGTTTTTCACGACAGACTTCATTCTTTAGTAAGTAAGTAAGTAAGTAAGTATTTTATTGGTGTCACAAAACAAAAATTTTTACACAGGTCAAAATAATAGAACACATAGTTTGTTGCTACAAAAAACATATAATATAAAGTATTAAAAATAGTTAAAATATAACACAACACATTAGCTTTATTTTTATCACAAAAATAACAATTAACGCAAGATATTAATTACAATAAAATAAAAGAAACAGTCAGTCAATCCCTTGCAGTTACAATTACAAACACGTTAAAATTGAGGCAAGATGAGGATGTGTTAGCAAACAATATTTTTTATATTATTATGAATTTCCTGAATTGAGAAAAATCCATTTTCTACTAGAAATTTTTTAATTGTAGACCTGAATCTGACCGGTGGCAGTGCCCTAATACTTTTGGGTAATAAGTTGTATAGTTTTATGCCAAAAAATCTAGTGCCAGTTTGTCCTCTGGTGAGTCGTGTAAATTCTGTGCAAATGTTTTCTCTATATCTAGTTTCATGTTCATGCACGTTTGTGTGAGAATGAAATTTCTTCAGATTATCATGTACATATGTTATACATTGCAGTGCGTATATGCTAGGTACCGTAGGTATTTTAAGTGTTATAAAAATATTTTTTGTCTCGTCTCGATATCTTAATCCACCAACTATTCTGATTGCCCTCCTCTGTAAACGAAATATTCTATTCGTACCAGCTGAGTGCCCCCAGACGGGGATAGCATACGATATACGGGAGTGAATTAAAGCAAAGTAAGCGGTTTTTAAAGTATCTGGTGAAACTGAGTTGGACAGTTGTCTAAGACAGTAAATATTTTTAGTAATCTGGTCTGCCAGATAGTTTGTATGACTGTCCCACTTTAGGGAAGGATCAATAGAAACTCCCAGAAATTTATAGCTGGCAGGATTGTCTGGCATATTTATAACACGTGTACTTGTGACCATTTTTACAGTTTTTGTCTCGTTTAGTGCAAGGGCATTAGGTGTGAACCATTCTTTAGCCTTTGATAGTGTGTCATCGCACCTTAGAGATAGGGATTCTAAACTCTCATCAGTCATTAAAAAAGTAGAATCATCTGCATAAAAGATACAGGTGACATTTTCCAGGGCATTTGGTAAATCGTTTATATAAATGAGGAATAATACCGGGCCCAGGATTGAGCCCTGTGGTACTCCTGATCTAATATCCAACTGATCTGATATTTTTCCATTTAGTCTTACCGACTGTTTACGATTTTCAAGGTAGGATGTGATAAGAGTAATACTTGAAAGGTTAAAATTATATTTTGATAGTTTTCCAATTAATAAAGAGTGTGACACACAGTCAAAGGCCTTGCTTAAGTCACAGAACACGGTGGCAGTGTACTGACCTCTTTCAAAACAACCTAAGGTATGCTCGGTGAACTTTAGGATAGCATCCGTTGTTGACAATTTCTCGCGAAATCCAAACTGGAATTTATACAGAATATTATTATTTTCTAAGTACTTCGTTATTTGAATTTTCATTGCTCTTTCAAAAATTTTTGAAATAATTGGGAGTATTGAAATGGGTCTATAGGTACTTATATCGTCTGGGTCACCTTTTTTAAAAATTGGAACAACAGAGGCTATCTTCAGCTCATCTGGAAATATACCAGTCCTAAAACATTCATTTATCAATTTTGTAAGTGGTATTAATATATGGTTTTTAATAATTTTTAGTAAGGTGGTGTTAAGGCCATAAACGTCTTTGCTATTCGTATTTTTTAATGCATTTATAATATCTCTGACTTCATTGTATGTGATCTCACGGAATGTAAACGGTTCTCTGGTATGAATTTGTTCTACGTAAGACAAAGGGTCAATGTCTAATTTAGGGAGTTTACTGGCGACTTCTTTGCCAACATTGACAAAGAAGTTGTTAAAATTATCTGGATCAATAGAGGGAGTTTTCCCCTGTTCATTTTTATTTCTATGTGAGTTAATTATGTTCCATGCCGTTTTTGCAGGGTTACTAGAATTTTTCACGTTGTTGTCATTCGATTTTATTTTTTCGAGTTTGAGTGCATTTCTGTACTTAAATCTATATTCATTTCTTATCCTATTATTATTCGGAGTGTTATGCATTTTACAAACATTATTAAGGAAGTGTAAATGTTCACGCATTTGACGTAGGTTTTCGGTATACCAAGAAATATTGGGCAAATTATTTTTGGCATATATTTCTTTTTCTGTGAAAGAAGTATAGTAAGCCTGCAATAAACTACTTAAAAACACCCGAAACTTTTCGGTAATGTTAAGATTAGGGTCATCAATAAATTCCCATTGACAGTTTGATATTTTTTCAAAAAAATTTTGTTTACCGTCGGCTGTGATAGGTCTAATTATTTTTTGGTAATATTTATTTTTATGCTCATATATAGGTGTCTCTAGGACCTGACTGTTATGATCCGATAACAGTGGCTCGATGTTGTAAGCATTATAATCTTCTAGTGAAAAGTTTATAAAGATGTTATCGATGCAATTTGATAACCTGGTATTTTGATAAATCGTCTGAACATAACCAAATGTTTTAATTAAATCAGTTAATATGATTGTATCAGGATTGTTAGGAATATTAAAATGGTTCAATGTCCATTTTAATATTCCTAACAATCCTGATACAATCATATTAACTGATTTACTTAAAACATTTGGTTATGTTCAGACGATTTATCAAAATACCAGGTTATCAAAGTCACCACAAATTATTACCTTATGTTTTTTATCTGTTCTGTTTAGTATGTTTTCTAGTATTTCAACAAATTTAGTGAAATTTCCATTAGGAGAACGATAGATACTGATTATAACAATATTCATATTTTTAATCGTCACAGCTGCTACCTCGCAGTGCAACTCCTCAGAGAGGTCGTTTAAATGTGTTAAGGTTTGACAGTCTAAAGTGTTTTTAACAAAAATTAAGGCACCGCCGCGGTCAGACACCTACAAAAAATACTTTTTAAAGAATTTTAAGTGCCGCGACCACATTTTTTAATATCTGACATGTTTTCAATGACAGATAAATTTTTATGCATAGAGATCTTAAACTTCAGCTATTTTTTTAAGGTGTTATGAGATGCAAGTGATTGATTCTGATGCATTGATGCTGCGCATTTAAAATTAAGTCTGACGAATTGATTAACAAAAATTCAGTCGGACAACTTGTAATAGGTTACAGATATTGAACGAAAGATGTTAACTCCACATCACAGCAAGCCTCCTCATTTCTATGGTTTGCCAAAAATTCATAAACCTGACATCCCCTTAAGACCAATTGTGAGTTCAATTAATTCTCCATGTAGTAAACTCTCAAAATATTTATTTAAAATCCTAAATCCTTTATCAGGTTCCTCCGAGTCTTATATTAAAAATAGCAAACATTTTTTGGAAAAGCTGTCAGAAAATCATTTTAACAATAATCATCTAATGGTCAGTTTTGATGTAGTAAGCCTATTTACAAATGTTCCTGTAGATAAAACATTAATAATAATTAAAAACAAATTGCAACAAGATGGGAATTTGGCGAATAGAACTAAGCTAAGCATTGAAACTATAATGAAATTACTTACACTTTGCATTAAAACAACATACTTTCAATTAAATAATGACTTCTATCAACAAGACTTTGAAATGGCCATGGGTTCTTCATTATCTCCAATATTAAGTAACATTTTCATGGAAAATTTCGAGGAAAGTAATATTAATAATCTAGCTATAAGCTAGATTATGCTATATATATAGATTATGCATACAATGGGTTTATAACCCATTGTATGGTGGAGATATGTAGATGACATTTTTGCTATATGGCCTTATAGTAAAGAATGTTTAAGTAATTTTTTGAATCAGATTAACGAAAAAGAACCTTCAATTAAATTTACAATAGAAATAGGTAATGATAATGAATTACCTTTCTTAGATATTTTAATTAAAAAATTAGATAACACATACCAAACCAGTGTGTATAGAATACAAACACACACTAACAGATACTTAAATTTTCAATTCAAATCAACATATTAGTGTTAAGAAAGGTGTTGTTAAGTGTTTGTACGACAGGGCCAAAATTATTTCTTCAAATGATGTAATATTAAGGAACGAAAAACAATTTATAAAAACTGTCTTATTAAATAATCAATATCCTGAGAGTTTTGTTGATAGTCAGTTATTGAACATTGGTAGTAGAGAGAATATACTATCACAACCTGAGGTATTTAGGTCAATGGCAGTAATTCCATATATACATGGTTTATCGGATAAATTACGAAAAATTGGGAACAGGTTTTCCGTACGAACGGTTTTTCAAACGGGCTCCACGCTAAGATCGGTTTTATCAAGAACCAAACCTCCAAATATTGTTCAAAGTTCAAAAAATTGTATTTATAGTGTTCCGTGTGAGTGCGGAAAACATTATACGTAGGTGAATCATCTAGACCTTTCAACGTAAGGCTTGGTGAACATAGAAATTACGCTAGAAGGGGAGAATTTGAAAAATCCAAAATTTGTGAACACGCGTGGGATAATAATCATAGAATTAAATGGGACTCGGCGAAGATTTTGGAAAAAGAGAGCAACGGAACTAAAAGAAAACTTAAAGAATCCGCGATTATTTTATTAAACGAGGATAGATGCGTTTCTAATTATTCAATAGATTTTTGTACTAGTTGGTTGCCCATCCTTAGAGACGAAGTAAGTAAAAATAAGATAAATATAATTTAATGTCTCACGTGACTATGGAAATACAAAGAATAACAAAGAACTGTCATGGTTGACGGCTAAAAAACTTTTGAGAACGGAAGTAGATCTCTTCCGAAACGTTAACTTCCTATAGCTTTGATTTTGAGTTTTTAGTTTATAACATTGTGTTTATATATTTTTAGGTGTGAGACTTTTTGAAATAGTCAAGTACTCAAGAACCAACCTCTGTCTGATCCGTTTGGCGCAGAGGTTTTTTCATCAAAATTTTTAAATATTTTTCAGTGGCAAAATACGCAATAAAAAGTAAGAAAATCTGAATATGCCACAAATAAACAATTACAGACAATATATAGGTAGGAGAGATCTTAAACTTCATTTTAAAACAAAAATTAAGAATGTGCTTTGAAGTGCACTTTCATAATAATTTATAAGAAAAGGTCTGTCAGAAGTTAATTAAAAATTGTCACAGACAAATCTTTTCAAAAATGGTTCATTATTTACCACAAATTGCGAACATTTCAAGCAGGTTTTTGAAAAGTAGAATCTTTTTTTTAACTAAATTCAAAAATTCATGATGAATCGTAAAAAAAAATCATTTTTTTTTTCTTGAAATGGGTTTAGAATATCATGAAACGTCGAGATATTAAATTTGAGCGAAAAAAAAATTCTGTCTGTCGGTCTGTAACTTCTTTTGTGCGCACGATATCTCGCCAGAAACTTGGAATTTGGTGTATATACTAGAAGTGAAGGTCTCTAATTTTTCTATAATTTTTCAGCTCTCCCACGACCCCCACTTCATTACTAAAGGGGTTGATAAAATAAAATTCAGATGTACGCTTGAAATTTGGTACACGTATATATTATAACGACACCTGCAATTGATTATATTTTGAGATGATTCCGTTGAAGAGTTGGGGGTTAAATAGGGGTGAATATGGAGAAATAAGTAAAACAAGCTGGTAAGTGTACAGAAACTTGGAATTTGATGTATATACTAGAAACCAAGGCCTCAGATTTTTTAATTACATTTTTCAACCCCTCCACTACCCCCACACCATTATTAAAGGGGTCGATAACTTATAATTGACATATTCACTTGAAATTTGGTACGCGTATGTATTATAGCGACATCTGGGAACTAGATTATATATTGAGATGTTTCTGTTAAAGGGGGGGTGGGGGCTGGGTGTATTGGAGACAAGGGGTGGAGGAAGTTAATAAGAGATCAGAAACTTAATTTTTGGCGTATGTGCTAGAAACCATGCAACATTTCAATTTTTGCTATGACATCTGCCTCAAATATTATTAAAATTTTATGAAGAATTATATTTACATATTGAGTGCAAATATCGTTAAAATGTTTTTCTTTAAAGAAACTTGGGTGGTAAATCTAGATGTGGAAGTGGTGATTCCTTAACCAGCGGTTTTTTTACATGTTTTGCAACCATCTTCACCTTTTAAATTTGAAGTGTTCGATGGGGCGTCTTTCCGAAATGCGTTTGACAATTATTACAAATTTTCCTAACTACAAACCACAATAACGTAATAAAATCTATGGTTTTCTATTATCGCTGTGATAGCCAAGTAACAAGTCCAATTTCAAGTTGATGAAATACGTAATATATGAGTTATATTCTCAATGTTATCTTGTTATTCATTTTGTAAGATTTTATCACATTATTCGCAGTCCTTTGCGGGGGGCATAGCATGGCCTTAGAACCGTGTCTGTACGGCGCACTATTAAATATTCGGTGAATACGTATTTAAAGTCATAGAAAAACAACAAAATAAATAAATATTTATACTTAAATTGTAAGATATTAACATAACAAAATAAATATTCAATTCAATTAAAACTAAATTAGTACATTTATAACAAACAAAATATGTAATAACGTACGATACACACAGAAGTACAAATATATTATTGCTAAATATTATGTGGGGAAAGGATTTTTTTGCTGGTATCTAAAGTCTATACAGGGACGGCCATTAATAATAGGCCATAGTGCAGGAGTAGATTCTTTGGGCCAAAATATCAGGATATAACCAAATATGCTTAGTAAAATGTTGCTGTGGAAAAAGATACAGGGTGTCAAGCAATAATTAATATATATAATTTATATATTACATCACGTTAGATCATAGAGGGCGCCGCAGGACCCATATCGGATTATGAATTTTTTTCATATTTTTTTGGACGAAACGCTGTGATACCTCTGACCAGAAAATCTGATGAGGGCGTCATTTCCACGCAAAGGTATACTTGGTAGAACCTGATAACTCCAACCGTTTTCTAGGAAATTGCTGTTAAACATTTGAATAATTTTTTGAAAGACAAATTCAAATTTAATGAAACAAAGTGTATTTTATTAATAGTCCACTCTGTATATAAAGAGGCAAAATAGTATATTTTGGATTTCGGGCAATAGCTAACATATTTGTTTAAAATAGTTGGTTGAAGTACAAGACATTGTATTTTATACATTTTGTTTACAAATATTCCCAGTCGTATTGATCGATTTGCAAAAATAAAACAGAAAAATTATTTGCAATGAAATTTTAAATAAATTTTGATATGAAAGACTTCTTTTAAATATACACTAAACCTAAAAAAATTAAACACGCCATTATGTAGCTTTTTTAAACAATTCAATAGGTTTTGTTAATGTATCACTTTACAGTTATTTTTTAAATATGCTCACGGCCGTTAACTGCTACTAAAAGTTAAATTCAAAATATTTCTTTAAGCAGCAGGAAAAACTATAAATTGTTTCAAACTTTGGAGCCTCATGCAAATTTGCTATCAAGTAGTGAAAGGTCGAAAAGCATTATCCTTGAAACTTTAACATTTTTTTTCTAATTGTTTAAACAAATTGTGCAACCTAGAAGTTCAGAAGCTCATAAATATCATTCAGTGGCGGCTCGTGATATTGTCTGCAGAGGAGGCTTGATATTCTGAAAGACAACTGATGTGCAATATGACTACAATTTGTACATTTCCCCACCACCCCCTGAGGTATTACAACGGCGTGTTACATTTTTTTGCCGTGGGTTGTTCGCCAGGATACCGATTCACGACTTGAGAGAATAGAACTAATAAAAGAATAGAATGAAAAGGAAATAGTATTGATGAGATGAAAAATCATTCTCATGAAATTCTCGTTCCTACGACTCGAGTATCGGTATCCAAAGGAGTCCTACTATCCCACTTGTAATTAAATTATATAACTTTTAATAAAAATAAAAACAGTTTTGGTAAAAAAATTAAAGTGTTTTTCTACAAAAAAAAAATTGTATTCATTATCACTGTCAGGCGTGTAAAATTATAAGTTTTAATAGAAATTAAAATAGTTTTGAGAAAGAAGTTATATAAAAAAAATATAACCGCGGAACTCTATATTATGGAGAATTATAAAAAATATTTCCTAAAAAATAAATAACACAAATAAATATTTTTTCTAAAATAACAACTACCTATATTAATCTCTGCTTTAAAGCCTGAATATTTTTATAAATGAGTGGTAACCTGCGATTTTTGGAACTAGCAAAATGGTTGATTATTTCATCATAAAATGAATCGCGTTTCCTCAATTCTGACAAAAAACGTTTTTCTATTGAAATAAGCGATACATTTGAAAGGCGGTCTTGACTCATTTTGTTTCTAGTAAAAATGTTATGCGTTTAAGTGCTGAAAATGATCATTCTACAGAAGCTTACCGGAATTGTCTCAAAAAATAGTGGCGTTATTCAAAAAGTTCTCTAATTTTGGGTCATAAGTTTTTAAAAAATCTACCAGCTCTTTGAAATTTCCTTTATTGCACGATTCTCGTTTTTCGTCACGTCCTCGGAAAGAATTTTCTTGTGAAGATAACTATATAACGGCATCTATTAACCTCTTTAATATTTCTCTATTCTCACGGACCTTTATTTTGTTTACCAAACATTTCGAATTTAATGCAAGATGAAATGTGCTCCTGGGAGTTTTCGTGCCTTTCTAAACCTCGCGACAAATTTTGCAAATTATTAAACCAGGCCCTGCCCCAAATTGAGGATTGATCATTAGTAAATAATAAACATCTCCAACAATATAATTTGTTTCTAACTGTTGATGCCGTTAACCACTCGACTGTTTTATAATTGTTATCACAAAACCCTCTGTTTTGTTTACCACTTTTAGAAACTAACGAAAGCATTGCTGGTGTAGGCCTGGCATTTCTTTTAATTCTTACCTTTTCGTCATAAATAAGAGCAGTAAATCCATTTAATAACAAATAATCCACCACGTCTGGACAACAAGACATGTTGTTGGGAATATTTTCACCTAGAGCACTTATTTCTAGCCCGCCTATCAAATGTTTTATGTATTTATACGTCAAGTTGTTCTTATAACCGGCTAAACGCAACTGTCAGACGTCAGTTCGTTTTCTTTGTGAATCACCTGACTCTTGAATGACCTGTGCACATGTGCTATAAAGAACTGAGATCTGGAGGCTAGCCTCATACGTGGCTATTCCAAGTGTTGCTATTTTACACAGCGCAAAGAAATTCAAGGTCATTCATGTTATAAGTAAATGCGGTAAAGTTGGAAGCTATTTCGTATTAGCCTCCAGCGAACCGCAGGCAGTGTTCATTCTGTAAAAGACCGGCCGACCGGGAAATAGACTATCCGGACTGTAACGTTATAGGTATGTTTGTGGAAAGGAAATGCAAACATGTTATATGTAAACTGAAAATGAATTAATGAATAATAAACAATAAAAAATATTGAAAATTGAGATATACCTAATAGAAATTTCTTAAGATATTACTTTTGAAGATATGGTGGTTCTTCCAAGGGGAGGTTCAGCCTCCCCTGCCTCCCCTGACGAGCCGCCACTGATATCATTCATAATATCATATTTTTTTCTACTACCAATAAGCTATTGATTATGTAATTGAATAAGTGACTAATTCGTTAAAGGCATTTTATTGTTTCATATGTTTAATTGTACCCGAAAGATGATAATTCCACAAATAGCTATTAAATTTAGGCTTGGATTTTTAAGAACGTAGTAAATTTGCCCACTTTTTGTGCTGTGCTGTTTAGTGGCATCAGAAGTTGGTGGCAAATGGGCTAGAGAAAATTTTGTGCTCTTTGACAATCTTTGAAAAACATGTAAGCGACAGCTACTTAAACTGTTGGTCTTAATGCCATACAGAGAAATTACGATGTGTTCACATGCGAAACTGACAAATTTCATCATTCTTTTTCATATTAAAGATCATCTAAATATCAAAACTTTGAACAAATACTTTTACTTTAAGAACTTGTTAATTACAAAATGTGAATTAATAAATAATACATACGAACAAATAATAGATATGTAATATAATACAAGTAATAGATATGTAATTTTCAAAAAAAATGTCTTTAAAACAGCTATAAATTAGTACAGCATTAATTTTTTTTATGTCTAAGATCATATGAATATCAAAATTTTAAACATAAACCTTTTTATCATTATCATTGATAAACCGAAAATAATTTTTGTATTGAATGAAAATAATTTTTGCCTGCAGAAATTAAAAATAACAGGGTATAAAGGTAAAAAGTGGTAAAATCGTAAAAAAGTAGATGAATTTAAACGACTGTATCTCAGCCAATTTTTATAAAAAATACTTTTACCGGTTACCCTTTTGACGGAAATTACGTCAGCTTTCTTTTTGGTGAACCTTTGCCTATACCTAAATCTACTCAGAAAGAAGTTATACACAATAATAATAAAAAAAAAAAAAATTAAATATTTCGTTTTTTTATTTATTTCGTTTTAAAAAAAATGTCTTTACTTTATAAAGTGCCAATTCGATAGGAAATTTGATTCCGTACAAAAAATCGTGTTATGTGTATATACTAAAAATGTATAATTTTTGAGTTACTTAGTTAAAAAACTGAGAAGTGGACCAATTCTGTTCTCAAAAATCCAAGACTAACTGACTAAATAAAACCAAATTCTAGCTCGATTTAAGAATAATATTCTATATTATATCAATTGTAGTTTTGTATATTTATTTTTTAGGTATTTAGTAAATGCTTTTGTGTCGAAACTTTTTAAAAGATTTAAAAGGTTTAATAAATTGCCTGTTTTTTCGCCCTCGATATCGGACTTGAATTGGTCCTAAACGATAGTTTATGATAAGATAATAATTTTATAATTTTGTAATAAAAGCTGTAAAAAATGAATTTTATTTTATTAACTAAAAATATGCTCAATTTGAAACTTGCTAGGGATTAATGTCTTTTTTTTTTTTGAAAAGTAGTTTGGCTTCCGAAAATCAGTTCGATTATGCACGGCAATTTTTACTGTGGATTAATGTCTTATAAACTATATTTTAGGACCAAATTCAAATCAGATATCAAGGGTGAAAAACAGGCAATTTTTGCTGTCGCTCATTGGAATTATTATCGTAAATAGCCAATTATAAATTAGTAGAAATGAAAGGGGTATATATTTTTTAATACCTATAGTTAAACAGTTTACATACTTACTTGAATATTTACAAATTGCTTCATCGCTTAACAACCCAGTTGTCATAAGACTTACGAAAGCATCTGCATATTCTTCTGATACATCTTGAACCCAATATTTCCGTTTACTACCATTAATTTCTTTTTTTCCTTCAAAAGTTCTCCAAACTGATGGAAAAAGTACATTATCTGGTCGTCTCCAGTCAGCCATATCGAGTGTACGTAGTAAATTACAACACAAGGCACACTGAGAGTCCCTCACATAATAGTTTAATAGAAAAACAAATTAGTTTATTTCATTCGTAGATAACGAATTATCACCATTGTAAGTACACAATACTTGAATATCACGTCAATATTACATTTACGATTAACGATGTTAAATGATATCCGGACAAAAATAGAGGACAATTATTATTTGTCAACAAGTCCAATTAATAAACAATATATTTCAGAAGTAAATCCTCTGATCTTTTATCTATTTGTGTATTGCACAACCTATCGGGTGCATGTGCTCTATATCGGAAACGAGCCAACACTCGGTGTCATTTTTAATTGATTAAATCTGAGAGGAATCGATTTTACTTCCCATCGAAGGGAAATCTTGTAATCGTGAAAAATTATATTAAAAAAGCTTTTATTTAAAAAAATATGCTTACTAAAAAGTAAAAAATATATTTTCTAAATTCATACATCTGGACACCCAAAGCTTTGGAGGCGATCAATTGAGCAAAGTAACAGTGCAATACCGTCCCCAAAGCTTTTAATTTCCAGATGTATGTATTTAAAAAATATAATGTGGCAAATTTTAGAATATTTGGCTCTATCAAAGCAGGAGTTCTAAGGAGGAAGCCTAAGACATATTAGCTGAAGAAGAAATCTTACATTTTAATTTTCCTCAAAAAATGTCACCACTCTATCGTTTCTCATGACACAGTAAATATTAAACTGCTAATGTTCTTGAATATTTCGCATCCTGAATACATGAGGATTCGAGTTACATCAGTAATGGGAATTGTGTCGATTAAAAAGTTAATTTTTGGTAAATTTAGCATCATCTGTCCATATAATATTTCCCAAAAAATAGTTGTCACCTTCATGTCTTATTAAAACACATTCACAGAAATTTTTTCCCGTCACAAAATATGTTTCTTTTAATTGTTGAACCATATGGAATGAGAATGGACTAAGGTTTGGACAAGATTCTGTTAATTGAATTCTTGGATAATCCCGATTCCAGAACTGCTTGCCTTAACGACATGATTGGAAATACCCGAACATACTCCAGAATTGCTATTTCTATGTTTTGACAATAGGCTTCCTCCTTAGAATTCCTGCCTTGAGAGAGACAAACATTCTAAAATTATCCAATATGCGTTTTACAGTGGTGATAGTTTCTGTTGTTGTGGGTATCGAGTAGCAAATGTGTGACATGTTCTTGATATTACTTTATCACATTCCCCATAAATAATAAACAAATCTAAAAAGTCGTCGTGGGTGTAATTTAAACGTGTTGGTATTTTTTGACAGAAGACAATGACTAACATTAATGATTGTTTCTAATCATGGCTAAGTTGATGGCAATTTTTACTAAATATTCTTGAACATTTAAGAAAATCATGAATATTTCAATAAGTTATAAGTTTAACCCATACAGTGCCTATACTAGAAAAAAAGGGATTTAATTTTACATAACTTTTAATTTGACAGAATGTGACGTGAAAAATAGAACACTCGGTATACTACTATAGAATTTATTTTTATTGTAGAGAGTAGCTCATCTTGTGTTCTTTCTATGTGCCAAAGAACAAATGAGGATTTCCTACACGCAGAGAATTATAACGGTTCTTACAAACCGTTGCACCCGTTATATTAAAATTGGAAATGTTTATGTTTTCGTATATGGGGTAGGGTTACCAGTTTCTGTTCAAGGACAAAAGACAGTGGTGTCGCGGTCGACTGAGACTATCGTATGCAACGGCTGATATACGCAACTGTAATATGGGTTGCATATATCATAGGGGGTCAAGTTACCAGTTTTCATTTAAGGTGGAAATACAGCGGTGTCGCGGTCGAGTGAGACTGCGTATATGCAACGGCTGATATACGCAAATGTAGAATGGGTTACATATATCACAGGGGGTCAAGTTACCAGTTTTCATTTAAGGTGGAAATACAGCGGTGTAGTGGATCGTGCTATTTCCGGACGAGGCGAAGCCAAATGCCAAATGTACTTAAAGATAGTTTTAAAAAGACCTTCAAGAACTTACATTAAAACTAAATTATCGTTTAGTCTTTATTGGCTTATGATTGGCTTAACAAGGTATTTGTCAAGCCATACATTACACATTTTTAAAAAATTGTGTTTTTAGGGAGCGAACGAATTTTTAAGAACTATCTTCTATTGAAATAAGCGATACATTTGAAAGGCTGTCTTGACTCATTTTGTTTCTAGTAAAAATGTTTTTATGCGTTTAAGTGTTGAAAATGATCATTCTACAGAAGCTTACCGGAATTGTCTCAAAAAATAGTGGCGTTATTTAAAAAGTTCTCTAATTTTGGGTCATAAATTTAAAAAAAATCTACCAGCTCTTTGAAATTTCCTTTATTGCACGATTCTCGTTTTTCGTCATGTCCTCGGAAAGAATTTTCTTGTGAAGATAACTATATAACGGCATCTATTAACCTCTTTAATATTTCCCTATTCTCACGGACCTTTTCGTTAACATTTTCTATTTCTCTCTTATGTGCAGAATCCAAGAAATTTACAATATTTTGTTTACCAAACATTTCGAATTTAATGCAAGATGAAATGTGCTCCTGGGATTTTTCGTGCCTTTCTAAACCTCGCGACAAATTTTGCAAATTATTAAACCCGGCCCTGCCCCAAATTGAGGATTGATCATTAGTAAATAATAAACATCTCCAACAATATAATTTGTTTCTAACTGTTGATGCCGTTAACCACTCGACTTTTTTATAATTGTTATCACAAAACCCTCTGTTTTGTTTACCACTTTTAAAAACTAACGAAAGCATTGTTGGTGTAGGCCTGGCATTTCTTTTAATTCTTACCTTTTCGTCATAAATAAGAGTAGTAAATCCATTTAATAACAAATAATCCACCACGTCTGGACAACAAGACATGTTGTTGGGAATATTTTCACCTAGAGCACTTATTTCTAGCCCGCCTATCAAATGTTTTATGTATTTATACGTCAAGTTGTTCTTAACCGGTTAAACGCAACTGTCAGACGTCAGTTCGTTTTCTTTGTGAATCACCTGACTCTTGAATGACCTGTGCACATGCGCTATAAAAACTAAGATCTGAGGCTAGCCTCATACTTGGCTATTCCAAGTGTTGCTATTTTACACAGCGCAAAGAAATTCAAGGTCATTCATATTATAAGTAAATGCGGTAAAGTTGGAAGCTATTTCGTATTAGCCTCCAGCGAACCGCAGTGTTCATTCAGTAAAAGACCGGCCGACCGGGAAATATGCATACAAAGACTATCCGGACTGTAACGTTATAGGTATGTTTATGGAAAGGAAATGCAAAAATGTTATATATAAACTGAAAATTAATTAATGAATAATAAACAATAAAAAATATTGAAAATTGAGATATACCTAATAGAAATTTCTTAAGATATTACTTTTGAAGATATGGTGGTTCTTCCAAGGGGAGGCTCAGCCTCCCCTGCCTCCCCTGACGAGCCGCCACTGGTCTTTTAAGTTTTGATATAGTGCCTATCCTAAACCAAGTACGATTTTATAATACTATTTATAGATACTCTCTGAGCAAAGCTTTAGATAAATCATTAAAAGTTTTAATAGTTGTTTTAAAAAGAGACATGTAGACCCTTCTCTAAAAGGGCCCTTGTACTCTTATAGAGGTTTTAAATCGGCTTCATAGAGTCCTTTCAAACTATTTAAATTTATAAGTAATAATAGTCTTGGAAATAAGTTTTTAGGATAACTTATAAATTATTTTAAAACTACAATTGTTACTTGGGTGGTTTCTAGAATACACACCAAATCTCAAAGTTTCCGGACTGTTACCAGTTTACATTACTTATTTTCCCCTAAGCACACAATATAATTATATAGAGGTTAGTCTGATTATCAATCCAAAATTTGTAGTCAAGGTTCTGGATAAAGATAACTATTACTTGAAACGGTACAAACTCTAATTACCACTTTATCTGTAGGATAACTTTAGCCATAGAATTACGTTAACCTTGCATTGATAAATCGGCCGTAAGATGAAGATATTTATTTAGCTACGTTTTGAATTTTATTTAATATTGCAATATTCAGGAACTGTATCCAAACAGGCCCGTCGAAAGGTGGGGGGGATCGGGAGTGTTACCCCCCGGGCCCGGTGGTTTTTGAGAGAGCTCAGTGGTTTTGACGGGGCCCGGGTTTCACTTGAAGTTGGAGCATTTGCATTAGGTAAAACGAGAAGAGCTATACTTTTAAATGATTAGTAATAATAACGACTTCCGAATAACTTGTATTGTATATATAATGAGATAAATAAGAAATATTGTTAGATAAAGGAGTATCCCCGCTCTTGCCTTTTAAAATTTTTATCTCGTAATAAATATTTAACCCAGGCGCGGATCCAGCCCTCAAAAAAGGTTGTGGGCACGACCACCCGAAAATCAGTCAAGTGAGAGTCGGACTACGGACTCGCTTACGATCGATATATTGCATTCTTACAAAGGAGACATTTACAAAATGTGTGACGCCCCGGCCAAGACCTTGTACAGTATATAGGTCCACGCGGGCCAAGTCGCAGGTCGGACACTAGTAAATTAATAAACAAATAGAATGTTAGTCTGTTTGTTCCTGAAAATTACAAAAATAAATGTGTCTGCTTGCACATCACAATATCACATCTAGACTCTAAGCTACTGAACCGATTTTGATGAAACTTTTACAGCTTGAAAGCACGTCAGATTTCATTAAAAGATGGAATACATTTTACACAAAATTTGATAAGGTTATAAGATGTAATTTCTTGGGCATCATTAGACGTCTGTCGCTGCGACTAGCGACCAGTAACCACGTGATCAAAATAAGTGGGATAAAATCATAGACGGCAATGTCATGTAATTTGAAATAACCTATTTAGGTTATATTTAAAACATTTTTTGGAAACCAAAGATTAGTGAACAAATTTGTAGTTCTGGCTGTTATCAACATTTATTTTTATGTTGTATAATTCATAATTAAAATATTATGCTTAATTTGTTTAGAAATAACATTAGAATTACTTATAAAAACTGTCACTGAGTTAATATTTAAATTTATTTACCCCATTATCAAAGAGTTATAACAACTAACCTAAAAGTGACCATCACAAGATATTTACAGGATTTGAGAGGTATAGATAACCTAAATAACATTTTATTACTTATTTCTAATATAGCTACTACTAGGAATTTAATTTAATTAATTGTTATCATTAAAGTTAAACAATGTCAATTTTGAAGAAGTTACAACCCTTAAAATAATAGCAAAAAAAAACCAATGGATATCACACATCTCTCATAGACAAGCTAATTAAGAACAAACCAAGTAAACTGTTAAAAAAACATTTTTATAACGCACCCAAAGAAAATAAAAAGTGGCATAGTATTAATTTTGTAAAACATATTAGCAACTCATTTTGTAAGTAAACTTGGCATTAATACCATTTCCTCACTAATACACAAACAAAATTTCATAATACCCCCATAGTAGACACCATACTAAAATTAAACATATCCAGAAATAGTAATTACATTTTTAAATTAAATTCCTAGTAGTAGCTATATTATAAATAAGTAATAAAATGTTAATTAGGTTATATTTACCTCTCAAATCCTATGTATATCTTGTAAGGGTCACTTTTAGGTTAGTTGTTACAACACTTTGATAATGGTAGAAAGGCCGAAACATATGTCAGAGAAATCTGAATAAAAGCTGTGAAACAGTAATACCACGTGTTTTTAATACTTATTCTATTGTATTTTTACTACTACTACGACAAAAATTTGATTACGTGGTTCATTTATCGCTGGTCACTCACGGTTCATCGTTTAAAAAAAAAAATTATTAAGACATTGCATATAACATTAGCCTATCGACGTCAATTAAGGTTGTGGGCATGCCCACCGTGCCCACAACGGTGGATCCGCGCTTGATTTAACCGTTAAGGAATATCACCCCTCGCTCTTTAAAATTTTGACTGAGGTAAATATTGAAACCTAAGGAAGATCACTCCCCCGATTTTCAAAATTTCGATCGAGAAAATATTCAATTGTAGGGAATACTTCCTCCTACTCTGTTGAAGATTAGTGGGAGTCGTATGTTACTACTCCCTGGGCCCCGATTTTCTCTCGACGGCACTGTATCCAAATGTATGGATTGTATTGAGAACATTAATAACTATATACCTGTAGCAGTAGCTGGTAGAGAGAGGAGTTTTTCTTAGCTAAAGCTGATAAAAACCTTTCTTCCATCGACAATATTTCAATCCAGATTAATTAACTTGGCGAAAATTGCTGAAACATGGACTTCCGCCGACTTGATAAGAGCATTTGCTAATAGGAAGGCTAGAAAAGTAAAATTTTATTAAAAAAATTGTAATTTCAAAAAATAAATAATTATTTAATATTTTTACTTCCCTCGCATACCGAAGGGAAGTATTGTATTCGAGAAAAAATCACCCTCCGAGGTTTTTTCGGATTTTGACGTTTCAGATCACGTAGATTACGAAAATATAGGTTTTTCAATTCCGTCAGTCTGTCTGTCTGTCTGTCTGTCTGTCTGTCTGTTGGTGCATTAACTAAAAATCTACTTGACGTATAGCAGTCAAATTTAGTAGGTAGTTGACCCTACTGTCAGCGAAGAAATGGTTAAACTTTCATTGGAAAATATACAGGGTGGACCGTCTAAAGGGAATAAATAATAAAAAAAAAAATTTTTAGCTCAAATTTAAAATTTCCACGCTTCATGACATGCTAAACCTATTTCAGAAAAAAAAAATTTGAAGATTTTTTCCACCAACATTTTTGAAAAAATTTTTACCACTGAAATAGATGGAAACAAATTTTGTTTTGTTCAAATTTAAAATTTCCACGTTTCATAGCGTTCTAAACCTACCTACTTAAAAAAAAATTTTAGAATTTTTTTTTACCATTTTTGAAAAAATTTTACCACTAAAATAGATGGAACATTTTTTTTCTTTGTTCTAATTTAAAATTTCTACGTTTCCATGACATTCTAAACCTATTCAAACAAATTTAAAAATTTTTTTCAAATGTTTAAAAAATTTTTTGAAAATTTTTTTAAACTATTTATCACTATACTTACCATAGAACAGATGAAATTTTTTTTTGTTCAAATTTAAAATTTCCACATTTCATGACATTCCAAACTTATTTCGGAAAAAAAATTTGCAACATTTTTTTACCATTTTCGAAACAAAATTTACCACTAGAATAGATGGAAAAAATTTTTGTTGTTCAAATTTAAAATTTTCACGTTTCATGAGATTCTAAACCCATTTCAGAAAAAAAAAATTTTTGAAAATTTTTTTCACCATTTTTGAAAAAATTTTTAACACTAAAATAGATGGAAAAATATTATTTCATTTCTCAAATTTAAAATTTTCACGCTTCATTCTTAACCTATTTCAAAAAAAAAAAAAAATTACCACTACCATAGAATAGAAGGAAACTTTCCTTTTTGCTCTAATTTAAAATTTCCACGTTTCACGATAAACCTATTTCAGAAGAAAAAAAATTTTTTGAGAAATTTCGAAAAAAAAAATGAAATTTTTTAACCACCACTATACTTCCACTCCACTACGTGAACGTGGAATTGAAAATGTGACAGATGGCAATAATATTTGGCATATGCACCTATTATACTTTTATTGAAAAATGTACAGGGTGGTCATTCCAAGAAATAATTCAGTCATGGTGGACATTTGTAAAGGTATTTGCGAAGCCTTCCATATTTGGCACCTGTTATTTAGTATTGAACTTTTGCTGTTGGATGAGCACTCTGTATATTTTTTTCACCAAAACTCATCAGGTTTTCTTTGTAATAATTTTTATAACTATATTCCGATTATTGTTTTCAATGTCAATTCGTAATTATTAATTTTTTAAAGTGACCGCCATGCCCAAATAAAGAGGGAAGTTCTGTGTGAACACCTTTACCGATTTTTTAAATTATTTTACTTTTCCTTTTTCACATTTATGTGAATTGAAAAGTAGGGAGGGGGTGCCGTAGAAATCTCGCCCAGGGCGCCCATATTGCTAACACCGGCACTGTGTGCAGATGACAGCGAGAAAAGCGCGGTTTACTTTGCGATTTACTCTTCGAGCATATTATATAAAGGCTCCAAGGATTTACTTAACAACAAATTATTCGACACGCCTACCATCTGTACTATAATAGCAGACTAACAATTTGTGGGGGGTAGGTATACTAGTTTACGACCTCTGTACAATTTAACAAGAGATTAGAGAACTTCTTTGATTTAACATTATCGAAATGAAGATGGCGCGTACTCCGCTTGTAGCTTTGACCACTAAAAATTTTCAAAATAAATTTGAAAATAGCTGAATGCCAATGCGAGACCACAGGCCACAGGATCGCACTTTATCGGGAATTCAAGTGGTATCAAATTTCAAATTAAAGGTAAACGGCTGTGCATTCAGGCTCTCTGATTCAGGCTTGATTTTTCTGTGCCTAAAGTCACATCATCAGTCACAGTTCTGATTTCTAACCTCTACACTCTATCTTTAATCTATGGTTCTAACCTCTTTTACGGCAAAAACATTAATCTGTTTTTGTTGGCCCCTTCCAGTAATCTATGTTTGTTAGTTTGTTGTTTGTTGGTTGTTTTGTTTTTCAAGAATAAGTACATTAAGTACAAAAGGTACAGGTACTACTGTTACTTTATCTTTGTTTACCTAGTAATTAGAGGAGCCAGGTGCTAAAATTTAAAACTTCAAGTAGGTCCCCTACGACCCCTACTCATTGTTTAAAGTTATTTTGTCACTTCCTATAAGTACCTACTCTTGCTTTTACTTAATATGCTCTCAATATACTAATTTAATTATTGGCAAGTACTTGTATAATTTTTTTTTTTTTTTAGTTGTGGATCTGAGCTTATCTAGGTATACAAAATGACTGCAACAGGTAAATTTCTTATTTTATTTTAATTTTAATGAATTATTTATTTGCACTGTTTCCAGAAATCTTGGTCCCAGCCATAATAATCGTTGGTCTATTCCTTATCAATGCTGGAGTCCTATTTTTCATCTTGCAAGCTCGAAGAAAGTAAGAATGCTCTTAACAAGCCATGAGTATTGTTTTTTCAATTTTATTTATCGATTGCATTTGATGTTTTAACCTTGTCGATTTTGTGTATTATTAACAATGTAGTTATTTTAATGTTGGAAATTATTTTATTTTTACTAGTCCTCAAGCACTTATACAACAGGTTACTCTCTATCCTAGTTTCCCAAATAGAAATTTAATACTTTGATAATTTCAAGTGAGAATAATAATACAATTTTGGATTAATAATAACTTTTTATCTCTTCTGACTTCTTTCGCAGTTAGGTACTTTCAATTTTTAATTTTTGTCTAGTATGATCATTATATATATATATGTTCTGATTCTTCATGAAATTATATTATACAATATCTGTTCTTCAAATTCCTTCACAGGCAATTATTCAACCAAAATATGACAGATGAAAATGTTATTTTCGACTAAATAACTATAGGTATTCTTTTTGTACGATAAGCATGCAGTTGATTGTCATTCGCTTTCTACTTGTCTCTTTATTCTTATTAGGTTTGTCCCTTTTTGTTTAAAATTCTGCCACGGCAGATGACTCATAAACTTTGTTTTAAAATTTGAAATAAATATATTGATATTGGTTGATTCCTATTATTTTTATGCAGTTTGAGCTCTTAATTAAAATGTTAAAATTGTATTTGGAAAACTAAGGAAATAGTGAGGTTTTACATTCTGTACATAGTATACACCAAATGCACCCAGATTTTCATTGCTATGTAAAAAAGACAAAAATAATATTAGTGTACTATTGCACTTGCAACCAAACATAAAATTGAGTATAAGCTAGTCCCATTTTTACTTTTTAGGGTATCAAAAATTAAAAAATCTATTTCGTAAAATGTGTGCCTGCATGTTTGGATATACTTACTACTACCTTAGTAACCTAATAATGGATCTTGCTCACTTTGGAAACCAATGGCAAAATGAGTAATACATCGCTCGATAAAATAATTCGAAAAATATTTTATAAGAAGAATTTATTAAGTATGTTATTATCATGGCAACAAAAGATAATATCCAGCTATTTGAGCTACGGGATGTCGAAAGTGTAACTCAAAGCAAAAAATAAAATAAATTACTATAGGCCAGACGTCAGGTAGATTATCATCGTTTTAAATTGGGAAAAAGATTTTACTGTTGAAACCAGTTCATTATAGGCCTCTTTTAGATATACTAATTTTTCCATCTCGCCGGTCCCCGGTAATTTTTTTGCCAAAAAGCTGATTGTCAAAGTTAAAGATAAGTAAATTCTCTATCGAAATGGTTTAGACGCATTTTTACATAATAATATTCTTGGAGTTATAGGCGGGAATGTCTACAACTAACGGTGGTTACTACCATTATGCGCCTGTTTCCACACCACATTGCGGTAGAGCGTTTGGGTGTCTTCTTTTAAGTGGTGTCCCCTAATCCACTTTTTGTTTATTGGGTTGCCTTCTAATTCTCTTTTTTTCTACTGCCAATGTATTACATTAGTTTTGATTTTTTCGAAGTTGAAGAGTCAAAATGGTCCCCTGCTTCGATAAAACTGCAAGTGTCAGTTTCATTATCGTCTGCATCGTCTTTATCAGATTCAGCCTCCTTGTGTTTATCATATTCCAAAAAAGCCAATACCTTAACTTCAGGATCTTTGGCTTGATCTAAGTCGCCGACATATATTTTGACATTTGTACATGATTGTCCTTGACATCCAGAACAAATAACGGAACATCTTAGTCCAGCTTTTCTACAAGTACATGCGACCTTGCAGTCTTTTGTACACTTGCAGCTTATTGTTTTCCATAATTTTTGTGGAGCAGCCTCGTTTTTGGTTGTAATAGGAAAAAAATATATTTTTTTCCATCCAACCCCAATCTTGAGGACTTTTGGTATTGCCGTACCACTGCTGAATTTAATAGTACATTTTAAAACAGCGTTGGCGTGCAGCAGACTCACTATGAGGTAACAATGCAAGGTTATATGTACATGTAGCATTGAGTTAACTGGAATGACATTATCTTGTATTTTAATCACAGAGCTTGAAAGGAGGAAACCTTTTTTGCACTTCACGTCATTGAAGTTTTGTTCGATATTCGTCATTGCAGACATGCCAAGCTTGTATGAGTTGTGGTAATCTATTTTTTTTCATCTCCTTGTACACCTGCACTTATTGACATGATCTCAATTGGAAATGGGGGATGTGATAAAAGTCAACTTATAATTTTTTACGTGTTGCTCTGCAGTGGCAAAAACATTACAAAAATCTTGAATTCCTTGAGAAACATCTAGAAGCACAGGCATGGCTACAATCCATTTGGCAAGCACACTGTCAGTGATTCCTCTTCCGTGTGTCAGCCCACCTGTACTCTGCATCGATCGCATAAGGTTTGTTCTATGGTCATATCGGACCAAATGCCAGACCAGAACTTTTCGGAGCGCCTAATCGTAAAGTAACCTTCGGTTATACATTTTTCATATTCCGACATACTCAGTTTTTAGAAGTGAATGCGATACTATGCTTAACTTCCCCCGCCTATAACTCCAAGAATGTTAATACTACGTAAAAATGTGTCTGAACCATTTCGATGCAGAATTTACTTATCTTTAACTTTGATAATCATCTTATTTTTTCGTACGACTGTTCAGAACCGAGATATTGGTCAATAAATGATTTTTGAGCGATATTGCCCCAAAATTGGAAGTGTTCCGGGGGCATATACGTAATCTGCAGACGCATAAGGTATAGCCAAAATGATTAGCTGAATATTACCGATATTCGGACATAATCGTCACCGGCTTATAATATGTCTCACTGCTTATTGGTAAAGTGGGGACGTAGAATGTGCACAGAAAAGCCTCAAGCGTCTGCAATTAACTGATAGTCTTTTGAAGTTTAAAACCAATATTCATTATTGATCACATTCAGTGCAAAAGGCCAAAAATGTTCCTTGCCCTTCTTGAAAGTGTTTAAAACTGTTGCAAAATAAAATCAACACACAGCCCATTCGCCTTCGGCTGCAAATGTAATAAACTGCAGACGTGCTAGGATAACTACGTCTGTACTTTACTCTCGTTTTCATTGGTTCTATTATTCTTAAAAACTCGAAGCGGTCAGCTATGTCTTATGCATCTGCAGATTACGTATATGCTTCCGGGGGCCGACGAGGGGGAAAAATTAGTATTCCTAGAAGAGGCTTATAATGAACTGGTTCCAACAGTAAAATCTTTTTCCCGATTCAAAACGGTATTTATGCATCATGAACTCCCTGACGCCTGGCCTACTAGGAAACTATTAAATGTTGTACTTATGTATGAAATTAATATTGTAATTTTGTTTTTTTTTTACTCAGATGTGTAATGTCCAGTTTATCCAAGTGTTGTTATGTTAATTGTCTCATTAGGTAACCCTGGAAATATATATTTGTGAAATTAAGTGCCTATTGGGCATAACTTCAATTTAAAAAAAAATTGGAGCTATTGGAGGAGGTTGGAATTTTCCTCATCAAATGTTAACAGAAGTTACTTATTAACTTTGTTCATACTCGGGCTCTTTAACACTAACGATATTATGTTAACTAAGAATGTTTACATGCCAAAACCTGCACTAAATGTTATCTCATCTGCACTAAAACCGTTTCAGCTTATTTAGGGTACCAGTATTACCTATATGCTAAATTGTATCAAAATTGGTTTACTATTTCCAGCACTTTTGTGTCCATGTACATACACTCTTATACAGGGTGTTTCAAAGTTAAAGGTACATACGTTACTTGTGGATAGAGGGCACTTTGGCGGCTCCAAATTACCGGCATTAATGCATCCATCGTCTTTCCTTACTGAGATACACAATGTTTTATTGATTTTGGCCAAATCTTTCTTTGATCATAACTATTGAACCACCCTGTATAATCGGTTCATACTTAGAATATGTTTCACTTATTTTTCTTGATAGAACTTCATAATAGACCAAACAGAAATCTAGGTCCGGATTAATAAAAAATTGAATATGTTGTATGTCAAAATCAAATATGACAAAATTTTGTAGATCTGTTTCGATATTCGAAAAGAGCGGAAAAAATTGAATAGAGTAGCTCACTTAATTTGTTTGCCATTTCATTCATCAACCTTGATTACTTGCCGTAAATCCAATTTCATTAAAATGGTCGACAACAGTTGGAGCTTGAATATTTATTTCAGGGTTTAATTAACAAAAAAATTTAACTTGCAGCAGTGACAATTCTTACACTTCTAGACTAGGTAAGTGAACTATTGTAAAATAATTTTAAGAACAATGTAGTTCACCTGATAATCTATCAGGGAGGATATGTGGCCCAATGAAATGATTGTTGAAAACACCGCACCAAATACATACATATTAACAGCAAATCGATGTTGGGATTCATTCTGTCTTTATAGCATGTGGATTCTTTTCTGTCCAAACATGTAAATTTCTTAAATTATAAACACCATCTCTTATAAATTGTGCCTCATCTGTAAACAGACATCTGTTAAGAATGCTTTGATTCCGAATAATCCATTTACTAAAACTTAAGAGATGATTTTATAACATAGCTGCTTTATCATCAAGTAGGCAATGCTGAAAATTTTAATATTTGATAGTTCATATTTACTGGTTTGACATACTTGTGTTTTACTATTCTAAAATATTTGTTATTTGTATTAATATTATTCCCACATTTTAATGAAATTGGATTTACGGCAAGTAATCAAGGTTGATAAATGAAATGCGCAAACAAATTAAGTGAGCTACTCTATTCAGTTTTTTCAGCTCTTTTCCAATATCGAAGCGGATCTACAATGCATGGACAAGCAAATGGAGACTGCAAATCAATCCACTGAAATCGCAATTCATTTTATTCAATCATGCAATATCCAATAATTCTCCCTCTATCGAAATAAGTAATCACCAAATTCATCCAGTAACCAACATCAAGTATTTGGGGGTTTATTTAGACAATAAATTAAAATTAACATGCATTCTAAAATGATTTAAAAAAATGCATATCCAGAGGGAAACATTTCAAAGTATTAACATTCAAAAATAAGGGGATTAAAAACCACAGCAACTGCCAAAATATACAATATTTTGTATTTGTTTAGGACATATTATATGCTACCTCTTACAAATTGCGCATGCTTACATTTGAAATAAAATTGTGTCATTCACTACATATTAGTATGGGGGTGCTATCTATGGATAATCACTCAGAAAAAAAAATCGATTATAGGATTTCCACGTTCTGCAAAATTGAGCATATTTCCAAAACATTGGCACCCAGATTAATAGGTCCTCATTGAGACGAGTTAAAAAAAAAATTGATTAAACTTTAAAACATTGTGAACGAAAGAAAATTCTAGAGACAGTTGCCATAATGGAAACCATGTTTTTTGCGTTTTGAGAAGAGTACAATCAGGATCTGACCTTTTATTGAACACGATTTTAATTATTTTGTCTGCCTTTTATTAAACTTTTTTCCAAAAATGTTTCTCCGAATGTCATTTTTCCTAATGTAATTGTTGTGTTAACCTAATATTACATTAAAAACTCTAAGTGAGTTGCCCACATAAGATTTGCTATACTCACACAGAATACTGTCAAACCTCATTGTTATTTTCAATACTTATTATTATTTTTCAAGTTCTATCGACAAAACCTTCAGGGTACTGATTGACAAAACTTTAGTTTGTCTACTTTCGGCCCTGGAAGTATTGCCCCATAAATATGAATGACTCTGTATATAAAAATTGTTTGTGAAATTGGGTTTTCCTACTAATTAAAACTTTTGATATGCTATTAGGATATTTGTATAAAACGTGTTACTTGTGTCTACAATACTAATGTGTTTTTTATTGTAAACTGAACTGTTCAGAATTAATAATGGTATATAATGACTAGGGTGGGCTGAAAAAACTCAAAACCTTTTTTTCAAGTCGTAATGCCGCGGAAAAGTTGCGAATTGGGGAGACTAAAAAGGGGTAAAAAAGAAATAAAATCGGTTTATATCAAATTAAAAGATGTCAGTGACGATGAGATTAAATCACAAAAATATTTAAAGTGACTCAGTCCCTAATTAGGAATAACATTCAAGACATTCACATTCCCAGTTCACACACAGGCAGCTGAACGATGTGTGAAACTCGTGACCGAAGCCTCAGGCAATTTACGGAGCTGAGTCTAGGGATATTTTATCAGATCGACTCTGCTATCAAGGTCAACCGTGCCTAACTTCGCCCATAAATCAGATTTCAAAGTACCTTCGGCTGAGAATGAGTGAAGACGGAGATGTTCAATTGTTCAACATGAGTTTCTTGGACTTACTCTTCACACAAAAACTTCGTTTTGTCAATAAAAAAAATCTGTTTTTAATATTACTAACGGTCTAAAATAATTTGTTTTTAAACCTTGTATTCAATAGAGAAAGCAAAAAAAACATGTAAGTTTGTTAGTATTTTTTTTCCCTTGAATTGTGATCTACCGTTATTTGTAAATATTTTTCAAAATTTCATTAACTTTGAAGACAATGCGTGACTGGAAGATGATGGATTAAAATAATATTTAAACATTATTTTCTGTGGTTATAATACATAAGAATTTGAATTACATTCGGGAAGAGGCTTGAAAAATGTTAAAAATTATCACAAAAATATGAATTTTTCCAAATTTTGGCAAACTTTAGAGTACTTGCGCGACCGAAAGATATAAACCAATTTTTTCTTTTTTTTTACCCCTTTTTAGTCTCCCCAATTATATATTACGACTTAAAAAAGTTTTGGTGTTTTTTGGCCCACCCTAATAATAACATTGAGCATGTGAATTGAGTAATCTTTATAGTTTTTCACTTATTTTTAGTTTGTAAATACCTTTTTTATTTTATTTATTTGTTTTTTTCTCTAATTTTCTTTAGACAAGAGTTTGAAATCCTTGGGGACATGGAAATAGGACCTATTAAAAAATGAAAATTAATATTTATGCTTTATATTTTAAATAATAAATAATTACAAATTATTACACCTTATTTTACTTATTAAAAATATTTTTGCAAAGGTTCACCCAAAACCTTCTCCATTTCTTGCACAGCCTTTTGACATGCTGCTTCCACATCCTCTTCCTCATCCTCTAATAGTTCAGCCAAAAACGGTATAGTTTCTGGCAACAATGGTAGGAAATCTTCCCCTAATTTTTTAACGATTTCAGTTAAACAATGCAGAGCTATCAGTCTAATTTTAGGCACATCATGTCGCATTTTTAGCAAAATTTGATAGTTCATTTGTTTCCAGAGAGCGTCATCTGCTGTGGCTAGCGAGAAGTTCACTAGGCAAGGAGTTAACAACTCCACATTACGCTTCAAAAGTCTATCTATGCCACCTAAGGTATTTTCCAGTTGATCTACTAAAGGCTGCATTAGAACATCAAATCTGTCTTTGTTAATATACTTCTGATTATCGTGTAAAAACACGGCATTTAAAGTTTTCAAAACGTATTCCAGTAACAGAATATTTTTATCTTCTTCAGTGAAATATAATTCTTCATTTTTAACTGCGTTACAAGCGTCTAAAATTTGGGCGGAGTTATTTAAAAAGTGTCCAGCAAAAAGCACAAATAAACCTTTTAACGAATGAGCAATGCCACTGGACACGCTATAAAATGTTATCACACGTTCACTTTTAACTTCGCTTCTTACTGCCCATTCATACAGCTTATAGTAAAGCGGTCGAAATGTGCTCTCGGAGAGTTTCAAAATGAGCACAGTAAAAGCTTGAACTATGTGCCCTTCGACAACATTCGCCTCATCCAGAGCAGAATTCCCATCTGCTCTAAATTTCAGAGCGTTTAGGAAGAAACTAGAAAGTTCAGGTAAGTTAGAATTTATATCCGGCCCTTTTATATTCGATAAACTCTCGGCCAAAATGTCCATAAGTGCATTAATGGCACTAAAGCATTTTTTCTCAATCAAGTTGTTGTAACACAGTTCGATAGCAGGCACTAGGACTCTTGGGGGAATGACGGAACCAATTTTCTGTTTAATAGATGTTAATTTGTTCACAAATTGTTGGAGTTTTGGATTGTTGGGATCGTCCCACTTGCTTATCAACATCGATAATTCAGTCAATAATTTTTCAAGGTAAGGACTTAAAAACAATGGCATGCTTTCAACAATTTTCTCTATAGTTGTTAGAATACTCCGAGATAGCACACTTGGGCTTTCCTGTAATTTTTGTTGCTTTAAAACTTTGATAACGACTGGCATGAAATCTGCAACACCTGCAATCGCGTGAGCTCTCAAATTTATGCACAGCTCAGCTAGGCAGAGCACCACAGAAGCTAACACATTATTTTGTGCTTTCCCCGATTTGATCAGTTCCGTTATAAATTCCAATATTTGAACAAATTTCTCGGGAGCCTCAGGTGCTAAAGATTTAACTAACAGTTTCAAAGACAAAAGTGCTGTCTGTATAATAATTTCCTGTTCTGGTTCTATTTGATCACTAACACCATTTATGATAGAAATTATTGGGGGTATAAGCGCGTACATTTCGTTCTTGTCGCAATCGGAGAAGAACTGTGAATTATGTTGCAATTTATTATTCAGCAACTCTAGGATGCGTCTTCGAATAGGGCTCAAAGTATGCACCATTAGTCCTTTAGTAATTAAAAGGAACATTTGCGGAGTTACCAAAGCATTCAAGCTATCTAAAATGTCGTAACTATGGTGCAAAATTATTTTCCAGTACTGGGCTTGTGGGGTGTTCGAGGCTTTCTCCGCCACTTTTGAAATCCTCTGTATATACTGAAGGCTGTTTATTATCATCTCTTTAAACAAGCCCTCAAGTGTTAATTCTTGTTCATTGTTTAATGCTGCAACTTGATTCACGAACTCCTGAGATGCTAGTAAACCGGCAGTAAACTTAACCAATAAATATTTATAGTGACGAAAATCTTTAGGTGTGTGAGCGGCTATGTTAAAAGTGGCACAGTCAGAATCAGTTTCCATAGTATCATCTTTTTCATCAGGTAACTCATTAAGGTACGTAATCAGTTTAATACAATTATAAATGACAGTGTCTGGCGAAAATTCTCGACACAATTCGGCGGCTATCTCCAATTTTTTAGGGCTGTTGTCCTTTCTCACCTTTTCTGAACCACTGTGGATGACTTGAGACTCGAAAACTAGCAACAAGAATAAAAACAGATTTTCTCTAGCATTGATCCTGTCGAGCAGCTGCTTATAAAGCGGCATTCTTCTGTGTTCGGGAACGTCCAGAAGCGCATCTACGAACACCCTCAATACCTTTGCAATGTTAGTAATTTGATTGTCCTGCACTAAAATAGGAATTATAGTGTCAACTATTTTGGTTATTATTTGGAAACTGTATGCGTCATCATGTCGGAGAACAGACGAACCCATAAACGTGAAAATGGCCATCATATGGTGTAGCACTTGAGTCGGGATTAATTGTGCAGTGTGTGCTAGAACCAGTAACGCATGGTGATGCGTTTGAGGATTTTGTGATGCTCGTATGCATTGAACGATGAGCTCCATATTAAAAATTTTTTCAGGTAAGACTTCTCCAGCTGTCTTCAAGCAGCAGTGCAATATCAAGGAGAGGACGAGCTGCTTTGGGTACTCGACAGCAGCCTGTTCGTCAAAATCGAGGCATTTTTTCAAAATGTCAAATAAGACGGGAAGTAAATTATTCGCGTTCTTTATTTTCTTTTTGTCTTGTATGAACTCTAGTACGCTCACACCTTTTTTCCATTCCAATGTATCCAAGATATCGAGTGTTGGTACCACACTGACTCGACGCCTTTTTTTCGTAAGGTCTTGTTTTGAAGATTGGACTTCTCGCATTTTCGTTAACAGATCCAAAATTAAATTAGAGTCTAAATCGATATGTTTGAATATGCGACTGGCAGCAGGCAAAACCTCAGGATTATGAGCTATGCTAGATATTTCTACTATCATATCTAACAGGGTTTTTACAGTCTGTTCGTCGAGAACCGTGAAAATATCCTTCTCGAACTGATTCAGCATAAGTACGGCAGGGCAAACTTTGTCACGCTCGTTGTTTACAATAACCGTCTTGTCATTTTTAATCGTGCATTCAATTAACTTCCACGTGTTTGAATCAAAGTTGACTTTGTCGATAATTTTTTCTTCTACTTTGCTTATGACTTCTTTAACGATTATAGCCTTAAAATCTTCAATTATCTCTGGATTTTGCTGTAGAATCTCTAAGGCCACTTCAGCTGTATTTTCCAAAATGTCAAAAGTATTAATGTGTGATAACAATTTTAACAGGCCAGATTTTAAATAAAATGGTGTCGCTTCATTACACGTTAATTTGACCAACTGCTTACGAATAGAATTCAGGTCGGTTGTACATTTCTTGGTTTTAGTATTAGCAGGATCTAGTAGATTAAACATAACTAGCGGGATTTGTTCATGGTCCATAATGATTTCCTCCTTATGCTTCTTTAATCCTTCAAAAAGATAATAATAGGACTGCGTCCTCCTAGTTGACACATCTACGAGAAGCTCGATAATTTCAAAAGTTGCCTTCCTGACTTCCTCTTCAGGATCAGATAGTAATATGACCAAAAATGTACTAGTTGGTTTATCAATGTACACAAGTTGCTTGACATCATCTTCTGTCTTCCAAGTCTTTAGTTCTCGTAGTAAGTAGGTTAACAATCCTTTTTTAAATGTACTCTCCAAGTGTCTATTTCCAGAAATGCACACGTTTAGCAGAAAATCAACACGGCTTGACAAATCAGAACAAAGATGGCATAGGTAATCTTCGAGAGATTTTCTGTATAATGGGTTATTGCTATATTTAATCAGTATATTTGAAAGCAGGACGAAATATTTATTGTCAGGGTTATTATTTGAAAAATCTGTTAAATCTAAGTTAAACGAAGGCTTTTGGGTTTTCTTAATTACATTCTCTAAGCACTTTACGTAGCCTGGAGTTGGAAATTTGTCTTTGATAGCTGATTTAATGTAGTCTACGACAGAAGCTTTTTCAGATATTGATGCAACCTTGGATACTTCATAATAAGTCAGTAAAATTTCTAAAACTAGTGTACTAATATCTATTGGTGACTCCGCTGGGAGGATACTAGTTAAAATAAGTGATGCTACATATTTGTGATACGCATCGCGTTTCTCATTTGGAATTGTCTCCAATACTTCTAGAAATTCTTTAATGCTATCCCACGTACTGTTGCTCTTTAAACATTCAAAAACCATGTTCACAATTTGTTTTGGTTGGGAAGCACTTTCTAGTTTTACTAAAAAGGGTTTAAACAAATTGTTTCCAGAAATAAAAGGTAACTTGATGAGCTTTTTAGAAAATTTCATTTCTTCTAGTGACTCTGGCAGTAAAAATGGAAAAACCACCAAAAATACCTCCCAGTCTCCTATATCGCTATTTGAACACAATATCTTGAGTACTGAATGAGAGATGCTTCCCCACTCTTTTTTGTTTTTATAACATTTATTTGCAAGTGTGATGAAAACATTTTTCAAATCTTCCCATTTCAGTACGGAAGCTTTTTCTATGATTATTAATGTTCCTCGGACCACATCCACATTATCATCATTTAGACGATCAATAAATGAATTTTTAATAATCTCTTTATCAGTTTCTTTCAATAAATTGTAGTTTTCCAGTAGATATTTAATAGCTTCACCTCTAAACTGAGGGTTGGGGTGATAGAGTTTTTCGAAAACATCAAATTTTCCCTTGTATGTCATGGTGTTTTTCAAAATTTTCGAGAGGATATTCTTCTTTTTCAGCATTTTTTTATCTTGAGCAGACGAAAGGATGTGAAGGACTTCTTTATCAAACGCATTAGGATATTGTTTTTCTAGGGTTTGGACTATTTCTGATAGCCAACTTTTAACTTCCTCTGAATATGTAGGCTTCATCTTGACAGAGTCCAGAATACAACTACAACAAAAAATATATTAAATAGTTATTTTGCAACAATCAATATAGGAATTTGTTTGTAAAACATACTCTTATTAAATTCTGACGTTGTAGAAGTATTTGCAAAATGTTACTTTCTTATACCGAATAAAAAGAGTGTCATTATTTCATTTTGACTGCAACATTTCAAAATATAATCCAGAATTATATTATATGTCCCTTAACTAGAATTATAAACCTGTCTATTAATTATTGCTATCTATCTTTTATTCCTAATTAATGACGTCAATATCTTTGTAAGATGATACGGCAATAAAGTTATTATTATTATATTATTATTATCTTTGCAGAACGGTGAATTTCCCGAGCAGATGAAAATTGCACTAGCTTTCCCACTATACAAGAAAGGAGACACCTTACAAATAGATAACTATAGACAAATATCTCTATTATCTGAATTTTCTAAGATCTTAGAAAGCTGTGTGTATAATATTATTATAAAATTTGTCGAGCAAAACAACTTATTAACAACCAATCAACACGGGTTTCGAGCAAAAAAATCTGTAGAAACAGCAAGCTACAAATTCTTAAATTACATTTATGCTGAGCTGGACAAAGGTAAACTTGTAGTCTCAATTATGTTTGACTTAAGTAAGGCCTTCGATAGTATTAATATATCATTTGTATTGGACAAACTGTATTACTTAGGCATAAGAGGTCCTCTGTTATCCTGGATCAATTCATATCTTCAAAACAGATCTATTATAATAAAAATTCAAGAACAATTTTTAACGTAGCATGATGTCCCGATTGGAGTTCCTCAGGGGTCAGTTTTGGGTCCACTGATTTTCTTACTTTATGTTAACGATCTGCCAAAATTTGTTACAAAATGGAAGATCACCATGTCCCATATATAATCTGATCTATTTTATAACTAAAATAATCTTGTCTTAATATTTTTTTAATTATTTCTTTGTTTTTGTGATCACTATTTTATAAACTAAGCTTTTATCTATGTACTAGTAATGTAGAATATTGTGACCTGCCCTTTGTACTGTGTATGAGTTTGGACCAATAAACTATTCTATTCTATTCATTACCGATTTTTAAACCACCCCACTCGTAGAAAGCGGGGTCCGACAGCCAGCAATGGGGAGGAGAACAGGTCTCACGAACCCTTTAGAAAATATATTGTGGAATTATTAGTAACCTTCACGGATGTTAAAAAGTAAACAGTTTTGGTACCAAGGCGGCCGCGGATGTTGGTAACAGATTTGGTAAAAAATTTCCCAAATTTTGAAGAGATGAGGAACCATTCAAATCATGATTTTTCCGATGTATTTTTAAGCAAAAATGAGTAACTGAGGTGTCCAAGGAAAACCCTGACGGCCGCAAATTATTCACTGAAAACAAGTAAAATTAATCAAGTGATGTAAAATCTGTGATAAATCGTGCTTTAGGCCTTAAGGTACCCCTTCTAGTAAACTCATCAGATGAAACTTCGGGGATCGGGAAATTGAGTGGCCTCGAATACATGAGTAAAATTTCAGCTGCTTTTACTGAGTAATAATAAAGGTATCAAGCTCCAAAGTCGGGAAATTTAACATGGAGTGCATAGGGCAACCGAAAAAAACGAGGGTAATATTGACGCCAAAATCCGTAAAAAAACCCATAAGATTCCTACAAAAAACTGACTACATACGACTGAAAGCCTGGTAAATCATACAAATCATTGAGAAAGGTATTTGTCCATCTAATTCAAGATTTATTTAATAATAAAGATCAAAAACAGATGGAAGTTGGTAGCACTGACATTTGATATTTCTCGCTCCGATGTTGACAATCCGGCATCTGACCAGCTGAAACTCATCACTTTTTGTATATTTTTATATTTTCTTTTTTTTTTACTACTCCTGACCTTATTCCTTTGAATTAATCTTTGTTTCTTATTTATCACCGACTTTTTAGTAAATAAACCTCGAGAAATTATTTTCATTATTGCATGGGAAAAACGGAGCAGAAACAGCAGACAATGCAACACATGCGGGAGAAACTACCAACCTTTGCGCGATTTTAAAAAGTACCCGGGCTTGTCAAAAGATGGCAGTCACGTCGGCAGGCGGCTACCTTAAGTACTTTGAGTCCAATGATTCATCATTAACCTCTTCTACGGACCCCTTATTTTTAACCGAATCAAGGATAATTTTACTTGTTTTTATGAATTATTTAATTTGCACTGATCTTAATTCAAAGGTCTTACACTTTTCATTGAGTAACATATTGCGGCCTTCAGGGTTTTTCCTTAATTATTTGTTTGTTTAAAAACGCCTAGTTGCATTTTCTAAACGTCATAAACTTGAGCTGAGCCCAATGAAATCATCAGTTATGGTATTTGGCAAATGCAGATGACAAATTGAGAATGAGTATGTAATTAAAATAGGGAATGTGACTATGTAATGTGTGCAAAGTGCCAAAAACTTACGACTAGAATTAGATACAGATCAATGTTTTAAAAAAGTTATAAAGAAAATAATTCAAAAAGACTACGCCTCACTAAAGATTTTATTTCTAAATCGCCACTTAGTATCACAGTCCCTTACAGACTCTCTTGTTTTAAGTCATTTTAATTATTGTGACGGTATATATATATGGACCATGCCTAGATAAATATTAATCGATTAATAGAAAAACTTCAAAAGTCATGTTTGCGGTTCATATATGACATCAGAAAGTTTGAGCCAGTATCATATAAATTAAAAGGTCCAAATTGGTTAAGTATGCAGGTCAGATGAAAACTCGACTCTACAGTTTGTGTCATAACATCATTTTTAACCAATGTCCCCATTATTTGTATAATAAAAAATAGAACGGATGTCCATACCTTAAATTCAAGATTTAAAGAACTCATTACACCCACAAATCTGCAATGTTTAAAATATATTTTACATATAATGTTTATTTGCTTTATAATAATGTACCAGCATCTTTAAAACTGGACTCATTTAAAAATCAATTTAAGAAAATTTGTTTTTTCTCTTTTCTCTATTTTCGGTTTACGTGAGTATGAAAATAAAGAATTTTCTCTAACGCTATTTTAGAAACTACAAATTGCACAATTAAAAATTGTGTCTGAACAAGTACCATTCCACCACACTGTGATGGAATAATAACGCACGGCTCTCGACAAATCAAAAGCCGCTAAGCCACGTTTAGTGGTTTGGTTGCTATGGTTACGTCACACAAAAGGTATTTATTTCTAGCTTCGCAATTGACACTTTGAATTGTTTCCAAGATTTTTGTATAATTTCTAAAATCTTGTTAGAGGAAGTATAGTCTACAACACGTTTGGAATGGCATATTCCACACTCGCGAACTGTACTTTTCTCTTATGTGGAATATGGGCTGTTCTATAACTTGTTGTAGAATATACTATTCGTCCATTTGGTTGAGAGGCTCTAATTACTCTAGTAGGTAGCTGCCCATTCTTTAATACCTAGTCAACCCTAATAACAATAACAGTTCTTTATTGATTGCATTAGTATACAATGTAATACAATACAATCAAAAGGCCATCAACCAAGGTCTTTTGGCCAAGGAGATAATTCATATTTAACATTTTGTACAGAAAATATGGCGGGAAACAAACCCTATATTTTTATGTTTAATAGAAAGTAAAAAATCTGGTTACTTACCGTAAAAAAATAGGAACATATGAATCCTCGAGCTTAATATGGCTCAAACAGTTTTTAACCAGATCCCTAGCAAGCTGCACGTCACTGTTAATACCTTCTTCGGTACAGCTTTTTACTAGCCTTTCTAGAAAGGGCAAAATAAAACTTCCAGAATTATTCAAGTCTTGTAAAACTTTAGGCAACCATTCTTTTTGCAATAGGTTTGCGACTGCTGTTGGTGGTATATGAGAATACTGTTCCTGCGATTGATATATCACTAATAAAACCAGGCATGCCTCAGTTTTAAGGCCAGGAACTTTTACTTCGGATATCTTCTCAACAAATTTATCCAATAGGTCGTTCGAGAGAGTAGTTTTTGCTACTAATCTAGCAGTTACAACATATGAAGCAGCACAGAAATCAGATATGGGAGAATTTAAACCTTTAAGTAATAAAGGAAGCATCTGGGTTACTTGATCTTCCGCAACCTTTTCAGAATATTCTAAGGCACCAGCAAAAACTGAACAATAAAAGTTGAAGGCTACCGTTAGGAGATTTGGTTTCTCATGAATTTCTATCAGCATCATTATATAGTTTCCAACAAACTTTAGGAAACCACTGTTACTTGCAGCGTGGTTTAGTAAACTTTGTTTCGGGAGATGTATTCCAGGCTTTTGTAATGCTTTTAGAAAATAGAAACTATCTTTAGTGTCTTTAAACTGCAACAGTTGTACCACCCTTACAAAAATATTTGACTCATGGTATGGTAAAATTAACATAAGCAAATCTTCTCGGTTATATTCGTTGATGGAATATCTATTTATTAACCATTCCAATGCCCTATGGGTGCAGTTTAACATAAAGTAGGGTGACAGAAGCAATAAAAACTTTCTCAGAGTTTTATCTAGCTTTTTATTTGCTTTCTTGTCTTGTACCGAACGTTCAAAATCTTTTGAAGTAATATGGAAAAGTGTATTTTTAAATTGATCAAAAACTTCATTTTTAGAAATCAACTCTTCGAGTCCCTCTAAGCCAATATGATAAAATGTTTCCCTTTTCAATCCAGCTGCTTCTTTGGGATCATATAAAAGAGAAGCACGTTTTTTATCCCTTTTCAAAACTGTTGTTTGGGGAACAGCTAAACGCTGCAACTGTTCTGCTAAGGAAGTACTCATTGTTGGAGTCTCTAAAATACAAAATTACATATAATAAAAAATTGTTCAGCAATATTAATATAAACATACCACGTCACTAGCACGAAAAAAACTTCAACTTATATTTGAGGAAACACCAAACTTAACCTAACTGTTTGACACGCGTGTTTATCTTGATCCTTGATCCTTAATCGTTACGAGCGTTGGTTGGCATTGCTGTATTTCTGACGTCTAGCTAACCCATTTTTCACAACACACCTTACCTTCGGTTAACTCTCTTTTGAGACGAACTTTTGCAATTTTGTTATTAATACTTTCGTAATCAGCTACTACTGAACATACGGTTTTAAAAGAGGCGAACATAATTACAAAAGACATTAAAAAACACAGACAAGCCCAAAAGCGCTTCGGCCCTATGTTGTCAAAGAGAGAGGAAAATGCCGTATTCCAGCTCTTACTAGTCAGGCAAACTTGGCCATTGTTTACACTAATGACCCCGTACGCTTCAACCAATGACATGAGCGAATAAAAAGGCAATACAGCATTTGGCACCCTTCTTTTTCCTTTTTTAGCAGAAAACAGCAAGAATGGAAATAAGAAAGGGCCAGACTATACTAAATGTTAGGGAAATAACTCGTCTGTTTAGACACTGATTCTAGACGCAATGATAATTAGTGTAAACATATAGCTGGAAATGCCTCATAAGATAGTAACTACGATGATTATATAGCATATATTGCGCTCAAGAACTTCATGACGTTAACTGGACTTCACAACGCGCGCTTCCCAAGCTAAATTTTTGACACTACCAACTATCGCCACCATGATAGGCCGTCAATTTATCTGAGATTGACAAGACCCGATGAAAAATCTACTGTTAATTACTATAATGCTAGTTATCTGGGCATAGTTGTTATCTTACTGCATGTTGCTAAATGTGTTATATTTTCGACAAGATTTAATACTTTTCTCCAAAAATGCTACCCCAATATATGTGTCTAAACGAAAAAATTCTTGAAAATATATGAGATTATTAAAACATTTTCATTGATCGTAATAAGTTATCCTAAGAAGTACGCATTGATGCTCTAGATTTAATTAAATTGTTGCTAAAATCATACAAGCCATCAACAGTAACGGGATTATAGGTACTTGATGATGAAATCTAACTTTGTTTTGAAGTGCCAAGCGAATTGCAATAGTGATATTGTTCTCAATCCGGTCATGGTTTTGAGCTAGGAATTCAGAAATACGGATATGGGATTTGGCCTTGGTGACCTATCATGGAGGCAATGTAGGGAATATAACAAGCTAATCTGTAGTCTATTTGATTTTATGAAGTTCGTGATGATGTCTTTAAACGATTTTCTGGGAAACACGTTAGGAGAGTTATTTAGTGATTTTTCACTATTAAAGTTGTAAGTATCCTGAATAATTTGCATTATTGGTTGTCGTGAATTATTTAATTAAACTCTAAGTTTCCGGTAGACTTTGGGTTATCACAAAAAATTGACTAGGCAGTTGTCATACTGTACTTACTAACTATTCATGTTCACTATTTTCTTAAGCAACCAACCAAATTTTGATTGACTTTTGACCTTTTGAGGTTAATTTGAATTTTAGTTTTAGTAGTCGTCAAGATAGTGCTCTAATAACTAAGTGAATTCAGATTCAATATGGGCGTTACAATTTTAACTCAATTTCCTACAGAAAGTAGAACAGGTCCTCAAACAATAGAAGTGCTATCAAAACGAATAGTAGCCCTAGGTGCCGCTCAACAGGGACAATTTCTTGTGGACTGTGAAACATATACATCGGTACCCCAATTAGGCCCTCAAAGAACAGTTCATGTTTTACATAACTCAGAGCAACCAGCTACAGTGTTTTCACTCCTCGAAACAGGAAGTAAAACTATTCCTCTGGCTACAGATGGGCTTTTTGATCTTCTCATGATGAAAATGTCTAGTTTTTATACATCAAAGAAGCAAACTAAGGCCGAATCCAAGGGTCCAAGATATGAAATTGGAGATTTTTGCGTTAAACTTGGCACAGTTACAGTGAGCAGTAATTTTAAAGGAATTTTAGTGGAAGTTGAATATAAACCTTGTGTAGTGCCTGCTATGTGTTGGGACTTGTTAAAAGAATTTTTACAAGGATTTTTAGGACTCTCTGGACCCACTAATCCTCCAGCTTATTTACAGACTAGAATGCAGGACATTTATTCTCCGATCGATACTATTCACCAATATTTAGAACATTTTACTTTGTTCAGGAAATCTCCCGGTATAGGCATGAGACCATAACAGGAATAATACTGGTTGTAAAGTATCGTCATTTGCCATTAAACTGATAAAGAAGAACACCACTATCATAGATAGTACCTCGTTGTGCATTATGTATTTTATAAGCCTATCGTTATGATTACATAAATTAAGTATAACATATCTCACCAATACTTGAATACTCAATTGAGCCCTAATAACTAAATATGTGGACAGTACTAAGTTTTCATTAATTGCTTAAAAGAAATGAGTAAAGAAAATGTGACTTAATATTTTTATAAGTATTTGTTAGGATTCTTAATTCTGTGGTATGTATTGTTGTACATATCGTTTGTTAAACTTATCATTTACTATTAAGTAACATAGACCTTGATTTTTTGCTGCAGTGAGGGGAAAGCTTAAATAACACGAAATTGGAATAGTATACATTTCGTAATGAGATATCTTTATGTCTTCTGTAGCAAGTAATAAGTTTGACAGAAATATTCCTTATACTTCAACAAAAGGAAAGAGTTAAATTTTTTCCTTTGTCACATTCCCATCAGTATTTTTTAAACATTTGTGTATGTTATTTTTGAATATGTAAAATTTCAGAGGTAACCAATTTTATCACTCGAAAAATCACCACCAACAAATAAAATTAGTAAATTCTAAATATACAAAAGCACCATAGTACTGTACTGCGTTTGTGATTGATTTACAGTGCTCTCGCTACTTTTAATTCACGGAGCTAGAGAATCATACAAAAATCGATTTATAGGTAGAATCTGCTCCATGTACATGGAGAGCCAGTTTGAGCGAAATGCAGCTATCCCACTTGACAGAAATCAAATTCCTATCTGGCTACTGTACAGTTAGACACTCCGTTCACTATAAAACCTACTACCTACTTTGTCAGTAGGTGCAGGGGGTGAACAAGGCTTACTATGTTCAGGCAGTGGAAGCGGTCATGTGACCTGAATTCTAATTGATATTCACATTGATGTTCTGTTGAGACTTTTTGCTTGCAATGTGATATACATTACTAGACGTTGAGTAACATATATCACATTGCAAGCAAAAAGTCTTAACAGAGTATTGATGTGGAATATCAATATCAGGACACATGATCGCTTCTCCCGCCCGGACATAGTAAGCCTTTTGTTTACCCCCCCTCCCCTGCACCGACTGACAAAGAGCAAGCAAAAAGTACACGCCGGTCAATTTTTGCAGCGAACGGAGTATCTAAAGTGGTGTAACTATAATTAAACACTTTTTATGTGCTAAAAATATGTTTTATTAATTTAATCTGTTCCCTCTTAAAAATTGCAAATTTTGTCTGTTTTTGTAACTTTTGTAAAATTAAATAAACACGTAATGTTTCATGATTATTATTTATTTTATGACTTCTGATATACGTAGCAAATTATTTCTCATAACCGATTCAATGCCTCTTGTGTTTTGTGATTTTTAGCTCCAGTTCCAGCAGACAGTGGCGTTGGTAATTGTTTTTCAAGTGTAACACACTCATAACTTGTACTGGGTGTGTAAAGAGACCACCTTTGTGGCCACATTTTACATAATACCCCGACAACTTATAAACATTGTTTTGAAATGTTTCTAATAAATAGTGACAAATCTTGTCTCTTTGTTATTATAATATATAAGAAATATCTTGTCTTATCAAGCTTGTAAGAAAATGCAAACATAATATAATTTTTCTGAAATTAACCTTAATTTTAGAAACCAACACGTATCTGGTAAATTATTACTATCATATGAATATAGACAGGCGAACGAAATGATGCATATGATTCATCACCATATGCGAGCATGACTTAGAATTGCCAAAAATGAGCCAGGTTCAAGGGTTAAATTAAACATGGGATGCCTCAAGGCTCAGCACTTGGCCCCCTTCTATTTTTGTTATATGTAAATCATTTCTCATATTCAAACGAACACTGTAGCAACATAATTTTTGCAGGCGATACAACTATTTCGATTCAAAACAAGAAATCAACTTTTTGTAATGGTATGTCAGATAGAGTCAAAGGCAGAACAGTGGTTGAAGCCAAAAGAACTTACATTAAATAGAGGAAAAACAGTACATAAATTTAGCAAATAAAGTAGGTGAAAATGCTTTGAAAAATGTCTACTTTGCATTCCTATGCTGTTTTAATTTGAACACAAGCATCAAATTGGCCTAGAATTTTGCTCTCCAAAGACGCAATACATATCAGGGTTAAATTATAAAGATTGACTGTAGAGAACAGTTTCATAGACATTACATCAATATATATTTATGAGTTGCTTTTGTATGCTATAGAAAACATGTATCCTCAAAGTGTACACAGATAATGTGACTACTATTACAGCAAAAGACACAAAAATATGAGGACAGCACCTTATTATGTAGGATTACCTAAAAGTCAAAAGGGGATTCAATTCTTAGCACCCTTTCACAAACAAATTTCCAACGAATATCAGCCTACCAGGACTGGCATTCAAGAAAAATATAAGGGCCATCTTGCATGAAAAAGACTATTCATATGATAAATTTTTATCATATAATTTTAATAGGTTGTAAGAAATGTTTGTTTGTTAAATTCCTGTTTCTTTTATATGTTTACAAGATATGTATATATTTGTAATTTATATATAGACTTATGCAAATACTATCTTTGTATATAGCACCGATAAAAATGATTTGATTTACTTCTACAAATTATGCTGAACGATAACATTAAACATGATAACTTTGATGTTATACCTTTAGTATGCAAGTTTAAGTTACAATAACTATATTTCCCAGTAGGATTAACAGTTACAAAGGTTGGAATGATGGCCCGAATTCTAATTTATAATGTCTTATCTTCATATACAGTATGTCCGCAGATGGGGTTTACAATAGGTGTAATGGCTAAAATTTTAAACTTTTCGAGAAAATGTTATTCTTTATAAAAGTTTTTGCTTGCCTAGAAAACAGTAGTGACATTAACAAAAATTACAAAAACTTAAAATTCCATAAGAGTAAACTGGTTCTATTTTTTATTTTGGAACAAAATGAGAAATAAAAAAGTTGATTCAAATTATATTGTCTGTCTAAATCCAAAATTTCATTTCAATGTTGCAATGGTTCCGAAATTAGTTAATTTAATAAAATACTTGTCGGTTTTTGTCAATTTTTCATTTAGCTAATTGCATTTGCACAAAGAGAATAAAAACCAGATAAACAATTGTGAATTTATAAAGTGCATATATATTTGACTTTATTAAATATCACAATTCAAACATTCCTCCACCAAACTGAACGCATGTTTCTAATCGTTTTCGAATGTTGTAAAAACTACTTCTAACTTCGTCAATAGAAATTGATTGCACAGCTACCGAAATGTGCCGCTCTAGAATATCAACGTTGTTGCCTATGGGTTGTCGATAGGTAATTTGTTTTAGACGACCCCAGAAAAATGTATCCGCAATTGTCAAATCTGAACTTGTTGGGGGCCACAGAACTGGATCGCTTCATCCTATCCACCTTTGCCCAAATTTGATATTAAGCCAATTACGTACGACATAGGCATGATGTACCGGACATCCATCCTGCTGAAAATACATTATATTACGATATTCCAACGGCAAGGCTTCTAACTGATCAGAAAAGAATCGGAATCGGAAACATTGCAACATTCAAATGAAATTTTGGATTTGGACAGACCATATAATTTGAAACAACTTCTTTATTTTACGTTTTGTTCCAAAATAAAAAATGGAGCCAGTTTACTCTTATGGAATTTTAAGTTTTTGTCATTTTTGATCACCCTGTATAAAAAATATAATTTTTGTAAACGTCATTACTGTTTTTTAGGCAAGCAAAAACTTTTATAAAGAATAACAAAAGTTAAAAATGTTAGCCATTTACACCTACTGTAAACCCCATCTGCGGACATACTGTATATGATATATGGTCAGTAGATGTTCTCAACCTTGTTTATTTTGATGTATGGTCAGGAGACCTTCATAGCATTAATACACTGTGCTTAGAAATATGTAATAAAATAATAATAAGGAATACAGGGTGTATCCTGCATGACTTGCACCTGTTATCTGTCTGCTATATATCATCAGGAATCAGGATGTAAATAAAATGTCACATTGTATATATAACGTTTATATTAACAAACAAATAAATAAAGTTCAATAAACTATTTAAAAACTTTATACAATTGCAACAACTAATATCAGGATACCAAAATTTTGTGTGGGACACAAAACATAAATAAGACATTTCAGGTTTTTTGATATCCATTGATATGACTACAATTAAATTTAATGTTGCCTACCTAAACCAGTCTACATAAAAAAATTGTTTCAACCAAACCATAAAAAGAACAATGTATAATTAACCTTAAAACATTACATGATAAATCATCTAAATTTCTAAAAATAAAACACTTCCAATCAACATGATTAATAGGTGACAATAAGGAAGGATATTCATTGTACAAAACTATTGTGCGAGTTCCACAGACATAATAAATGTACTTTATTGAAATAAATTCATAAAGTTGGCAGATCTTTCGTTCCTATAAATCTAAATTTTAAATTGTGACTGACTTAATAAATATTTATACTGTTAGCATTAGCAAAAAAATATACTGGTATATATTACCAGTTACACACAATTATGCCATTTATTAACATAAGAAACATTTACTGGCTAAGAATCTGAGCTTTTTTCACAAATAAGGTTTACTGAAATTAGTTTAAATTGGAAGCAAAATTAAATTTTTAAAATGTTTGAATCAACGACTTTGGAATAAGTCGTTGGTTTGAGTTGCAAATATTGAAAGATATTTTGCTTACAGATTATTATTTACTAGTAAGTGAATTGGATTTCTAAAAGGGGTGAAGAATAAGCAGGATATTTTTGAACTTTGAACCATTAAAATTTGGTTTCTGATTTGTACAGTAAAAGTTACTATGTATAATAATCACTTTATTAAAGTAATATTTTCTTCATTACTTATGTTTTTGCACAAGAAATATGACTCGCTAATTTGGCAACTTAATTTTTGAATATCTTTTATATACAGGATGCTCACAAATCCAAAAAGGTAGTTTATCAATTTTTAAGTTATATTCATTTTCTTATAGTGCAGTTATTCTTAACTATACAGTATAATCTACAATTTAAGTTCGTAAACAATCTGTATATTATATCATATTTTGTATATTGAAAAACAAGGTTGAGTGATTTTACTGTTTAAATTCCCCATTTAAGGAGGTTGAGGCATTAGACGAAAATAATGAAAAAAACCTGAAATAAAGTTTTTTAAATAGATTTTTATATGACTCAATTTTCCGTAAAAAATCCAGTCAATAGGAAACTCATAAAGTTAAAAATTTTTAAAAACTTTTACATGTAGTCTTATGGAAAATATGTCAACCCAGCCTGCAAACAGTACATTTTAACACAAATAACTAAATATAACACACTATTATGTTTTAGAAAACATAGTAGTGTGTTTTATTTAGTTACTTGTGCAAAATGATTAACTACCACAAAGTAACGGCTCCTTCAATAAATTTTTTGGTATATTTTAATTTATAGCAAATAACCAAATAATGTCAGCAGTTCCGAAAATTAACTATGTAAAGCATTGATGTCTTACGCATATTTTAATACCGTTTGCAATTTAATTAGGAGACTTTTAATAAATAAAAAAAAATGATTAAACATTTGTAAACTGACAAACTTCTCTTTTTGTTAATGATTTTTAACTGATTTTTCAATTAATCAATGATTTAATTTTAATTTTTACTGCTTCTCATTTTATTTTAAATTATTTACTGAAACAAATTTGTAAAATACACAGATATTTACATAATTTTTTTTTTTTAAAATAAGTTTCGACAAAACATCCAAAAGTTAGTTCATTAAGTAAAATAATTAAATCTACTTAAATAATTAAATAATAAAAAATGATTTATTTATGCCTTTCTGACAATAACTATTGGTATCATCGACTTATAACCTTTTGTGATAATTTATTATGGAAAAGTTCCGATTTAGAATTCGACTTACTTTTGGTTGGGACTGTAATGCCTCAACCTCCTTAAAACCTGCATACAACAGATAATCATCTAAGACTGGTGATATTTTTTTTGAGTTATTTCATCAATATGTTATTTTTTACTGTTTTTATTGTGTTTTTTTATGTGAAGTTTGTTTCTTGGACCTGCCATTAGAGACATACAGCAATGAAAGGGAAAATTGTCTGTCTGAATTTTCTCACAGCAATCTTATTCTACCATTTTAAACATGGATTATTAGATATATGAAAAATTCAGCTTAGGAGAAATCTTAATCAAATTTTTTTGTGCATATTGGATCTGCCTCTTCCATTGTCTGCTAAACCTACCATTTAGCCAATTATATGAAACATAATTATTTTGAAAATTATTAAAAAATAATCAGATTATACATTGTAATAGCCCTGTCCCTAGGGATTCTAAGCTGGATGAAATTTTCCTTATATAAAATTTTACATAGAAGTTGTGGTTTTCGCTAGTAGAAAAGTATAAATAAAAGTTGTCAAGGCTAACATGGTTGTAACATAAAACAAAATGATCTCAAATTTCCATAAATTGTTTTTTTTTAAATAACTTTTAAAATACACAAAGTACAAAGAAATTGTAGAAGTAAAAGTTAAAAAGCACAAAATTCGACACGAAAAACGAAAAATGTAGTATGAGAAGTTGCCTTCGTATAAAATAAGAATCGAAGTGATGGCGTTGGGAGCCAACGTGCAAATACCAAAATGAGCCTTTTTCCGTGCATTTCGGCCCAGAGTTTAAAAAATCACAGTGAATGAAGAAAAATAAAAATAGGACGAGTGTGGCTTTTATCATCACATAATTTTCTAACCGTAACATTTGTTTGCATTGAAAAACAAATTTAATTTTTTTTTTTATTTTTAGACTACTCAATTAAATTATCTATATTTCGGAATATACTCATTAATGTAACAAATCCATTTGGATTATGAATCTTTATATTATTTTTTGTAATATTCGTGAATTCTATACAAAAATCAACACTGATAGATATGAAAAATTAAAGCTAAATGGCACCTATTTTTAATCAATCATTATAGTCCGCATTCAATAGGAATTTGCAACAGAGTGACATATATAGTAAAGTCAGCTTCTCTGAGCCGCCTGAGATGGTGCATGTAGCATCACATCAGCTTTGTGTTTCTAAGGATGAATAAATATTATTATTATTATTATTAGTGTGCAAGGTTTTTTTTTACTGTGGATATTTAACTATCTTTAACATTCGGTTTTTAAATTATTTTTTGCGCAAAAATCGTTGCATGTTCAAACTTTTCTAGACATGTCTGTATAATTGAATTTTTACCTCATCGATTTTTTATATTTTGTGTGTCTTAAAACTAATTTCCAAAAAGTAAAATTTTGGGAGTTTGACGCTATTTTGTGTTATGTTGCAGCCACAGTACCCTCAGGAACTTTTGTACCCTTCTATAACCAAAAGCCTAACTCCTGTGAAAAATTGTGCATTAGAATTATTTTATCAAACATTTGAAGTTTTTATTTCTCTGAGCTAGTATAACGCGATAATTTGATGATTTTGGAGATTTACTACCCTTACTGCTCCCAAATCTTGCAGTAGAGTAAATTGAATTCCACTTCTGTGGTCAAGACGCTTAAAGCAACAATAAAAAACATTTTGTTAATGAAGTAACTTAAGGAAAAAAGTCACTAGTTTTCTCAACTTTCTAGATAAAAATTCTAATAACTCTGCAATAAACTGTTGCCATTTAAGGTAGTTATATCGCAATTCACGTTATTCAAGAAAGTCATGAAACTTGCTGCAAATTTAATTCAGGTATCAATAAACATTCTGATAAAATTTGAACTCCATTTACCGTTCCGTCTCCGAGATTCATTCGCTCAAGTTCCCAGTTTTTATTGACATTTAACATTGCGCTTATGGATGCCATACGAACTAAATTTATGTCGTGACACTATTTTCCCTCTTACGACTGATCCTTATTTAAGAATGATCTTAAAAACGAAGCAAATTTAAATTAATTCCTGACGAAGCACGTGTATAAATATCGAGATGATTCACCGTAAAATAACATAATGGCAGCTATCCGAAAATTATTGAATGGAGGACATGCGTAGTAGATGTGACAATGTCGCACTATTTCTAATACTTGGCGCGGATATTTGAAAATACTTTGTGTTTATTTTAAATGCAGTATCATACAAGAAAGTAGAAGATTTACAAATTTTCATTCCGACTTTATTTATTGTATGTATAACAATATATTTTTCCACTAATTTATTAAGAGGTAAAAACATATTGACACTAGTGACGAGTCAATCAGCTGGCATCAGAAATTTTATGCTGCGTTGCTAAATCTTTCCCAAATCTCTCTCTCTGTCTCTCACGATATAACTACCTTAAACAAATCAGTACTCCTTCAGTACACAGAACTATTCTTTGGTGATCTACCTAGGTCATAACAGCATTATAGATTAACCCAACTGTTTTCAGTGTTTTCAGCTTAAATTTAATATTCCTTTTGTAGAAAATATAATTTTGTCACTTGCCCACCTTCTGTGAAGACATATCTAGCTACAACCTTAATCATTACCCAAATATTTTATACATACAACCTAAACTTGCCAAGGAACTTAATCCTGGTTTAACATATAATGACAATCAACTACTGGCACTGGTGGAAACACCGATTGAGTTGTGTATAATAGACTGAGCTTTCGCCATAATCCCCAAGGCTCCTTTTAATATCAGATTTTGAGCCAGTCTTTCACCTAGCTTTCTTGCATTCTCCATGCCTTCATCCTTTGCATCTTTATGTGTTACTAATCCACAGAATAAATCACTAGATTCAACTGTATTATCTAACTCTTGGTTTTTGTCATCTAGTTGGAGTATAAATTTCCCCTCTTTTAAAAAAGGGCATTTTGTGTAGTCCACAGGATTTGCACCTTCGATAGAACCATTTACAGGACACTTATTGTTCTGAACGCCATTTAAAACGTCCTCTAAATATGGACATTTTCCCATAAAATCAGCTCCGACAGGAAGCTGAACGGGGCAATGCTCGTGAGGGTCAGTCTTCAAAATATCTACGGGAATTTTGTCAAGTTTCTGTTTTTTTGCGGCTGGCTCCTTCACTGGACTTATCGGACACCTAACACAATTCTCGATATCTTCCAGATTTTGATTATTATTGCTTCCTTTATAAGGGCAAGTATCACACCTTAATCCATTTTTAACAGTAATACTTGTCTCGTCTTTTTCTTTTATTTCTTCTGCACCATCTAACGACCAAACGGCACCATTTAAAGTTATTTTCAATTCATGTGATTTTTCTATTTTTAACTCGGAAGAAACTGCTACAGGAGCACTACAACCCCCTCCCAAGGTCTTCAAAAAACTTCTCTCAGCTGTTACACGCAATGCCGTTCGAAGGTCGTAGAGGGGTTCGAGGAGCTTGATTGTGTTTTCATCGTTTGCTCGACATTCGACTGCTAATGCTCCCTGGCCAACGGCATAGAGAATTTCTTCTGTTTCCAAAATCTAAAAAGAGAAACTGAGATATATATGATGTACTTTCAAGCTGCTGTAAGGTGAAATGTCAAAAATCTACTGAAAGAGTTTGAATGGTAGAATTTTACTACTATACACCATCCAAGACGATTTTTACTTCAGATTGAAAAAGTACAAAAGGTCCTGCACAAACCTTATGAGAATTGGGTTTCGGTAGAAACATCTGAACTTTTGGTATATTATAGCTTTTGTCATCCTATGGAGCACCAAGATAAATAACTCCGAAATTTGATATTTTTTAAATGAAAGAAAAATATCCTATGGGCTTTCGTAATATTAATCGAGTCTCCTGGACGCTTGTGTAAGTTTGACTGGGCAGGGGCGGTTTATCGCCATTGAAAAGAGAAAAATTATTGGCATAATTTTGCGTCATGTGAAAAATAAAAACAAAACAGAATGCTTTCTTAAGACAAATGTGGTAAAAGTGGTAAAAAGAAAATCCCTCTGTGATCTTTTTAACTATACTAGCATACTTAAAGAAATTATATTACATTTTTTTACACCTTAAACAAATTCTTTTTGGACAATATTATATTTCGTTTTTTCCATAACTCTTATCAAATTCAAGTGGCTATAGAATATGGTGTACAATTAAGATAAATTAACGCGGTGTATTCCATTTGAAAGATAATAGTTTAAACATAATTTCATAATAGAAATTGGTAATATTTTGTTCACTTAAGATGACAGTTCATAACAACTTCGCAATTTAAAGAATAAATTTGTCGAAACAATAAAATTTTTTGGGTTATTAAGAGAAACACGCATTGAAAATCGACTTTTCCGTAAAACATAGTTTTTAATGTCCCCACCTTTAGGGGCCATCCATTAATTATGTCACACTTTGAGGGGGGGGGGTCCATAAAGTGTGACAAGAGGGGAGGAGGGGGTCAAACTTTTGTGACATCACATTGTTTCCACACATTCATACCATTGGTTTAATCGTATGAAATTCAAAAAAATATAGAGATCAGAAAATTCTACCTCAAAATTGAATGCCGTAAAATATGTGTCGTCACAATAGGGGGGAGATGTTGACTCGAATGTGACAACCTGTGACACAGGAGGAGGGAGGGGTAGAAAAATCTTAAAATTTGCGTGACGTAATTAATGGATGACCCCTTATATCTAAAATGTATAAAAATAATTGTGAAATCGAACTGATTCTTTTTTTAAATTAGAGTAGATACAATAGTGCTTGCTTCCCTCCACGTACCATGTGATATAAAACCTTTTTTTTTTATTTGTTAAAATAATAGCAAACTTAAAGTTGTTATTTTCGTGAATGTATATTTTTCGAGAAAAACTTTTATTTATGAAAATTCGTATATACAGGGTGTAATCAGTTTCATGTCATTAAAAAAAACTGGTAATGGGGACCGACTAGACAAACAAAAAACCTATGACTTTTCCCTCTAGGGGTATTTTGAAAAACACTGATCTAGGTTAACATATTTAATATTATGGTAGACAACTATTGAGAACCACTGCTTTCTTGGTCGATGGACTTGTACTTCCCAATTATACAACTTTTAAATTGTCATAAAAAAGTGCTGGCCGGCACACGCGGTGTCAAAGGATCATCGACCGCCTTTGATGTACCGCCTCAACTGAACTGAGGCAAGTATAAAGAGGTAAATAATTCGTTCTCTCTTCGTGCACAATTGCAAGCAAATAATGGCCATAGAGGTTTAAACAGAGCATTTTTTTACATGTGTTTTTTTTAATTTGGAACAAAATATTGGATTGTTTATAATTTAGAAAATTTAAATGTGGTTTATTAACATTTGTAACATAAATGATTCAAAATCTCTGCATCTGTATCAATACACAGTTCGGTATGTCGAATTAAGTACATACGCACTTCGTTCAACACTAAACTATCAATTAACGTTGTCAATAAAGAAATATAAAATAAAAACTTGGTACAAAAGCCAAATAGGAATACAAAAAGAACGAACAAGTAAGTTGTGTCTGTACGTAATCAAGAATTTGACAACTTGAACGGTAAGTCAATAAAATAAATCTTAACTATAAATACACAATGACGCGAAATTCGAAAATAAAAGCAACGAACGGCAGATTGGATGTGTGTACATAACGAAACACTGACAGTAACTAATATATTTCACAAGGGAGAGTTAGAGTATAGTTTTCTTCAGATCAGATCTAGATCTAAACCTACCTCAATATTCCAGCAGTTCTCAAAAATTTTTATTGAAAATTTGCGAAATTTTTGTTTATTTTTTTTTCTCCAAAACTATGAGCTTTAGACCCCATGTTATATAAGTTTTTTTTGTTTTTCTTGTCGTTCCCTACCACCAGTTTTTTTTAATGACATGAAACTTATTACACCCTGTATATGATGCAAACAAATTGAGGCCAATATATGAAAAGTTTTTAGAATCATAATTTTTGATGTGCAGGTTATAGTATATAGTCAGGGATTTTTTAAAGCGGACTAAAACCATATTCTTGCACGTCTGGATCTTATTATACTGTTCACCGCCTGCCGACCTGGTGGTTGTATTCATGTGTGCTGGTCGGGCTTTTATTAATAGCTCCAAAATAGGTAGGCCTAAGGTACCTACCTCTCATTGTTTTAAGGAAAAAAATATTTGAAAGATAGGTAAATATGAATCGTTATAAACTAACTACCTATCTAATAAGTAGATTATTAGACATTTTTTATTGAACTAAACAAGAACGTAGGAATAAAACAACTTTTATTTCTTGCAACTATTTTTCTATTGAAAAATAAGTAAGTAGAAAGGACCGAAAAAAACACTAAAGCATAAGAATATCGGTCAACTTTTTACTGAATTGGACTGGTCTGGCTAGACCAGGATAATTTCACATACTTCAAGTTTTATATTTAATAGTTTTAAATTTCATAATTTTCAAGATACTTGCAAGAACAGTTTTTGACTCCTTCTTCATCCCCAAAAGTGAAACTTAAGTGCACCACACTGAATGGTTCCTGTTCTTATTCTTCTTTTATATACACATATTTTAGAATGTCTGCTTTTTTTTGTTATAGTTTATTGTAAATTATATTATATTTTGTTTATGTTCGTGTACTATATTTTGACATAAATCAAATATTTTCTTTGTGGCGCTCAAATCAATTTTCTGCACATGGGCCTTACAATTCCTCGCTTCGCCACAGAGAATGTGTTCAACATTAACAACTTATTTCCTACTAAATAGTAATTTTAGATTTAAAGAGGATATAATCTACATAAAACATGAATAGGAGAGAGTGGATGTACCACTCTCTCCTATTCATTGGAGGAGGGGCTCTAGGAGGCTAGAGCCCCTCCTTCAAAAACATGCAGTGTATTATTAGCAGGGCCGTAGCAACGTCGATCACTTTGGGGGGGGGGGAGACTATTTTAGCGCCCCCTTTTGATTTTTTTGTCTATTCCATATAAGCCGAAATTTGAAAAACAAGGGGCGGTTAGATCTAAGCTATCACACCGCAGATACGAAAAATCAAAATAAACAAGTGGAAACTAAGAACACTCAAATTTTTATTACTGGCAAAATAGTACACGGAAATAGTTTTAAAATCTGAACTTAATATAGGTAATCTACAGCTAGAGATTATAAATGGATTGCATTTTTGTATTTTGTGTAGGTACTTAAAAATTAATTAATTTTAATTCGGCGTTCCTTCAACTTTCCCCATGAATTTATTAGATTTGAATAATCCAAGGAATATGCCAAATCTTTTTCACATTTTAATAATAAAATATCATTCAGTCTATCATCACTCATAGTGGTTCTAAGTAGGTTTTTTACAATTTTTGGCTAAATGACTGTTCATTAGATGCAGTTACATAACCAGCTGTAACAACAAATTGAATTATGTAACGTGCTAGCTTTAGCATGTGAAGTTTAGTTATCAATATTTCTATAACATTTTGAAGTGTTGAGGCCTTATCGCAAGCTGCAAACAAAATTTCAAACTCCGAATGCAATGCGTGCGTATCTGGTTTTGGAAGTTTTGGTGGAAGCATTTGCAATAAGGCTTCCACATCTTCAACATATAGCTTTTCAGCATTCAAAGGAAAATTAAACACATTAAATATTGGAGATAAAGTCATCGAAATATTTTCAACAGAAGAACGAAGTTTAGAAAGCAAGGTATCCATTACTGTTCTAAACTCCTTTCTGTAAAATGTGCACATGTCAAGGTCTACTTCATTGTCATTATTGGGGTCTAATCTTTTTGGGGCTAATCTTCTTCGGTGATATTTTCGAAAATCTGCTTCTGCATCTACTCCTATGTTATTTGCCATTACCTTCGCCGCTAAAATAAGGTTATTAATATCTGAGGAGTCGTTTGTCATATTTTCTAGAAGTTCTGTCGTAATTTCCATAATATTCTTGCAGTCAATTATATTAAGATTTGGGGACTCAATAACTTCAATTAGAATTTTAATTTTGTACATTACATTTTTCATGAAAAATAGAGGCACAATAAAATCAAAATTTAAAATTTTATTTAGTAGACCCAAACTTTTCATCTGAGTCATTTTATCAAAATTGCTGCTTTGTGATAATTCGTCTAAAACATCTAATATTTTTTTGTATGATGTATGAACAGCTTTAATACTTTCAGCACGCGCAGTCCATCTTGTTTCCGACAAATTTTTTAAATTTAGTGCATTTTCGACTTCAGAAAACTTCTCTTTCAAGGCGTGATTTCTTTTTGTGCTAGAGGTAAAAAATACGAAAAGTTCTTCAAGATAATTAAATAATTCTTTTATAAGAAAACTTGAATTGCAACAATGTTCAACTGCCGTATTAATATGATGATCCTGGCATGGAACATAAGGAACTCGATGTTCTATAAGTTCATTAATTTTTTATTGAACGCCATTATATTGACCAGACATCACTGATGCGAAATCATAAGATTGAAAGGAAAATCTGTTGGTATTGATCCCATTTCTGTTAAGACATGTTACAATATCTAAAGCAATATCATTTCCAGTTTTACCTTTTGGCTCGAGAATATCAAGTAATCTCTCACGAAGCTCACAGTTTTCATCAACAGTGCATATATAACTATGGAAAGACTTTCCGTTTGAGAATAGTCTGGTGTTGTATTCGCCAAAACTGTAAAAAAGCAGCTAGTTTCGATCTCCCTGATTGTTTTCTTTTCAAGTTCTTTGGCGAGAAGATTGATAAATTCATTTTGGGATTGAGGCGATAGGTAAATCACGTGGTAGGGGCGCAGTTTTGCATCTTGGAGCCATTTATGTAAAAGGGTGTTATATCTTGATAATAAACGAATAATAATTTGATATAGCGCACTTGCTACTTAACGTCGGACGAGGGCGCATTGCGCATTGTTTTAGTTGGAAACGGGCCGGGTTATTTATTACGTTGGCGCTCTCAGCGATTAGCGAATGATTAAAGATAGTTACTTGTTTAAATCGAAATTAAGAAGAAAGAAAGAATGAAAATAAATGTAAATATATGAATATCGATATTCATATTTTTGCGCGTGCCGGCGGCGCCCCCTTTTAGATCGTAATGGGGGGTGTGGCTCCCCCCCCTCCCCCCCCGTTCGCTCCGGCCCTGATTATTAGGAATGAAACCACATTAGCAAAATATCGACTTTCCTTTTATTGAAAGTATTGATGGTATCAAATCAAATCCTATCTGAACTAACGTCTTATTCTATTAGTCCTGCTTATAAATAGATATTAGCAGGGGTGTAGTGGTGCCGGAATGTGACGGAATGCTGTTCCGGTACTGCAATTTTTTATGGGAAATAAATAAAAAGTTTAATTTATGACTACGACACTAGATATTATAAGGGTATCAGTTCTTACATGTTAGCCACCAGTAATTTTGTGAATGTAACATGCATTAATTCTTTACGCTTCACAATGCCCACAAGAGGTCTTATATTAATAATTTTTGAGGATGTCCCCACCTCTATGAGAAAAATAATTCCGATATAGTTGTTATAACTAAAAATAAAAATTATAGAAAAGAAAAAAGCAGTGTCAAAAGCCAAAAATCAAGAAAGTTGACTGGCACTAGTCACGACATTGTTAATTCGTTTAGATTCTCTAATTGCATAGAAAAAATTCTAACTCCATCTGCCATACTTAACACCAAATTTATGCTTAGGCATATTCACCTTTGAAATTCTATGTTTCCATCCTATCCGTATTAATCCTGCCGCAGCTAAAATGATCCCTTGGTATTTTCCCAACTCGTCGAGCTTTCTTAACCTTGTATTCAAATTGCCTCTAATGTTTTCAACTTTTAAATGTGGATACTTTTTTGCTAATTGTGCTGTTCTCCTTAGACTTGAAGTGCCTACAACACTATCATTTGGTAGAGTCTCCAATGAATATGCATTCAAATCTTTTTGTAAAACTAACGCATCTCTTGGATCTTCCCTGCGAAATATAAAAATATAAATAGGTCATTTAGTTACAGTTTATTTATTAAACCTTGTAAGAACTGCACCAATGGCCATTCCATCTGGTAATGCGGTAGGGAGGTCTTTTAAAGAATGTACGACAAAATCCACACATCCTGTAACTAACGCTGCCTCTAATTCTTTTGTAAAGAGGGATTTTTCTCCTATTTTCGGTAATGGTATATCGAGAATTTTGTCGCCTAATGTGTTCATTGTTACTAAAATTAAATTCTTTTAAATAACAATTTGTTTGCTTAGGTATATGTTTAACGTTACCAATTTCGAATTCTTTTTCAGGATGTAACTCCTTAAGCAAAGATATTACATGTTTTGTTTGAATTAGGGCAAGCTGGAACACAGATGTAATTAATGGAAATATTGCATATTATGTAAACACAAACTAACTTCACTTTTTCTGGAACCAACACGTATTTTGTGATCTCCACTCATTTTTAGAAATAGTGAGGTTAAACAGAATATTTCCTTTTTCTTAGTTATCTCCTCACACCAATCACCTATCTACTGAAAACACTTTAGAAAATAAAATAATTATAGTAAATTTGCTTCATCACCACTCACTTTCTCACGTCCGCTCTCCGAATCTGCGATTATGTGAACATTGTCAGCCGTGCCGCAAATCCTGCTTTGTCACCACCCGTCACTTGAATGGCTGCTTCAGCTGCTTGTGCTTATTTACAATGACAATGACCTATGCTGCTGATATACCTAGTGATATGTCACTATGTCAGTGGTCACAATGACCACCGAGACAGAATAAATAATAATTTTATCGTCCCCGGCAAGACCACAACACCAAAAAGGAAGTGGGATAGCATAACATATTGTCAACAGGTACCTACACTACAGACAGCACAAATATTTGGTTTTTCCATTTAAATACGAAACATAAATACCTATTTAAGTTTCAAGACATTAGGAATTAGGTACCTATGTGATAGAAATTTGGAAAATACGTTTTCAGTTTTTGAAACCGGTTCATTATCAAAAATTTAGGTCACCAATAAAAAGAATGTAAGGTAGGTACCTACATATGGTCGACTTCTACTTGAAGACATTGTCTAATTTATAATTACAGGTCTTGCGTTAAAAGTTTTGTTATTTTTCGATCTGTATAGTAATTATGCAATCAACATATGCTTTATTAATAAAATTAGGCCACTTTTCGAATCTAAAACGTGACCTGTCACTGCTGTGATGCCTAAGGTTACGTTACGAGTGTTACGACAGAATTCCTACACTCTACAGGAGATAGGAGAACGAGACAGGAAGTATGAAATATTTCATTGAAATAGATTTCTATAATCGAATATTACCGACCGTACTTAGAAAAGTAACTAACTTGTTCTTCAACTTATGTTAGTACAGGTACTTAACAGTAGATGACTTGACAAACAACGTGATTAATAAAGCATTTTGCAACTTTTGTGATTACTATTTGGATATATATTTAATAATTACTTTTACTATGATGCATTAGAATGGAAAACCTTTTCTAGGTATGATTTTTGGTGCCGAACTTGGAATTATTATGAACACATTGTTCGTTGCGACATCTATCAACTCATGAAGGTATTAGATACTTCTGGTGTAACTGTTCAATTTGTTTTACAATGTATGTAATTAGCGGCTACAAGAACGGCCTTCCAAAAATAGATGGCGAAACTAATAGCATCCTCAACATTATTTCAAAATTGTTACAATTACTCAGAAAAATATTGTTACAATACATGTGCCGTAGTTTCCATAATGATATTGACATTAATTTAAATATCTGGAGTAATACACTTTCCATAATTTGGCATTCTAAGCGCAGCAAAAAATTTTACCCTTAAAAATGTGGTCTCAAAATCGAAAATTGAAATAAAACCATATGTATCTATTTTTATACCCCCCTCACATACCGAAGAATTTTTTTTTACCATTTTTCAAAAAATGTTACCACTAATTTAAAATTTCCACGTTTCCATGGCATTCTAAACCTACTCAAACAAATTTTAAAAAATGTTTGAAATATTTAAAACAAATTTTGAAATTTTTTTTATTATCACTACTTCCTATATAGAATAGATGAAAAAATTTTTTTGCTCAAATTTCAAAATTTCCACGTTTCATGACATTCCAAACCTATTTTGGGAAAAAAAATTGCAACATTTTTTACCACTTTGGAAAAAAAAATGACAGATGGAAAAAATTTGTTTTGCTCAAATTTAAAATTTTCACGTTTCATGACATTCTAAACCTACTTCAGAAAAAAAAATTTGAAAATTTGAACATTTTTGAAAAATTTTTTACCACTAAAATAGATGGAAAATTTTTTTTCTTTGCTCAAATTTAATTTTTTTACGTTTCATGACATTCTAAACGTATTTCAGAAAAAAAAATTTGAAATTTTTTTCCCAACATTTTTGAAAAATAAAAAAAAAAAATGAAAATTTTTAACCACCGCTATATTTCCACTCCACTACGTCAATGTGGAATTGAATTGAAAATGTGACAGAGGCAATAATATTTGGCATATGCACCTATTACATGTTTATTGAAAAATGTACAGGTTGTTATTGAACTTTTGCTGTATATTTTTTTGACCAAAACTTATCAGGTTTTCTTTGTAATAATAGTCATACCTAGCTATATTCCGATTATTATTTTCAATGTCATTTCGTAATTATTAATTTTTTAGAGTGTTCCAGAAATACGAAAAAGTGATTAGGTACTACTATTCCTGCCTTCCGTCATCTCTTGTACGCTAGCGATCCATTTTCTGGATTGATCGTCTTGAAACTAGCACTTTAGAGACATTTCTTAGAGTTAATCACCTTTATTAAACAATCGGAGCACTGAAATACAGACGTGACACTGGATCGCAGGATATCCGTACCACAGAATTGCACCAACCCTAGTAGCACCAATATTGCATCAATATATATTCCATGTAGGACCTCACATATTGGTCCTATATGGATTATATATTGGTCCATATGTTGTGCTACTAGGGAAGGTTGTTAATACTATCTTAAAGGAGTCGTATTCAATAATAATACCTAGTTTAGTGATTGTAAAAATGCAATCAATATGGGGAAAATACAATAGTAAAGCTTATCTAGCTAATTATATATAAAACAACATAGATCAGAGTACCTACACCACCCATGGCAAGTGGGTCACGCCTCGAGGATGTAGGTCTCGAGAAAGTATTATCGCAACGGTCAGAGTAAAGTGAAAACCGACTGGCACAAAAAGATTCAAACTCCCAGTATGATGCAAGTACAATTTAAATTAGGTTGGAAATTATAGGAACTGACTGTATATTAACACTTCTAATTTTGATTCGCTTGTACTCTGCTGAAAATCCTGCATGGCGATTTTATCATTCGTCAGGACAATACACCTTTGATTGCTTCAAGAAGTGTAGTAGCTGCCCATTTTATATTTTAAAAATAAAAATGTTTGAAAATGTTTTTAAATCGTAGTCCAGCGTGCCAATATTCTTGACTAAAGAAGGATGTCTCGGATAATTAGGGGTCGAGCTTGAGCTCTTTGCCCCAATCATCGCTGTAGACCTCGAACCGACCTCGTAAGGGGTGGGCTCGCTTTTTCGACCATCCTCCGCAAATGCGGACGGTATGGATGATGTTAGCGGACCTTCCCAGGTCCTGGCTGTTGGACCCTGCCAGCTGGGTCGTTCTTCTGGCGCTCTTCTGTCTTGGTCTTCTTTCTTGTCTGGCATGTCGGCTCCCGGGAGCGTCTTTTGTCTGTCGTGAGAGGGAAGGAGTTTGGAAGCAGGGTTTGAGGGTGTTGACCAGTCGGAAGCCCAGGGCGCCAATTGGCATCATGTGCTCCGATTTTTATCGGAAGGCTGTTTTGAACTATGTAGCTCAAGGATTCGTCGTCTAGGTCCAATTAATGACATTCTTAAGTCTAGGAGATATACATTTGTCTGAATAAACGGGACAACGTCCTACAGTTTATAGCGAAATCCGAGCCACTTTTGTGGATAATCTGTAATTCTGAAGAGCGTTTGGACAGATGTAATTTTGTTTGGAATGGGCCTTGTTTTGCAATAGATAGAGGTATATGATCGACTATAATTTCAATATAATTACATACCTCTTTAAAAGTGAATTATTTTTGTTTGCTTTTAATTGTATTGAAACATACCCACACAGCACATAACATCCTTAGGATATCCTCATTTGGTCCCGTATATCCCAATCGAGGACAACATTCCTCAGGATATCCTTAGGATATCCCAATAAAATATATACAACCTGAGAATATGGGGGATATCCTAGGCGAATCCTGGCAGGATGTCCTAGTGATATCCTGCAAAGATATTAAAAGCTTAACAAAATATCCCCTGTGGGAATAGCCTGGCCAAGTCCTTGAGTCGTCCTATTATAGGTATTATTATTTAGGAGATTTCAACAACAAAAATAATGAAAAGTATATATATGTATACTATTTTGAGCCTATTTATATATAGTGCCTTTTATTGGTTTGTAAAATTTGATAATTGCCTCCAGTACAAATAATTCATTAAAAACGTATATCTTATTTAAATAGCAGTTATTTATAATTTGGTTTTAATACATAGTCGAAAGTTCTTTCGACAAATAAGATTACGTTAAATATTTCATAAATATAATGCTGCTATGTTATATCTTTGTATTTCTTATATTATCTAAAAAGGGAAAATGTGATTGGTTATTGTCCGCAGGTGTTATTGTCAGATACGTAATTCTTTATATTTTTTTGAGCGAATAGAATTTTTTTTAAATTCATTATAGTTGTTAGCACGCTATGATTTTTTTAAGCTGTACATATCATCCCTTATAACTTCTAACCACCCTAAACGTGTTGATTTTAATAATAATAAGTAATATTTCATGGTTTTACAATTTTTATTTGAAACTTTTTTTTCTATCTTTTACACCTCGTTATATATTTATTCTCGCCCCTTCTCGGGGTTGAAAGAAAAATTCTTTTATTAATCGTGTTCAAATACTTCAAAGTAACATATCAAAAATTCAAGTATTTGCTCAAAATTTTGATTTGTCGACCTATTTCATTGGACTATATATAACCTCCATTAGTTTGGTAGATTTACTTTTAAAGCGATATAAGCCAATTGATAGATACAAATATGTATATGGAGTTCTACATATATGTATCACATTTATTAGTCATTTTAACTCTGCCATTATATAAACTTGTATTCCTTTGTATTCGCTTATTGGCTCAGTTTAAAAGTAATGTTCTTATAAAATAATATGTATTTTTTGCTGTCTTTAGAAATATCCAATAAACCCTGGGGATGTCCTATATAAAGCCCAATCAATGTCCTCAGGTTGTTCATAGTAAAGCCCAGGCATAACCCATATAAGAGCTGATGATGTCCTGTACACACCCGTACTGATGTCCTGAGGACGTCATCAGCAAAGCCCGAACTGTCCCATTTGGATATCCTACGGACATCCTAAGGTGATAATGGGATCTTCCCAGGATATCCCATATGTCCTGAAACGTTCTCCCCAGTATTTTCTGAGGATGTTGTTGTGCTGTATGGGTATTCTTTATAGGATTTTGCAAACAGCAAAAATCTGCTGTTTGCGAAATCCTATAAAGAATATGTTTCAATACAATTACATACCTCGTTACATACCATATAAAATTTCTAGAACTTAGAAACACTTAAAAGCTACCACTTGCTTTTAACAGTCTTCGCCATCATCATGTACAATGATGATGTATAGGAGCGAGCGTAGACGATATACTCGTATTTCCATACGAAAGGGCTAGGCACTCGAAGCGCGGTTAGTATTTGGACGGGATTCCAGGGAACTACAGCGTTCTCGCTTTATCTTCTAACGGTTTGTATATCAGCGCATCGTAGAAGATATGCAACTATAGGCGAGGGTTCCACAGTGGATATAGCATCCTTAGGAGGGGATGTAAAACAGCCCCTTGTGTATTAAATGGTAAGCAAATAAAAAATCCCTACTCTTCCATAGAGAAAAGGTTCGGCAAAATGTCCATGTTGGGGGCAGCTCGTCTCCTCGCGTCGGCGATTGGTCTTAGTAGCGGAAATAGGTCGACGTTAAATAATGTACTAAAATATAAATAATCAACAACATATACCATATATTTAATGTGTTAAGGGCACAATTTAAATTTAAATTGGCAACGGAGACAATATCTTTAATTAATTCAGCTAATCTGAGCTGTCACAGAGATCAGTTCACTGCCATGTAGCAACCTGGTTGCTATTTTCTGCTCCCTAGGAAGAATACCAAAATAGTTGGCACGAATCCATCTCATGATTTATGGCAATGACTAGATTATGACGTTTCCTTAGCATTTACGTGAATTTAAGTCTCAGCCATGTACTGATAGCGTGAGTAAATTTTTTTTACAAAAGATAAAACTGACCACATGGTGTAGGTCGTGCGATTTCAATCGATATCGCGATATAAGTCTCAGACTTAAACGTGCGCGCGTTTTAAGCCTCTCTGTCTGCTGGTAAATGCGCGGAATCGCGATTTGTACTATACAGTCAGGCGAATCCCATGTGTGTTGTTACTTCCTAGTTCAAGTGGCTCTTTAATTATTTTTTCTGTGGGAAATGATTTAAAAGCAGTGAGTGTCTATATTTTTATTTTAAAACTAGTTTAGCACAGTTTCAAGGTGTTGGCAGTGATTGCTTAATTTAAATTATGCTGTTTTCGTAATAAAACACCGTCACAGTAATTGACATTGAGAGATCGTCTTATTGCAACACAATTTTGTATTTAAATAGTTAATGTTAAATAAAGGCGAATACTTTATTTTATTATAGGCATCATTTCAGTATAAGTATTTTTTATGATAGTTTATTAAAAGACAGCCAGTGCATTATGCATTTATAAGTAATTAGGTACGCGCAAGAGGAAATAAGATGCATTTAATAAGTTTAAACAAATGAAACTATGCGATATTACCTGTGAATATTATAGGAGGTGTAATTTATTGTTAAGGAGTTTTTAAATATTGTTTGGAAGTAAAATAATAGTAATAATCATTCTGTTAAAATGCGTTGCCGTGCAATTAACAGGTACAGGTATAGTAACTTATATTATTGTTATTCAATATATTAACTTTCTTAGTCTTAAAATTGTTACATTATGTAAAACCATTCCCGGGTTTAGATTACAACTCCTGCTGATATGTGAACACGTGTGGTGTAAAATTCGCAGGATAAAATATCCGACTCTTCAACCTTGATACCATATGATTCAAAATTAATTCACATACTCGTGTATTTTAAGTCATTACTCATTACATAACCTGTTGTAAAGCATTACCAAAACAGACATTAATTTCTTCCATATTTTATTAATATTAAATAGGTGTGGTGTATTCTCTTTAACATATAATATTGCATAATTTTTAAGAAGAACCGTTGCCCAAGGAATCACCACTTCCACATCCAGATTAACCATTCAAGTCTCTTTAAAGCAAAACATCTTGACTATATTTGCACTCTAGCAGTATGTGGAAATAATTGGTCATACATTTTTAATAATGTATTTGAGGTAGATGTCATAAAAAATTGAGGTGTTGGTTTCTCGCATATTACGCCATACTTAACTAAAGTTTCTGGATTCTTATTAGCTGGCTTTACTTATTTTCCCCTATCCCCCCCACCCTTTCAACGGAATCATCTCAATTAGACGTCAATACAGTACATACGTGTACCAAATTTCAAATGAATATGTCAATTTTATTTTATCAGCCCCTTTAAGTGGAGTGGAGGTGGCAGGGTGTTGAAAAATTTAATAAAGAAATTCCATATTTAACCCCCAACCCCTTCACCGGATTAGTGCAAAATATAATCTAATTGCAGATCTTGTCATGATATGTGTGTACTAAATTTCAAGTCAATATCTCAAACCGTTCCCGAGAAAACATGCTCACAAAAAAAACGTTACAGACCGACCGACAGACAGACAGAAATATTTTTCCCGTTCATATTGTTACGTATTTTCCACCTTTTAGGAAACACCCTGTACGAATCCGTGGGTTCTAAATAATTTCAACAAGAGATAAACACCACTAACACTTTATTTAACAATTTACTGACTATACAATACTTCAAATTCACTTTTCAACTTGTTCACTTTTACAAACTGCTTTCTTAATAATACTTCTTCCTCCGCGCTGGTAATCGCGCCTTATATACTCCGAATTGGACTCTCTAGATCCATCTAGAAGCAATCAAGAATCTTCTCTTACCACATTCCAGAAAAGTCCATTTCTTTCTGCTAGCTTCCAGTCACAATTAGTAGGCATAGGCGTATCATCTCCAGTTCCAAGGGGGTGTAATTCATAACAATATTTAAAATCTCGATGTTTTATGACATTTTAAGCCTATTTCAACAAAAGAAATGTTTGATTTTTTTTACGATTATTATACTTCCACTTCAATGTGTGGATGTGGAAGTAAAAATATATACATACTTCAGTCAAATAGGGACAAATTTTGACGTTTGATTGATTAACTTGCCAGCAAAAGGTGGGGATTGCTGCCGAGTACGGGCATCCAATGTGGATGCTTTTATATCCGGACCGGCTGCATATGATGGATAGAACATGGGACAGGCTTGTTGCCAGCAAGAGCGACACGCGGAGAAAATTGACAAAGTCTTTAAACTTCCCAAAAGATATTCATTAAGGCATTAAGACATACTATTAAACATATTAAAAGTTGTCAACTCATCTGTCGCACTTGAGTCGCCTACTTGAAAAAATGATGCTTAAATTCAGTTTCTTGCTTATATCTCGCTAGCCATTAGCTATATTGAAATTATCTTCCATACATATATAAAACAAATCTTATAAAATGTCATACATGTTTTTCGTATCTGCTATCATTATCATCATCATCAGTCAGCCCATCTGCGTCCACTGCTTCGCATAGGCCTCCCATAGTCCATTTCATCGTCTGCGATCATATGCTGCATTCAGCCAGTTTTGAAACTATATCCTTAAGGGAAACACCCAATATTGGCCACTCCATAAGCTGTGAGCGTCTGTGTTCCATTGAAAAGATTGAAAAATATTGCAAAGAAATCTGATGCCTTGGCTTCTAGTATACACCAAATCCCAAGGTTCTGTACTCTTACCAGTTTACCCCCCCCAACCCTTCACTAGAATCATCTCAAATTATAATCTTTCTACAAACACCATTAAAAACTATACTTTTAACACGGCATACTTGAATTAAAAATGTAATATTATACAGTGTGTCCACTAAGTCGGCACCATATGGGAAACTTTTTTATTATTGGTTTTATGAAAAAAAGTTATTCTTGATGAAAAGTTTTGCATGGCCTAAAACCAAAAATGAAATAATCAGATATCAATTTTCTGCAGTCGTATACGAGGTTTGTCGAAAAATGTAAATTTTGCTCAAGAGTAAAGTGCCTTTATTTATTACAATATCGACAATCGTTATTAAGAAAAGTTGATCCTAATTGAAAACTACGGTCAGATGTCTAATATTATCCATCCACCATGAAAGAACAGATTTTGTTTATGAATGTTACTTATTAGTTAAGTAATCTTCTGTTTAACTTTTCATTTGTAAAATAAATTATTATGATATGCATGCATTAATTATTCAAATGCAATGGCAAATTGTTACATTACTTACTAGTGAACCGAAAGGTTATCATGTTTTTCAACACAATAAATGTTTTATGATTTGCAAAATTAAATTATGTATAATTTATACCAAAAAATTATTAAAGATCATTTTTTCATGGTAGAGGGATAATATTGGATATCTGACCGTAGTTTTCCATTAGGATCAACTTTTCTTAATAACAATTGTCGATATTGTAATACATAAAGGTACTTTACTCTTGAGCAAAATTTACATTTTTCGACAAACCTCGTATACAACTGCAAAAAATTGATATCTGATTATTTCATTTTGGGTTTTAGGCCATGCAAAACTTTTCATCAAGAATAACTTTTTTTCATAAAACCAATAATAAAAAAGTTTCCGATATGGTGCCGACTTAGTTGGACACACTGTATAAACTAGCGTTGAAAATGATTACATGAAACAAAACATCTCCTAAAATACTATGGGAAGTTACAAATGAATTCAGTGGAATACATAAAAATAAAACGAATATACCAATTATGTATTAAAAACCCAACAGGTAAAAAAATCAAAGAAGACAAGGAAAAGGCTAATGTTTTTAATTCTTTTTTTAGTAGTATTGGCAAATCTCTCGCAAATAAAATCATTCCAAGGCCTGACATTATTCCTGAAAGAAAAAAACAATTAAATTCAATATTTTTATGTCCCACTTCTCCATCGGAAGTAATAAAAACTATTAAAGATTTAAAAAACAATAAAACGCCTGGATCAGATGGAATTATGACGGCCACTTTGAAGAAAATTTCAGAATACATCGCGGTACCTTTGGCATATATTATAAATAGAGCAATTGCTGAGGGAAAATGTCCATCCGCCTTTAAAGTGGCCGTCATAAAACCAATTCACAAAAATGATTCCAAGGAAGAGGTCACAAACTATAGACCTATATCTCTAATTACCAATTTTGCAAAAATTTTTGAAAAAATAATCAAAACAAGAATTGTGAACTTCTTAGAGAAATACAGCCTGTTGTCAAATTCTCAGTATGGATTTAGAAAGGGGAAGAATACACAAAATACAATTGCAAATCTAATGAGCAAAGTCTATGAAGCTTTGGATAAGAGAACAAAAAGTTTAGCAGTGTTTGTAGATTTAACAAAGGCGTTTGATACGGTATGTCATGCTGAACTTCTCACCACACTCGATGCAATAGGATTAAGAAACAACAGTTTTGATCTACTAAAATCATACCTAACAAATAGGACACAGTACACAGAAATAAATTCTGTAAGAAGTGAGGCTGAGACCGTTGAGTATGGTGTACCGCAGGGAACAGTACTGGGGCCAATACTATTCATAATATACATTCATTCTCTATTCAATATACATACCAGTGCCTCAGTAATAAGCTATGCGGACGACACTGCCTTCCTTTATACAGCTTCTAACTGGAACGATCTTAAAAATAAAGCAGAGAAAGACCTAAAAAACATAAAACAATATTTTGAAAATAAATTGCTCACACTAAATGTATTAAAAACGTATTACTTACCTTTCTATCTATATGAAACCACAGCCCCGCCTTTTCAAGAACTGATAGTTGATGAACACTTTCGTTCGGATAACTGCTGCAAAACAAGTAAAATATCTAGGAATAATCATAGATCCACAAGTTAAATGGGACCTGCATATAAACTATCCATCAACTATCACTACGTGGATGTGGAAGTAAATGTACGTGAAGGTGTTGTAATCGTTGATAAGTTAATATTTTATGTAATTGCTTGTAATTTTAGTTATATCCCGATGATACCATCTTGATTGGCGAAACGTTCACTAGGATATTACGCGAAAATATGAATTCTCCTTTCTCTGACAGCGATTTTTACCATTTTAGAAATGTATCGATCAAATTATTGTTCTTCAGTTTAAGAAGAGTATAACAACAGATACGATAAAAGTGTTCATAGCGAGATATAAGCAAGAAACTAAATCAGAGCACCAGATGGCGGTGCAAGTGTGACAGATAGAGTTGGGGACGTTTAGTATGTTTTATTTTTTGTCAAGGTTCAAAACTTCATGAAATTTTACCCTCTATTTTTCCTTATTTGACTGGAGTTTCGATTTTACCTTCTGCGTCTGATAGGCACATTGTGCAAACTGCGCGATAACTCTAATGTAAAGGGACGAGGTCAATGGCGCCATTACTAAAAGATCAATGGTTTCTCGCAGGCTGTCTTATCTTATTAATTCTCTAACCTTTGCTTCTATCTTGCTGAATGTATACATGACTGCTGTGGCTATCGATGAGACTGTCGTGACTGCTGAAATGACTGCTATGACTACCTGTACCACTATCGTGACTTCCGATTGACTGCCGGTACTTTCGACCAGATTTCCGCGGCTACCCCAACTGCCGATTAGACTGCAGACTGCTTATTTGTACAGAGACTGCTGATGGTGGGTGACATCGATTTTTCCCGTGGTCACTTCTTTGTTGAAAATGCTCTAATAATGGTCAGGAAATTCTGAAACTGGCTCCTTTATCACTAAATTTTTTGTAAGCATTTGCATGCTTAATTATAATTCAAAATGTGTATATTTCCAAGTAAAAATGATTCAAATAACAATTTTTTGTTGAATATTACTCAAGTTCCACTACAATGACCTCAAATAGAATAGAACACTTGAGTCATTAATCACCTTATAACTATTCAAACTAATATTTACAAAGTGTATGTATTTGCTGATAAAGAATCGTCCAAGTTATTTCTTTAGTCCTAACTTGGTCTTTATTTTTACCCTAAACCGTTAAATATATAGGTTACACCTTTGCAGTTTATAAAAGTCCCAATTCTATCCTAGTCCTAACTAGGTTTTAATTCTGATCCTTGACTGTTTTTAATTTTTAACTTTTAACACTAACATCAAACAAATATGCAAACGCCAACTCACGTCACGCTTGATCGTATCAGCGGCGACTGTAATTGGTCTCAGACTATACATCTATCTCTATTAACAGCTATATATTTACACAAAGCTATTATATAAAAAGCAATCGTGGAAAAACAATAATTACATAATAAAAATAAATAATCCACAACAAAGTATTTAAATAGGCCATTTATATCAGGGAAATTATTAAACAATTTAAGTCATTTAACAAACCATTGATTTTCACTACAGTAATTATTTTGTATTACAATATAACAATTATATATCTTTAAAGTAGAATACTTGGATGGTAAGTGAAATGGTGGAGGAATAGTATTTTGTGAATTGAAAGTTTCGTTCAGTTACTTAAATTTTTGGAAATTTTACGTAAGAAACTTTTTTCTTTAGCAAGTTTTTTATGACATAGCATGACTAGAAAAAGTTAAGCCATGATCTATTATCACTCCTTAAGTGTTTGTAGTTGGAAACACGTTCCACATCGCAATAATCAATTATAACAGTAACGTTCAGATCAACTGCTAGTTGTTAACATAAGCGAATGATAGTGCAATGAGAAGGAATATTAACAATATCGTTAATATAAACAAAATTGTGTTCAAAACAGAACCCATGTGGAACACCCTATATTACTTCCCATTTATAAGATATACTATCGTTAGATATTTAACCACTTGATATCTTCCATCTAACTACATACTGCAGTTCATTACAACTGCAGCTTCTCTTGCAGTATAAATACATCATGGAGCAGGATAAACCTACTGAAGAACAAGACTGGACATGGACATGGTGCCGCACATTAAGATCTATAACCACAAACAACAAGGAATCTATTGCTGAATGCAGATTTGCCAACTTGATGCCACCCCCAGTCGATTAGGAGAGGTGGATTTTCCTGCTGATACTGAACCAATATAATGAGAATTAAGATTGACAAATCGCTGTTTTAAAATTGTGTATTTTTGTAGTAAATACTCATTTGAAATAATGAGTGCTGGGAACACGCTGCATTAAATAGAAGGTATTGAAACTACCCTTAAGAAGACTTAGCTAGAGTGTGAGCTTAAATACGGCACGGTAGGCCATCCAAACCGTTGAATAACGAAACTCCACATCTTCTCTTGTGACAGATAGGTCATAAAATACAACGGCACAGTCACGAAGTCCAGTAGATGAAGCTATAGACTCAATATTCAAGTTGCTGTCTTAGGAGTAGCCTCGTATGATAAATAGAGACCGCATCAGTGACTTTGGTCAGTTTACTCCATGTCAAGAATACCGAAATCCGTAAGTGGATGACTGACTGACTATACTCTGGCGGTTCAGATCTTTCAAAGCTTTCTCCGGTATTCAGTGCCAGATACTTTACAAGCTTGAATATTTGATATACTCCAAAGCGCCAACACTACAACGTGGAGATTTTAAATTAATAAATTGTGGAAAACTAACCCAGTAAAAGTATTACGAATCATATTTGCTTTGAGTTAAGTGTACATATTGTGCAAAATGGTTTAAATAATGTACATCCTTTGAAATACATAATAGGTTGTTAATAATTTAAAAAGGTTTTGGTAAATATCCTACAAAACGGGTTTGAAAAGTTAATAGCGGATCGAGTTACAGCATATTAAAATAGACCATAGAGCCTGTATGACCACCATTTGCCGCAGGATAGTGGAAGCTGGGCTATATTTGCACCATTTATATCAACACCTTTCCTTAGCAGCAGCAAGGTAGGAACTATGGAAGTAATAGGAAATAGTCGCGTCATTTTGACATTTTACCTTTAAAAAAAAGTACAGGGTCAATTGACTTCATTTTTGTTGCAGAGTTCAGAAAGACATTTAGAAAAAACAGTACCTTTGATTTTTTGGCGGAAATGTTTGGTTTCATTTTTTGGCCAATAATTGGCCAATATTAATGGCCAATTTAATTAAATTAATTAATGTGACATAGAATTAGACAAGAACGGTTATTCGGGGGTTCTTGGTGTTGCTGATCACCAATCTGAGGTCCAATTTGGGAAATTCAAAAAGGCGGACCGGAAATCGGACCATTCTCCATAAAAAATGAGAATAAATATCTTGGCCTTGAAAATCTTTGCTCGGGGGTTTTCGAGGTTGCTGATTACGAATCCGAGGTCTGACTTGGTAAATTCAAAATGGTGGACCGGAAGTAAAGTCAATTTATCAAAAAGAACTCGTATCTTTTTCGTTTTTGGGCTGAGAATGAGTACTCTGGGGTTTCTGATGTCGCTGATAACGAATCAGAGGTTTAAATTGCGATATTCAAAATGGCTGACAGGAATAACAGTTCATTTCTCCGGAAAACTCTTATTATTGGGCTGAAAGTTTAACCTCGGGGGTTTTCGTTATCGCTGATAACGAATCTGATGTCCAATTAGGGAGAATTCAAAATGGCTGACCGGAAGTAGTATATTTTTCAGGTAATACTCGTATTTTTCATACTTTCAGCCCGAAAAAGTAAAGAATATGAGGTTTTCCGGAGAGATTGACTGTTTTTCCGGTCCGCTATTTTGAATTTACCAAATCAGACCTCGGATTCATAATGAGCGACCTCGAAAACCCCCGAGCACAGATTTTCAAGGCCAAGATATCCATTCTCCTTTCTTATGAAAGATGGCTTGATTTCCGGTCCACCATTTTGAATTTCCCAAATTGGACTTCAGATTGGTGATCCCAAAACCCCCGCGAGTAATTATTTTTGTTTAATTTTATGGCATATTGCGTATAACAAATTTTTCAATTCATTTAATTAAATTGGCCATTAATATTGGCCAATTATCGGAAAAAAAATTAAACCAAACATTTCCGCCAAAAAATAAAAGGTACTGTTTTTTCTAAATGCCTTCCTGGACTTTTTGCAACAAAAATGAGGTCAATTGACCCTGTGCCTTTTTTTTTAGAGGTTTTCAGATTTTTCATGCTAAAATGACGTTACTAAAAACACAAGTTTGGCAAGATAAATAAAATATAATTTTATTACGCAATGAATCAAGAATTTGTGGGTGGTAACTGATAAAAGAGTAAGACGACATAGAGGAGAAAGACTCAATTGTTACTGTGCTAGAAGGAATAATATTGTTACGTATTTCCACCTCTTAGGAAACACCCTGTATGAATCCGTGGGTTCTAAAATAATTTCAACAAGAGATAAACCACTAACACTTCATTTAATAATTTACTGACTATACAATACTTCAAAATAACCTTTACACTTTGTTTACTTGATATTTAACCTCACTTTTTACCGACCGCCACTTTAATAAACTTCTTCCTCTGCGCCGGTAATCGCGCCTTATATACTCTTAAATTGCTTCTAGATTCATCCAGAAACAATCAAGAATCTTCTCTCACCACACTCTAGAAAAGTCTATTTCCTTCTGCAAGTTTCCAGTCACTCACTATTAGGCATAGGCGTAGTAATTTCCAGTTTCAAGGGGGTGTAATACATAACAGTATACTTTACTTCAGGGGTGATTATTTGGGTTCAGTTTGTAATGGTTATCTGTCTCTTTTTTGTATTAATTATAAACTGAGTATATTTATCAGCTGTTCCATTAATAACAATAATAATAATAATAGTTTATTCAACATTTTTTTATAGATACAGTACATGTATATATGGTAAGTCAGTAAAAATAAAAACTATGAATATATATCGAAATTACAGCCACAGCACATGCCACAGTAATAATGTGTACAGCATAAATATACCTAGTCAGTCAACAAAACAACTGGATCTACTAAAACCAACAGTAACAAATTAAAAATAGGACAAAAGTAGAAAGAGACAATGAATTATGTCCCTGTAGTTCTAATACCCAATAATTAAATACTTACTACAAGCAACAATCTTTATTATAAATTTGATACATTTTTCTTATGTGTATGTTGCTATTATCATTAACGTCATATTTAATATTTCATCACAAAATTGATTTGATAATTTTAGGTTCCTATACTTCTAGACTGTAAGTCTGGTAACTCAGTGATAAGATTTATCATCTGAAATTGTTACACATGTATGATTAAGAACCGATTTCATGCCAGTAATTACAAATATACAAATACCAGTTTTCCATCTTTTTGCCGGTTGACGTATGAAAACATTCTCCAAACGAAAGTAGACGCATATTGGTATGTAAAATTAGTCTGTTCTGTTGATGCTCAAATGATGTCAAAATTAGTTGGGGAAAAGCGCAATGAGTAATACAGTATAATATAGTGTTTTGGAATTTGTGCGTTAAGTTCAAGGTTAAGGCCAAGGTTTGAAGAAAGTTATTTCCGGGATATTCCGAGACGCACCTTTAAATCCACAGTTAGATGTACAAAAACGTATACCTGTATAAGTTTTTATTAGGTTTTTTTAGTTCTGTTATTTATTTATACATATACAGGGTGTCCCAGATTTAAATGGACATAATCGAGTGGAAGGTAGAGCACACAGCTGAGTTCAAAACATACTTACCGTTGAATGTGAACCGTTTTTGAGATACGGGGTGTTTTATGGTTTTTGACCAGAACTTCAGTCCGCCATATTTTTGAAATGACTGCCCAAATTTGGTATACATATTATACGCTTTTAGGTTAATGAACAGCTTAAGTGATTTTGGAAAATTCCAGGACCGACCTTCATTTTCTTAATATGGCTTTTAGGGTCGTTAACATCACACTGTACATTACTTTTTGGTAAATGTTAGTAAACTTTTAAAAATCCTATGTACTAGTTTATAAAATAATGTCATAATATGTGATGGTATGTTTATGGTTATTCTTCAATAAATTTTCAAAAGTATTGAAAGACCAAATTTGATATTCTACAAATAACACAATCCAGTTGCTAACATCATTATTTTATTAATTTTAGCTAAATACCCCGTAGACGAGGTTGTTATTTGTTTTGACATTCAGTGTTTTTTCCGTCCAAAATAAAGCACATTCCATTTATTTCACGAATAAAAAATAATTAATAAAAGGATGCGACTAAGACATGACATTGTTGCATTAAAAACCAGTTATTAAAAGCAAAAATTTTAAGATGCCGTTTTAATTTAGTGATGAAGATTACACCGATCTTATTTTTGTGTATGGCTTTTGCGACGGAAATGGAAGAGCTGCAAAAAGAGAGTATCAAAGACGTTTTCCAAATCGCCGTGTACCAGATTATAAAACGTTTGCAGAGGTATACCAATTTAGTAGGGAAAACGGACAATTTCCGTCAATGACAAGGAAGGTATGAACATGTTGCCAGACCTTTTCCACAAGAAGAGCAAATATTACGGTTGAGGAATATAATCCATCCGTAAGTGTTAGAAAAATAAGTAATGAGTTAGAAGAAGACAAGAGTAAGGCGAACATTAAAGAAGAAAAATTTGTATCCACTTCATCTTGAAACAGTTCAACGTCTAGAAGACGGCGACGATGTTCTCCGCTTATCATTTTGTAGGTGGATTTTGGGTTACAGAAGAACAATATCGAGAGTTCTATTCACGGATGAAGCTCAATTCACACGTGACGGACTGAACAACTGTAGAAATCAGCATGTTTGGGAAACCGAAAATCGACATGCAGTGATTCAGAAACATTCCTAACACAGATTTAATATTAATGTGTGGTGTGGCATTTACAATAATCATCTAACAGGGTCCCACATTTTTGAAGAAAGGCCAACTGGTGAAGTTTATTTAAACTTTCTTAGGGATATCTTGCCAGATTTATTAGAAGGCATCTGACTTTCAGCTCTTGACCATGTTCAGTGCCATCTGTAATCGATCCCTGACTATGTTATTAAACTTTCCCCTAACTGTGATGACTATGTCGTCAGCATATCCTTGGGCTTCAAATGCCTCAATTGTGAGTTTCGGTAATAGGCTGTCAACTACAAGATTCCATAGCAGGGGGGGACAGAACACCCCCCTGCGGACAGCCTCCTGCAACTGACGCGCTTAGGTTTTCTCCCATCATAGCGGTGAATACCATCCTGCCTTCGAGCAGGCCGTCATTCCACCTGCAGCCAGTGTCCTCGATGCCACGCTCTCTTGAAGTTCTAATGATGGAATTGAAAGAGGTGCTGTCGAATGCTCCCTCTATGTCGAGGAAAGCACCCAGTGCCACCTTGTGTTCCAGAACCTTTCCACCTTCTCAATTAGGTGGTGAAGTGCTGTTTCTGTGGACATGCCTGCTCTGTATGCAAATTGGCTCTGATGTAGTGGATTTCTGAACAGAACATCATCCCTAATATGCCTGTTGAGCATTTTTTCCATCGTCTTAAGTTGAAATGACATAAGATTGATGGGATTGGCTTGGGTGTACGAGTTCCGCCCAGCCTTATACTAGGGGTTTGTGGTTTCAGCACGATAGTGCTGGACCCCCATTTTCATCATCTGAACCAGCATTACACCAACAGATGGATTAGTCACGGAGGTCCGGTAAACTGGCCACCGAGCTCTCTTGATCTTACACCTAGATAATCTTTAATGGGACATCTCAAGTCAGAGGTGTACAATGAAGAGTTCAATACACGAGAACAGCTTCTAGAAAAAATTATTACTGTATGTGATAACATTAGAAATAATCCGGAACTGATTGATAGGTCAGTGAAAAACATATTAAAAATTTTTCGCTAGAGTATGTCTGTTTAAATCTGAGACACCCTGTATACCTATTGAGCCCTATGAAGGAACATTTACGCGACTGCTATCAAATACGTCGTGTGATTTTTGTAGTAAAAGTCTGGGACTGAGAGAGATAGTTGATGGCTACATGCGTGTTATTTATGAATAACGTAAACGTTCCATCATAGGAGCGATTTGGAATTATATTTTGCGTACTTTCGTTTATTCTATATCAAAAAATTAATTAATCACTCCTATATCACTATACTTAATAATGTTGGAGTATATCGTATATGAATAATGTAACTTGTGAAAATAAATGAAGGTCAAAATTTAAGTTCATTAGCTGCTATCTTTACTATATAGTAACGAGTTATATTCTGCTATCAGCTTATTATGTCATGTTATCATCGAATTTTACGTCCTGAATCTAGCTAGTAATTAACACAGCCCCACAGAAAAAAAGTTTTTGATCTGGATGACTGACCTTGGTATCCCTATGTATTTTTCAACGCTGAATCCGAATCCGGAGTCAGAAAAATTCCTATACCCTACAATTTTTGTGTAGAAGCAAAAACATCCTTTCAATAAGGTACATTTATGAATATATGTACTTGCATTAAGGTGGCCATTCCCTAGAAAGAGACATCCGATATATTTATTATTTTTGGCCATAACTTTTTTTTCTTAGTACGTATATTTAAAAAAACTATAAAAGTACCTAAGTAGAACCATAACAAGACTATTACTATGAATTTTCACTTAATAATTTCAGTGGTTTGCAAAATAGCTCGATTTAATTTTAAAAATCATGTTAATCTTCCTATTTCGTACTTTTAAATCGAGCTATTTTGCAAACCACTGAAATTATTAAGTGAAAATTCATAGTAATAGTCTTGTTATGGTTCTACTTAGGTAATCTTATAGTTTTTTTAAATATACGTACTAAGAAAAAAAAGTTATGGCCAAAAATAATAAATATTTCCCTATCGGATGTCTCTTTCTAGGGAATGGCCACCTTAAGCAATGAATGGGGATTTTTTATCACTCGTACGTACTTTTATTTTTTAATGCTAAAGGCTCCAGCGTGGGGTAAGAATTCTCCCGAAGGGGTTGATATACCCTCTCCATAGAAGCTTCTAGCTTACAAGCTCATGAGAATGCAAAGGAAATGTGGTAGAGGATGAAATCCAGAAGGGTATAAACCACTCCCTGCTGAATGAGGAACACAGGGGTGGAAGGAGCAAGTGTTCCTTGTTTTTACTGCAGAATGGTGGCGGCCAAATTCCCAAAAAGGGTTCGGAAAACTTTTAGGACCGAAAAGATGCACTTTGGGGTTTTTAATTCTAAGAGAGAAAACAAACTGGAATCCAACTCGATGTTTTTTCATTGGTCACCAAGATTAAAATATACATGCACGTACAGGTTCTTATTTGAAACTTTGATTTTCATGTAATCTGCATCAAGACGGGAAGTTGGGAACTTAGTTTCTTTAAGTATATCACGTAATTGGAGATTTTATCTACCAGTACACCATTTGAAAATAATCCATTTACCGATTCAAAAATTATGAGTGTCCCTATAGCTTAGGCCACCCAGTACACTATGTATATAGAGAAAGTTAAACGTGATGCTAAATACATTCATCAAAAGAAGCTACCGGTTTGCTAACGAATGTAAAATCAAATAAGTTTTCATTTTAAAAAGTATTTATGAAAAAGATCTTCTATTCAGATCAGCGTGCTCAAATTGCTTCAATCGTGCAGTTGGGGATAGATCTGAAGGTGCTAATGAAGACCTTTCAAAACAATATTTTATCAATACTTGACATTATCTTGAAGGAAATGAAAATAAAATAAACTCTTAATTGCAGTTTCCACTTTCGAATAGAAACAAATCTATTTGGATAAAGTGCATTATTTGCAAATTTTAATTGTCAACGTTCTATGGCGAAATAAATCATAATTGTTAACATCAATAGTTTATTCTTATATAGATTAGGAGCAAAAACTTTTATTCAGATAAATAGAGGGAACAGACCGTACCAACCTGGCAAACATTAGCCGAGCTCCTGGCAGATCAAATACAGAAGGCAATCATTCTCCTTGATCTCTGGGTTAACTTCGGACATACGATTTTGGGATATAAAATCACCAAAAAAACTAATTTGAGTAGGGTAAAATAATCAATTCAAGAATTTCAATATTTACCTGCGATGTGCCAATTTCCATTGTTGATTTTCTTAAATTTCTTTATTAGATATATCTGTTACATAAAAATAAATATTTCTATAATTCAGCAGGTATCTTGGTATCTATATCTCATCTAATCGCATTCAATTGTAAAATTTATAGGCAGACTCGTGTGAGGGCACTTTAGGAATGATTAATAATAATTATTGAAACATTTGATTGTGCAATATTCAAATTTAAAATATAGTATCAATTACGCGCTAAATGAGCGAATTATTTCAAAATATCAAGGAAAATTAAATAAGATATTACAAGAAACGTTTCATATTTGGAAAAGAACATATTTTTTTATTATTTTGAAATATAGTTGTTGCTGCTGGCTGGGATATTCATTTACATTAAATAAATTTGGAAAGATTCCAAGGAGATCTGTTAAATATAGGAGTATCTTTATTTAGATAAAAGCGAAAACTGGCCATGTTCTGTCAAGGTTAGTGACAATTGGTGTCCTAAAATACTTTCTTTACAATGCGTGAAAATTAAAAAATTAGCCAAAATATTATTGGAAACCTTGAATATGGAATTTGATGAATTTTCTGTAAGGACCTTTGGGCTCTCGTGATTAGATAGATAGACAGATACATTTTTCACACCTAAAATATTACCTATCAATGCCCTTATTAATATTTCCTACAAGAACTTTATTAATATTTTAAATTTAATTTAAGTGTATTCAAAAATTCAATATTTAAGATGAATTATGTATATAAATATTCTGTAATTATTACTTCCACACGCTAAATGCAATCGGTTCCATGCAAGTCGAATCCAGAGGCGCGTTTAGGCCTAGGCCAAAGAGGTTTTGCCGAGGCGCACTAGGCGCGCGCCTAGGGCCCCACTTTTCCAGGGGCTCCCATTTCCCGATTTATTGAGGTAAAAAAGCGATGTAAAAATTTTGTTCTTTGTTATGTCGTTATTTATTTTCGCTTTACCGATAGCAATAATGATAATTACAACTATCATGAAATACATTTCTTCCCTTTTCCATATCATCCTCATCAGATCTCTATTGCAACAAAAATAACAAAATAAGAATGGTTCATGCGAGTATGTGTTCACGTACACTTGTCGTTTATTTACATTTTATATCATTTGAATTTGAAATAATTTTATAGTTCTTCCTTTCGATTTCAATTTTTTTCATATTTCAATGTAGAAGTCTATAGGAATTTATAGTTTGTGTTTATCCTGTTTGAATATTCTTAAATATTCATTTTTTTAATCTTTATTTACTGTATCACACTAAAAAAATATGTTCTTAATAATAATGAATCGGTTCATCGACTGAAAAGTGATGAATCCGTTTATTAATATAATGTACGTTTACATAGTAACAATAAATGTGTATATTGTATTAATGAACATATACATTATATCAATAAACAGATTCATAAATAATTCTCAATGAACTTTCATTCATTGATTTTTCGAACATGTTTTTTTCAGTGTATTAAAAAAAGATGCAATCAATTAACAGACCAATTTAGCAATTCCTCAGACGTTACTATTAAGTTTCGGCAATCGGTACGTGCCAGATGACCAATCAGCTTTTCGGTATATTTCACATTAATGAAAGTAAATCTACTGATAATAATGATGTGAAAATTCAAGAACTTGAGACAGAAGAATCTAGAAAACCCGAGAAAATAACTGAGAAAATTTTGATGTTGAAACCAGTAATGAGGACTGCGAAAAGGAAGAACCATTAGGAAACGATTCTAGTGAATCTGGCGATGGTGAACAGATAGAAAAAGAGTCTGAAAATAAAGAAAATTTGGAAAAAGAGTATGACGATGCAAAACAAGCTAAAATCAGTGCACTGCAATGAACAATGTATTAGTATCAACCTATAGAGGCGACATAGATTCCGAGCTATCTCCAGATAAATTGCATCAATTTTTGATATATGCCGGCTTAAGTCGCCTGCTGAAATGTATAAAGGACCCTGCAGTTTTTTATAGTAAACATGGGTTGCAGTCGATAGTTCTGAAACTTGGGGAAAATGTTGTCCTGAGCCCCCTGATTAAAATTCAATTTGACCACCAGTCCGACCGAATTCGATTTTTTTATCTAGAGACGATTGAAACTGTGAACATCTGCGAAGGTCTGCTTAATTGTTCCATAGAAATTCTGAAAATATTCAGACTCATAAAGATAAACATCTTTTGTTTCTTGGTGTTTTTTTTTCAAAGTGCTTCCTTCCCCCGGAAAAAAATAACAAATAGGAAAAAATTATTTTTTGCATTTTTTTACGGGAAAAGGAAGTGCTTTGAAGAAAAAGTTGAAGGGGCATAAGTTGATTATTTTTACCTAAAGAATATGCCTGAATATTTTGGGATCTTTCTGAAGTAGAAAAAAATAAAATTTTAGGGAAATTCTTGGTCGAAATTATTTTTGTCTAAGAAATTCTAAAAACCGGTAAGAGCATTCTTTGAACAAAAATAAGCATCTTTTGTCTCTTGGTGTTTATCTTCAAAGCGCTTCCTTGTCCCGTAAAAAAAATTACAAAAAATATTTTAGTTTATTTTTTTCCGGGAGAAGGAAGCATTTTGAAAAAAAATGCCAAGAGACAAGAGATGCTTATTTTTCTTCAAAAAATGAGCCTGAATATTTTCAGAATTTTTATGGAACATTTACGCAGACCTTCGAAGATGTTCACAGTTTCAGTCGCCTCTAGATAAAAAAATCGATTTCGGTCGGACTGGTGGTCACAGAGAATTTTAATCAGGGAGTCCAGGAGAACATTTTCCCCAAGTTTCAGAACAATCGACTGAAACCTATTCTTACTATAAAAAACTGCGGAGTCCTTTATTCTCAATGCGTTGCAGGCGACATTTTTTAATGTTGAAACCCCTTTGTGTATTTACTTGACCATTCCGGTCAGTAATCCCTCTTGTAAACGGCGCTCAAAAGAATTAAGAACTACTTACGAAGTACTTCGGAGCAACAACGACTTCAAAATTTGTCTCTTCTGTATACTGTATCAGAGGAAACACAAAACTGTGATATCAAACGTTCAAATTGACAAGTTTGATAACATATAAAGCAGGAAAAAAATAATATCATAATATGTATTTGTAAAAATATACTTGCCTTCAAATCTTTAGATCTAATATTTTTTTAATAGAGGGGCCCTCAAATCTCACAGCGCCTAGGGGCCCAATTTATTTAAACGCGCCCCTGGTCGAATCGCGACTTCTATGGTACTTCATAAATGTCCGTATAGACCTAAAAAGTCAGAATAAAGTGACCGTGGCGTGGGTACCATGGCACGAGAGACACAAGGGAAATGAAAAGGCTGATGAACTGTCCAGAGACGGCGCGAGTAAGGCCCTTGTAGGATCCGAACCCTTTTGCGGTGTGGCCAAGCTATGCATATGAGCATCCATTGACAAATGGATGTAAACTAAATCTCTAAAATGGTGGAAAAGTCTCCCACGACAGGGCCAAAGAGTTTATTAAATAACGATTTACGGACCTATTATGCCAAAACAGAAAGGGCATTAGAATAATAGCGGGTCTTCTAACCGGTCACTGCCGATTTAATAGACATATAAGTCTAATGGGCCTGGCAGAGGACGCAACATGCAGATTCTGCCAAGAGGCAGAGGAAACCCCAGTCCATGTTTTGTAAAGCCCTTGCTGGACTGAAATTCCAACTATTTGGCGAGGAAAGACCAAGAGGCGATAGCTATACTAAGGGGTCCTTATCAAGGCTGAGGAGTCTGACAAGAAACAAAGCTGAATAAGAAGCTCTACGGAAAACTACAATAGATCCATGGGGATCGCGGTGGTCAAGGCCAATCAGTCAGCTCCTCCTTCCTAAATCTAAATCTACTTCCACATCCACGTAGTGGAGTGGAAATATAATAATCCTAAAAAAAATCAGTTCTTTTTGTTGAAATATGCTTTGAATGTCATCAAACGTTGAGATTTTAAATTTCAAAGAAAAAACTCTTATCGGTTTGTTTTTATCGGTCGGTTGGTCTGTAACTTTCTTGTGCGTATGTTTATTTTGAAACTGTTTAAGATATTGATTTTGGTGGGATTTGGTGTATATACCAGAAACTGAGACCCCAAATTTTTTATAAGATCTGTCACCCACACCATCACCCCCACTACATTATTAGAGGAAGTAACAGAATAAAATTTATGATATTGACTTGTTTGGCACACGTATTATAACGAGATCTGGAACTAGATTATATTTTGAGCTTATTGCGTTGAAGGGTTGCGGGGTAAATATGGGTTAATAAGCAAAGCAAGCTAGTAAGAGTCCAGAAACTTTGGATTCGGTGTACATACTAGAAGCCAAGTTTTTTTTTATGACATCTGCCAACTTTAATATTCTCACTCTATTATTAAAGGAGTTCAGAAAATAAGATTGTGTTTTAATGTGTATTAGAACAAAAGTGTTTGGCATCAGCCACATCCATTACTACCACGGAGCAGACGATTGGTTTTCGTTTAAAGAGACTGATGGAGAATTTGGACGTGGAAGTAGTGATTCAGAGGTTTTTTTATATGCTCATTTACTTCTTGAATCTTTTGAATATGATACGTTGTATGCCGAAACTGCAGTCACGTGAAAGTTACAAGTAGTATTAGAATTTTAAAATACTATTTCTATCACAATTTCATGCATAAGTGAGTGAGAAAATGGTTTTGTATATTTCAGATTTTTGCACTAATATAATTTTGTAATAAAATAATTTCCAAATTTTGTGTCATGTTGCACAATTATTAAAATGTTACTAATATTGCAGATATTATCGAGTACCAACGTAAAGCATTTTGTAAAGAGCGTGTCTAATTTAGATATTAATCAATTCATTTATTAATACATACAATAATAGATAATTTAATCTTTTATTGATTAATTTCATTAAGACACCTATTTATAGCAGTCGTCAATGTAAGTAAGCTTATAGACGAGTCTGCCATGGATTTTACCCAAAAGTTTTCTATACCATTTGAGTTAGCCACGGTTTTCTTATAGGAAAAATTCCACTGAACAAGATTTTCTTATGAAAAATTTTCCTAAACCGCCAGCTTCATGGTCAAACAATCGTTTAAACAAAATTGTGTTCGTCTTTATTTAATAAAATGAAAACGGTTTGACGGATCCGAAAAAATCTTTATTCAATCGAAAGATATTTTCAATACGCGTCGTTCGGCTCCAGGCACAACTCATTTTGTAACCCGTTTATTTGTTATAGCCAAAATAAACTTCTAAATTAACAAATTGATTACTCCGAAACTAATGAGGTCAGGATATTGTTATTTTCAAAAAACATGCCCTTTATACCAAAGAATATACCATATTATTTTTGGCCCAATCTTCAATACTTTTGGATTGTTTAAACAATTGGCATAATTTGTTAATTGGCAAATAACTTTTTTTACAAAGTTTGGTTGACTTCAAACCAACATTAAACGATAAATATTGATATCGGGCATAACCCCCATAGAAGTCTGCACGAATGCAACTTTTTTCTTTTGTTTATTTAAAGTTTAAATTAATTTTGCAAATTAACAAATGGAATATCTCGGCTCTGGATAAGCGTATCAAAACGGGGTTTTGTGCATATGAAAGTGCTTGGAAAAGGTAGGTAGGTAGGTAGGTAGGCGTTTATTTGACTACTTTACATATACAAATACATTTGTAGCAGGTCATTACATTCTTATTACCTATGAATAATATACACATAAATAAAGATGAGTCGTACAATGTGAAATAAATTAATAAACAGACATAATAAATAAAAACCGCCTAGAGGCGTACTGCGTAAGTTACACAGCATGTTATATAACAGTTATGGGGGTAGTCATAAAATCTTCAGTTGTATAAAAACAAAACTTCAAGATATGGTTTCTAATAACAGTTTTAAATTTGTGAAAATTGTATTGTTTTATATTTTCGGGTAGTTTATTATATAAGTTCAAGTTTAATGAGTTTTTAATTGATTTTGTTAAGCGATATTTAGGAGGTTTTAACAGATTGGCCGACCTTGTGTTATGGTTATGTAGCTCAGATGGAGTTACATACGAATTCTTGTTTTTATGAATCTCTAAAAGAGAGTAGTAAATATATAGGCAAGGAATGGGCATTATACCATATTTAATAAATAGTGGTTGACAGTGTTCCCTGAAACCTGCTCTTGCTATGATTCTTATAGACTCTTTCTGTTGTCGAAATATTTTTGCAGCGCTGCTTGAGTTCCCCCAAAGTATTATTCCATAACTTATGTGGGAGTGGATTAGTGAATAGTATACTGAGAGCAAAGTGTGTAGATGTAGAATTGTTCTTAATCTTCGTAGAAGAAATAAATAGCTTGATAGCTTGTTGCTAAGTTGTTGTATATGATGGCTCCAACTTAAAGTATCATCGATAACTATACCGAGTAAACTGACACTATCTCCCTTCGTTACGTCATACCTAGTAGAAAAAATTAGTCTTTGTGTTTTGTCACGATTTAGTTTGAGTGCATTAGCATTATACCATAGTTCCGCTCGACTTTCAGTTTCATCAATGACATTTTGTAGACTGTTAATATTTTTGGCACTATCTGTAAGAGTTGCGTCATCAGCAAACATAACTATACTGCTAGGGAATAAGTAATAAAATAAATCATTTACATAAATTATAAACAATAGAGGTCCCAGTACAGATCCCTGGGGCACTCCATGTTTTACTGATCTAAAATGAGATGTCATATTGTTATGTGAGACGCATTGTTGCCTATTCTCCAGATACGACTTTAACAGAGACAACGGTATTCCCCTGACTCCATAAAAACTAAGTTTTTCGATGATGAGAGTATGAGAGACACAGTCGAAAGCCTTGCTGAGATCACACAGCGTAATTGCAGTGTGTTTACCCTCTTCAAGGCCCCCAACTATGTCACCCACAATCTTACAGATTGCATCTATTGTGGAACATTTTTGCCTAAAACCATATTGGCAAGCATGCAATAGGGAATACTTCTCGAAATATTTCGACAAACGGTTTTTTAAAATAATTTCTATTATCTTGCCAAACACAGGAACAGGAACAGGAAGAAAAAGGAACATTTTGAAACCCGAAACAACTTGATCGGATAACCGAAACCGGAAATAAAGGTAATATTGCGTGAGAGGCTCTAATTTGTTTATTAACAACATTTTGGACACGAGGTTCGGTGCAAATGAAAACTAAGTTTTTCCATCAACCATAAAAAGTTTTACAAACAATATTCAATTCCTGAAGAGTTATACGCGTTTCTTACCCTTAAAAAAATCTCTCCCGCAACTCACTAGTAAGATTTGACGCGCAATGGGGTGGCGGGTTCGATCCTCGGTGTGGGTAATTTTTTTTCGTCAAATTTGCTTTTCTTCACGTAACCAAGTATTTTTTATGATAATAAATGTTTTTACTTTCTGAGAAATTTTTTAAAAAGTCGTAAATATTTTTTTTTGTAATTTTCATTAAATAAATGGCTATCTTGCAACAAACACATGATTGTTCTTGTCCAACGATAGTTTGTTGGTAGTTTTTGTTTTTTTACTACTTTCTGTGAAAGAGAAGGCTTGTTTTACTTTATTTGAGGGGAGTTCCATGATTTCGACTCTAAGAAATGTAGAGCATACAAAGCAGGTGCACAGCATCAGATCGAGTGTTATGAATTTAATGAAGTTCTCAAGAATAAATTATTATTTATAGCATTTTTTACAATTTAAAAATTATTTAATTATAGGAAATATTTTATTGCACAAAAAAAAGTGAATTTGCCCACACCGAAGATCAAATCCGCCTCCCCATTACGTGTTAAATCTTATTATTTTTACGTTGCTGGAGATATTTTTTTAAGGATCAAAACACGTATAACTCTTCAAGGATTGAATATATTTTGTAGAACTTTTTGTGGTTGATGGAAAAACTTGTTAGCTTTCATTTGCACCAAACCTCGTGTCCAAAAAGTTGTTAATAAACAAATTAGAGCCTCTCAGGCAATGTCACTTTTATTTCCGGTTCCGGTTATCCGATCAAGTTGATTCTAGCCTCAAAATGTTCCTTTTTCCAAGCACTTTCATATGCACATTTCGATACGCTTACGCAGAGCCGAGATATTCCATTTGTTAATTTGCAAAATTGATTTAAACTTCAAACAAACAAAAGGAAAAAGTTGCATTCGTGCAGACTTTTATTGGGGTTCTGCACGACATCAATATTTATCGTTTAAAGTTGGTTTGAAGTCGATCAAACTTTCGAAAAAAAAGTTATTTGTTAATTAACAAATTATGCCAATTGTTTAAGCAATCAATAAGTATTGAAGATATCGGGCCAAAAAAATATGGCATATTCTTTGGTATAAAAGGTATGTTTTTTGAAAATAACACCTCATTAGTTTCGGAGTAATTAATTTGTTAATCAAGAAATATATTTTGGCTATAACAAATGAACGTGTTACAAAATGAGTTGTGCCTGGCGCCAAACGACGCGTATTGAACATACCTTTCGATTGAATCAAGATTATTTCGGATCTGTCAAAGCATTTTCATTTTATTAAATAAAAACGAAAAAAAAATTGTTTACACAATTATTTGACCATGAAGTTCGCGGTTTAGGAAAATTTTTCATAAGAAAATCTTGTTCAGCAGAATTTTTCCTATAAGAATCCGTTGCTAACTCAAATAGTATACAAAACTTGTAAAATCACCTCTTTTTGCCCCCAGGCAGACTTGCCTATTATCTTCTTTGTATCTATTATAATTACTAATGAAATAAAAAACACTAAACTGTTTTTCACGTTTTCACATGTATTACGTCAACATGACTATCGTTTCGCTAAAACATTAGCTTCATCAGATGACACTGTAACACTACTCACAAATTGAACTTATTGAACCTTAAATACATGAAATTGAATTACCTGAAAACTAATTTGCATAAAATTGTGATTATTTACTTATAATATAAAATGTACTACTAGGAAATGGAATTAAAATAGATTAACAAGTGGAGAATTATTTATGTCTAATTGATCGTTAAGTAAAATATTATCGTTTTTATACTTATTAATTTCTAAGCTCTCAAGTAACGACAACTTTGATCCCTTACTAGCTGTATGAAGGATATCAAAATCGTCGTTAAATAAGTGCTTTTCTTCCAAAAGGTGATTTGCAAAGGTAGAATTATTTTTATTATTCAATAAAGATTTTTATGTTCCATTATCCGTTTTTTAAAATTTCTACCTGTTTGTCCCACATATATCTTAGGGCAAGTCCCACAAGTTAGTTTATACACTCCCGACAACTCTTCTTTTTTATTCTTATCTTTATTGTTTTTAATAATAGAGCCTAAAGTATTATTAGTTTTATAAGCTATATTCAGACCTTGCTTCTTTAAAAAAGTACTAATCTTTTTTGACGGGTCCCCAATGAATGTTAATGACCTGAAATTAGATTTTGAATTATCATGATCTTTATAGGTCGGATATACTGCATTTATCGCGTTATTGTACCGTTTTTTGTGCAATAAGTTATCTATAAAAGAGGCTTGAAATCCGTTATTAACCTCGATTTGCTTAATTAAGTTAAACTTCTTATTAAATTCGTAATCTGATAGTGGAATATTTATTAGCCTATGTAACATACTATGATAAGCTGCGTGCTTATGCTGTCTAGGGTGTAATGACATGTAATTTATCGTGGTATCAGTATGTGGTATCAGATTACGAATTTAATAAGGAGTTTAACTTAATTAAGCAAATCGCGGTTAATAACGGATTTCAAGCCTCTTTTATAGATAACTTATTGCACAAAAAACGGTACAATAACGCGATAAATGCAGTATATCCGACCTATAAAGATCATGATAATTCAAAATCTAATTTCAGGTCATTAACATTCATTGGGGACCCGTCAGAAAAGATTAGTACTTTTTTAAAGAAGCAAGGTCTGAATATAGCTTATAAAACTAATAATACTTTAGGCTCTATTATTAAAAACAATAAAGATAAGAATAAAAAAGAAGAGTTGTCGGAAGTGCATAAACTAACTTGTGGGACTTGCCCTAAGATATATGTGGGACAAACAGGTAGAAATTTTAAAAAACGGATAATGGAACATAAAAAATCTTTTTTGAATAATAAAAATAATTCTACCTTTGCAAATCACCTTTTGGAAGAAAAGCACTTATTTAACGACGATTTTGATATCCTTCATACAGCTAGTAAGGGATCAAAGTTGTCGTTACTTGAGAGCTTAGAAATTAATAGGTATAAAAGCGATAATATTTTACTTAACGATCAATTAGACATAAATAATTCTCCACTTGTTAATCTATTTTAATTCCATTTCCTAGTAGTACATTTTATATTATAAGTAAATAATCACAATTTTATGCAAATTAGTTTTCAGGTAATTCAATTTCATGTATTTAAGGTTCAATAAGTTCAATTTGTGAGTAGTGTTACAGTGCGCTCATCTGATGAAGCTAATGTTTTAGCGAAACGATCGTCATGTTGACGTAATACATGTGAAAACGTGAAAAACAGTTTAGTGTTTTTTATTTCATTAGTGATAATGGATTTTCACCAAGTAAAGGTCGAGTCTATCAACTATCTATTATAATTCAATTGGCACTGATTTGAATTAAGGAACTTATTATACAGGTATTACAAAAAAGTTGTCCGCTAGGTATGCTAGCTTTAGTTTTTGAGCGTATGTATGTCGCATTTGAGGTTTACAGCTCTTATTAAATTGTTTTCTCTTAAGTTTCTCACATTTTTATTCCGTGTTTATGCATTACTGAGGATCATGAACAGGATTATGAAGGACATCAAAGAGCCATTTTAATTACATATTTGGAACCTTGTTGCCTTTTAAAACTTCTAAGAAACCACTCCGTACTTTCATTTTTTAAATTGCATGTGCTAAAATTTTACTGGGGAGTCGAAACTTTGAAAGCTTTACCTATTTATTGCTCTGATATTTGATTAATATCAGGAATATATACCATGTTTCAGATATCGATAGAGATATTTTTAAAGAGTCTTATTATGTTCAACTATTCTATTTTATTACGTTTATTATCTATTCTTACAAAAAATAGTAATAGGGGATATTGTGCTAACACTACTTTACCTGATGACGTCATTATCTATAAAACGATAACAATAAAAGCGGTTACATCCGAGAAAGATTAGATTATATTTATGAAGCATTTGGCTAACGTAAAACTGTCTTATAAAAAATGGAGCAAGTAGTTTTCATGATAACAATTTTTCTTTCTCACTCAAAAAAAAAAAACGTTAAATCAGATTGTTCGCGACTCAAATTAATTATCAACATATGTATGTATGAGGTGATATCTTATACTAATTTAATTTCTTCTTTTCAAGATCGTTAAACCACTATGGCTACTAATTTAAGAAAATTGGCTGTCGCCGGAATTGCAGGAACTGTTGGAGCAGGGTTTGCTGGTTACCTGTTGCTTAAAGAAAATGGAAACGGAACAGTAAGTAAAGTAATTAAATAGCCTAGGTACCTATACAACTCTATTAGTACATAATGAAAGAAACATGTTTGCAAGGGAAAAGTATTCGTATATCGACCTGAAAATCATCATAATAGTGGGGTAATATGTGGGCTCGGCGACAGGGGTGGCCTAGCGTGTTATCCATGGTAGAAATATATACAGGTATGCTGTTGCGCAGCTTTTGCAGTAACCAATCATATGCTTTGGAACCAACGGGAACCATATTGATAATCGGACCAATAGCGTTTCGTGCGCATATTTTAAATAATGTAGTGTATTCTTTTGTACAAAAGGAGATCATTCCACATACCATTTAAAAATAGATGCCTCATTTTGGAAATAAGGCTAAAATTTGACGAAATATTACTCATTTGGAAAAATTTTAGAATGGTTTTGAATAATAATGTAAGATTGTACATACATACATTTCAACATTGATGTAGCAAATTTTCGTTGTAATTTTAGTGCTTTTTTACTACCGTGTAGTTATGGATATGCAAGACATTCTTTGTAAAAAATGTGGTAAAAAGGTACTTCTTTCATGCAGTATATAGGTATATATTTTATATGATTTAGTTCGGCGATTTAAAGAGTTTATAGGTTAAGTTATCAATACTAAAAAAATTAACGTATATATATAGTTCTATATAATCAATATTTATCAAAGGGCTCATGAATACTATATGACTTTTTAGTACGATTTTATATGTCAATTTTTTAATATAAAGAATATATTATATGTAATATATAAGTTATTTGTACAACAATATTAATCTTTTTAGTTACAAATGCTATCGTCATAGTAAATTTTAACCAATATTTACGAAAAATACATACTCCACAGGTAATGTAACTTCTAATTTTATTTACACCTTGTGAGGGTATACCGGACAGTCACACAAGAAATCATACACTCGTCTTATTTTATACTTTTATTCTATAACAAAATAAACATACTATACTTAATAAATAAAATAAGTATTATACTGAGACTTTTTACAACATATAGAGTATATTATAGAGTATCTTGACATGAGATGTAAGCGTCATTAATCAAATTTTCCAGAATAAAATCTAAATACTCCTACAGTTTTAGATATCCTAGATTTACGTATCATACTGCATACTAACTTTTTTTTGAAATTAAACGATATGCATGAATATGTTTACTTGTTCTTACTTTTTGCTTTGTACGTTATATCTTGGAGAATGATTCTTGCCAAATGTTCTATAGGTACTGCATGAGGCAGAAGGTCACGGATATTCGTTGGAGAATAGTTTTCAACATTTTTAAGATACCTACTCTGGAGTCGCTTTAAAATCTGCCCTCTAAAAATGCACTGAACAAATGCGAGCTGTAAAAAAAAAACAATTTTTATTTCTGACCACATTTGTGTTAAATAACAAATGCAAACTTTTATATCGTAAATAGGTACATCTTTTACTAATACATATTTTGTAATTGTAAATAAGCCAATGTATTAAATAATTATTGTTTTTATAATTACCGTTTTTGAAATGATCAGGTTTTACTGGACAAATTTCTAACCATTTTCTCGATATTCTTCATTTTTTGGGAACCGAAAGAGACATTTCTTTCAGTTGAAGTTCCACTCCTATTTTTGCAACTGTTTATACTGCACTCAACCATGTCTATGTATTATAAATAATCGTTTCTTTTTTAACCTCAAAAATATCACACCATAGAGAAACCAAACACAAAAATGATATTACGCAGTTACGCACCCCAACACGGCTACTTTTACACCTGGTTGCAGGGGTACAAGTTGAGGGATAATATTATAAAAACTTGAAATGTGTGATATCACAGAATATTACGATTCTCTGTCAATATACTGTGATATATCCAATATAGTTCCCGTTGGTTCCAAAAGTTAAATTCCGGTAGCCCGGACGAGCATACCTTATATAGGTTTCTACCATGGTGTTATCTGTACTCAGCACCTAGAGGAGGGTCCGTAACTACCGGGTTGATTTTCAATCAAGTGATTAAAAAAAAAAAAGTTTAAAATATGCTATAAGGTGGAGTAACTTACGAATATGCTAGCCGGTCTCGCAATGTAACAATATTCATATCTAAACTTTAAAACTGTTGCTTATTATTTTTTTCATGTTTTTTTCCTACATTTTTCTAACAACTTTCTCCAGAGGAGTGAGATTGTTTCGTTTTAGACACTTTTTTGTTTCATCACAAAATCATAATTTTTTTAATAACTAATCACTTTTTTAGTTACTGATCGATTTCGTTCAAAAACAATAGGGTTCTTTCTCTGGCTAACACTAACTTGTTGTCCGAATTTCAATACAATCGTAGTTTTCGTTCTTAGGTTATCGTGCTTACAAATATTGTGACGGACGGACGGGCAGGCAGACGGACGGACATTTTAAAAGTTGTTCAGAATACGATCACCAACAAAGTGATATGAACATTTTTTCTCTACTAGAGATATTACCTGTTTTAAAAATGTGCGGTTAAATGCAATGTACTCTTCGTTTTGCATTTGCGAAAAGTATAATGTTTTTAAATCATACATATGGATCTTGTTTAGATTTAATTTATGCAAGGATTAAATCTAAACAACGATTATAGTTTTCTTCATATAATTAAGGCAAATAAAAAATGTCGGGGTGTTTCATCTTTACCGCAAAGTCAAAGGAGCCGACACTTTTTATGTGACTTAAATATATGCAGAGAACTATACCTACTGTTCTCAGTTCGTTGCCATGTTATCAGTATAAGATTTTATAAATGAAAAACTGGGAAAACTTTCATCTATTTTAATGATTCCAATACACAAACAGGATAGGTTTTCTTATTGAGATATTAATTGTGAATTATAATTTTCAGTGGCCAACTGTTAGTGCGGAAAAGAGAACTCAGAAAATAAAACGAACCCTACCTTCAAGAACTGATCAAATCAAAACTCTCCAGTCAGAATCGTACGATATCCTAATTATTGGAGGAGGTGCTACTGGCGCAGGATGTGCTCTCGATGCCTGTACAAGAGGTCTGAATACTTTTTTACATATTCTTGTAAAATGTAGCTTAGATTATTTTCTATTATATATAGTATACCTGCCACTACAACCAGACGTCGATCAGGGCATTTTTTTTTATTACATACACATATATCGACCACGACGGCACGGGTAATTTGGGTCGCTGAAACAATAGGATAGACATACAGGGTGTAATTAGTTTCATGTCATTAAAAAAACTGGTGGTAGGGAACGACAAGACAAACAAAAAACCTTATATACCTTGGGGTCTAAAGCTCGTAGTTTTGGAGAAAAAAACAAAAACAAAAATTTCGCAAATTTTCAATGAAAATTTTTGAGAACTGCTGGAATATTGAGGTAGGTTTAGATCTAGATCTGATCTGAAGAAAACTATACTCTAACTCTGCCTTGTGTAATATTTTAGTTACTGTCGGTGTTTCGTTATGTACACACGTCCGTTCGTTGTTTTTGTTATTTTTGAACCTCGCGTCAATGTGTATTTATAGTTAAGATTTATTTTATTGACTTACCGTTCAAGTTGTCAAATTCTTGATTACGTACAGACACAACTTACTTGTTCGTTCTTTTTGTATTGCTTTTTGGCTTTTGTACCAAGTTTTTCTTTTATTTTTCTTTATTGTCAACGTTAGTTGATAGTTTAGTGTTTAGTGTTGAACGAAGTGCGTATGTACTTAATTCGACGTACCGAACTGTGTATTGATACAGATGCAGAGATTTTAAATCATTTAGGTAGGTAGTAAGCTTTTAACCCAGGACACTCATTTATGTTACAAATGTTAATAAACCACATTTAAATTTTCTAAATTATAAACAATCCAATATTTTGTTCCAAATTAAAAAACACACATGTAAAGAAATGCTCCGTTTAAACCTCTATGGCCATTATTTGCTTGCAATTGTGCACGAAGAGAGAACGAATTATTTACCTCTTTATATTTGCCTCAGTTTAGTTGAGGCGGTACATCAAAGGCGGTCGATGATCCTTTGACACCGCGAGTGCTGGCCAGCACTTTTTTTAATGACAATTTAAAAGCTGTATAATTGGGAAGTACAAGTCCGTCGACCAAGAAAAGCAGTGGTTCTCAATAGTTGTTTACCATAATATTAAATATGTTAACCTATATCAGTGTTTTTCAAAGTGCCCCTAGAGGGAAAAGTCATAAAGGTTTTTTGTTTGTCTAGTCGGTCCCCATTACCAGTTTTTTTAATGACATGAAACTGATTACACCCTGTATAATTCATGTGTCTCGTGAGCATATTTATAACAATTGAAGAAGATATGACCTAAGTCCCCTATTTCATATTATAACATTTGTTTGTTGGAATTATACTTGTGAATGAATGAATTAGTGCGCAGACTTTTCAAACTGCGGAAATATTTACAAAGGTACCTACTTATCAGTTTCCGGGGTAGATACTCGGTGTAGTGTTTCCTTTCATTATGGTCAGAGAATGCTACTTTACCATAATTAGTACTTTGGCAAGTCAGTGTTTGATAATGATAATACACTATATTAAAACATATTTACATATCTCACTTGCAGTTTTACATAGAAAACATACTGCCTTTCACTTGTCTTGATTAAATGACAAAAACTATTAGGGGATTCGAAATTTTAAAAATAAAGCTTATGAAGTAATGCTTAATTTGTATTTTGTCATTTATTCGCTTAATACAATCGTTTTTCCTGTATTTGCAGAAAATAGAATTTTTCCAGTAATATCGCGGACATTTTTCTATAATTTAAAATATAATATTTTCTATAATGAGTAGGTATTTCAAAAATACTAAGAAATTATAGCATGTTGGTAATACTGTGTATTACCAAAAACCAAAAAGGGTTCTTAAAATTTTTGTTTTACGGCCAATTACAGCAAATTAAAAAATTCACAGATTTCGAAATCTTTGCAACCATCGGGACATCGGAAATGATAATGCCATACATAAAACATAAACTCAGTCCGGCTTCGCCTCTTACGGAAACAGCAAAAAAACATGATTTTAGGTACTTGTTACAAAAATAACTATTCCCTATTTATCAAATTTTGTGAATCCATGGCGACTACGGGTGGCTACTTCAGTATGGGCTCCTCGATGAGGATAGCTTACGGTGTCCGCCTCTTGGCGCTTACCGTAGTTTAAATTTTGTTCATCTATACTGGACTTGCCATCTTCGTGGCTGAACTGTCGTTGGTGTGTTGTACTTTTTCTGATTAATTCCATAGGTTTGAAAAATAGTATTTGGGGATTATGTTAGTAATTAGTGATTAATGTTAGTTGTAGGGTGTAAACGTGTACATGTGCTCGTTATGTTTGGTGGCGTCTTTTATACAATATCTGTTAGTAATGTTAGGATGTGTATGGCTCTTTTGTTGACGGTCTTCTAATGTTTTTTTTTTTGTTGTGATTAATAGTTTTTTTTTTATGTGTTTTGACATTATTTTGAGATTTTTTGTTATTCTTTTGGTTTTATATATATTTTTTTGTTATTTTTATGTTTTTTGTTTTTTTTACATTTTGTGTTTTTGTGTATAATTGATTTTTTTCAATCTTCAAGTTAGTAAGTTTGTTAATTAGGGGTGGGTGTGAAAACATAATTAATGGATGGGTGTTTTGGTGCATGATAAAATTTCGGTATGAGTGAATCTATAAGTGTGGGGTTGGTTGATTGAAAAAGTGAATTAGCGAAATCAGGAAGTAGTTTTTTTAGTATATAGTTTGAAAGCAGTGGGGTGCCGGTGATATTATGTAAATTTCTATTATTGGTTAATCGTGAACAATTAGCACTAATCCTGAGTGCTTTATTTTGAAGTATTTGGAGCCTTTTCTGTTGTGTGTTAGATGTTAAAGGATACCATGCTGGTGACGCATAGGTTATAATTGGACGTAAGTACGTTTTGTAAATGAATGTTGCTCATTTTCCAAGGTATAAAATAAATTTCTAAATTTGATATTGAATTTTTTAATGACGTTGTCTATGTGTTCGATAAAGAAAACTCGGCGATCGAATGCTACTCCTAGATAGTTAATTGTTTTTAACCAGTCTGTGTCTTTGCCTTTTATTTTGATTTTATTAGTAGGGGTTATAAATTTCCTCGTGAAACATACCGTTTGAGTTTTATCGACGTTGACCATTAAGCCCCACTTTTCGTAGAACTCAATGGTCACGTCTGTTTGCTCTTGAAGCAAATTGGTCAATATTTCCGAATTTTTGGAGGTGGTAATTAATGAGGTATCATCCGCATATAAACAAATGCTATTGCGGTAATCTAGGGGTGGTGGTAGATCGTGGATATATACAGTGAATAATACTGGTCCCAGTGCAGAGCCTTGGGGTACACCAGAAAAGATGGAAGTGGTGGGAGAGCACTCCTTATTGACTGCTACTCTGAATGTTCTGTCGGAAAGATATGACTGTATTGTTTTAACAATACGAGCGGAGATACCCGAGATAAGACTACGGGTGGCGCTGACCACAACCGCATTATAACTTCATATTCTCCGCGCATACTCATATTGTGCACACTTGATCAGTATTAAGTTATCTGATCTCGACTCTTTCATGTCGTCGGCCTTGGATAAAACTCGTAACTTTGGCCCCATATACCAACATTAACATTTCCAATGTTAAAATTTCAAAACACTCATTAATTGTTTCGCACATACCTGTGTTATATTGTTATGAATTACACCCCCTTGGAACTGGAGATGATACGCCTATGCCTACTAATTGTGACTGGGATCTGTCAGAATGAAATGGACTTTTTCTGGAATGTTGTTGGAGAAGATTCTTGATTGTTTCTAGATGGATCTAGAGAGTCAAATTCGGAGTATATAAGGCGCGATTACCAGCGCGGAAGGAGAAGTTTTATTAAGAAGACAGTTTATAAAAGTGAACAAGTTGAAAAGTGAAAAGTGAGGTTAAGTAATATTAAGTAAACAAGTATTGTACAGTCAGTGAATTGTTAAATAAAGTGTTAGTAGTGCTTTATCTCTTGTTGAAATTATTTAGAACCTACGGATTCATACAGGGTGTTTCCTAAAAGGTGGAAAATTCGCAACAATATTTAAAACTGTAGGGATATAAAATGCGCTTTAAAGAGAATTTCAAGATTTCTATTAGATGTATTTGTAATGCCAGACTAACCATTTTCGAGTTATTTGAGATTTATATACTACCTATATCTTGACTTATAAATGCTCGAGCGCCATTTTCAAACCATATTTTTAGAACAATTCACCGTATGTAGAGTAGAAACCAAGTATTTGTCATTTTATAGTCTACTTCTCTGTGCCATACAACTTTCTCATGAAAGGTAACACTTTTTGAGTTATTTACAAATGACAGTTTGGAAGTATTTTTCAATGGTAAAATTGCAATTTTCAAATCGTTATAAATTTTCATGAAAAATTATTACTATCTTTTTTTCTTATAATTTAATTCTCTATCAGATTCATTAGTCACTTTTTTATTTTTCTCCACCCTCCTAGAAGGGGTGGGAAACCACTTCCAAATAGAAATCCGACATTGGGATTTGGTACCTACAAAATTAAATAGAAATCAGTTTTTTTATACCTGTGGCTATTTCATTCTAAATAAAAATGTTAAAATTGTATGCCTCTGTTCTTTAGTTATTATGCTATCTAGAATATCCTCTGGAATAAATCCTGAAATAAAACATCAAAATCCTAGAATTGAATCGCTGGGAAGCGATTTGTTTTAGAAAACCTCTATATCTTACGTACACTAGTTCATCGATCTTAATAGCAGTAACTAACAAAAGGATGAAATAGTTTGTAATATACAGATTCAGCAAATTTAGTTTAAGGTACGTAAACTTGTTTCTGCGCAGATAAACCACGCCTTGTCGTAGAACAATGCAGGGCATTAGTATAAAACAATAGCGCCATCGCTTGACCGCGTCGAGTTGAGAACAGCGCACCCATTTTGCTTTTAATAGCGTAGCTGTTTAGACGTGTGGGACTAAAATAAATTAATCTGAATTTCTTTATTAAAATGCCGTGTGTTTATACAAATGCAGAAAAAGTGCTAATTGTGAAGTGGTACTTCGGGGGCCATTCCACTGAAGACACAATAAATTTATTTAAGTACTGTGGCATATAAAGACAGACCAATCCCCTCAGCTGGCATAATTTCATACATTATTAAAAAAATTGAGAATTTCGGGTGTGTCGTGAATTATTGTAAAAAAATGCTGTCAATCCGAACCCCGTCATCAACAAATGAGCGAAGAACGTGAAATTCGCGAAACTAATGTCTGTGCACTTGTTGAAACTAGTAAACCTTGTTCTAACAGGCAAATTGCTGATGAAGTTGACATGAAGGAAAGAACTGTAAGAAATATTTTGAAAAGAAATGGGTACAGTTGTTTTAAAGATCAAACAACGCAAGAAATATTTTCCGAGGACAATTTTGTGAAATCATGATAAATAAAGTGAATGAGAATGAAAACTTCTTAAAGAATATATTGTTTACAGATGAATCATCCTTTTCATTACATAGGAAACACAATCCATCCGTAGTACGATATTGGTCTCGGAAAAATAAACATCTGAGTGTTGCTGTGCGAACTCAGTATCCTCAAAAGTTGAACGTTTGGACGGGAATTTTCGACAATCATATTATAGTCCCACTGCTAATCTATGGCAATTTAAATGGCAATACATATTTAGAGCTTTTACAAAACCAAATAATTCCTGCAGTTCAAAATACTCGTGTCAACATTGACGACATTTGGTTTCAACAAGACGGCTGCCCAAGTCGCAATACCTTAACTGTTATTAATTTTCTGGAAAGAACATTTCCCAATCGTTTAATAGCTACGAGGGGTATGATAAAATGGCCCCCCAGGTCACCTGATCTAGCACCCCATAATTTCTTTCTGTGGCGCTTTTTAAAGGAAACCGCGTACAAACATGCGTTTGAACGAGCCAATAATTCAGTTGATAGGGAAAAACTTATCCAACTTTGTGCAAGCATTACTCCAAATCAACTCAATGTTATGAGAGGTTCATTGTGTAATCGGTTTGGCTATTGTTTGGCACAAGAAGGTGGTTTGTTTGAATCCTTACTTCATGAATTTAATGTTTGATAATTATTAGTTGATTTTAGTTTCTGAGGGTTATTTAATTTTATTTTAATGTTCTATTTTTGTGATTTAATAAGAATAATTTATTTTTTGATAATTATTTGTTGATTTTAGTTTCCGAGTTATTTAATTTTTAGTGTTTTATTTTCATTTCGGTTTTAATAAGGATTATTATTTTATTCCCATAGCATTTACGGCTAAAAAGAAACTGCAGAAATGCTTTCAATAGAAGAAATTATTTATCAAAAATGTGACAAATAACTTCTTCGCTATTGACGAAGAGATATTATCTCGTTTTGTATTAGAAATTATTACCTACGTCCGCACCCATCCTTAGTTCATGCCGTAGTAAATTCAATTCATTGCGTGCCTCTGCTTTCACGATTTATGGAACTAGCGGGGCGTGGTCAATTACATCGTTATTCCTATACCCTAAACTGCATTTTCCGAATCTATATATTTTTTTCTTTACACATGAACAATTATTGTTTTTATGACAAAACTTGACGTAAAATATCACTAAAAGGAAAACAAACCAAAGTTGAAATTGTGTAAGTCCGCAAAACCGAACTATTATATTTATGTATACCTACATGCTGTAATAAATGCCTTTGAGACTAAATACTACCTCCCTTATCTCAACAACACTATGTTGATAACGGAACATTTTTCGTAATAAATAAATCATGAATAAAGTTTACTTATAAATACATTAATCTTGTTTGCACTTTATCATAAGGTAAACATGTAAGAAAAATAAATTTGTAACAATGCAATTTTTGCTGCACGGTTCTCCTCACGATGCCGATGTTCAGGTACCAACTTATATAATACATATTCTAAATAATATTTATTAATAAAAGTGTTAAAAGTCACATTTTATTTTGCAATGAGGGAAGATTACGAATGACATTTTTACTTGTATTTAAAAATTTCTGATGATGAGTTCTTATATACCATCTTTTGAATTTGAAGTGCTAGAAAATAAAAAAAGTCAGAAATTATTTTTATGTAAGTCCCTTTAAATTTGTAGAAAGCTGGTTGTTGGTGTGCCATTAATATAAGAGATGCATGGCCACTAACCAATACTAGGCAATACGTGGTAAAGTTGTATGGCAACAAATAAAATGGCAGCTAGAAATTATTTTTATGCATCAAAATACTTTTCGTGGACATAAACCCCTTTACAATTTTTTATGATTGTTTTACTATCCCTGAAAAATTTAGAAACAGCTTCCGGTGACCAGGGAAGATGTAATACCAACATTTTGATGTATTTAGTTCATTGAACAATCGATAAGTATTACGTTCCGTTTGAGTATAGCTGGAGTACGATATGGAAAATTGTATGGAATACAGCGGTGTCAGAGTGCGTATGAAACCTCATATCCTACCACTCAATTTTACCTTAATAGGAGTTTATTGTTAAACTGAGAGAAAAGCAAGAAATCATGGAAATGTTAGACTATTGGCATCAATCGAAGGGGCCATCGACTACAGAACAAGTGTAAGAAGATCTATCAGAACCTGTGTTGATTACTATTAGTCAAATCTGTTAGAATACTGTAAAACTTAAACGCTGCTACCTTGAGATTGGTTTAGATTCGCGTTGCTTGTTAGAAAGATAAACACTATTTGCACGTTTAAGTGTGTTAAATTACGCGAATCGGCTTACTGATATCTTTGCTGCATTATATATGCATGTCAAATTGTACACCACAAACTTGTAATAATGTAACTATCCCTGAAAAATTTAGAAACATAGCTTCCAGTGACCAGGGAAGATGTAATACCAACATTTTGATGCATTTAGTTCATTGAACAATCGATAAGTATTACGTTCCGTTTGAGTATAGCTGGAGTACGATATGGAAAATTGTATGGAATACAGCAGTGTCAGAGTGCGTATGAAACCTCATACTCTACCACTCAATTTTACCTTAATAGGAGTTTATTGTTAAACTGAGAGAAAAGCAAGAAATCATGGAAATGTCAGACTATTGGCATCAATCGAAGGGACCATCGACTACAGAACGAGTGTAGGAAGATCTATCAGAACCTATGTTGATTACTATTAGTCAAATCTGTTAGAATACTGTAAAACTTAAACGCCGCTACCTTGAGATTGGTTTAGATTCGCGTTTACTTGTTAGAAAGATAAACACTATTTGCACGTTTACGTGTGTTAAATTACGCGAATCGGCTTACTGATATCTTTGCTGCATTATACAGACTGTCTATTTTACGAGGGCCACACCAAATATATCGCTTAATATCTATTGTAGAAGAATAAAGTTTTAGAAACAGTTATCCCATTTTTTGTGAGCTATGTTTCAGTAAAAAGAAATTTGAAATCCATAGCCTACTTTATGAGATATATTACAAAAACCTGAAAAATAGGAAAAGCACAAACGGTTATAGCTTCCTTATTTGAGGAGATACGAAAAAAGTTAAAGGAATGAAAGTTGACGGCAAAGACAATAAGAATAATAACGTGTAACAAAAAAATCGAAAAATGCAGTTTGCTTTGACATACGCTATTGTGCAAAAATGAAAAATACATATCTCAAAGTAGGCCATGACGCCATTAATTCCGTTATTTTTTTCTCATTCCAACGATATAAAACATGTCACAGAAATTTTAACCGATAGTGTCAATATTTAATATTTTACGAATACCACAATTCATATAATTGAATCGTAACAATCAGCTGTGCCATAATAGTAAAAATTCACTTTATAATAATTATAATTCCGTAATTATTTATTACAATTTAATACAAACCAATAAATATCTCGTAAATAAAAATACAAGTACAAAACGAACATCCAAAGAAAAAAACGAAAAACTATGTATAACAGTACTACCCAAATCCAAGGGAGTAATATCTGGTGATCGAGCTGGCCATAGAATGGGTCCATAGGTGCCTATCCAGCTATCTGGCATAACTTGATTTAAATAATTTGTACATATTACAGCAGTGTGAGGTGGAGCCCCATCTTGTTGAAAATATGAATAATTTAATCTTTCTGCCATTGTTAATTCATAAAGAAAATCTTGAAATTCGTTTTGCAGGAACATAAGGTATCTACGAGCGGTTAATTTGCCATCATAAAAATAAGGTCCAATTACTTTAGTGCCTAAAAGACCCAACCAAACATTCGTAGAAAATCTTTCTTGGAAAGCAGTCTCTCTGCACCAATGTGTATTTCTCGTGTCCACTTATAATGCATATTTCTATTGAAAAATCCATTATTAGAAAAATTTGATTCGTCCGACCAAAGAATTTTGCTACATATCAGCGCGCCATTCCTTTTCTTATTTAATAACCATCTACAAAATCTTACTCTCCTTGGTTTATCTCCCTCATTTAAATGTTGAACTTTCCTCATTTTGTAGCATCGAAATCCGTTTTTTTTTCAATATTTTTCTTGCACTGTCTTTTTTTATGCGACAGTTTCTCTGAATTTGTCTCAAAGAGGTTTCCTCATTTTGGTTAACATAATTCATTACTCTATTCACTTTTCTTACACTATCCGCAACATGCGCTCGCCTTACTACTTTTTTTCTTCCTAAACATAGTTCGATTTGGCTGCGGAGCATCTGGAAATCTATCCGTAAACCGTGACTGCCATCTCAGCGTCAAAATTGCACTGACAATAAATGCTAATCATATCGAATTTGTTATTATTGGTGTACACCATAATTACTGATATAAAATTTGTCTTAGAACTCGACAACGCAACATACAACATACAACAGTGACAATCTGTCAAATTTATTAATAACTGTATACATTGTTTTTCACTAATTATGGCACAGCTGATTGTTACGATTCAATTATATGAATTGTGGTATTCGTAAAATATTAAATATTGACACTATCGGTTAAAATTTCTGTGACATGTTTTATATCGTTGGAATGAGAAAAAAATAACGGAATTAATGGCGTCATGGCCTACTTTGAGATATGTATTTTTCATTTTTGCACAATAGCGTATGTCAAAGCCAACTGCATTTTTCGATTTTTTTGTTACACGTTATTATTCTTATTGTCTTTGCCGTCAACTTTCATTCCTTTAACTTTTTTCGTATCTCCTCAAATAAGGAAGCTATAACCGTTTGTGGTTTTCCTATTTTTCAGGTTTTTGTAATATATCTCATAAAGTAGGCTATGGATTTCAAATTTCTTTTTACTGAAATATAGCTCACAAAAAATGGGATAACTGTTTCTAAAACTTTATTCTTCTACAATAGATATTAAGCGAGATATTTGGTGTGGCCCTCGTAAAATAGACAGTCTGTATATGCATGTCAAATTTTACACCACAAACTTGTAATAATGTGACACTATTTGTCCCGCGCTTTGTAAGACATGTGTGAACAGAGTGGAGGTGGTTCTGTCTAGTTTCTGAATCTGAGTTCAATTTTGTTTCTGGAGCTGAAAATCGAAGAAATTTAGTTTGGCAATGCCATGTGTAATTTTTGGTTTAAAACCTATTTAAAAAAATATATGTTATGAATCAATTGCGTGAGAAAATTAATTTTAGCTTTTACTCCGAATTCACGCATTGCAGGGAAAATTAAAGGAATCAAAGAGAGCTCAAGGGAGTCTTGAGAAAGGTGCGGCCACTTGCTGAGATTAAATTAAAAATATTCTCTTTTAATTCTATCAATTAACGTATACTAAACATTGAAATTTTTCTTTCTAGGTTTAAAGACTGCCCTAATAGAGGCCGATGATTTTGCCAGCGGCACCTCTAGTAGAAGTACAAAACTAATCCATGGCGGTGTTAGATATCTACAAAAAGCAATAATGCAGTTAGATTACGATCAGTATAAAATGGTAAAAGAAGCATTGCATGAGAGAGCCGCCATGTTAACCCAAGCACCCCATCTTGCACATCCCCTTCCTATTATGCTGCCAGTATATCAGTAAGTAAAAATGTTTAGAAGTTTTCCCCACGTATGGTAGGTTTTTTCACCTATTTAAGTAAGCATGTTACATAATCGTAAGGAAATAGTATTGTAGCAAGCAAGCACTGAAGTCTATATATTACAATTACACACTAACATCCTTACTGTCTCATTTTCTGCCAGATCTCTCCTGACCTCTTCCTCAATCGATACAAACAGTTAAAAATACATGTGTTTGTTAATATTATATCTACCAGTAAGTACTGGTAAATGTAATATTAACAACTCTCTCCGAGAGAGTATTATGGAATTACCAAATAATACTATAAGATAATAAAACAATATTGTGTCATATATCATTTATGTGGCGATACATCACCTAGTGCCAACCCTGGTTTCGACGTCATTTATCGCTGTGCGCCGATCTCAGGCCTAGAGAACTATTAATTTTGCGCACAAAGTTCCATATCCGTTTAAAAGTGCAGTTTTTCATGGTTATCAAATCAGTGATGCTTTTAATAGTCTATTCGACTTATCAATTACCATCAGTAGACAAACCGTTACACTATATTTATAGTATAGTATATAGAAGTAAAATTGGGAAGCAAAGACGCTTAGTTTCCGAGAAAAAAAAACTGGCGTAGAACCAAACCAGACTTGGTTCGATTCTTTAATTAGGTGATCGTGTACATGAAACCACTTTTCACGACATTTTCTGGTGGTCAGGAACTTTTTTATTTCGAAAAAACTGTAAAAAAATGATTTTTCCATGAAACATGTTTTTTAACGTCCCCACCGTTATATCTTTAAAAATAATTGTGCTATAGAACTGATTTTTTTTTAAATTGAAATAGACACAATAACGCTTCTAACTATGTACAATGTGATTATAAAATATATATTTTTTAATCGTTAAAATAATAGCAAACTTAAAGTTGTTATTTAGGTACCTTAAAGAAATTACAACAATAAATTAAAAAATAAATTACAACAATATATCGATTTAAAACTAAACTGAAAGATTTTTTATGTATGAATAGCTTTTACTCGTTGGAGGAATATTTTAACTTTACATGATATGTACTTTAATGCGTTTAAATTATTTTTGTCTTTTTTTTATATATATATATGTGTCTAACTGTAATTTCTCCAGGTGAATATATTTATAATTTTTTGTGATATCTAACCGGGTACTGTAATATATTAACTTTATAGTAATACGCATCAGTAACGTATTTTTATATATATTTTTACTAGAATTTATGTAGTTATGTAAATGTAAAATTATTTTATATATATGAGTGTACATATACTATTGTATACCCTTCTTTATTGACATGTTCTATCCAATTGTATATTTTTGGCCCATAGAATTAATAAACTTATTATTATTATTATTATTATTATTATTATTTTCGTGAATGTATTTTTCAGCAATCGACAAAAATTTTTATTTATGAAAAAAGTTTTTAGAATCATAATTTTTGATGTGCAGGTTATAGTATGTAGTCAGCGATTTTTTTAAAACGGGCTAAAACATATTCTTGCGCGCCCGGCTCTCATTATGCTGCTTACCGCCTGCGGACTACGGTTGTTGGGTTCATGTGTACTAATCGGGCTTTTATTAACAGCTCCAAAATAGGTACGAACCTAAGGTATAAACCTACCTTTTGTTGTTTTAAGGAAAAAAATGTTTAAAAGCAGGTAAATATAAATCATTGTTATAAAGTAAGTACCTACCTAATAAGTAGGTTATTACACATTTTCGATTGAATTAAACCAAGACGCAGGAATAAAACAACTTTATTTTTTTGCAACTATTTTTCTATTGACAAATGAGTATTTAATTACGTAGGCCCTGCGTTAAAAGCATTCTAGTTCGCCTGTACATTCATCGAAACCTTTAAATAACTATTTCATACACATTCAAATAACATTTACACTCGTTACAACATTTTAGGCCTTCTTTAACACAATCATATTTTCGATTTTCACAATTTTTATCTGAACAATAAATACTTAATGAAAATATTGTCCAAGCATCGTCACTTAAATTCCGTCCTGAACCATGTGCATTTATAAGTGTAGTTGGCATATTGCTTCTGTACGATATTCTAAGTTGATACATAAACCTGCAATAGTTAACTAAATGTATAAGATAGGAAATCTATTATTTCAATATATTCAGTTGAAGGAAGCTCCGTTTGTTGTTGTTGCTAATTTGATCCTTAGGTCGTTTATTTTTGTTTATTTTTGTTTCTGTACAGTACTAGAATCAATTTTGTAAAGATTTTTAAAGCTTCGTCTTTAGACAGCAATGGCAGTTCCGATAATTTTTGAAAAACAACAATATTCTTTAAGAACAACTAACGCATATTTTTTAAATATTTTTAAAAAACCATTAGTGGTGTCGCAACCAGTAAAACAATGAAGACAAGAACAAACTGTACTTCATAAACTTTGCACTACCTTCTATATTGACAAAAATTGTCTGCTAGTGTCGTGTCCAACTTGCATAAATAAATTAGTTCCATTTAAGTCAAAGTAAGTAAAATTAATACATCTATATCAACTGACTTCACCCATATTTGTTTGCTAAATTTAGTTTCGTACATTGCATGCAAAACCATCCTGGTATCTTCCTGTTTGCTAAATAGATTTTTGGTTATTTCTGAATGACGTTTATGTAGTGAAACTACTTTTTCTGTTAATTTAAATCCTCCATCTATTATTAATATTTCGTATTCGATTAAGTACTGTGCAGAATCTGTTGCAAATCGGCGCGGCGCGGCGGCACTGTATAATTGCAAAAAACGTTCATGTTTTCAAAACATGTCTACGTATACGACAGTCTATATGATATTTTAATTAAATTTCGTCATTTAAAATATTATCTTTTCTGACACAATATTTACGCGATGTCGTCTTTTTTCAGCACTAGATATTAGTGACAACAAACCTTGTATCCTAGGTCTTGGTAGCACAGATTTGTCATCATCCCGCGCAATTTTCGTACAAATAATGCACTCCATTATTTTAGAAAACTAAATTGCGAATATTCTACAGCATCGCATTTATTTAACAGTATTTATACCTATACTCTAAATCCCGCAAACTACTAATATACGATTCAAATATATTGACCCCTCATTTTAACTGCGAATATCTCAAAAATGGCGGACCAGAGAAAATTTGAAAAAAATATTTGTTCATTATGTGTCTATTGTAAATTATTCACTGAAGTTTGAATAATGTACATTGGACGGTTTTGAGGTTCTATTAAGTTATATTGAAAAATGCCCTACTTGCAAAATTTTAGAACAAAAAATTATGAAAAAAATTCCTCGTACAAAAAATACCATGCCTTATCGGCATCTAAAATATTATTTATGTAGTAGGCATATTTTCAAATATATAATGGATTTAAAACTGGTATTATCAAAATATCCTTAAAAAGTAGGACAGTTTTCAATATAACTTAGCAGCACTTCAAAACTGTCCAATGTACATTATACAAATTTCAGTGAATGATTTACAATAGACACATCATTTTTTCAATTTTTACCGTTCCTCCGTTTTTGAGTTATTTGCGGTTAAGGTGAGGGGGCAATACATTTGAATAGTATATTAGTTAGATCCTACCTTCCATACGCGGTGTACGTACCTAGATTGTGAGCCGCAATAATACATATGACTAATTTAGTGCGCTTTAAAAAAATCGCTGTTGCCAAACGATACACATTGGGGAAAAAATAATTATATCAAAAACTTTTCTAATGTTTGGGCTACATTTGCTTCACTGTATGTATATAAAAAATTTCAAAAATAAAAAAGTTTATCGATTGGTGAAAATTGTAATACGTAAAATTCAAATATCTAGTTTTCCTAATTTTTAAGGAAATGAAAATGCGAACTGTGTAAAAACCATTAGTACAGTTAAAAGCGCTATTGTGTGTACTTTAATTGAAAAAAAAACAACGTCGATAGCAACATTAGTTTTGAAAATATGACGGTGGAAACAAAAAAAAAACACATTTTATTTAAAATACAATATTTTCCCTTTTTTTTTAAATTAAAAAGGTCCAGACCACGAAAAAATGTCGTGAAATACGATTTCATATGCCCAGTGACATGCTTAACAAAACCTACCATGTTTGAGCTGGTTCTACGCCAGAAAAAAAAAACGGCACGATAGAGTCTCAAATTCGCTCCTCTATTAATAATAGTTGGTTTTTAATATTGCAGATGGTGGCAGGTACCATATTACTGGTTTGGAATAAAAATGTACGATTTGGTTGCTGGATCAAAAACAGTAAAGTCTTCCTATTTCCTTTCGAAGAAAAATGCACTAGAATTGTTCCCCATGTTGCGGGGAGACAAACTTTGTGGTGGAATTGTGTATTACGATGGTAAGGAAACCATGTGCATTATTTAGTAAGTTATCAGTTCCAATTCATTTCGCTTCTACCACAAAAAATTGCGCATTATCTTTTACATAATTTTAAACAATTAATTTATATTTTAGGACAGCAGGATGATGCTAGAATGAATTTAGCCATTGCGCTAACTGCGGCTAGATGTGGTGCTACCGTAGTAAATCATGTTTCTGTTACTGGGCTCATAAAAGAAAAGAAAGGTGGAAAGGAAATCATCACCGGTGCTCACGTAAAAGATGAAATAAGTGGTAAAACATGGAGTGTTCCGGCGAAATGTGTTATAAATGCAACTGGGCCATTTACTGACAGTATTAGAAAAATGGACAATCCTACAATAAAAGAAATCTGTTGTCCTAGTAGCGGAGTTCATATTACATTACCTGGTAAATATTAGTAGTATTTATTATTATTTTTTTTTTTTTTCGTGGTATGTCATATCCATTGTATCTACTGGAAATTGGAAAATAATGATTTATTGGTTCAAAAATGTCCTTCGTCAGGTTATTCAATTTTATTATTCAAAGGCCACGAAAATTAGTACAAATATTTTTCTGATTTGTAGGTGGTTCACTGGACTTTTAATTTTTTATTTTAAACTTTTACTGATAATAAATCTTCTGTTTCATTCATAACTATTTAATTGAATAAACTGTAAGAATGATGTTTCGACGCCGCGCCGTTCAGGTAACTTCTTGAAAATCCAGGATTGATTTTGTGTTCAGTAAGGAGAAGGCTCTACAGATTGCAGATGCTCTACAGTTTATAGTGTAGTCCTGCTTTGCAAGGTATCTCAGTTAACAAGCTAAACGCACTAACCATTGATCTACCGTTCCGCTAATAACAGCGAATATTTGCTTGATGGGCATAACTTTGAAGCAAGAGAGTTTTCTCATGAGCGCGAGCGGAAGGTATAAGTATAAGCATTTGCTTCAATTATTAGGTCATTTGAAGGGCACATTGCGACCGCTTGAAGGATACGTAGCGATCCTTTTTAGGTCACTCATAGGTCGTTTGAAGGATACGTAGTAGTCATTTGAAGGACACGTAGAGGTAATCTGAGAGGTCTACATCTGAAGGGTACTTAGTGGTCATTCAAACGACACGAAGAGTCCATTTCAAGGACACGCAAAGATCACCCAAGTGATCAAGGGGTCAAGGTCATCTTAAACCAAGAACTATCCGGAATTTAAGTAGGAATTCGGTTATCTCATACTACTATGTTGAGCTGGTTTCGTAATTTCTTAAAGCTGTTATTGTGCTCTTATTTCTCAAGGCATAACTTCGGTAATTACGCCATCCTCGGCGGTGATTCTGATCAGAACACATTTCTTAGAAGTATTTCCTCAGAGTTATAAGCATTTACCTCAATTTAGTCATATCCAACTTTCGGTAAGTATGAGCATTTCTTCAATTTATTCTTATACGGGGTGATTCGTGAGGAGAGGGTCGTACTTTACCAAAAGATAGAAAACAATGACGGTGATCTTAAATCCCCAAACAGTAATGGCTAAGGCGGCCCCGTTTTCGAAATACACCCTGTATTATATTTTTATATATATTTATATAAAACACCCTGTATTTCGAAAACGGGGCCGCTTTAGCCATTACTGTTTGGGGATTTAAGATCACCTCAATGTTTTCTATCTTTTGGTAAAGTATGACCCTCTCCTCACGAATCACCCTGTATATTAAACGTCTTGTCCATTAATGTGAAGCAGAATGTTATGTTTACTTTTATTCATGCAAATAGGTGTTTGTATTATTGTTCTCTATTCCCATTTTTTTTTTAAAGAATGAGGAACATCGTTTTGGCTTTGTGGCCTCAAATCTGGTGTTATTTTTGTTTTTTACGCAACCAAACACTTAAAAAAAAATAAAGACCTAAAATAAGTCAGTGTTAACACACAAATTATTTATTTTTGCAGGTTATTATAGCCCTGACCAAATGGGACTTCTTGATCCATCCACTAGTGATGGAAGAGTAATTTTCTTCCTTCCCTGGCAAAAACATACCATTGCTGGCACAACGGATTTGCCCTGTAAGCCAACGCACAATCCAAAGCCTACAGAAGATGAAATTTTGTTCATTTTAGAAGAAGTTAAAAATTATTTGAATCCTGACGTAGAAGGTATGAGATTAAAATTAACATGAAACGGCAAAATTATACCATTTTGTATTATTTCAGTGAGAAGAGGAGACGTACTGTCAGCATGGAGTGGAATTAGACCGTTAGTATCAGACCCTAACAAACCTGATACACAGTCGTTAGCTCGAAATCATATCGTTCATGTCAGTGACTCGAATTTAGTAACGATTGCTGGAGGAAAATGGACTACATATAGAGCCATGGCCGCAGAAACTATCGATGCAGCTATTACGGGTATGTTTTATTCTGTACATATTTAAAATCGACATTTTACTTAATGTTGATACTTGTGTGGAAACACGAAACACGGCTTGCCGTCGTGTTTTCTTTAGATGTCTTGATATATTTTTTCACTCTTATCCCCGACTAGGATCATAAAGGATCAAAGAAACGACTAAAAATTTTAAATGAAAGGAAAGACTGGACAGGTGAATTGCTGATAATACTTTTTGCAGTTGTCTGGTAAAAAGTTAAATATTCTTTTAAAAACACGTTTCTTGTGTACCGATTGGCTTCAAGTTCATTTCTATTGTATTTTTTGTAATATCTGAGAAGTTTATAGTGTTCTTTTTCAATTCGCTGTATATTCAGTACTCGTATATACAGTGAGTACGTAAAGGTTGGAATAAATTCATTAAAATAGTTACAAAACAAGTGACAAAAATTCGCTCAGACCCGTCGATTTTTTAATACATTTAATACATTTGAAAGAGCACATTTTTCTGCACACAGTACGTTAAATTCTAGGGAGTATTGTCTGACGGAATTATCGAGAAAAAATCTAAATCTAGCTGGCCATTCTATTGATCCGCGTCTACCAATCCATTTGCGTGGGAAAATTTCGTTTAAATAATTACGCACTATTACCGAATAATGTGGCGGTGCGCCATACTGTCGAAACTATATGGAGTTTTCTGGTACATTAGGGTTTTCACCATTTGGATACAGTGCGACAAGTTCTGGAATTATGTTAAGTTGGAGCAGCTCCAAATATTTTTCGCTATCTAATGAACCTTGAATAAAAAATGGACCCAATATTGTAATCCCAACAATTCCAGCCCACACGTTAACTTTCTGTGGAAACTGAGTATGGGCCTCCACCATCCAGTGTGGATTTTCACGTGACAATTTTGCCTATTCACAATGCAATTTAACCAGAAGGTGGCCTCGTCAGAGAAAAGTACTCGACTTAAGAAATGTGGATTGATATTACATCGTTTCATCATGGTTTCGCAAAAATCTACTCTGCGGTCGAAATCATCTTCATTAAGCTCTTGAACTAAATTCACTTTATATGGGTGCCATTTATTCTTCTGCAAATATTTTAAAACAGTCGACTGGCTAATTGACTGTTCTGCTGCGACTTCGCGACTTGGTTTGTGAGGATTCTCCTCCATTGTCAGTAAAACATCTAACTGTTTATTTTCTGAAATTGTAGGACGACCTTTCGTGAAATTATCTCTTACATGACCATAATCTCGGAACTTTTTTTCTATTTTGCTAACAGTTGATTGTGTAATAGGTCGATTAGGGTATTTACCTACCATTAAATAATTCACAAACCATAGTTTGTGTTCGGGACTTGTCTCCATAGCCAATCATTATCAAAATTTCAATTCGTTCTGTCTCACTTAAACGTTGCTGATAGCACTTTCAATACGATATCACAAGTAAATACTAATGAATGGGCCTACCCTTTTCAGCATGGTGAGGCTAATATAATTTAGTGAACTGTATTTAGGTATAATAAAAAAAAAGAATGTGTCGGAAACTTACAGAGTAGGTTTGATGGATTCTCCGTCGTCGATGTCGGCCCAGGCAATAGGAGGGACAAAGGGGGGCCAAAAGGAAAAGGAACAAATCTCCGACACACACAATTAACGTTACAATTATTATTAAATTAACTTAAGAAAGGACAATTATAATTCACGTATCACTGATAAATAACTATAGCGTTCTGCGGCGTAAGTGACTATTGTCTTACTTACATTCATACTGCTATCTCTATTCGGGTCGCGCTCGACCCACACGGCTTTGAAAATACTAGCTAAAAAAATTTTTCTTAGTGTTACCATAAAGAATTCAAAAAATATATTTTTCTAGGTATAATACTACAAGGCGCGTAACCAACTAATGTGTTAGAGCCAGGTCCGCGTTGCTAAGTAAATGAAAAAAAGCGTAAACACAAAAAAAGTGTAAGTTGTAAAAAGGTTCGACAGTAAGTAGTGGTTGTGTTCTATTAATGTTAAATGTTTTTCTCGATAATTTCGTCATGCAATAGTCCCTAGAATTTAACGTACTGTATGCAGAAAAATAGGGTAGGGGAGAGGGAAAGATAAGAAAGATGGGGAAAGGAAGAGGGGGAAAGATAGGGAGGAAGCGTGAAGGGGAGATAGATGGATAGAGGTAGATGTGAATATAGGAGGAAAGAGTGGGTAGAGGGGGAAGGAGGTAGAGATAGAGATAGATAGATAGAGAGAGAGAGAGAGAGAGAGATGGGGAGATAGAGAGAGAGAACTAAAAGTTAACACCCATTAGGAGTTTGGAACTGATCAGAAACTTTCTATTATTGATTCTCTTATCATTTTGATCTCTACATCAAATCAAGTTCAGCGTTTTATCAGATTACAAAAATTTAACTTTTTTTTAATTTAGCTTGTGGTTTAACCCCAACGCACAACGAAAGTCAAACGGACGGCTTGCAATTGGTTGGTGCACATGACTGGACCCCCACCATGTACATCCGTCTAGTACAGGATTTCGGTTTAGAATGTGAGGTTGCACAACATTTAGCCAAATCTTATGGAGATCGAGCGTTTGCTGTAGCTAAAATGGCATCATTGACAGGTAAAGAAATGTAACGTGAAAACTTATAATACTCTTAGTTGCGAGACCAACCCTAAATTAATATTAGCATAGATGAACTTAAAAATTTAATATATGTACAGGGTGTCCATGGACAAGGCTCGAAAGTGAGAAATTGTTAAGATAAAAAATGTTTCCAGGACAGCTTTAACAGTACAAAACCAACTCTATATTATGCTGAATTTTGTTTCACTAAACTGCGTTAATTGAATTTTTTAGCCCTAAAAAATAACTAATTTGTTACTAAAAAGTATTGGTGAAGTTTACGAACTTTTCAAATGCTTGTAGTTCCGTTAATTTTTATGTAGAGAATTAAAATATATGAAAAGGTAAAAAAAAGTTCAGTGTTAATTTGATCTTAGCAAAATTTTTTTAAAGAGCTTATTTTCTGACTTACTGATAAAAACGCTCCTAAAGAACAGTAATTTTGATTTTTCTTTAATAAGGCCGTTAAGTTAACGTTCTCTTTTTCTATACCAGAAACATCCAGTATTTAGTTTTATTTCAGTGTTTAATATATTCTTTCGGTCATTACAGTACATTTTCAGCGAAGCTGTAAATTTGTTTCAAAAAATTATTTATTTTAAGGCCAATTTAAGAATAATGAAAATTGGACATGTCATGATTTGGTCTAACTGCTCTGAATTTAAGGTTAGATATTATATGTGGTACTTATTAAAATTTACTAGAATATTTTTTAATTTTTTTTTAATTTTAATGTTTATTTGTTTAAATAATAATTTTTTAACTAATTAGGTGTTTTCACTATGTGCAAATTTGCTTTTTCGATATTATTAAAATGAAGTACTTGTTATACTAAAGCACTTATTGATATTTAAGCAGCATTCTATCGCCCATCAAATTAAAATTTCAACAAATAAATAACATAAAGTTTTAGTAATTGAACGAGTACGCAAAACACGCGGTGACGTCATCGGTTATATTAGTTTCTTAAATCGCATTTAAAAATTGTTAAACACAATATTTTATTCACTTTATTTACGTTTTACATGTGATTAAATAACTAACGCCTACCTAATACGGGATTTGTAACAGCTACTTTAGGAAATTTATCTGAAAAATAAGGTGTTTATAACACAAAATGACACTGACAATATAACTGATGACGTCATGAGAGCGTAGTGAATTGATGTAGTGTTTTTGGCGAAAAAATTTCAATTCAAAATTAAAATGGCTTCTTTTAAGGTATTATTCGACGGTTTCTCAAAATTCAAGTGTTTTTAACCATAATAAAGCATTTCACAGTGAAAGTGAATTTCAAAGTTGTGAAAACCCCGAATTGTAGCAATATTAGCAATTCTTCATAAAAATAGTAACAGATCTTTTTGTTTAATTACAAGTAATTTACTAATAAAGATAATACGTACATACAGTTGGAGTCAAATATCTATAAAGTATTCCCCTCATTTTTAATATTTCGTTTTTCAGTTATTAGTACAATTATATGTGCCGTGTCATAAAACAGCAGTTTCTATCGTAAAAAAATATTTTGGTAACCTACAATAAGTGAAAAGTTACATTTTTTGATAAAGTACATTTTCCGTAATTCTCAAATAACTGCAACTTTTTTTCTAAAATAATAAAAATGAAAACACCATGCAGTTATTGATATAAGTCTATGTCAATTTCCATCATATATGAACAAAATGAAAATCAAGTTTAAGATAATTTCATTGCCCTCAAAAAGGCACTATTCACAACTTTTTGTAAACATTTATATTTAGACAAATAATTACCAAAAAGCGCATCAAGGGCGCACTATTATTTCCACCCCCTAATCAAATACCCGACTGTAGTTCACGAAATACAGGTACATAGGTTACGTACCTATATATTCTTGTGCTTTCTCGCTAATTTGACATACATTCCGTACTTGTTCTCTAGTATCACATCCCTTTAAAAAGCCTTCTTCCTAGGAGGTCTTCAAGGCAGACTCACTTGGTAGTAATAAACTTAAACAGCTCAAACCGAGAAAATGCACTTATATAATATAATAGTTTTATATTTGTGAATACGAACTAAAAAGTGAATATTTATAGGAAAACGTTGGCCCATTATTGGTAAGAAACTCCATCCAGAATTTCCTTATATAGACGCAGAAGTTAGATACGGAGTTCGTGAATATGCCATGACGGCTATTGATATGATTGCTCGTAGGCTTAGGTTGGCATTCTTGAACGTTCAGGCGGCACAGGAAGCCCTACCGGATATCGTTGATATCATGGCTGAAGAATTAAGCTGGTCTGAAGGTAAAGTTTCAATATGTTTTATTTCTTTCAGTCGCTAAATTATTAATCTATAGATATTCTGTATTAGAATAGGGATTTAATTTGCTATATATTATTTTTATGATATAATATATCAGAACAATTATATTATGAGTTTAAATCTATCATCCTGTATTGCAAAAATGAAACGAATAGACATAAGTAATAAGTAGAATAGTAGAGACATATGCCATAGTGAAAAAGTGAAGAATTTGTTCCTTAGTGATAGAGAGAGAGGGGGAAAGAGACGAGGGGGAAGGCGGGAGGTATGGGCACGAGAGAGGAAGAAAGATAGGGGGAGGGGAAACGATGGGGGAGATAGGAATATGGGGGATTTGGGAATGATGAGGAGAGATGAAGAGAGAGAGAGGAGGGAAGATCGAGTGAGAGATGAAGGACCGAATGAAGAAGCCTGAGGGAGGAGATATGAGAAAGGGGGAGAGTTTTCAATAAAATGCGTCATAATCTAGAGTAATAATTGCTTTGATTACTCTTGTCTTTCTGTAGCTACTCATTTACATTAATCAATCGATATCTACCAAGTATTCAGAAATCTCATTTGATATATTGCGTGTTACAGATGAAAAAAAGGCGCAAATCAAACTTGCAACAGAGTTTCTGCAAAATGAAATGGGTCACAATGTCAACCGTGCAAGTCGTGACAAAATTCCAATTAATCTTAGTAAAGAAGAAATTCAATTATATATCAAAAGATTCCAAATTATTGATAAGGACCGTAAAGGATATGTCTCCATTAATGATATACGAAGAAGTCTCAAGGTAAGTCTCCTACAATAATTATTATAAATTAATGTAGGACGTGTATTCAATATCCCAATAATTATATGCAAACTAAAAACTTGTTTACTCTATTAATGATCAAATTTTCACACAAAACGGTGAGTGGTAATGTAAAATCTATTAAGTAAATTTCAATGATAATAAAGTACTTATGACAAATCAGCATTGTGCGAACAACGAGAGAAATTTCAAAAATGATTTATTACATAAAATTTAAATTAATAAATATAGAAAAATATATATATATTTTGACAATATCAAAATTGAATGAATAACAAGGTGTCCCAATTTTTAACCGACAAACTCTAACCATTCATAGACACATATTTCGTTTGTTGCATTGCAATTGCATAGTCGGGTTTTTCGAGTTTTTTTCCGACTCATACAATCCACTAGTAGGTAAACTGCAAACGACGTGATTATTCACTGTTGTGAATCTCGGCTTTGTTTATCAAATATATTTCATTGGGGCCCCTACTCATACGCCGAGTTATACTCTATAATTTGCGAGAGATATTCATAGACTTCAGCCATTGAACGGGTATAAAATATACGGGTTGAATTCAGAACCTTTTCCTTTTTAAATATTTTTAAAGTTGGTTAATAACATCAATATCTTGTATTCTAAATTGGGATAATTTGTCTGTTCGAAACTTGAACACCCTGTGCATTATTTAAATATAAATTTGTTTAGGTTTGAAAAGATATAATAACACACTAATTTCGAGCCTTCATTTAAAACGCAAATACAGTGTGTCTACTAGAGTGGCTCAAGTATGCTCGTGAAAAATAAATTTTGATTTTCTTTTTGTTTCACCCCACGAGTTTGTACGAAATTCCAAAAAATGTGATTTCAAAATTCGAATAAAATTGGTTAATATTAACACATGTCTCATGCAGTTTCCCATGTATTTCTTATGGGTAACAGCACAGCCTCCTCTACTTACAAGATATGTCACTATTGAAATAATTTTATGAACAATCCAATTAAATTATACAATGAAATACAATTCATGCATGTAATGTCCTGTGCTTTTAAGGTCACTATCAGGAGCAATGTTAAGTGATGGAGAAATATTCTGTAGGTATCTCTTCTGAGGCAGTAGGTGTTAAATGTTCTCTTAAATGATTAAAGCCGGTGAAAGAGCGAAAGCTATAAATGAAAAAATTACTGTTGAGAGGTGATATCATCTCTCTTTCATTAACATTAACTTTAGTGGCAAAACTTAGTTCCAGTTCAAATCATTAGGGGATCTTATCTCATTAGCTCCTATAAAAGTTTTAATGTTTAGTTCTTTTGAAATTACAACACTGCACTGCATTTTAATTCACTTTCAGTTGGCTTCACATTATCACATTTAGTCTATACATTCAGACAGAATGGGACATTATTTTAATGTTCCACTGTCCAAAACACGTAAAATTTTTCTGAAAGTTTAAAAAATGTTCGTAGTCTTTAATGCAGCCATTCTCCAAAAAAGCTTTGATCATTCTTTCATGGAGTTGCAATGCTTCATTTTTTCTGTCATTGGGATCTTTTCGAGAAACGACCTTTTTTGCGATAAATAGATGCCCTCCCATTTATTAGCTTGATTAAAGTGTTTGATAAACACAAAAGCAGTAGTTTCTTTCGTTCTTCATTTTCGGGGAAGGAAAATGTCAAAACTGTCACTTTGTCTTTTTAAACGAACTGTCGTAGTTTAATTTGTAGCATAGCATACAACCTTTATTACATGATATTGTCAATCGTATAAATAAACGTTTTTCTTGGGCTAGAATGATAAACAACTAAATTATACCACCATAACATGGCAATACTACAGCTGCGCCATTTGTCAACTAGACACGATAGGACTATCGGCAGCGTTGCCATATTTCTACTTCATGACTTGTAAGTAGAGGAGGCTGTGGTAAAAGACATTTTTTCGAAAATTCGGGATCGAATCGCTAAAATGTCAGTCGTGAAATAAAAATCGCACACAAGTCCCCCGATCGGAATTGTTCAGATAATATTAATGAGTAAATTTTTAATGAAACCCTCATTCTATCTTAAATACATGTTGTGAGAGGCATGCGTTAACATCAGCCGATTTTGCTTAAATATTTAGATCATTTTCTGGGGCTTTCGAACAAATCTGGGGTGCACACTGTATACTTATATAATAATAATAACAATAATAATTTATTTGTTAATTTAGTCTCTAGGAATGCAATTAACTGGCGATGAAATTCACAACTTACTCTCGGATATAAACGTAACATACAATGGACAGCTGGACCTAGCTGATTACTTTCAAGTAAGTTATAGAACTGTTCTAATATTATTGTTTTATTATTACAGCAACATGGCGAAAAGGATGTTCCCGGAGAGGAGCTCCACGAGATTCTTAAAGAGATTGACACGAATATGAATGGACAAGTTGAACTTGATGAATATTTGCAGGTTTGATCCTTAATGCTTGCTTGTGTGCATCCTGAGTGTAACTCTATTACCTAATTTTTTTTTTGTTTGAGTTTGCTTTTTAACAGCTAGTGAACATATTGCAATAAGACACAAGGAGCCCAATATATACATATAAACTTTTATAGGCGACCGAGGAACTTTGGAATATTCTGTGAAAGTGGTCCACGGGAGATATTGCATTGCAATCGATTATGTATAGTATGCGTAACCGGTAAAAGGGAGGCGCAAGAGACGCAAGACGAGGTAAATGGCGCCGACAACATCGTCCGTCTTTCACCTCTTACTTTATAAAGCGAGACAGAAAGTCATGGGCTGTTCAAGTCGCGTGCCAAAATGTGCAAACAATAGTCAGGACCGCGGCAGCTGATAGCAGTTAGAATACATCAGTTAAAATTAAAAAAAAACAGGTCACAAACAAATTATTATAGTGTTGATATGAAGTAAAGGTCGGATCTTTGAACTATTCAAAGTCTTTTTACAAAAAAAACAACTCATTTTTAAAACTTTTTTCGCAAATTTTCATGGATTTTTTTTCCGCAAAACTGCTTTATTTTGTTTTGGTAGTCATGATATAAAATATGCCTTTTGTCCTATGACTCAATACCAAGATATTACCAATCTAAATTTCACAAGACGCCGCTGACAAATAATACCTACATTGAAATACAGGGTGTAATCAGTTTCATGTCATTAAAAAAACTGGTAATGAGGACCGATTAGACCGATTAGACAAACAAAAAACCTTTATGACTTCCCTCTAGCGGCACTTTGAAAAAACTGACCTAGGTCAACATTTTAAATATTTGTTTTAATATTAATGTAGAAAATAATTGAGAACCACTGCTTTTCTTGGTCAATGGAGTTGTACTTTGTAGTTCCCAATTATACAACTTTTAAATTGTCATAAAAAAGTGCAAATGCCTTAGATCATCGACCGTCCTTGATGGACCGCGTCAACCGAACTGAGGCAATTATAAAGAGGTAAATAATTCGTTATTTTTTTCCTGCAGAACTGCAAGCAAATAATGGCCATATAAGTTTAAACAGAGCATTTCTTTACATGTGTGTCTTTTAATTTGGAACAAAATGTTGGATTAATGTTTATAATTTAGAATATTTAAACGTGATTTATTAACGTTTGTAACATAAATGAGTATCCTGGGTTAAAAGCTTACCACCTAAGTAAATTATTTGAAATCTCTGCAACTGCATCAATACACAGTTCCGTACGTCGAATTAAGGACATACGTACTCCGTTCAACACTAAACAATAAACTATCAACTAACGTTGTCAATAAAGAAAAATAAAAGAAAAACTTGGTCCAAAATCCAAAACGGAATACAAAAAGAACGAAGAAGTAAGTTGTGTCTATACGTAATCAAGAATTTAACGACTTGAACGGTAAAGTCAAAAAAATAAATCTTCACTATAAATACACAGCGACCCGAAATTCAAAAATAACAAAAACAACGAACGGCGGGTTAGACGTGTGTACATAACGAAACACCCACAGTAACTAAAATATTGCACAAGGGAGAGTCAGAGTATAGTTTTCTTCAGATCAGATCTACTAAACACTCAGAAAACGACGACGTCGTTCATCTTATTTACCGCATCGCTAAAGACCGCCGACATTTTATAGCTATCTACACAAATATTGAGTATCATAGGCAAAGACACGCGCGACGATCTAAACCTACACAAAACAGGATAAAGTAAGTATGGAAATAACGAAAATAAAATTTTAGTATGCGTCGATATAAATAATCTAGGCCTCGGATAATAGCAAAGTGAAATTTTATAAACAAAGAAAACGTCTAGATACTAATACTACTACACATCGAACGTACCAAAAATACCGAAAATACTACTGGTACAAGTATATTTTTGGGTCGGGTACACTGCAGACGTTCAACTCTCTTAGAGAGAGGTCGCAATAAAACTCAATCTTATCCCCGAATGATAAATGGGTTCTATTTCGTGCTGTGTATAACTTTCAATATGTGATTTATTATTCGAAAATAGATAGTAATTAGAATAAATTATAAATGTAATCCCAAAGAAATCTACGAATACCGACGTTATAATCGAACACAAATACTCCCCACAGAAACACCAACTTAAACTTAACACACTACAAGAAATATCTAAATTGCTGGGCCCACTAACAAGTAACATTTAATATAAGAACTTGCACTAAAAATAACTGGAGGTCGGAAAAGACTATTGAATTGAAGTTTTGCTAAACACACCTGAGAATGATTATATGTAAATTGCACAGTTTCCACTAAAGATAGGGGTGTGTACTTTCTTCTGGAAGCCTTCTAATCAATAGTCGGTTTTAGTAATTTACCACCCAACTATTAACTTCGCCATAATATAAAAAATGATAAGTTCTGTTGACAGTTGATCAGAGAAATTAAAGTTGCTTACCATTTTCGAGAAGATTATTTAACATGTTAAAGGAGTGGCCTCCGTTTAAGTCATGACCTCCCAGGGCAGCTGAAATTTGCATGTAAAAGCCTCTTAAATTGCAAATATTTAAGCATTCTTTGAATAATTATGTTATTCCATATCAGTCATATGTATCTTTACAGGTAGTCGGAGTAAGTAATCTTTACTACACTAGACTTGCACAAATCTTATTAGTATTAGTTATGGTTGCCAACATTCCTTAATCCAAATTCTTTAATCCTGTTTATGGAGAGCGACCTATTATATCTGATGTAATCATTATATGATATTAGTACTTCAGCCATATTAAAATGGGGTGGTTTCCAACGTCGAACCAACCTTATTTTTACTGACAAAATTAGTGCATAAATTGGTTGGAAAAACATTGTGACTACGTCATTCATATACCGACATCAGGTTGCTAATAGCAACGTCGGTAAGACGTAGTATTGCTACTTGTGCTAAATGGTGACTAAACTTGTTAGTATTATAATTTTACATAACTTAATACGTCCATTATATTTCAACTCGCGGCCAGATTGTGTATTTATACGAGACAGATATAGTTCGGAACAACAGACACCTCGCGTCATGTCCAGTTTTTATATCTAAGTAGGTAGTAATTTACCCGAGGCCTGTCGTGATACCGATATCTCGAATAAATTTCTCTAAAAGCACAAAAACCCATATATAAAATAGGATTTGTCTTTAATGGCCTTATTTACATTTCCGGAGTTTAGCTGTAGCTAATTTACCACTTTACTAGGGAATAGACAACACAACAACCATTCCCCACGATATTGCCATCTGCTGTAGCTGAGACTTGAACTCAGGAGAGACAACAGTGACTAGATATGTTGTGTCACTCAACAGAGGTCTAGCACACTACAACCGCCTCGGTAACACATTAAAAACACCACTAAACATTCGTACCCTGGTCAGGATTCGAACCCTGAACTTAGATAAGCCGATGATTTAGAATTACTTATAAGCATCCCGATTACGCTTTTAAGGAATTCGAATATGCATAACTACCCTTACTAAATGCACATAGCATCAATCTTCATTTTACTTTGCAATTTGCATGTAGTTCTTAAAAAGGTGAATGTATCCTTATTAACAATAAGGATAAGATATTGCGAAAATCTTCTAATCACTCCCCAACATTTTGTAAATAGCATAATTTATACCCTAGATTTGGTGACAGATTTTTGTTTGTGGATTTTAATTTGTTTGTTATTTGATGTGATGTATTTTTTTCTAGATGATGTCTGCAATCAAATCTGGACACGTAACATATTCCAGATTTGCCAGAATGGCTGAGTTGGAGGAAGAGAAACACGAAAGAGAAATGTTGAAAAAGAAGATTTCCGTCGAACGAAGTGGAGGAGGTTTATAAATTTCATTAATACATAATGCTACAAAAAGTCATCTGCACACAGACATTATACATACCATCTCTAATCATTTTATTACAAAACAAACATTTTATATGTCGAAATGAATACTCAGGAGCATAAAAATTTGTTTATTATTTATTTAAATTATTTTAAAAAATTGTTATATTTTGTCATTTCAAAGTATATTTTAAAACTTCACTTGACCTGAAATAGTGAAATGATTATGTAGGTAAGTTTATTTATAGTTTTATGTATTATTAAATTAATTATTTTATTTATTTGTTTTTTGTTGTACGTTTCAAATCCAAATAATATATAATATATTCATTGTTAATTAATATGTTGTTTAAATATATAATCCTAGTAGAATTTTGATTTAAAAACCTCATATTTAAATTGCTAAAACTAAGTAACACCATTAAAAGCAGAGCTGGGTAATTACTTGCAATTTAAAAATAATTACAATTACAAACTAGTTTTTTTAAAAAGGAATTATATTCATTTAATTACAATCACATGAAAATGGACTTAGCAATTACATTTATAATTGCTTTTATGATAAAGTAAATTGTAGTGACCAAACAGACAAAAAGTAAGTTAAAAATTTTAATTAAAGGTGAAAAATTTCCTTTTAATATTTATTAATGTTAAGAAAATTGTTGCTTATTTATACCTGAGAATTTATAAAAAAAATGAAACAAACAAACTACAAATAACTGTATTTATTCAATGAGCATGAGACTTCAGAGGTGAGTGAATAACAAAACACTTTCGTTATATCAATATATAAAAACAATATAGCACAAAGAGTAAATATTGTCTAAATGTTATTTGCGGCTTTATCTTATTTTTTTTCTTTTTCAATTCTTTGGGACTTCCTACCACATGTATGTTTTCTTTTTAAGCGGTGCTCGGGGAATCTACAAAATATCACAATTAACCAGTATGTTACTGGTAAATAACATCTACGCCTGTGACTTTTACGTTAAAGGATCAGTTAGAGGTTGCTTTTTTTTAAATAAAGAACACAAATGGGTATAAAAACTTGAAATTAAATATTTCGTCGACGTTTCGGAAATCTAATCTGTTTCAATTTTCAAGGCTTTTTTTGAAAAATATTTTTTGCTGTGCGTGATAAATACACAGCTCTAAGAATGTTTGTTATATTCAATATCCATAGATACTTACTATTTACATAGAACTGTTGATATAGTTAACAGATTTTTTAAGTTTTTATACAATGTTAAGTCTGTGAAGTTATTCTTTTAACATTGGCAACCAAGTTGTACAGACATCTACGGAACAATTCGACACGCATCTATCCTCATTCAATAATATTATCGCGAATTCTTTAATTTTTCTTTTTCTGCTATCTGCCTCTTTTGTTAAAAATTTTGCCGGGTCCCAGTTTATTCTGTCCGTTCTCCCAAGCGTGTTCGCAGATCTTGGACCTCCGAATTTCATTTTTTCTGATATAATTTTGTTGTTCGCCCAATCATACACTAAAAGGTTTGGATGACTCACCCACGTATTGTTTGTTACACTCACACGGAATACTATAAATGCGTTTTTTTGAATTTTGCTCGTGGTTCTTCGGTTTCGTCTTCATCAGAATATATCTTAAAGTGTTATTTGTGTGAAATACCTTAATATCAAATCTATCACCGATGCGGCGCAACTTTTCGGATAATCCGCATACATAAGGAATTAATGCTGTACAACGTTTTTCAGGTTTTTGTTGTACCTGATTGTTATTTTCAATATTTATGAAGGTTTTATCGACAATACTCCCAGGGTATTGGTTTTTTATAAGAACTTCCTTTATAAACCGCTTCTCATTGTTTAGTGTTTCATCATTAGAAGAAATGATTTTGGCCCTATCATACAAACATTTTACAACACCCCTCTTAACGTGCATCGACTGATTTGAGTTGAAATTTAAATATCTGTTGGTATGTGTTGGTTTTCTATAAACACTTGTTTCAATTGTACCATTTACTCTTTTAATGAAAACATCTAAAAATGGTAATTCATTTATAGTTTCCTTTTCTACAGTGAATTTAATAGAAGGTTCTTTATTATATTAAATGTTCCAAAAAATTATCTAGTAACTCAATACCGTGAGGCTGCAAAGATATCATCTACGTATCTCCACCAGATAACCGGTTTGTATGCACAATTTTGAACATGCCTAGTGTCAAAATCCTCCATAAATATATTGCTTAAAATCGGTGACAATGGAGAACCCATTGCCATACCGAAATCCTGCTGATAGAAATCATTTTCCAATTGAAAATAAGTTGTTTTTATACACATAGTTAAAAGTTCCATTATGGTATTTACACTCAATTTAGTTCTAGCTTCCAAGTTATTTTCATTTAACAATTTGTCTTCGATTATTTTTAAAGTTTTGTCTACTGAGACGTTAGTGAACAGACTAACTACGTCAAAACAAACCATCAGATGTGTATTATGAATATTGTTTTCATAAACTTTTTCGATCAAATGTTTACTGTTTTTTATATTCGAGTCAGTATTTCCAGATAATGGATTAACAATTTTAAGCAAGAATTTTGCCAAATTGTGGCATGGCGAATTAATGGCACTAACAAACAATTGGTCTTAATGGGACATTCTGTTTATGTGTTTTTGGTAGGCCATAAAAATGCGGAGGTTTGCTATAATCCGGCGTAAGCTTCCGTCGTTCAAAGTCATTAAATTCATTTTTGTATTTAAAGAAAGTTCTATAAATTTTGCCCACAATTGATTTTGTTGGGTTTTTACTTAATTTTGAGTATGGTCCTTCATTGATAAGTGTCATGATTTTCTCATCATATGTATTTTTATTTATAATGACTGTGGCATTACCTTTGTCCGCTGGCAAAATTTTAATGAATTCATCTCTCTTCAAAGAGGATATTGACCGTTTTTCTTCTGTGCTTAAATTTTCTTTAATTTTATATTGCCTCTCTAAAGCATTTTTTGCCCGCACGCGATATTCATTTCCATCATCTGTTGGCATGTTTTGTGCAGTTTTTTCTACGGCTGCTATTATGTCAAATTTTGGAACCAATTTTGGGTTTATTGCATAATGTAAACCTTTTGACAAGACCAATTTATCTAAAATAGTTAAAATTAGTTCTGAGATATTAATGACAGTCTTGTCAATTAGAGCATTATTATTTATATTACTTAATTGCCTAATCTGTTTTTCTCATAAAATTTCTGAATTTATTTATATTCGTACTTTTTTGCAAATTAAACTGTTTGTTATAACTAAACCTGATGTTCCGGTGTATATAGTCAAAATCTTATTCCACGACGCTGTAATATAATTCGTTTTCTCTGTAATTGATTTCATTAATAGTTCATTCTTTTTGGAACCTGCGATATTGAATCCTTTCCCTAACCACGCGTGTCGAATTGTTCCGTAGATGTCTGTACAACTTGGTTGCCAATGTTAAAAGAAGAACTTCACAAATTTAACATTGTATAAAAACTAAAAAAACTGTTAACTATATCAACAGTTCTATGTAAATAGTAAGTATCTATGGATATTAAATATAACAAACATTCTTGGAGCTGTGTATTTATCATACACAGCAAAAAAGATTTTTCAAAAAAAGCCTTGAAAAAGGAAACAGATTAGATTTCCGAAACGTCGGCGAAATATTTAGTTTCAAATTTTTATACTTATTTGTGCTGTTTATTTAAAAAAAGCAACCTCTAACTGATCCTTTGACGTAAAAGTCACAGGCGTAGAGGTTATTTACCAGTAACATACTGGTTAATTGTGATATTTTGTAGATTCCCCGAGCACTGCTTAAAAAGAAAACGTACATGTGGCAGGAAGTTCCAAAGAATTAAAGAAAAAAAAAAGAGTAAATACATATACAAAAAATTATAAAATGGAAATGCATGTATATATTCCAACATTCGCGTCTGGCCTGTTCCGTGTGTGATGAATGTTTTACTAGTATAGCAACAAAAGTTAAATGGTAATAATTTTTACAATAATAACAAAATCTATAAACTAGTTACAAATAGGAAAATACATCTAGTTGGTCAATAGGCAATATATCGTCTAGGACGTTCTCTACATCATCCTCGACATCATCGACCTCGCTGCTCTCTTCAGATTGTAAAGTTTCAGGTTTCGGTTCCTGCAGCATACTAATTACTTCAAAGGAAAGTTGCAGTCTACGATGACGGTTTATGCGTTTTTGTAAACTAATACTTGAAATGATAGGATCTGATGTATCCATAGCTCTGTTGAAAATGTCTTCCATGTTATTTTGCCTACTAGTTTTCCTAGCGTGAAATTGTCGGTGATGTTTGTACAATTTATTTCTAGCTTCAGACCCTTCTTCTCCAAAATACCCTACTGGCAACACAGTATTTTCAATAATCTGTTTACTGTGTGCTAGAACTTTATGCACAGTCGCAGGCATTTGGTACCAGGAATATTTCGTCATGTATAGTCTGGCTGTTGCGTAGCAATATTCTTCCAATTTTGGTGCATCGATTTGGTAGTTACAGGACAGGCCAATTAAAATGACTTTAAATTTTTTAATGAGGTCTTCATCAACATCGGTAATTTCAGAAATTTGTTTTTGTCATTAAATGCTCGACGAGCAGTATTACCATCGTTTGTATTACCAAACCCGGCTTTTGGTTTGTCCACATGTAAATTAAATTTTTCTAAAAATCGATCTTGTATAATTTTTTTCCTTTTGGCAACAATTTCTTTATTTTTCTGGCCTCGGACTTGCCATTCACGTATATCATGTCGATAGGAGATGTGGAGGATACATAATAAAAATCGAAACAAAGTAATGGACTTATTGTGTGATTACTGCACTGTTTATTTAAAATATAACGATACGGAATGAAAATAATCAATACCTATTAGATAAGTATGTAATGTAATATTGCATTGTTAAAATATTGGAAAATAGACACATTATTATTATTATTATTGTTATTATTATTCCAAATTGCAAAGGATCAAATCCGCTTGTCGTTTTGAAATCCTCAATTCGCAAAAAATCACGGGGTGTGGCACCACATATCGGCTTGACTTGACTTTGTTCCAGTCAGAGTACTTAATACTTTACTTTGCCGTCAATTAAGGTCATCAAAAGATTAAACTTTATATTAATTGCTCTGTCAATCGGTAAAGAAATTTTCAGTTCCTTAAGATTCTCAATTTGCAGATCGATAGTTTGCTTTTCTTTTAATATATGCAAAATCTCGCAGATTGCGGAGTTCGATTATTCCACAAAATAGTTTGTGACTGCCAGTGAAGAGGCATTACCGTAGTTGCAAACAAAGATGCATCATAATGGGTACCGGAAGTGGTGAATTTTTGTTTATATGTTGAATGACCTGAACTTCCATCGAAGCTATAACTGAAAATTATTTCAGATTAATTTCAGTAAGTTGTAATGATTCCATGCACTGTATAACCGGCTCTTCTTGCAAAAGTACCTTTCTTTTTGTAGTATATTCCAGTAAATTGCTTAACGGTACATCTGGCACAATATCGGAAATTTTGATCTCAGTTGGCCTACATTTTTGTTTATCCTTCCAAACTTCTTTGTAGTCGGGGTACATTTTACAATTTCTTGAAACAGCTCCACCAAATACCGTTGCTTACTTAAGTTGGAATCTAAAATCAGTTCTAACTCTTCTTCGGCTGAGTAATTCAATTTTTTTTTCTGGATAAAAAAGGATTTTTCTAATTTTAGCTGGTCGGGTTAGACTTTTGTTTACTTCTTTCAAAACTGCTGCTATATCGTGTTTTCCTTGTTGACGTGCAACTATATTTGCAGCTTGTACAATTAAAGATGTTTCGCAGCTTCCTTTCTTTGTGATCTGGATGATTTTTCGGAGAATGATAGGCTCGACCGACCAGAAGAAGATGATAGCGTTGGCTCGTCTATTTCAAAAACGAAATGTCCTTTTAGCGAAGTAACATTTTTGTTTTTTCAAATAATCCTTGCTCCGAGAAGCTTGAGTCCACCGTTCATCAACATTGCGTCACAAATGACGTAATTTCTCCCGTAGTCTCTGCTCATTAGATGAAATAATATACTCTCCTATTGTATTTTTTACATAGTCCCAAATTGCCAAGAATTTCTCATCTTTTTCACTTGTAACCATATTTCTACAAGGTTTTCGTTCTTGAAACGATGCATGCTTCTACAAAATATAGTAATTTATCAAAAGTTGCAAATAGTTGCGGGTAAACTATACGGAATAATAAACACTGATAAGGACTGATTACATTGGCGTTAAATTTATCACCGCCAAACGCCTCCAATTTTTTATAAGTCAACTCAAATTTTTATATTTAAATTTCATCATAAGAAAATTTATAACATCATTGTTATTTTACTGTAACCACTAATGAAAGACTTGGGATTTTTCTATTAAATTTATAAATACTACGTACCTGAAGGACAATAAAAAAAATACACACAAAAATATTGAAAAACACAGCACTAGCACACTTTCCCACTTGTCATTTACACAACGCCTTACGCTCGATAACTGAAACCTTTATTCTAAACAGAAAATTATATTGTCCTAGTTATGTAAAAGGGCGGATGTAACAGACGCCCAGGTAGAGAACCTTGTCCAGTGAGGTGTTTACTATCGACATTTGGGTACAGAGAGGTTATTTCTGAAAATTGGAAAATGGGACTTTGGCCAAGAAATCCATTCTCAGAAACCATAGTGCGTCGGCCATTTAAAATGCGGACAACGAAGAATAAAGTCGATAAAAGTACTTACAGTTTGATTCTTCTGTACCAGGGTAGTACACTACTTCACTTTACAATTTATGATAACAGGTAGACCGGATGACCAATATTATAAACTTTTTTAAGTCTCTTAGTAATTCTTCGGAACAGCGTCTTCAACGAGTCTCACCTTGGACCTTGAATGCCCGTCTTATGCGCGATTCTCATTCTCTCAATGCTTTTTGGCGAAATCGTTTTGATTGATTGTTTATAAAGTGACAATTGATCTACGGTGCAATGGATCTATTTCTAGCGTACTAGCAGGGTAGGCTTAAGGTAATTTTAGAACAAAATATTAAACAAAAGCAGTATTCTAGTTAATTCACTCTTATTATCGAGTGGACAAAAAGTAACCCATTACATGATTGTTTTGAATATAATTTCTGGAACTTTTCAAATACTTTAACAAATGTAAAAGGAATCCATACGATATAGCTGAAATGTGAATGAATAGGGGTACCTGTAATAAATACAATACAGTAAAGGCACGTAAAAATTCATGATAGCGATTCAGCGGCTATGTGTGGTGTCTGGGTATGCGTTCATAATTATATATTTTCCCTCCATACTCACTATTTATCCTTCTATTCACTAAGAAAATTGTTAGAAATGTGTAATCAGAAAGAAAGAAAAGCTTTATTTTATTCGTTAGAATTGCTAAAAATTTTTAGAATTTTCATAGTATGCATTTAGCCATTTAACCATGCGATTGGCCGCGCAGAGTGACAAAGTTACTTCACTATTTTTTCCAGGAATACCATGGCTTTAGCGATACATTTTATTTTGTTCAGAACACGTGGTCTATCCACCTGTATTTTTTATTTTACTACCCTGACTTAATTTAAAAATTTTGAAAAAATATCTTTTTTCACTTTTTTTATGTTCAGCATCCGATCGGAACGTAAACTTTACAGGATATTATTCTGTATATTTCCACGATTTCATTAAAAAAATTATTCAGTGTGCAGCTTTTTGTGGGTTTCACTCTAAAATAATGTTCTTTGTCGTCTGGCTATTAGTTGCTTGCGATTATTTCGCAAAGTACAGTGATGCCGAATTTGGATGAAGTCTACTGAAATACCGATTTATTCTGAATTTCTGCCAAAAATTCAAACTTCTCTTTAAGTCGGTATCGATACTTTTTAGTCAGTATCGGTCTAAAATAAAAAGAAAGGTGATGACAAAGCGAGTAAAATTTGTTTTTGCATAGTACGTACTGCTGCGTGTTTCCGCCTCTAGGAAACACCCTGTAAAAATTCGTAGGTTTTAAATCATTTTAACAAGAGGTAACCACTAACACTTTATTAAATAATTTATTGATTACGCAATACTTCTAATGAACTTTTACAATGTTTATATTTACACTTCGGATTTAACCTCACTTATCACTACCAAGTTCACTTTAGTCAAAACTTCACTCTTCCCTTCGTAGTAGTGCTCCCAGCTAGTGGGATGCTCTCGGCGTCCGCCTCTTTGGCGCTTGCCGTAGGTTATGGTATGTCTTTTATCTGGACTTGCCCTCTTCGGGGCTGGCTGTTGATAGCTTGATTATGTGTATGGGTAGAAAATATTTGAATAAGTGTGTTCTGGTTGGATTATACACCTGGGGGATGCGTGGTGTTGTGTTAGTTAGGTGGAAGGTTTGCTTTACATGTGATCTCGTTTTGTTGGCGTCTTTTGTTACAATAGAAGTTAATGGGTTAGTGTGACAGATGGCTCTTTTGTCATTAGTGTTTTATTTGTTCTTTTTGTGTATTTTGTATGTTGTGAAGTTTTCTTTGTAATTTTGAGTGCTGTTTAGCTAATGGATGTGTTCAATGTTTGAGTATGTATTTATTTGTTTTGTTGTTATTATTTTTTTTGAGTTGGTAGATATTTTTTTCTGTTTATTTTATTTTGTTTATTTTTTTTGACTGTTTTTTTTTATTTTTAACTTCACTCTCCGCCGTCGATCTCACCTTATATATCTTAAAATTGCCTCTAGATCCATCTAGATTTCCAATTCCAGAAAAATATAACTCTAGAGCCATCTACAAGGCTTCCAGAAGAGACGATGGCGTGTATTACTGGTTGCCTAATCATTGGTACTTAATTTCAGCTATTAGTAGTCATGGGCGTATCACTCGCCAGGCCTTAGGAGGGTGGTAATGCGTAACGATACACTATGCACCTATGCGTATAGTTATCGGTAATAACTATTCGTTCACAAAAAATGTCTTCCATCGACCGTACCGAAAATTACGAAATCTACCGAAAAATTTCGACCTATTCTACCGAAATCGCCGGAAAGGCTGTGGCAACACTGGCAAAGTAGTAGGTAGATAAAATTAAAATACATTCTTTAATAATATTAAAATAAAATAAAGAAATGGATTACTAAATAAACGTATTTTAAATGAAAAAGGCCTCTTATTTAGAACGATAAGTTCCAAGTTTTAGGAAGGGATACATCAATGTCTAGAAAACAGTTGCTTTTGCTTTTCCTTCATTATATATGATAAAATGGGAAAGCATTTCCGATTTCCAGAGACAGAAATTTACGCAAGTCTAAAGTCTGTTCTTGTTATTTGAACCACATACACATGTTCTTAAAGTAATTGTAATTGGAGAAAGTATTTGTAATTAGATAGTTTAAATAATATAATTACAAATTACAATTCCTATAACAATTTTCCTGCCATTACAATTCCAAATTACTTAATTACAATTACACAAAAAAAGGGAATTGTAACTGCTAATTACTTTTTCACTAGGCATCACCCAGCTCTGATTAATAGTAAAGGAAGCAGTAACTCTATATTGGATACTGTTAAACACTACCTTGGACCTGTATTTATGGGCTTCCTGGAGGCGAGTGGGGGAGGGCAGAAAGGTGCTAATTTTATGTATGTTATTTATTATGATGTACCGAAGGCCTATGCCAATTTTTAGAATTTTCCGTCGAGAACTTTCCATTTTATAGGTGCTTTGTAAAATTGTCAAGGCTTATTTCTGTGTCTAAAATGGCCTTGTATCTTTTTTTTGGACCATGGGAAAATTGTAACTTGTACATGGTCTCAAGTACTTATAACAAATATTTTGCCGCAAAGTAAAAGTGGTATTCATTCGGTTGGATCATGACCAATTTTTAAATTTGCCGCGCTCTTTCCTGTACCAGCAAAAAAATTTCACTTTTTTTTTATCAACTCAGAATTGTGCAGACTATCGTATACCGTACTTGTTCGCAGGTATTCATTAGGTTCAAAAATATTTATTATTCCATGGCCCCGGGCCCAAAATCAAAGCACTCTCTGGACTTATGACCCGGCCTACGGCGATTGGTATATTTTGCTCAGTATACCATAATTGTTAGCAGGTATTCAAAATCGATTTTGCACACTAGCTCTTAAACTATTATTAACAAGCATAAAGCATAAGCTTTGTAAACAAACGACAAAAAGCTACTTCTAAAAGATATACTTTTCACCAACGTCTCGGTTTTCTAATAGTAATGTATGGAGATATTCACTCTGCATCTGAAAATAGTAATTAATTTTGTAAAGCACCAGAAAATCACATGATGATATCCTCAACAAATCCACCGATCCCATCGTGTCTAAGATCTGTTAAGAACGGTGTTCCCAACATACTAAAGGCTAATTATACGCGCCTTTTTTTCAAATTACACGCCGTTACACGCACTTAATATACAGGCAAAAAATGAGTACACATTATAAAAAACGGCAGTTTAGACTTACCACTTTAAATGCAATTTTTTGGAAGAGTATAAGAGCAGTATAAATAAAAGTCCAGTTTTTTTTAGGATAAATAAATAACTTATTTAATTGCCAGCTATAGCCTTCGAACAATATATTTATTAGCCATCGGTTGTCTTTTCCCAGATTTTTGCATTTAACATTTTTTTATTAGGTTCAAATTTCACACCACCCATATCTTTCACTCCTTCTTTGGTGTGTAATAGAGCTACTACTGTTTCAGTATTTAATATCTGTTTTGGTGTCATTTAACTGACTAAAAATTCTTTCAACCGAAGCGTTTGAAAATGGTAACGTTAGAAGTAAATTAATTACGATTTTCAAATTTCCGAATAAGGGCATTCCGACAGCATTTCGCAAGAAGAGTATTGGCGGAAAGTTTTCTGCATTATTACTATTTCGAACTAATCCGTATTTAGTAAAATCCAAAAGAGCATGTTGTTTCCATTCGTTGTAGAATTTTTCTGCCAATGTCAATTGTCGATAATTAGAATAAAAATGGTCAAGGTCAACAACGACAGTCACTAGCAGATATACCCACGAATTCACTAGCACCAAAACAAAGACATCAGATATCAATGGCGTAGTCGGAATTGACAAATATTTTTCATCCACCCATTTCCCGTTATTTCTCGTCTGGGAATAGAATCTGAATTACATGCTATTATACGCACGCTTAGAATTATACACCCATAGGTACGCAAACGCTCAAATTACCCACAATTTGTGTAATTACATTACACGCCCATTGGCAACACTGGTTGAGAATTCGCCGGCGCATTCCCTTCACTCGAGGGGAACGTGACAGTTGGCAGAGCTAAATGTTTGAATTGACATAAACAAATATAATAAGCTGATTAAACACACTTTTGGAATTTGCCCACAGCGGCCATCTTGGTTTGAATTGCCTAATAGTATTTCCTATGGGAATCATTCCTTAATTTGTTTACCTAGCTGCAGTAATGTATATTCTATTTCAATGAACAATATTTAACTTACCTTCTTTATTATACTTAGCAAATATAAAATGAAGAGTATATTGCATTCGATCGGCACATTTCTAAAATCGGTAATATTGCTCGTAGAGGAAAAATGATCATATCACGTTGTTTGTGATCGAATTCTGAACAACTTTCAAAATGTCCGTCCGTCCGCCTGTCCGTCTGTCCGTCTGTCTGTCCGCCCGTCTGTCCGTCTGCCTGCCTGTCCGTCCGTCACGCTTTTTGTAAGCACGATAACTTAAGAACGAAATGTCCGATTGTATTGAAATTTGGACAGTATGTTAGTGTTAGCTAGAGGAAGAACGCCATTAAGATGTTCTAAGGAACAAAATCTATTCATAAATAAAAAAGTTATTAATTTTTTAAACAATTTTTTTTTATGTTCTGCAATTACGACAACAAGCGAAGGGTATCCTATAGAATGTGCAATAATTATATGAAAAGTGCAGCAAATCGGCGAAGAGTATAATGGTTAGCTTGTTTTATTTTAGCAATAAAAATAATAGTCAAATATATTAGAGAAACACTACATCTATGAACGGTTAAAGCAGTTTTTCAATATTCTGTCAGTTTTCTTGTCAGTGACCTTGACATTGGATCTGACACATTAAATGTAGCAATTTCATATTTCTTTATAATAACTCTTTTAAATAGGTATTATGACTTCTAAATTTAGAAAATTAGCAGTCTTTGGATTGACAGGGACAGCTGGAGCAGGTCTTGCTAGTTATTTCTTACTTAAAGAAAATAGAAGTGGACCAGTAAGTGCAATATTTAAAATGCTTGTCATATTTATAACTGCATATAGCATATTTATTAAACACATTTATTAATCCACACTTTGAATAAAAAATCATGCACCCTTTCTAATTCCGCTTCCGCTGAATCTAAATATAATTAAACGATATTATTTTAGTGTTAATACGAAGGTATCTAGACCTTTTGTCCATAACGCCATAATAAATCAAACATGTTATAGGAAACCCAAAAAGTCCTCTGGAGAAAGTTCTCAACAGGAAAAACGAATATCTGCAAATTGAAAAGCTCACAAGGCGTAATAACAAGCGATAGTGAATTTTATAGTGAATGTTATAGAAATGCTGAAGAAAATGCCGCAAACACTCCCATACCAAAGGTTTAAATCATGGCTCCAAAGAGATACCAGACATAAGAATTACAGATATCAAAAGGGAACTTTCACAATTGAAGAACAATAAGTCATTTGGTGACGATAGAATTGCGATTGAGGCAATAAAATCGGGAGGAAAAAAACTTCTGCGAGCGCTAGATTTACTCTTCAGGAGGGATAACACCATCCCAGTGGAACAAAGCAGCAATCATTATAATGCACAAAAAAGGAACTCGCAAACTGTAGACCATATATATAAGATTTTCACAAAAATCATAGCAAATAGGCTGGCGGTAAAATTGAATTTTCACCAACCACGTGAGCAGGCAGGGTTTAGGTCGGGCTTCAGTACAAATGGCCATCTGCAAGTTTAAAGCCATATAGAAAAATGTATTGAATATAACAGGCCCCATGTCTTGATATCCGTGGATTATGAGTGTTCGATACAGTAAACCAACAAAAAATGCTAAAATCCCTATCTGAAAGTCAAACAGACCATTGTTACACCACAGTCATTAAGAACATCCATAACAATGCTACAGCATAGTATGACGCTACATGAAGATACCAATAACGAATACGACATTCAACGAGCAGTCCACCAAGGCGATACCATGTCACCATAACTATTTACCACACTCTTGAAATACGTGTGCAAATGCGCAAACTGCAAGGAGATAGGTGTAAATATAAATGGCGAGAAACTCAGTCATATCAGATTCGCCGATGATATAGCCATAATAGCGGATAACGTCGACCGTGCCAAAGAAATCTGTGAAAGGCTTTAATATGCCTCCCTATAACTCAAAAACTCAAGTGATGACCAACCTGGTACTGAGTGGAAACATATTTGTAGTTGGAATGAATACCAGACAATATCATACAAGTACTTGGGCCATGAAATCCGCCTAAACAGATATAATCAGACCTATGAACTTGGGAGCAGAAAAGGGCTGACTTGGGCAGCATTTGGAAAACTGAGAGATGTCCTCAAATCAAACGTTCCCATTTCTCTTAAGCGAAAGGTGTGCGACCGATGTGTTTTGCCAGTTCTGACTTACGGGACGGAGACTCTAACACTTACCAAAGCAACAGTGAATAAGATCCGGGTAATCCAACGGGCAATGGAACGCACCACGCTGGGATTGTCTTTGAGAGAACGGATACCAAAAAAAGAATTACGTAACTATTGGATCTGGTGTAACCGATGTGATTGATAGAATAGCAAATATGAAGGAACTGGGCGGGACATGTCCTAAGAGTAAGGGATGACAGGTGGACAAAGCGCATATTATTGTGGAGATCGAGACAAGACGCTCTTCGGAATAGGGGACAGATGACCTGAAATGAGTTCATCAAAATTGGATGCATATAACACAGGACAGACATTCGTGGAAACAGTGGACGCGTATGAGATGATGAAGGTAAAGAAGAAAATTATGGGTTATTTATCACATCAATATCTATCACCATACTTACCACAAATAGTTAAAATTGATTTATTTGGGAAATATTAGAATGGAGAATTTGAATATGGAATACTGAGTTTAATTATTTTTAAGACAGTGAATCGTGATTTAATAGTAAACAATAAACAAATAGTCCGTTTGCTGAAGGTTTTGGTCCAAAAATAATTCTCTAACTAAGCTTTGTGCACGCATGTAGTACCTACTTTAGATGTAGATGATGATGAAAAGTTTGCCAGGATATGGTAGCCCCTTTGTCCTAAGAATCCCTAAATAATGGAGTAATCTATGCACCCAACGCCATTTTAAAAATGATCTCAGTAAATATGAAAAATATCGTTTAATGTATAGGAGAAAATGAGAGATGAAGTTTTACGACAAAAAGGTTCTAAGAATTTCTTTCTGCCACGATTTTCGAGTAAATAAATAAAACATATCGTGAGTTCAACAGTGTGTAATAAGGGGTGCATGGCCGTTATATTCAGCCGTTGAATCGCGAAGTTAGGCGCGCTCTCAAAAAGGAAATAGAATAATTTCTTTACTAATCGTTGAATTAAAACAAAGTGAGGAACATTTTGAGAAGTGAAGGCTTCAACTCTCTAATTCGTTTATTTCTTAACACTTACTTTTGATTTATATTACTAAAAATTTAATTTAAAAACTCTATTGGTAGTACAGGCAATGAAGGCAAAATTCTGTAATAACCTCACAAAAATTAATAAAAGGATCATCTCCGGGATTTAAGTAGGAAATAACCTGAATGGAAGAATGGAAGAATGGAATGATGCATTCTTTGCACTCCCAAGTTTCAGGAAAATCGAAAAAAATTTGGAAAAACTTTTTTATTTTCGGTTTTCTTGCTCTAGCGGCTAAAATAATGAAAATACACAAAAGAGTTTTCAACAAAATTTGTAGCTCATCTCTTCCTCTACAAAAAAACTCTTTACAAATTTTTGTCTTCAGCCGTTTAGGAGATAAATCCAGTTTTCCACTTATGGTTTTGAGCCGCTCCGAAATGCGTGGAAAATTAGAATTCTCTGGGAGTTTTGTACGACCGGGCACATCGATCGATAATTCTTACTATTCAGAGCTGCTAAAAAAATGAAAACGACATGAAATGTAGAGAAAAGTCTCAACTCTAACGTGGAACTAATCACAAAATTCATAAAAAAATTTATCATAGAGAAAAATGTGTTAGAAGATGGCTTAGTAAACTTTATACAGTTGATTTATTCACATCTTTGAGTTTTATGCATCCTGCCTATTACTCCCGTAACAATGGGTGCTCTTCCACTGCATGGATTCGGTTCCATTCACTTTTACCTATATTGCGTGAAAATTTCATTGAAGAATGTTAAGCAACAAATAAGTTGTATATGTTTTACTGTATAATTGTGCATTTTCTGAACGTGTATAAAAAATGTAAACAAAATCAAAAAGTACTGCACGCATTAAAAAAACTCTAAAGTCATTCGAAAGAATATGTTTCATTGTACTTACAGTCCAAAAATTAAGACTATGCTATTATTATTAATTAAGATATAGCGAATTTGGAGGTGATTGATCGATGAGAAATATACCCTCTACTTTGATCGCAAGGCATATTTTTCCGACAAAAGTAATTGCAATAAAATGTTCATTGGATTAATATGTCATTATATGAGAATATATAAGCAAAATGAATTCTAACGACTCCCGGCAAAGATATGAATAATCTGTGGATCAACTGTACAAAGTTTACTAAGCCATCTTCTGACACTTTTTCTCTATGATAAATTTTTTTATGAATTTTGTGATTAGTTCCACATTGAAACTGAGACTTTTCTCTACATTTAGTATTATTTTAAATTCTTTAGGGGCCCTGAATAGTAAGAATTATCGATCGATGAGCCCGGTAGTACGAAACTCCCGGAGAATTTTCATTTTTCGCGCATTTCGAAGCGGCTTAAAACTAGAAGTGAAAAACTCGATTTATCTTCTAAAATAGTGTTGCCAACTCCGTTAGGCGAAGAAACTGTAGATAATAACAAAAAAACAGTAGAAAACAGGGAATTTATTGTCATGAAACACAGGGCCGTCTAGAGAAAATCGGGACCCGGGAGATCGCAACATACGACTCCCACCAATCTTCAAAATAAATTTCGAAGGAACGTGGGGTGGCATTCATAATAACCAACTATCTATCTCTAGAAAAACTTCGGAGAGCGGGGGTGGGGGATGGTATTCCTTAGAATTGAATATATTTCTCGGCCAGAATTTTTTTTGAAGAGCGAGAGGGCGTATTCTTTCAAATTGAATATTCGCCTCGATCGACATTTCGAAAAGCGGGGGGCGGGGGGGAATATTCCTCAAATTGAATATATATCTCAATCGAAAAAGGGTGGGGTGACTATATGATATGCAAAAAAACCAAAACAACAGTAGATTTAACAGTTCGGACAAAAAACATTTAAAGAAACAAAAAAACAGTAGTGTTGGCAACACTGCTTCTAAATGACTTAAGTGAGACAAGAATTTGGGAAGACCATTTTTGTAGAGAAAGAGACGAGCTGTACAACTTCTGTTGTTGTATTTTCTCTATTTTCATTATTTTGGCCGCTAGAGCAAAAAACCGAAAATCGAAAAGTTTCTCCAAATTTTTTTGAATTTTCGCGAAACTTGGAAGTGCCAAGAATGCATGATCTCATTCTCCAGGTTATTACCTACTTAGATCCTAGAGATGATCCTTTTATTAATTTTTGTTACCCTAAATGGCTAATTTGCCTGTACTATGGTGCGGGAGCTAGGTGGCTTTTCAACACGTCATCGTGTTATGTTATAATTACTGAATGTTTTTTCAGTGGCTCACTGTTAGTGCTGAAGTTAAACGTATCACATCACACCCCACTCTACCTAACAGATGTGACCTAATTGCTTCTCTCCAGTCAGAAGCATTTGATGTTCTCATTATCGGTGGAGGCGCTTCAGGTGCAGGATGCGCTCTCGATGCAACTACAAGAGGTTTGAATAATTTTATTTTCTCTCAAGAGTGAGCAAGGTGACAAGATGAATCCTAAATTCTGCGCCTAGATGACGCTAGCGACTACTGTGGCACTATAGTCCAATATATCTGTCGAAAATATCGCGTTTTTTTGCAAAAAATATTAACAGCAAGCCAAGGTATGTAAAAAATCTGAAATTTTCCGTAGAATTCAATGAATTATTTTTAAAACAAATGACGAACATGCGTCTTTTTCAAAGTGGCCGCCAAAGTTGGCGAGAAACAGTGTTTTACGTTGAAAAAAAAACTTGGCGTTGTACTAAAAAAAGTTAAATGGCGAAGTTGTGTAACTTTTTAATACTGGTCGAGCTGGCCGGTCCGGTCTCAAAAAATTGCAAAATTAATTAATCACTGCAAAAAAATAGCGAAAAATCACAATTTTTTGAAATACCTGTATCTCCGTAAAAAAAAGATATTCTTTTAACGACATTCGGTGAAAGCGTTCATGATAAGTCGAATAAGAGCGTTTTTACAGATTTGCAAAATAGTGCAATTTTTTTGCAATAATCTATTTTTTCTAAAAATAACGCGTGTTTTTCAATGTCCAATAGCTCATACAGACCTTCATATTTTTCTACCGGATCGGTCCGAAAAGTTTCTTTAACAATCGCGCTAACATGTGTAATTATTGCGCATTGCGCGTACCGATTTTATTTTTTGACCCCAAGAAAACTTGAATATCTTTGAGATTTTAAATTATATTGGAATGCCAATATTGTCAATTGATAGCTCCTATTTTTCTACAAATTTATAAAAAATGTTTGCCCTCCGACCTTCTGGAGCCGAGATAAATTTTTTTTTGAAAAAAATTGTTATTTTTTAAGATAGATGGCCGAAATTTGCAGGGGTTATTGTTGAATACTTATACTTTCAATAAAAAAATTTTGGAACTTGATCGGCTATTGCTGAGCATTGCAAAATCTTTAAACTCGGAGCTCGATGCTGCAGTGCGCGTTATCTAGCGCTAGCGGTGAAGTGGGGGAAGAGCCAGCTCTCAGTGAAGACTTGCATAAAACTGATCTCAGGCGTTTAAAATCGATTGCGCTTGAAAAATCTTCATTATGTTGACTTCTACTGAACCAATTGCTTTCATTTTTTTTATTGGGGTAGCTCGACGAGAAAGGAATTAATGACGGTGCAAGATCCCCGACACTTTTTGGCCAATTTGCGAACATCTATAAAACTATTCTTTAAGAGTTTACCTAAGCATTAATAAAACAAGCTTATTAGCATTCTTCTTAACACAGTATTATTTCTGAGAGCATATTGTATTCGGCCGTAGCTAGTAAACAATTGTTATATAAACGAAGCTTATATTGCTCTCATGAAACACTTATACAATAGTTAAAAAACAAAAAATTGCCGAATTTGCCATTAAAGGCTATAATATGTTCTGTACCATTTTAATAAAATATGGGTAGGTGTTTATGCGCCATATTATTTTCTCATTAACAGTGGTCTTTTACAGGACTTTGTCATCTTACGGCGTTCGCCATGTTGGATTTAGGATGATGTCACATGTTTTATCGTATTCTACACTTATGCAAAATTTTAAAGCTCTAGCTCAATCAGAACTAGTCGAAATTTTGATTGCAAGAATTGATTACATTGTTACAAGTGAAGCTAACTAAAAGCTTTTAAAATAGTTATATACTTGAAAGCATACAGAAAAATATTATTTAATTACAACTTGTATTTTATTTATTTCATACTGACCGTTGTTTTCTGATGGGAAATCCTCGTAGTTGGTTAAAAGGCAATTGCAGGCAAAATTATTCGAAAAATATTAATTGAAATTACCTTTGCTTTTTGCAATACGCTTCTGTCTAATTACAAAGAAAAAATGATATAATAATTTTTCGGAAAATGTATTTGTTCTATAAATGTTTTCATAGTTATAAATATGATTTATAAGATGGAAACCACAATGTTACTTAAATTCAAGCTATTTGTATAGTGGCCATTTTGAACTTTAAAATAAAAATAGTTCAAAAATAAAAATTATTATGATATAACCATTTTAGCAACAATCTATTATTATGAAATATATGATCTGCGAAACACAATTGGTGCGATACCACAAAAAGATCTAAAAGAAAAAAAAAAAAATTTTCACTATATTTTTAATTCTGATAAATATTCGTTATTTTATCATTGTATATACAAACTGTCTATTTTACGAGGGCCACACCAAATATCTCGCTTAATATCTATTATAGAAGAATAAAGTTTTAGAAACAGTTATCCCATTTTTTGTGAGCTATATTTCAGTAAAAAGAAATTTGAAATCCATAGCCTACTTTATGAGATATATTACAAAAACCTGAAAAATAGGAAAATCACAAACGGTTATAGCTTCCTTATTTGAGGAGATACGAAAAAAGTTAAAGGAATGAAAGTTGACGGCAAAGACAATAAGAATAATAACGTGTAACAAAAAAATCGAAAAATGCAGTTGGCTTTGACATACGCTATTGTGCAAAAATGAAAAATATATATCTCAAAGTAGGCCATGACGCCATTAATTCCGTTATTTTTTTCTCATTCCAACGATATAAAACATGCCACAGAAATATTAACCGATAGTGTCAATATTTAATATTTTACGAATACCACAATTCATATAATTGAATCGTAACAATCAGCTGTGCCATAATTAGTGAAAAACAGTGTATACAGTTATGAAAAAATTTGACAGATTGTCACTGTTGTATGTTGTATGTTGCGTTGTCGAGTTCTAAGACAAATTTTATATCAGTAATTATGGTGTACACCAATAATAACAAATTCGATATGATTAGCATTTATTGTCAGTGCAATTTTGACGCTGAGATGGCAGTCACGGTTTACGGAGATAGATTTCCAGATGCTCCGCAGCCAAATCGAACTATGTTTAGGAAGTTAGTTCAAAATCTAAAAACGCACGGTTCATTTTCAAAAAAAGTAGTAAGGCGAGCGCATGTTGCGGATAATGTAAGAAAAGTGAATAGAGTAATGAATTATGTTAACCAAAATGAGGAAACCTCTTTGAGACAAATTCAGAGAAACTGTCGCATAAAAAAAGACAGTGCAAGAAAAATATTGAAAAAAAAACGGATTTCGATGCTACAAAATGAGGAAAGTTCAACATTTAAATGAGGGAGATAAGCCAAGGAGAGTAAGATTTTGTAGATGGTTATTAAATAAGAAAAGGAATGACGCGCTGATATGTAGCAAAATTCTTTGGTCGGACGAATCAAATTTTTCTAATAATGGATTTTTCAATAGAAATATGCATTATAAGTGGACACGAGAAAATACACATTGGTGCAGAGAGACTGCTTTCCAAGAAAGATTTTCTACGAATGTTTGGTTGGGTCTTTTAGGGACTAAAGTAATTGGACCTTATTTTTATGATGGCAAATTAACCGCTCGTAGATACCTTAATTTCCTGCAAAACGAATTTCAAGATTTTCTTTATGAATTAACAGTGGCAGAAAGATTAAATTATTCATATTTTCAACAAGATGGGGCTCCACCTCACACTGCTGTAATATGTACAAATTATTTAAATCAAGTTATGCCAGATAGCTGGATAGGCACCTATGGACCCATTCTATGGCCAGCTCGATCACCAGATATTACTCCCTTGGATTTTTTCGTCTGGGGTTACATTAAAGACAAGGTATTTCAAACTGCCCCTGAAAATATTGAGGACATCAAAACCAGAATTCGAAACGCATGTGAGGCAATTACTCCCGAAATGCTCCAAAATGTAATGCGTGACGTGTCTCGTAGAGCACGTTTATGTGTCAGAATGCATGGTGCACAATTTGAGCATTTGTAGTTAGAAAAATAAATACACACAATTTCTTTTCAATATAGTAGTAGGTAGTACTGTTATACATAGTTTTTCGTTTTTTTCTTTGGATGTTCGTTTTGTACTTGTATTTTTATTTATGAGATATTTATTGGTTTGTATTAAATTGTAATAAATAATTACGGAATTATAATTATTATAAAGTGAATTTTTACTATTATGGCACAGCTGATTGTTAAGATTCAATTATATGAATTGTGGTATTCGTAAAATATTAAATATTGACATTATCGGTTAAAATTTCTGTGACATGTTTTATATCGTTGGAATGAGAAAAAAATAACGGAATTAATGGCATCATGGCCTACTTTGAGATATGTATTTTTCATTTTTGCACAATAGCGTATGTCAAAGCCAACTGCATTTTTCGATTTTTTTGTTACACGCTATTATTCTTATTGTCTTTGCCGTCAACTTTCATTCCTTTAACTTTTTTCGTATCTCCTCAAATAAGGAAGGTATAACCGTTTGTGCTTTTCCTATTTTTCAGGTTTTTGTAATATATCTCATAAAGTAGGCTATGGATTTCAAATTTCTTTTTACTGAAATATAGCTCACAAAAAATGGGATAACTGTTTCTAAAACTTTATTCTTCTACAATAGATATTAAGCGAGATATTTGGTGCGGCCCTCGTAAAATAGACAGTCTGTATATTTATATACCACATATTTCACAGAAAAATTTCCTTCGCAGCCAAAAGTCGCTTTACTCTTGGCGAGACGGAGTCTTTCTTAATCAGTTAACATTTATCTCAGTTTCGCTAAACGTGTTGTTGGTTAGCCGACATGTGACATAGAATCTATATACCTTTTGCAATATTTTAAAACTATTTTGAGAATTATTATTGTCTGTATAAACACTTAAATAATAAATAACTTATGTTGTTGTTGCTGTACATAATAAAAAAGTATCAGTGGAAATAATAACACAATGCTTATAAAAATGTTTTGTCGTATCTCGAATTTTATAATTATCGTCTACTAATTTTTTAAATTTTATGTAAACGTGTATACAATTATTTTATAACACCTGTGAGAGCTATAATAAAATAAATTAACGAACTACTTTATTTTATAAATTGTGCCCATTTTGCATGTATAAGCGTTGTATAAACGTTTTGAAAATGTCTATATCTACAATCTTGTTTTATAAAAAATGTTCTGTAAACATTCTTTCAGCTTCTACAAAACATCAAATTGCTAGTTGGGAATGGTTATCTGGACGAGAAAATATTGTCCGCTCGCAGTCGAGGAGTATTTGAAATCGGGCGAATCTGAGATTGTTTTGTTGTGCAAAGGCGTTTCCGCCTACATTTCACCATGGTCCGATCGCAGACGTTCTGTACTTAAGAACCCATCTAACGATTGTGTCACGTAACAAATGGCGTATCGTCCCGAGTTGAACGACTTTATCCACAACGCTCTACTCCCCTCCGTTCGCGTACAAGAACAGTCCCAAAAACACCCATAATTTCGGCCGCACCCTGTAACTTATATAGTTTTTGCGGTTCCCCTATATTAGATTCTATATATTTTTATAACATATAGCGTTACACTAACGATTTTTTAAACATTTTCAATATTAAAAGCTTTCTCTTCCAGGTCTAAAGACCGCCCTGGTCGAGCGTGATGATTTTTCTAGTGGCACTTCTAGTAGATCTACAAAGTTACTTCATGGAGGCGTTAGATATTTACAAGCGGCGATAATGCGTTTGGACCGTGACCAGTATAATATGGTGAATGAAGCTTTGAGTGAGAGACTTACCGTGATAAATCAGGCACCTAATCTTGCACGTTCCACCCCTATTATAATACCAGTTTATCGGTAAGTGAAACGCAATGTGAAAATTGGTTTCGTGTTTATTTAAGATTCGTTTTTCTCGAAAAGAATGCGTAGCCAGGCAGCAGAAGATTTTGATCTACTTATAACAAATGCACACAAAAAAAGTTTTTCCAAAGTTTTCTCATGTATTTTGAGAGGTGATGGAAGAGGCCTCTCGTTTTGTGAGTCAAAGAATTTCATTTCAGCATCGTTTTTTATTAACAATTAGAGCGGAAAATCAGTTTTCTTAAAATACTAGAAAATCGGCCGTAGTGGAAAATTAATACAAATAATAATAATAATAATAATAATAATAATATTTATTTATGACAAATTTTACATTTTTACAGGTTTGACAGTGACAGTGTTTTTCCATTGCGTGGTTTTAGTGTGAGATTTTTGCTAAGACATTTGTATTCTTTAGTTAGAAATAAAACAAAATCACTTAAGGGTATACACTCTTGAACATGATGGTATGTACAATTCATATCATTGGATGGGTTGAATGCTATAGCTTATCTTAATAACTATAAATAATAGACAGTAAATCAAACATGTAGAATTCCTATTATCTATATATAACACATACATGTTTATTAACTACCTATCTTTAAGCATAGATCTCTACCTTCAGAATATATCCACCTCTTTATTTCAACTTTAATTTGTCTAATTTCTTTAATATTTCTTATAGCTTCTGATAGAATATTATATAATTTTGGTGATAAGTATCCAAAAAAAAATATTCTGATATTTTTTATAATTTTTTAAATTTCTAGATTGCCTTTTTCTTTATTTCTAGTATTATATGCATGTGATATAGCGTTACTTTCATGTCTCTTTTTGAATTGATGAATTGGCATACAACAACAAAACATCTGTTTAACGTCAAATAATAATTGGATTGAGTTATAGAACAGAGAACCAAACGTCGAAAATCGCGGTTTATTACAGTAAATGACAACTCTCAAAGTGCATAAATAGTATACTTAAATCGAACACCGAATAATCAATATTCCATAGGGAACCAAGTGCGTGATGCTTTTTTTCTTGAAATGGTTTTTCGTTTTTAAAAAAAGAACGAAGTAATATAATACCTGTTTTTTCAAAATTATTTAGCAAACTTTCAAATGATTAATACAATAGTACATAAATATTGCATCTAGAAAAAAGAGGCGTCAGTATAAATTGTTTAAATTATTTTAATTAAGATAAGTTTTTATACCATTTCTCCAATTTTTCGTTTTGGAACATGGCTCTCTGTTCTATAACGCTATCCAATTTGCTCTCGATATATAATGCACCTGTAGAATATAACATATTTCTATTAAAAATAATCTTGATTATCCTTTTTTAAATATTTTCCAACGGTTTTATACATGTCACACCTACTCCACCCCAACCAATTATACCATATCCTATGATTGACTCAACCAGTACTTTATAAAGAACTATTAAGTGGTCAAGTTTTAAGATTTCTTTTAGTTGTTTAAATTTGCATAAAAGTCATCTTAATTTATTGACTACTGACTGCACATTATGATTCCATTTTACATTTCCATCTATTATAATACTTAGATATTTTATTTTTTCAGTAGGTTTAATTTTTATATTTTTGTCTTGATCCTATATTAGAATTTCTTTATGTAGAGGTCCATTTCTGCTTTGTCAAGTCAACGGTAAGTAGTACGTTTTTTTTTATAATTAACAGTGAGTTTTTTACTATCAAATCTATTTTTTATATTTTTAAGATCTGATTCTACCATTTCTTTTAATAACTCCCAGGATTTTGATGAATAAAAGATTGCTGTGACATCAGCGAAAGAAATAATGGTACCTATCTTCAGAAAATCGTTCAAGTAAATAGTAAATAGTATGGACCCTAATACAGTCCCCTGTGGTACAATGTCTATTACAGCTCATCGAATTCGAGGTACTAAATACACGTCTAACACTACACGCGATGAAATGATCATGTTTACGAGGTTGTAGGACGAAACTTTCTGGACCTAGGTACCTAAAATTCTGGAAAAAATTACCTGACCTTTCTTTAACCCATTCGGTAGTATCTGGGAAAGGTACGAGAACTTTTATAAAATTGTAATTTGCTCCGGTTTTTCGTGATTCCGGGACCACTGTGCGCGCTGGAGCGATTTTAATTTGGAAAGCCTCATAATGCAGGGATATTAATTGCGCACAAATCATCCATTCTTCACTTTCCTCTATGGCCAATACTTTTTTCAGTATTTTAAGAAAACTGATTTTCCGCTCTAATTGTTGATAGAAAACGATGATACAAACGAAATTTTTTGACTCACGAAATGTGAAGCCTATCCCAAAGCCATTCTGCAAAAAAAATTGCTGCTACTAATTTCTGTTCTCTCTTCATTGTCCTGGCTTAAAATGCATGTAGTTGGTGAAGTAGATACGTCAGGGGGTAGGAAACAAAATAGTACATTTGCTGTTTACTTGCCAGACATCCAACTACTACTACAAAGGAAAATTACGGAAAAATCCAACGTTATTAGAAAATTCAATTTTGGTGCTTTCGTTTAATATGAATAAAGAAGTAGTGCTCAGTTTTGTCTGTAATTTCATTCATGAAATCTACATTTTACTGAAGTCACTTACAATCAAGTCCTAGATGTAATCACTAATCTGAAAAAGAAGTAAAGTAAAGATGCTTATGATATCAACATGAAAATTCTCAATTGTATCAAATACATTATTATTATTCCACTCACGAACCTAATTAATGAATGCATCAGAAAGAATGTGTTTCCAAAATGTCCTAAATTGTCAAAAGTTTTACCTTTGTTTAAAAAAAAATTGTAGTGATAATTCGGCTAATTACAGACCTATTTCTATCGTGCCATTATTTGCCAAAATCTTTGAGATAGTTCTCAGATCTCAAATCACGAATTATTTTGAAAACTATCATGTACTTAATAGTTGTCAATATGGTTTCAGGTCAAAATTGTCAACGACGTTAGCAATTAATTCGTTGGTGAATGTAATAAATCAAGGTTTCGAGGACAAAGAATTTGTGCATGTGCAATTTTTAGACCTAAGTAAGACTTTCGACTGTGTGCCTTACAATATTTTAGCGAACAAACTGAAATTTTATAAATTCTCTGAGGGCAGCAGAAAATTGATTATGTCATATTTAACTGATCGTCACCAATTTGTTCATTTCAATAATGCTACTTCGGGTAACATAGATATTAGACTTGGTGTCCCTCAGGGTTCTGTTTTGGGATCGGTTTTATTTGTTATTTATGTTAATGATTTGCCAAATAGTAGTCCCATAACAAATTTCATTTTCTTTGCTGACGACACGACATTGGCTCATTCCCATAATGATTGTAATATTTTATTATCAGAGGCTCAAAATAGCCTGTCTAATGTCTATGGTTCATAACTGGTTCTTAAATAATAAGCTAGTATTAAATAATGATAAGACAGAGACTATGATTTTTTCATTACGACAGCATTCTGTACGGATGACCTCCCATTGCATTAAATTTTTGGGCATTATTTTGGACAGTAAGTTGACATGGGAAGAACACACGTCTTACATCTGCAAGAATATATCATGTAATATTTTCTTATTTATTATTATTGTCACAGTCAACGGTTTTGATGGTATATTCGTCTTCCTTTACCTAAGTCATTTTAATATGGGGCGACTCGGCACATACCTCAACAGTTTTTTCACTGCAAGGAAAGGCTGTCAAAATCATTGCTGAGTTATCATATTATAGGGATGATTGTAGGAATGCTTTTAAAAGACTTAAGATACTTACCTTGCAGTGTGCTTATATTCTACAGTGCCTTTTCCCATGTTAAAAGTAACTTAAACAATTACATAACATGTGAAAATGTACATACCATACTCCAGTCGTAATAGGGGTAATATATATTTGGATTTTTTGCGACTTTCAAAAACCAGAAACGGAACATGCTATTATGCAGTAAAATTTTTCAATGTGTTACCGATTGCTGTACAATCACTTGACTGTACTCGCTTCAAATACGTAATTAAACAATTTCCCCTTGATAATGCATTCTATGATTTTGACGAATTCCTGTTGACTGATATCCCCGTTTTATTTTATAAACTTACTCTTGTATGATCATGATTATTTGTTCGTTATTCTATGTGCTAAATTGTTATTGTTATTTACTCTTTGTGTTATTTGTTTGTTTTATTTATTGTGTATTTTTTTATTATTATTTAAAACAACCACTATTTTGTTGGTTTTTTTGCTATATTTTTATTTTTATTTGACGTGTTAAAGCATAATTTGTGTTTATATGACCAATAAAAGATCTATCTATCTTATTTACAATTCTTTAATAGCTCCATTTTCGGTTATAATCCATACAAAATGTTTGAAAGCCATTATTTACAGTTTTATTTTGGAATTTATGAAAACACCGCTATATATAACTTTTAGATGGTGGGAGGTTCCATACCTCTGGTTTGGACTTAAAATGTATGATGTTATCGCTGGCTCACAATTACTAAAGGCTTCCTATTACCTTTCAAAGAAAAATTCACTAGAGCTATTTCCCATGTTACGGAGTGAAGACCTTTGTGGCGGAATTGTATATTATGATGGTAAGGAATAAAAATAAATGTTAAATATTTAGTAATATGCAGGGTAGTCTGAAAGTTACCTCGGAAATTTACCTAAACCTTAAAACCTTAAAAAAATGGCCTATCCTATATAGTGTTTTCGTAAGTTGAACCTTTTAGAACATTGAAGTTAGCCTTTTCCGTTTTGCCCTTATTTCTCTACAAATGACTAAAAAATAAAATTTCATAGATTCACCACACTTTTATAATTGTACATCTTTATGATTTTGTCTTTTTATCCTCACAGCATTTTGACGATATTCCTTCTGAAGAAATAGTACGCCACTGACAAAAATCTTTTTTTAAATATTTTTTTAATAGTCCAGTCAGCAAAGAAAAAAATACTGTGAAACTTTGGACTCCGGTTAGGAAACGGAAAATAAACGGCATTCGATTCGTAATTGATAGTATTGTAAAGTCTCTATATATATATTGGTCTGAAAGTGTGCTTTTACATTGGGCATGGATGCCACCCTTTCTCGGGGGTGGAAATGAGTAAACTCAAAATAACCACAGAAATCAATAGTGGGAGGAATTCTAAACAAAAAATATTCTATGAAGTTTTTTCGATAAGCCAATATTTTTCGAGTTATTCGGGACTGAATATGTTGATTTTTCATCTAAAAAATGCATGTTTTAGAGCAATTCTTCACGAATAATTTGAAAACCTTACGTTTTATTAAAAACATTATCAAGAGCAAAGATGAAGCAAAGAAAACAACAAATCGATTGATTTTTATATTTCTGTAGATGTAATGCGAACCGAGTTATGGCTCGTTGAAGGTGACTGCTTGTTCGCCGAAAACTGAATTCGAACCTTTCCATGTTAAATAACGGAATAACGACGAACTCTTGGAGGAAAGCTTATCAGACCTTTAAAGTACTTGAAATGACCTTTAAGCATAAAACTTACGGAGTTATGATGAAAGTAAAATAGTTGTCTCGCTTTCCCGGAGAGAGAATCAGCAATGAAACCAGTGGCTTCAGCGCAAGAATTGAAATTAAGTTGATCCATTTACAATGTAATTTATATAGGTACAATATGTTCTAGAAGTGTTTAGAATGCCTAAATTGGAAAAAAGTTTGATTCAATTTCGAAATGATATGAAGTGAGTTGGGGTAAGACCAACCGTGGGGTAAGATCGAAAGGCGGCTTAGTAATAGCGCACACGCAGCATCTCCGCTACAGTCATGCAGCAGTTGCAAGCAAACTCATTCGAGCACGTGCTGGTCTAATCAGTGAGCCGCTAAAACGTATTAATTCGGTTTAATTTGTTCTTTTGTGTTTTCTCAGATTCTTAAGTGAATTCGGACTTGCCCCGATTATATATTTTTATACTGAAAGGTGTGAGTAAACAATATGATTTGTATGTATATGTATGTATCTAAGCAAAACCTTGTCAATAGCTTTCATAATGAGTCCTAATCTCAAAATTAGATCAGCTTATTGTTGTATTCGATCTTGCCCCTTACATTCTAATATGAGGCAAGATCGATCAAAGTATTTCCGATCTTTCCCCAACATATTTTTCATTGCAAAAAACTAAAGTGCATGACAATTTATGTTTCAGTTATTTTCAGTTGTGGTCCGCAATTATCAAAGAAAGTCCGATAGAGTTAAGAACTACAAAAAAGATATTACTCAAGCATGCAACGAGTAGCAAAACTTTATTAAAACTTCCGCCTCATACGTCTCATCTCTTGCAACCCTTAGATTTGGCGGTATTTAAGTTGTTTAAAATTGCTTGGGGTGAGGAATTAGTAGTATGGCAAAGAAAAAATCAGGGAGTAAAACTACCGAAAAAAATGTTCTCAGAAATAGTCCGTAAAATTTGGAATAATCTAAATACCACTGTCATAATGAATGAATTTAAAAAAGCAGGAATATATCTATTTAATTCATCAGTTACACCTAAAGAAAAGTATCAGCCAGGTTCATTAAAAAGATTTGAGAGCATTCAGAAAACTAAAACACAAGCTAATGGAGCTGAAGTTACTAATAACAAAAGAGTCGACAAAGACAACACACAATCTGGGCCAAGTATGGTGTCGATTGAAGAACACCATAGCGAACAAGTTTGTCAAAATAACGTGCAAGCTTTGCCAAGTAATGTGTCAATTGAAGAACACCGCTGCGAACATGTGGGTCAAGACAACATGCAAGCTGGGCCAAGTAATGTGTCATTTGAAGACCTTCTTCTGGGAACAATGAAACAAAATGCCACCAATAATAATAATACAGATGCCACTACTGAATGTCTTGAAAATATTAAATTACACGCTCCACCAAGAAAACCATAAAGTATTATGCAGGACAAATTACAGAACTATACAAATACAGACGTGAATGTGTTGTAAAATTTGTCCACTTTAATAAGTTAAGCAATAAATTCTTTGGCCTGCGATAGAAGATCGTGACACAACTGTATATGACAACATTGAAATGTTTTTACCTAACCCGATAGAAGATCACTGAGAAAATTTATTCAAGTTTAATGTAGACTTTTCCGGGTTGAATATTTGTTAAATATTTGTTTCATTTCAAACTTTAAGAATAAAACGTTATTTTTTTACATTCAGTAATTTGTTGTCTCTTTGTTTAATGTGCGGGGCAAGTTCGAATATCTCCAACCCTAGTAGTACAACATATTGGACCAATACATAATCCATATAGGACCAATATATGAATATTGGTCATATATAGGACCAATATTCATATATTGGTCCTATATGGATTATATATTGGTGCAATATTGGTGCTACTAGGGAAATAACAAGAAAGTGCAAAATTATACATTTCTTCATTGGAATGGTAGGAGATTGCTTAGAGGCTTGTTCGGAATTCGATCTAGCCCCGAATCTATTTATAAAGAGTTGTACGGAAATCCAAGATTATATCCGATCTTTCCCCAATACCGGGGCAAGATCGGAAACGTGTAGTACGTAGTTACATTAATTCTTTAAGGAGCTAAATCACTTTCAAAACTTATATCACTACCGTAGGTATTTAGTTTAAAGTTGTGTTGTGTTATTTGTGAAGTGCAGTCAAATTCAGTTATTGTTAGTTTATGTTGTACTCTGCTAATATTCAACAAATCGAAAATGCGTTCGATCTTACCCCCACTTACCTTGTGAAATTTTTGAAAAAATTCTCTTTTTTCCACAATAACTCAAAAACTAAAGAAGATACGATACGTACAAAATGCAAATATACAATTCATTTCAAAGGTTATTTCATGTACTTTAAAAAAGGTCTGACAAGCTTTCCTCCACAAATTGGTCGTTATTTCGTTATTTAACGTTAGAAAGGTTCGAATTCAGTTTTCGGCGAACAGTCACCTTCAATCAGCCATAACTCGGTTCGTATTACATGTACAGAAATAAAAAAATCAATCGATTCTTTATTTTATTTGTTTCATATTTGCTGCTGATGATTTTTTTAATAAAACGTATGGTTTTTGAGTTATTCGTGAAAAGTCGCTCTAAAATATGCATTATTTTAGATGAAAAATCAACATTTTCAATCGAGAATAACTCGAAAAATATTTATTAAAAAATCTTCATAGAATATTTTTGGTTTACAATTCCTCTCCCTATTGATTTCTGTGGTTATTTTGAGTGTACTAATTTCCACCCCCGAAAAGGGGGTGGTATCCACCCCCAGAGTAAAAGCACACCTTCGGACCATGTAGACTTTGTAATACTATCAATTACGAATCGAATGCGGTTTATTTCCTGAAAATCGATCTTTCCTAACCGGAGTCCTACACAGAGAAAAATGTGTGTGATATTTCACCACAATTGTAGAAAATTGTACTTCAAATTGGTCTTAAAATGGTGACAGGAACAATTTGTGCAAATAAATAATACATTTTTACAAACTTAAAAATCGCATAAATTGAATTCTTTACAAATTTGAATTATGGTTGCATAAAAATATATAATTTTATTCCACTTGTGGAACAAATCTCTTAACAGATTAAGTTAGTTTCTACAATTTATACGAAATTTTTAAATATATTCTGGTTTCCTAAACAAACATTCACATCTAAACCTCTTCATTTGTAAAACATATTTACAAAAAATTGTGCTCTTAAGTGATACAAAGTTTATAGTTTTTTAAGAGAACATGTTTTTAGTTTTCCACAATTTCTAAATGAGAAATCCACAAATTGTATGTTTATTTTGTTAACTTTGTAATTCGTTTTGCACAATATATACACTTAATTCAAAGAAGCTGTTATTCAGTAATGTATGAACTACTGGGGTTAGTTTTGCACAATTTATTACTCTATAATCTCCAAATTATGTATATATTTTTTGGTTCACCGTGCACTCATTTCACACACTATGTGTATCCATTTCATTTGATTGTATTATTCTGTAACACAGATTGTGAAATATTATTTCCAAAATTGGAGGTATTCCTAAAGGATTTCAATAAAAAAAAATTAAAGAAAATATTTTATTTTAACAGAACAACAATACGTAATAGAGCATGCAATATATATATTATATATTATTATATGATAAATGAAAACATTTCTATTTTTTTAAATACAAATGAATTTTATATGCATAAAGTTTTAGTTGAAAAGAAGTGGGTGACTTATATTTATGATTAAAATAAATCCATTTAATAATTCTAATTTGGAAGGTTTCCAGTGCTTCTTCTTTTCAGCTTCTATTAACGCAGTTTGTAGTAATAAAGCTTATGTCGTAGTCACGTCATATTCTTAAAAAAAAAACATTTATCAGTTCATCACCAAAATCAAATGTATTGCTTACCATCAGAAGTGTTATCTTCGTTTTGAAGCAGTTCTTTTACAAGTTTGCCTTTTGGGTGCAGTCACAGCCTCCGTAGCTGTAGGAGGCTGTGGATTAGTAGCTTTCTGTCGCTTCGCATAAGAAAACGAAATTACTCTCAAGCTGTAAACGAAATCAAGTATTAGAAGATAGGTATCATGCATTCTTCGCATATAAACAAGAAACCATTTTTATATTTATATGTTAACGAAGTTAATTTAAGAGAATATATATGCAAATCTGTAACTCTGTGTGAAGTACTTACCTCTGTGAATGCTGGAATTAGATCTAGGAAACCCCACTCGGTTAATAAGTTTTCAACAAATTCCATCACAAATGTAAGTATTTGTACGTCTTCACTTAGCGAAATATCACCTGGATCTGATGCGTAATTGCCTGCGCGTATATGCGTAGCATCGCCGGAGCGGTCAGTACAATTTTTAGTAAACTTTACTTGAAACAAATGAAACAACTATACAAAATTTTAAAACAATATGACCAAACTGATTGTGAATAGTATGTCATTAAATTGTGCAGTTTGTGCGGGCGGCGTAGATTACTATTATTGTTCAGCGGAAATAAATATATTGGGACTCCTACTTTCACAAGTTTGTCAACAACCGTTTATAAAATAAAATCACTCTTTTATGTTACACAAGTTGTGCAAATCCTTTAAACAATTACTTAAAACTAATTGTAAATAGAATGGCAACAAAATATATAGTTTGAGAATACTATTAACAATTAATTAAGTTAAATTTGCTATGATTTGTTGAGAAAAAAAAAAATTAACTCTCAATTTCGCCAAATTGTTGGTCGACGTTCCCAATAAATTCGTCGTAACTAAATCTTTATATTGGATAAATAAAACGCACAAGAATTATGGACAATTAACATGTATAAAACCATAAAACGTTGTGCCTTAAAATTTTGCAATTGTTTAAAAAAATGCAACAAGACGTTGTTCCACAACATTATGCAAAATGTTCCAAAGCGATTTTTCTCTGTGTAGGTAAAATGATTCAATGACTGGACTATAAAGTGTAAGTACTGATTATGCAGGAAAAGTTCTCCTATAATTATTTGATAAGTTGTACCGTCCCTGTATTACTAAATTTAAATTACAGTGTTACTGTAATTGCTTATTACATTAACGAATTAAATTATTGAAAAGGACCCAGCAGCTTTTTATAGTAAAAATGGGTTTCAGTCGATTGTTCTGAAACTCGGGGAAAATGTTCCCCTGGGCCCCCTGACTAAAAAACAACTGGTCGTTTGGTAGAGTCCAAGGCTCCAAATAACACTAAACCTCTAAATCTCCAAATGCCATATACTTATGTATTTTTAAAACTTTCATGTTTAGGTGAGCTTTTCTGAATTTTGAAATTATAATATCGAAAATGTAATCAGTGAGCTCGACACTCCATTGGATTGCTTGGGTTCCAAAATTATTTTGATACATTATTGTTTGTATTTGAGTTTCTTCAAATAAATTTGATTTGCACATCTGAATGTAATAACGTATTGAATTAGACGTATGCTTTTTAGTCCGGACGGTAAGCAACAAAATACCACAGCAACCTTGCACTTGATGATTCCGCGATGCCGTTTTGCACGAATGTTGTACACACCCATACCTTCGATTTAAGATATGTTGCCAAGGTGGCACCCCCTGCAGGGAAGTGTAGCGGATGGTTGCAGCCAATCAGGAGCGTATTTGAAGTACTCTAGTGCCGTATTTCCTGCTAGTAGCTTTACCAGGGTAAGAAAAGACGTTCTTGATGATGGAAGATTTCGGGAATGATCGATCAATATGGGTAGCCTACCTTCTAGGGGCAGCCAGGCGGGAAATAGAAAAATCGTGAATTTTTAACTTCCTCGATGAGTGTCACAAGTGGACCAAGCCTGTTCATTATTTGGACCTCAATGGGGTCTAGAAGGATCATATTGGAGTGTAGAAGATAACATAATTTTAAGTTAATAGTTAGTTTGGTATAGTACTGTCGCGGGCAAAAAAAAAATAGGAGAAGCCTTACTACGTATTTTTTCTAAAATCTAGTTGTGTACGTCTAACTTTAATTTTTGTGACATTGTCAGTTAGTTGTCAAAATTCATTGCAAGTGGGCCAAAACTTGCCCCATATAAGCTATTTAGTTAAAGCTGGAGTTATTGCTAAAGCAGAAGATGGATGAATGATCCAAATTGCACTGCGTTATAATATTAACAAAAATTCTGTATTTAACATTTAAAAAAAGTGGAGAATAAACAGTACGATTAGTAGAAATCCCATTTGAAGAATGTAAAACCCACAACCATGTGATCACAATTGAACTGGTCTATCAGCTCCTGCGTTAAAGACACTTGTTTTGTGGTTTGGCTGGCACCAGGATGCACCTACTTAGTGCAGTCAGTACGCCGAGGTTAAAATTTAAGTGTGATTTTTACGGGCAATAGCTTTACGAAGCTAGTCAATAGTACTTACATTAATTCAATTTAGTCATTATTGTGATTCCACAGCTATTGTTTCTTTTTAATAGTGCTACAGATACCATTATTATAAAAACTGCTTGTGAATGAGACTTGCATACGTACACTTTATAATGTTTGTATTTTAAAGAGTATTCAGCTATTTTTTTATATTAATAGATGACAATGACAAGGAGCACGTAGTGTTTAATTTTTTTCCTTTTCGCAACACCACGGGCTTGTTGCTGTACCGAGCTAACCATTATGTTGTTTGCTATCGCCTACACTCCAATGTGACCTTTCTAATCCCTTTGAGGTCAAAATAGCGAATGGTCCACTTGCGACGCTGATAGGGGAAGTTAAAAATTAAGGATTTTTGTGCTTTCTGTCCCTTGAAGGTAGGCTACCACATTTATCGGCCATTCCGGACCTGTTCCATTGTAGAAACGTGTTTTTTTTACCCAGCTAGAGCTACTAGCAGAAAAGACGGTACTAGAGTACGTCAAACACGCGATTTTTGAAAATCGCCCCTGATTGGTATGCAACCACCCGCTACACGCCCCATGCAGGAAGGGCCACCTTAGGAGCACCTCTTACATCGATGGTATGGGTGTGTACAACATTCGTGCAAAACGGCAACGCGGAATCATCAAGTGCAAGGTGGTTGTCGCTTAGCAACCGAACTATTTATTTCTTGAGCTTTAGCATCTCATCTATTTATTCTACAAAAACTGGCTGCAAATGTTACAAAATGTAGTGCTCTTCACTTAACCGCCACAACCTCGTGAATCTATTGTGACTTTCGTGTTCTAGCCACATCACAAAAGGATTGGGATCCTATTAGGGCCCAGGCCAGCTCATCGGCCTGTTCATTTCCCATGTGTCCTAGTACCTACGCCACGGTCCCTTTATTTCACTTCCTAGAAAATAGTTTTTCAAGACTAGCAAATTTTGCAAAATCGTAAAAATATTGGATCGCAAGATGCGGAGCGTTATTTGAAGTCCTGAAATCTATCAAATACATAAGTTATTTTGTCTCCGGAAATTATTTTTAGGTAGACCATGTTATTATTTTTACACTCCATAGATTACAAACAATTAATATCATTTATAGGAATGATGGACGACGCCAGATTGAATTTAGTAATAGCGTTGACAGCAATTCAACATGGTGCCATTGTCGTAAATCACGTTTCGGTAACTGGACTCACAAAGAAAAAGAAAGACGGAAAGGAAATCGTTACCGGTGCTAATGTAAAAGATGAAATAAGCGGTAAAAAATGGACTGTTGCAGCGAAATGTGTTATAAATGCCACTGGACCATTCACTGATGCTATCAGAAAAATGGACAATCCGAAAGCAAAAGAGATATGTTCACCTAGTAGCGGGGTTCATATCACTTTACCTGGTAAATATTTAAAATTGAATTGGATAGCTAACATGCGACTTAGTCTATACTGTTGCGTGTTTTCCACCATTTAGGCAACACCCTGTATGAATCCGTGGGTTCTAAAATAATTTCAACAAGAGATAAACCACTAACACTTTATTTAATAATTTACTGACTACAATACTTCAAAATAACCTTTACACTTTGTTTACTTGATATTTAACCTCACTTTTTCGCTATTAATTTCACTTTAGTAAACTTTCTTCTTAATAAACTTCCCCTTCTGCGCCGTTAATCGCGCCTTATATACTCTGAAATTGCATCTAGATTCATCCAGAAACAATCAAGAATCTTCTCACTATACTCTAGAAAAAGTCCATTTCCTTCTACAAGTTTCCAGTCACTCACTATTAGAGCATAAGCGTATCAATTTCCAGTTCCAAGGGGGTGTAATTCATAACAATACATTAGGCAATTAGTAAAAATTCGCCAAACTCCGCAAAGGTTTATATAGAACTAAAGTCAAATATTTTTTTTGCATCTGTAAAAAACCAGAGTCACATGCTGATCAATAATACTAATCACAAATGTTGTCTGTGATGTCATTATCTTTTAATTTCCGAATTTCGTATTGTTAATCTCTAAAATGCATCGTTACGCTTGGAACTTCTGTCGTAGTCCCATCAGATGTCACTTTGTGTTATTTACATTCTTATGACTTTGAAAAAAATGTAGGTTGATGACGTGAATGACAACATTCATAATTATATTACATAGTCCAGTAACTCAGGGATTTTACCTACAAAAACTATTAACATCAAATCGATTTTTTCGAAAAAAACGCATTTTTTTCAATGTCCAATAGCTCATACAGGCCATTATATTTTTATACCGGACCAGCCCAAAAAGTTTCTCTAACAGTTGCGCTAACCTGTGCAATTATTGCGCACGAAACAATCCCTAATATGCGAAAAATCGGTAAAAATAATTTTTTGACTTCAAAAAACCTTGAATATATTTGAGATTTTAAATTATATAGATAGCTGGCATTTCTCTATAAATTTACAAAAAAAATTGCTTTCCGACCTTCTTTAACCGAGATACTTTTTTTAAAGAAGTTGTTGTGCCGCCATTTTTTAAGCTAAATAGCTGAAATTTGCAGTGGTTATTGTAAAATACTCATATTTTCAATAAAAAATTTCGGCACTTGATCGGCCGTTGCTGAGCATTGCAAAATAAACTAAACTCGGAGTTCGATGCTGCGGCGCGCGATATCTAGCGCTAGTGGTGAAGTGGGGGGGGGGGAGGACCAGCTCTCGGTGAAGCCTTGCGTAAAACTGATCTCGGGCGGTTGAAATAAATTTGGCTTGAAAAACCTTCATTATGTTGATTTCTGTTCAATCGATTGCTAATTTTTTTTATTAGGGTAGCTCCACGAGAAAGGAATTAAAGGCGGTGGTAAGGTATAATAAACCCCTTCTATCAGTTTATGAAGGGTCATTTACTGGTAATAATATATTTCTGATTTAGAAAATTTACTATAGATTACTTTATAGGTATGGCCGAAATAGTCTTTGTCATAGACACGGAACGACTGTTAAATGATAAATTTATACTCTTGTATAATCTTTAAAAACCGTCTAATAGTACATCGCCCGCCTCGATAACTTTAGAGTTTCTCAAATATCGTCCCAAACTATCTACAAAATCGCGCTATTTTATGGCAAGTAATTTTAATTCCTTTACTCTTCATTACATTTGTTACATTACCAAAGAAACATTAAAAGTTTATTATGTCACATTTATGTATTCAAATTGTTTTTGTAGAATACGTTGCATTAATATATTGTTTTTTTTTTTGCTTTTTAATAGCAGACTCGTCTTCATTACCACTACTACTGTCACTGTAAACGTTAAGTCTGGGAAAATTTTGTTTTAAATAACTGAAAGCACGTCCTTCTTTATCCATAGCCTTTACCGAGTTTTTCATAAGCCCCACTTTTACATGGAGTGGTGGCAGTATTACCTTTTGTGAATCAACTAATGGAATGTCAGTAAAATTTTTTGCTCCTGGTTCAAAACCCAGTCTTGGCGGACAAATTTTTCTTTTGTAATGTTGTGATTACAACATTCGACTGTCCCACTCACCAAGAAAACACTCATGTTACTGTAATTTTCCTTCATGTGGACAGCATTTGCGAGTGGAATTGATGGCAATTTATTTGCACTGTGTAGTAGCACAACCTTTAGACTAAGTTTCGAGGCGTCAATAAAAAGTCTCCAGTCACTAGGATCACGGGGAATGTGTAAAGCACTTATTAAACCCCCAATGTTCTTGCAGGCTACCAAGTCATTTTCCATTTTGAAAAAAGGCATAAAATCTTTTTGACGGCTTCGGTACATGGAAACTTTAACATTTTCTTGCAGTAAATTCCATTGCTGTAATGGAGATGCCTAAAGCTCCGCTTTCGCTTTGGACAGATCAAAGTCTCTTATAAGATCACGTAATTCGCGTTGTTTAATTTTGTGTGGCTCATCACTGGACACTTTGGCAGAGAAATCGATAACTTGCGATGTTGATGGCTGGACTAAGTCGTCATCTACATTATCATCCGATTGTTCCCTATCTAATGGGAGGTATCACGCAAAAATAACAATCGGTAACATGATCTATAGGTTCTCGCCAGATCATGGGCACAGCAAAAGCTATTGAACGTCCGCTTCCACTTAGCCAACTGCAAAAATTGTTCGCACAATTACTGCAACATATATGAAGTGCCCATTTTTTGTCTTCATCTCCAATTGTACAACCAAAATAAAACTGGTACGCCTTCTTAATTTTAGGAGTAAAATTACGTTTTTGATGCGCAAAAGTCACTTCACCACAAATATAACAAAAATTGTTAGGTGTATTTACACAAGCTCGTGGCATATTTTCAAAATAGCACTATTTACTTTCGAAAATGAACGCTTCATGCACAAGATACAAATACGACTACCTCAGAATGATTAGTTTCAGTGACAGATAAAGAGGTAGGTAGTTAACACGATCAGTATAGTATGTCTATTGTTCGTAGAATTCTAATTCTACCTGTTATTTGTGATAGGACCGCCCATAAACTAGGGTTTATACCTGCGTTACATATTATTATCGCTATTGGGAAAACCAGAGCCAACTTAAACTTTTGCTTTTACTTCCCTCACATACCGAAGGGAAGTATTGTATTCGAGAAAAAATCACCCTCCGAGATTTTTTCGGATTCTGACGTTTCAGAACACGTAGATTACGAAAATATAGGTTTTTCCAATTCCGTCAGTCTGTCTGTCTGTCTGTTGGTGCATTTACTAAAAAACTACTTGACGGAGAGCAGTCAAATTTGGCAGGTAGTTGACGCTACTGTCAGCGCAGAAATGGTAGAAATTTCACTGGAAAATATACAGGGTGGACCGTCTAAACGGAATAAATAGTGAAAAAAATTTTTTTTCGCTCAAATTTAAAATTTCCACGTTTCATGACGTGCTAATCTTATTTCGGGAAAAAAAATTTTTGAAAATTTTTTTCACCAACATTTTTGATAAAAATTTTACCAAGATAAAAAAATTTTTGTGTTCAATTTTTAATCCATTTATGTATCACTACTATAGAACAGACGAAAAAAACTTTTTTGCTAAAATTTAAAATTTCCACGTTTCATGATATTCCAAACCAATTTCGGAAAAAAAATTGCAATATTTTGTTACCAGTTTGGAAAAAATTTAACACTAGAATGCTCAAATTTAAATGACATTCTAAACCTAGGTATTTCAGAAAAAAAAATTTTTTTCACCAACATTTTTCAAAAGGTTTTTACTACCAAACCGATCGAATTTTTTTTTATTTGCTCAAATTTATAATTTTCACGTTTCATAGCATTCTAAACCTATTTTAAAAAATACATGATTTTTAATTTTTAAACTTTTTTTAGCACTACTACAGAATAGAAGGAAACTTTCCTTTTTGCTCAAATTTAAAATTTATACGTTTGACATTTTAAACCTATTTCAGAAGAGAAAATTTTGAAAATTATTTTACCAACATCTTTTGAAAAATTTTAAAAAAAATTAAATTTCTTAACCACACACTATACTTCCACTCCATTACGTGAATGTTGGATTGAAAATGTGACAGATGGCAATAATATCTGGCATATGCACCTATTATACTTTTATTGAAAAATGTACAGGGTGGTCATCCCAAGAAATAATTCAGTCAAGGTGGACATTTGTAAAGGTATTTACGCAAGCCTGCCATATGTGGCACCTGCTATTTAGTATTGAACTTTTGCTGTTGGATGAGAACTCTGTATATTTTCTTGACCAAAAGTTATCAGGTTTTCTTTGTAACAATAGCAATAACTATATTCCGATTATTATTCCCAATGTCATTTCATAATTAAACAATTTTTAGAGCGACCTCATGCGCAAATAACGAGGGAAGTTCTGTGTAAATACCTTTACCGATTTTTTATATTGTTATTTAGCACGACGAAGTTACTAAGAATTTGCTATTTTTACTCCCGATACATGTAGGCTGTTGGCTAGTGTTATCTTTGATTACAGGTTAGATAATGTCATACCTCAAAGACATATAATATTTCGCGACTTCGGTGTAATTTTGATAGTAAATTATCCCGCACATCGAAACCATTGTCTCTGAAGCTTCTTGGATTCATCGCTGGCATTAGTCGCCAGTTCACTAATACTGATACCCTGAAAATTCTTTATCAATCCTTCGTCAGATCGAAACTTGAGTACTAATTTGGTGTTCCAGTTATGATGTTCACAAGAATAACTTGGAGGCAGATCAACGTAGATTTCTTAAATTACTGTGGTTCAAATCCGACAAGTACCTATCCAGTGATTGGTTTTCCGAAAAGTAACTTGCTTGAAAAGTATTCTATGACCACTCTTGAGGATAGGCGTACGTACCTTTCTCAAGTATTTTTGTTTATCTTGCTACACACTGATTTTGACGCACCTGAAAAAGTTAGCAAGCTCAATTTTCATGTTCCCAGATTAACCTCTCGTAATCCCCAAGTTTTTTATTTAAGCTAAGTTTTCAATAATATATTATTTAAGGTTATTATTGTGCTGACCCGATGGGGCTTCTCGATCCAGCCACTAGCGACGGAAGAGTAATTTTCTTCCTTCCGTGGCAAAATCACACCATTGTTGGTACGACAGATACACCATGCGATGCAACGCACAATCCCTTGCCTAAAGAAGAGGACATTTCGTTCCTTTTGAACGAAATAAGAAATTATTTGGATCCTCATGTAGACGGTAAAAATTAACCGCTTGCAACATATCACCCGTTTGAAAATTTGATTAATATAATTGTAGAATGTTTTATATTATTTTAGTGAGAAGAGGAGACGTATTGTCAGCATGGAGTGGAATTAGACCATTAGTAACAGATCCTAATAAAACTGATACCCAATCAATAGCTAGAAATCATATTGTCCATGTCAGTGATTCTAACCTAGTAACAGTGGCTGGGGGCAAATGGACTACATATAGGAAAATGGCATCGGATACTGTTGATAAAGCAATTGAAGGTACATTTCGTTCCATTATCTATTCGACAATGTCTGCGACGATATAGGTCCAATTTATCTGTTGAGGGTGTATTATTGCTTTAAAGAAAAGGATTTATCATGGCCCTAGCGGTTACAAATGTGTCAAGTAATTTGCACGCTCGCTCTTGTATTATAATGTGTAAAATGATAAACAGAAAAAATAACCAGCAAAAAGTTATACAAAGATACACTTTAACAGTCAAGACAATTTCATTTAATGAATAAATACCACTAGGTGTTTCCGCTATGTGCAAATTTGCTTTTTGATATCACTAAAATGAGTACTTGTGTGGCTATTTAAGGAAGGTTTTAGTCGATGTTTAAATATTGCCCAAGTGTTCAAGTGTGGGCCACCCTACGAGCGACGTGGTTAGCGTCACTGGTTTCACCTGGCTAGCACAGTAAAGATACGGAGAGCTAAAGGGCGTGGAGTTCAAAGCTTGGGCGCCGTTGATTACTAAGGGTAATCAAAGAAAATTAAAGATATAGATAAACAAAAGACAAAAGTTACATATATACAATAGTACTATATTACAAAAATATTATATTACAGAAAAATATACTATCACAGCATCAACGATACTGTATAGCAAAATATCTCACAGAAATATATAACAAAATAGGTACTATATTACAAAAACCGAAGTTCAAGATAAGCTTGAGACTTTTACGAGAGCTAAATTAAATATATTACAGAGAGATGACTCGTAAATTGTCTCAATTATGAAACAAAAGTATATTACAAGACAACAAAGTACTATATTACAAGTTACTATATTACAATGTGCACCACGGCAAGGCAAATTTGAGGCGTGTACGAGAACCAAAAATATATTACAAAAGATACGTCTCGTAACTTTCACCTCAACACTAAAATCTTATATTACAACAAAATTAAATAAACTTGAGATCTTTTACGAGAGACAAAATGACTATATTACAAAAGATAAGTCTCGTAAATTTATCTCAAAATTTATAACCATTAGACACTTTCGTTACAACAAAAATTGAACCACGACTTACGATATCACTAACAAACGTGCATTATAGTACTACAACAAGATATTAATCATGAGGAATCACGACAAAAGCAACTACGAAACAATACTACGGCGAAGTATTTTTGCGACAACGAATTCAAGATGTAAGCAACTACGAATTAATATACAACAATGGGTTTAATTATAACAACGGATTTAAAATGTAATCTAACCAAAAATATAATAGATTTAGCTTGAATCTAATATTTTAAATTTAGACACTTTTAACTCTTATAACTCAACGATCATGTGAAAATAATCCCTTTTATTGGTAACAATGAAAAGTACTTATCTTTCATTTTGTTATCCTGATCCAGGAAATTCCTAGATACGGTCCTGTTCTCCGATGGTGTAGATTATGCTTTCACATGTGGCTGCCTTAATCCCAATTTAAAGTTATAAAATCGTAGAAACGTTCGTATATTTGTCGCCAAGACAAGATGAAGAAAATCTCTTCGCCCAGGATGTTTCGTATATTCCAATTCAAAATGTAATATAGAAAGGTTGACTTCAAATGAATATTACTGGCTTAGTAGAAACGTAGTAAGTCTTAAAACTTGAATGTTAATAATCTTGCTCAAAGCAAATAATGTAGCGTGTAAATACTTCGACGTTAACAGCATTAGACGTAATTAAATCTGATTAGGAAGTAATTCTTTATAAGAAAATACTTATAAAAAAAACGTATGTAAGAAAATACGCATATTTATAATTACGAAAAAATTCTAAGAAAAACCTAAAACAATATTTCAAATGTTAGACGATATTTGCCGGTATAATAATTAAAACCTTACCTCATGTGATCATCACGAGGTTTTTCAACTTCTATTATCCCCTTTACAGGTCAAACGAAATTATAAATACGTCTTATTAATTCAATGGTTCAATGAGAAAGAGTTTTACCCGGCGTTATTTAGTTGAAATATCATTCCTCTAGCGCCATCTCTTATTCGCTAGCGTTAACTCTCACAGATGACGTATGTTTATCATAGTACAGAGAGTAAGGGCACTCTATTATTACTAAAGTTTGTGGGAATAATATTTCCGATAACTTATAATTTTTCTAATAATTATTAACAGTGTAACAAAGGATGCTATCGAGCATTCCGCGTGTTACACTTGTTATACTAAAGCACTTATTGATATTTCTACGCATGCTATTGTCCACCAAATTAAAATGTCAACAAATAAGTAACACAAAGCTTTAATAATTGAACGAGTATACAAAACACGCTATGATTGGCAGTGACGTCATTGGTTTGTTAGTGGCTTAAATCGAGTGTAAATAGTGGTAAACACAACATTTTGTTTGCTTTATTTACGTTTCATATGTGATTAAATAAGTAATCTAATCAGGAATTTGTAAAAGTTACTTCTGGAAATTTACCTGCCGTAAAACTTTTTTGGTACTGTCACTAGGACAAAATAACATGTGTTTATAATACACAATGTTTATTTAATGGCCATGCAACTTTTGACATTATTAATGCGCAGTGAATTTATGTAGTGTATCTGGCGCCAAATTTCTATTCAAAATTAAAGTGTATTTAACCATAATCAAGTATTATCTTCACACTCAAAAATAATTTAAAAGTAAAAACACATAATTATCTATGACATACTTAAAAATATATATAATGCCCTAATTCGGGCATCCAATTGTGTTTTAGAATTAAATAAGAATTTTGTGCTTATATATATTTACCGTCATATTTTCACTTTTGCAGCTTGTGATTTATCACCAAAATATGCTCAAAATCAAACTGGACGCTTACGTCTGATGGGTGCTACAAACTGGTACCCCAGCATGTATATTCGTTTGGTGCAGGATTGCGGTTTGGATACTGAGGTGGCCCGACATCTCTCTCAATCGTACGGCACTGAAGCATTTGTAATAGCTGAAATGGCTACATTGACAGGTAAAAAACTAACTAGTGTTGAAACTAAATCATCCCGTGGCTGCTTTCACAAACTGGCGAATTAAAAACTTCTCAAATCCCAGCTAGCACACTGACGTCAGTATGCCGTCATTTATTTGTCATGATTTACGTCATAAGTCCCAATATAACGACGTTCAATGTACGTCTAAATTACGGTCTAATCTCACATCCTAATGACGTCATATCCTGACGTCATAGTCACGTTCAATATGACCTTAATTTGACGAATATGGCCCCAAATAAGAACCCTTTTCATACGTCCTTTTGATACGATCAAGGTTTAATACTGACGTCAATATAACGTTTAATATGACCTTGATTTGTCGAATACGGGCCCAAATAAAAATCATTGTTCACTTGAGGATATTATTTAATCTTTCGGTTTTTATTCATTTTACGTTTTTATTAATTAGGAATGGTTTGAATATACATATATTATTAGAAATAGCACTGTAACAGAATTTTAAACACTTAAAGTTGTGGCCAAAATATAACATTCAAAGCGGCATCCCTTAAGAATTACATCGCAGAGAGCCGCGCGCTTGCAAACGAACACCTGCTTAATGCGTTCAGAATCGGATTCAGGATTTTTATGACTACATTCGTATTTTACTTGTCGTATTACAATTCTCCATTTAAATATTTATTACCACAAAAAACACTACTGGCGAATTTTCCAATTTAATCTCATTAAAATACTAGCACTGCACTACAGTTTTTTTTGTTTCTTCTTATCGGCAGTTTCAACAGAAAGGGCACGCACCACAAAAGTAACAGAACATTAGGTTCATGTTTATTCAGCGAATAAAAAATTGCCGTCAAAGGAGTCATCGTATGTGCTTTATAAATATGAACTCAGCTTTTTAGCATTTCTTTTATTACTGTCAAATATGTTTGTTTTTAAATGTTTTACTTCCCTAGCACACCGAAGGTAAGTCTTGTATTCGAGAAAAAATCACCCTCCGAGATTTTTTCGGATTTTCACGTTTCAGATCACGTAGATTACGAAAATATAGGTTTTTCAATTCCGTCAGTCTGTCTGTCTGTTGGTGTATTATCTAAAAAACTAATTGACGTAGAACAGTCAACTTTGGTAGGTAGCTGACGCTGCTGTCAGCGATAAAATGGTTAAACTTTCACTGGAAAATATACAGGGTGGACCGTCTAAATGGAGCAAATAATGGAATTTTTTTTTTGCTCAAATTAAAAATTTCATGGCATTCTAAACCTATTTCAGAAAAAAAAAATTTCAAAACTTTTTTTGGTCGGATGACACTTTAAAATCTCCAAATGTACCTTCCTCGAGAGGTAAACGTATAATAATAGTACACGCGGGTAATGAAGATGAATTTGTAAAAGGGTGTTTAATGCTTTCCGCAAAGAACATAGCAAAGCCATCGGCCGATTACCACCAAGATATGAGTGCCACTTTGTTTGAAAAAATGGTTTGTAGAAGAACTATTGCGTAACATAAAGCCAAATTCAGTCATAGTGTTAGATAATGCCTGTTACCATTCGCGACAAGCTGAGAAAATACCAACTACATCGACGCGAAAGTTTGAAATAATTGAATTAAAAAAAAAAATGGTGAAAAGCAAACATTAAAAAAACATTTGTAATAGACGAACTTGCAGAACAACATGGCCATACAGTTTTAAGACCGTGAGTTAAATCCTATTAAAAAAATTTGGAGTGCATTAAAAAATTACGTGAGGGAAAGAAACACAAGCCCCCGACTTAGTCAAAATGATACAACTTATTAGAGACAGTGAGAAGTCCATATTAAACAAAATTGAAATTCAATATTTTGCGACACCTCCTCAACAAGAACCGATTATAATAAATCCCAATGATTCCTCATCATCGTCATCTTCCGGGGAAGAAGAATAATTTAATTATTGGCGCATGCATTGCAGTAAGCATATACCAAAAAAAGAAACAACAATGTATTTTAGCTACACGTGCTTTGGCAGTACACATGTATATATTAGAATTATACAACCATTGTTAGGTAGGTTCAATATAATGCTAGAATTAAATCCTAGATCAAATGAATGTAGGGTTGTTGTATTTTTATTTAATAATAGGTAGAACTATGAAATCCAACATTTATGAAAGCAGGGAATATTTTACTTTCATTGTTTCATTGCTTGCCAAACTCTGAAATTCTAACTCCGGCTCTGCAAGTCAACGTGGACTCTACATACTAGACTAATACGCATAATAAAATTTGACCAATTAGTAGATCTGTAGCATAATTTGCCATCAATCAGATTTAGTGGGCGTAACTTATATACTTAATTCGGCAGTAGTTTATAAAAAAACTACTTAATTTAATTTGTGGTCATTTTTTGTCACACCCCTAGACAATAGTAAAAAAAGAATAAAGGAAGCCGCAAATGCTCGTTATATTTTGGATTTGAGTTTACTTGAAAAATCCGCAGGCTGTGGGAGTTGAATCATCGGCCTCTGGCTTGGTAGTCCAGTACTCTTCCCTCTGAGCTATCGTCCTTCATGTAAATTTTACTTTAAAGAGTGTAAATCTGATTGCAACCGTTATATTTAACGTCTACTATTATGTTGAAAAATAGCACACCCAACCAGCAAATCTGTTTTATAATTTTAATGTTATGTAATTATTTTTGTTTTATTGTTATTTTATTAATGCTTCTTACTTGTAATTGATTATATTACAGTTTCAGAAAATACTATTTTGTTGTCTGCAACGGAACTGTTTTATACATTGATCATTAAAGAGTTTCTACAGCAAAATTATAAAATATCTTATAACGCTATTAAAAAATTATTTTATAAATGTTTCCGCGACCAAGTTATGAAACATTTCAGCCTATAAAATTAAGTGTTTTATAACACTTTTTTAGTAACATTCAGCAGCATTTTTACCACCGTTACAAATGTATATTGGAATTATTTCATAATAATTATCTCTTATCATCTTATAAAACAAGTGTATTAAAGGTTTATTTGTTTACACTTTTACTTTTAAGAATAAATTGTTATTCCAGAGTGTGTTATATAATTATTATATAGCGTTGTATTTGCTGTAGTATGAAAACAGCAATAAAGTTGTTACAAAACAAAATTGTTTACTTCAACATAAAAATACTGTGGCTAACAGTACTATAAAACATATGTGAGATAATCAATCTCTTCCGTTTGTTGTGTGTCTATATTTTGTTCTATTTAAAGTCTATTTTTTAATGAAAATTTGTCATAATTATAGCAACAAGTTGATAGAAAAATTATTCCTTCAAAATTTTGGTTACTAACATTGACAGAGCAGTGCCTGATCATGTAATGGCGAAATTAAAAACTTCAGAATTAGGACGATGAAGAAACTTAAAGAGTGGTTATAAAAATATTAGGTAGGTACACCAGCATCGGATAATGTACTGGACCAAATCTTATGCAATTGACGAAAAGGTTGCAACGCAAGGCGTGGTTGCAGAAAAATCTGACTTAAATGCTCCGAAGCTTGCATCAATTGTCGGGGGATATCGTGCGTAAATAGCAAAAAGAAAATATTTGAACTGGAAGATTTTACTGCTGAACTAGATGATTTCTAATGTTCAGACGTTGTAACAACTAATGACAATGAAATTAGCAATGATGATGAGGATTCTAATTCTTATGATAGTAATGATTATAATGTTAGCGATGATGATAGTTGACAGAATGAGTTGGAACTCGATGAAATTCAGTATGAGTCAGAGTAGAATTAATGTATACAGAGCACCTTTTGTAATAATCGACGGAATTTTCATGGGTTAGGCCTACATGCACAGGGAAAACCTGCCATGCGTTCTACCTCGTGGGTGGTGTGGAAACGAATGCATTTAAATTTTTTTTTTTTTTAGAAACTATCAATTTACCAATCTTCCATATTCAAGGTCTCTCCTGCTTGTATGTAGACTTCGTAGCGGCTCAATGCATAGAGAGAGAGTTATTCGCGAAAAGCCGGTTTCTTGAAACTTTGACCTTGAACATTCCGAAAAGGATGAGATTTTGGGAAAAGATGCAAAAGATCAATCTTATGGATAATTGAATACTCTGCATCTTTCACGTTGACTTCATGGACGTCTATGGCATGCGACGTTTCCCTTATATCTCACCGCCACATCATTTGGTCCACTAAGTATATATACTAGCAGCCATGTTGAGTTCGTTGGAAAAGCGTGTAAGGCAGTGGCTACTCCAGCTTTACTGACGAGTTCACGGAGTAGCCACGGAACAAAACGCTAATATTTTCTAACTCCACATTGCCGCTCGTATATATACTGATGTAGCGGTGAGATATAAGGGAAACGTCACACGCCACACCAATCCCCCACCAGTGACAAAGTCACGAGAAACCTGATGGTAGAAGAAGAACGATGGATAAACTGAACAGGAACAAAGCGAGTACCCCACTCTTTACTTGACGCACTCTACCCGTATCAGCACAATCCGAGGAGAAGGGCTAAGCAACGCAATGCTCCAGGAGGAAATAACTCATATACTCGAACATGCTTGTGCGCGTGTCTCCGTAGGGTGTAGAGTACGTGTAGAGTACGTCGTAAATCATGTTGCGTGTTCATATCACGTCGGGGTCACCAATGTGGAGTTAGAAAATATTAGCGTTTCGTTCCGTGGCTACTCCGTGAACTCATCTGGAGTAGCCACTGCCTTATACGCTTCTCCAACGAACTCAACATGGCTGCTCGTATATATACTTAGTGGGCCAAATGATGTGGCGTTGAGATATAAGGGCAACGTCACATGCCACAACGTCTATAGGGTGTATAGGAAGCGAGATAGTTGCGAAAACCCGTTTTCTTTGGAAATATGACCTTGATTATCTCGCCAAGGGCGAAGTTTTGAGGAAAAATGCAAGAGATCAATCTTGTAGATTATTTAATTCCCTATAATTTTCACATTGACTTCATGTACGTCCGATGCATAAGAAGCGAGATATTTGCACAAAATCGTTTCCTTAAACTTCGACCTTGAATATCTCCGAAATGTGAAACGGTTTTGGGAAAAAATACAAAATAATAATCTTGTGGATACATGAATTCTCTACAACTTTCATGATAACTATATTGCTGTCTGATTTTTTTGACGCGAGAAATTCGCGGAAAATCATGTTTTTGAAAGATTGACCTTGTTTGTATATCTCGGAACGTTGTGGGAGGTTTGGGAAAAAATAAAAAATGCAAAATCTTGGCTACACATGCTGCAATTTTTGTGGATTTGGGTTTGGGACACCTCAAAGAACGTCTGTGCAAATATTTAGATTTTTACTAATTTTGTCCAGGTTTCCTCCGTTTTTGTTTTATTTCCTTGGGCTATATATACTCCTAAACTTTAACATGATGTAATTTTGGAACTACAGTTTCTACATTTTGAGGAAACCTTCCTTCTATAGGTAATTTGGTACGTTTTTATGACAAAATATAATTTCCACCTGTTTTCAACTTACTCCTCTTTGTGAAACCAACGGTGATTTGTAATGAACGTAGAATTAATATGAAATGTATTTTATCCATATTTTATTAAACTAGATACTGATTTTTAAATACTGATTTTCTATTCTTTGAGTAAGATTGTATGATTATGACTTAAAAAGTTACATTTTTAGGAAAACGTTGGCCCGTTGTTGGCAACAAAATCCATCCAGACTTTCCTTACATTGACGCAGAAGTTAGGTACGCAGTGTGCAACGAATATGCTATGACAGTTGTTGATATGATTGCTCGCAGATTTAGGTTGTCATTTTTGAATGTTCACGCAGCACAGGAAGCGCTACAGGAAGTCGCTAATGTTATGGCTGAGGAGCTACAATGGTCTGACGGTAAGATATCAGATAACAACAATTGTGATCTTAAGGGTTTGTTTCAAAGTAAGTTAAATTTTTGCGAAACGCTTTTCAATATAGTCCTCGGTCATCTCATCAAAGGTTGCAAAGTATAGCAATCCTTATATTTACCTTTATATACCGTCTCTCGATTATGTAATCTGGACTAGCCATACGTTCGTGAGTATTGGGCGATGCGGCGTCCGCTCAAAATGCTACCTGATAAGATGTCACGATGCAATATGCTCAAATCTATAAAATAGTAATATAGAAACGAGTGCAAGCATTTTATTAATTGCTATGGCCGAAAGTACAAAAAAATAAGCGACTTCAGGTTGAAATTTTCTTTCATCACCCACGTGAAAAGATGACAGAAGCACATTTATTTATATAGGAAGTTAGTGAGGGGTTAGGAGTTAAAGAAGAATGGCCACCTACTTACAAAACCCATCGGAGATCAATAAAATTTTTAATCTCAGTATTTACTAGAAATAACTCTACTTTGGCTGCAGATTCTTACAAAAATGCTAAGTTTAACGAGAATTTAGTGTTTTCATTTATACCAACCAATATTAAGAAAATCAAGAGAACATGTCAACTTTTAAACCAAACGCCAGTGGAAACGATCAAATGTATCTAGAAACGGATAAACTATGTTTTCCAGTTACTGTTCCATCTTTAGTTAACATTTTTTACATATTTTTAGAACAGGGCTATTTCCCGGCGAAGAGGAAAAATGCTCTTATTCGCCTGCCACCTAAGATAAATGATCCTAAAATAAATGTTAGAGAAGGTTGTTCAACGTTGGATTACAGCTTTGTTACTCCCAATGCATCGGATTGGTTTTCGCGTAGTACAACCACAGCGTTATATTAAATTTACTTGAAAATATTTTACAGACACTTGATAAAAAACTTGCGACAGTTCACACATCATTAGATTTCCCAAAAGCATTCTATACGATTGATCATCATTTACGGTACGATAAGGTATAATATTACGGTTTTGATGCAACACTGCAAAATCTGTTATTGTGGGCGTACCACAGGGTTCAATCCTCGGCCCACTACTATTTTTATTGTATACTGCAGATATTTCAAGTCAAATTCAGCATTCACATCTTCCATCTTTCTCTTATCAGGTAGTATTTTGGGCGGGCTCATCTTGAACTATATATTACACAATATTTTTATCTTTGTATCTATTTTATTAGGTATTTTATTTCCTAAAATCTTTCATCATTTTTATATTCATTGATGAACTATTTTCAAGAACAACGGGTTTCGCTTCTAGCTTACCCAATAGGTCTGTTTATAAGTCAATATTGGGCCGAAAAAGTGAAGGAACCCTCAGATCACTTAGTTTATTCAAATATCACATATTATATTTAAAAGAACTGTCGATTGCCATAGTTTGTATTACAGGAGAAAAGAAACAGCAAATTAATGAAGCACAAGAATTTATACAGAATGATATGGGTGAGAGCGTAATTCGGGGGTCCATGTCATCGGAATCGTATAGCCATGAGAGTTGCAAAAGAAAAATTCCAGTCAAACTCAGTAATGATGAAAAGCTACTATATACCAAAAGATTCAAAAACATTGATAAGAATAATACAGGATATGTTTCTGTTAATGATATCAGAAAAAGTTTCAAGGTAAAAATATACTTATTATGTATTTACTAATAACAACATGATGTTTTCTGCTGATGGTTAGTTACATCAAGACTGATTAAGTTGTTGCCGAGACTTAATCAAACGAGTGCTGAGGGTAGACATAACGGTTGGTTTTCGATTTGTGTGTATATTACAGTGGACATATCTTGATGAACCCACAATTCCGAATATTCCGAATATTGCACCACAGCTACCAGTGGTGCAACACTATAATTTTGAAAACAAAATTATAAGAGTTCTCTTAAGGTAATCTGGAACAGATTTAACACACAAACGAGCCAACTGAGTTTACAGAGTGAGTCTAGAGAAGATTGCCAGACTCCGGAAGTGTATACTCCCATGTATACTACATATAGTGCGATCGAGAAAAAATGAAAGTGACGTCACACAAAAGTCGCTAAAATTATCAAAATTGATTTCTATTCTTCGTACATTATTAAAACCAATTTCCCATGTTACTAGTCTAGGGAATACTGAAATACAAATGACTGCCACTTTGCCAATTATCCTTAATCAATTCATGTAGCGAATTTTGTTTCTTAAGATGGAGACTAGTTTATATTTTACGATATTGTCTTATGATATACAGGATAGGTGTATGGAAAAAAGTTGGTGCTATCAGTTTAAATCCCTATGTATTAAATATAGAAGACTTTAGTACACATGCATTTCCGAATATTACACACGCATATATTGCAATTATGTGATTTTTGAAAGAAGTGCATAATTAAAAGAATAAGTCCGAGGTATTCAAAAGCCGAAGTTTACAAATTTAGCGTGTTCTAACCTCAACTTTACCTAGTTGAAAAATGTAGGTAATTTAATAAAAACTGGCGTCATTTCGTATTGTCACACTTCCACAATTGACAATACAGCCAAAGCCTGGCATTCTGTGTAATACAATGTTCCCAAAAGTACTAATGTAATGAAAAGTTCGATCAGTTTCCATTTAACATTTGGGTTTGTTGTCTCTAAACTATGACAGATGTCTAAATTTGTGACGTTACTCTCACACGATTCATATAAATCACTGTCACTGTCGCCAACTTGCAAATATTGAAAGTATCACAAAATAGTGTGAGTGGCACACAAATAATTTTTAGGACGCAGCACATTCAGTCTTTCACGATCTCTCTGTATAAGTGCATGATCAAAAATTCAAAAGTTGTAATCTGATTTTTACCTGTGTTCGAATTTTTTCTTGATAAGTTTAATTAGGTAGACTAGCACGTTTGATTCGTCAAACATTAATTTGTCACACTTAATTTTATAAAAGTAATAAACAATGCCATACATCTACTCTCATCTAGAAGATGAAAATATGGAATTTCTTTTCACACCATAGAGTATGGAGTAGAAATATTTTGGTCACAATCTTCAACACATTGCGTAATAGAGGTTTAGCGCGTCTAGCTTTCATACTGGCATACCTAGCGAAGCAGGTTCGATCCCTGCTCACCGCGAAATAATTTTAATTATAAAATTATCCCCAAGATGTGGTTCGGACTCCACTATAAACTGTAGGTGACTTGAGAAACGGTTAAGAAAACATTTTAAGAAAACATTTTTTTAAGAGGTAAATGATATGGATACATTCTCATTATTTGATTCTTTTTATACTTCTTACCGATGAAGCTACATTTCCTTGCAATAGCATCAACAATACCCCTTTCATCGATGGTATGGCGAAAATATAAGTGCAGCAATAGATATAAATATATATTAGGCCCGCTATTGTTTTTAATTTATGTGAACGATCTTCCAAATTTTATCAAAAATGGCTTCACCATTTTGTACGCGGATGACATCACCATAACCGTAATGTAGGAGGGGTTGCCACAATTAAAGTGTTTCAAAAAATGCAATTGCTGCTGCGGCTGCCATATTGAAAAAATAATGGACAATAAAGGCTTTCCCTTAATAACAGAAATAGACCGACGTTAAACAAGAGAATGAAAAAAATAAGAGGAAAGCAAACAACCGAGCCACAACTATTTTGACTGCCATTTTTCCAAATGGCGACCGTAACGGCAACAAAATTTTTGTGGAAATCTTAAATTAATGGTTTTGATATAAATAGTTACTTGGAATTATTTATGTAATTTTTTTCTTATTATTACAGGAACATGGTGAAAAGGAGGTTCCTTGCGATGATCTTCACGAAATTCTTAAAGGGATCGACACGAATATGAATGGACAAGTTGACCTTGAAGAATACTTAGAGGTTTGAAACGTTAATATTTTCTTGTGGGTATCCTGACGTAATATTGTACATAGATAAGGGAGAAGGGGTTGGCGTGGGCGCAGCGGGGCCTAATTGCAGGCTATAGAGCCCTAAGTAAAGCCTCAACCATCTTCCAAGCAGAAATTTATGCTATAGATCTATGTGCTTAGGATAAATAAAGGCATTCGAAGAGCAGGCAGCGTTAAAAGCTCTCAGGTCTTACACCATTGAGTCTAAAATTCCCTGGGAATGGAAACAATCCCTGAAGTAACTGACAAAAATCAACAAGGTTACCTTGGTGTGGGTACCAGGGCACGAGGGAATAGAAGGAAATGAATTAGCTGACGCCCTTGCAAAAAGAGGTGCTGAAGCCCCATTTTTTGTGCCCAAATATGTACCAAAATTTTTTAACCCCTCAAAAACTGATAGGTATGATTCTTGTTCTGAAAGTTCATATTGTAATATGAATTGTAACAAATTATAAAACTCTATAACTTCCACTTTATTTTACTTGATTTGAAGACGCTGAGTTCAAATCTGTAGGTAGTTATGCTCTGTAAGCTCTAGATTTTTTGGAATACGACATTTTCACATTCTCGAAATTTGACACATCATGGAAAAAATATCAGTTGTCATAAAATTGACCTTAGTTCAAGCTGCTACCCATAAATAATTATTATTATACTCTTCGCAAATACAAAACGAAGAGTATATTGCACTCGATCGGCATATTACTAAAACCGGTAATATTGCTCGTAGAGGAAAAAATTCTCATATCACTGTGTTGGTAATCGAATTCTGAACAACTTTCAAAATGTCCGTCCGGCCTTCCCCCTGCCCGTCTGTCAGTCTGTCCGTCTTTCTGTCCTTCATGTTTCTTGTAAGCACGATAACTTCAGAACGAAAAGTCCGATTGTATTGAAATATAGACAGTAAGTTAGTGTTAGCTAGAGTAAGAACTCTATTGTTTTTGAGCAAAATCGATCAATGATAAAAAAGTTATTAGTTTTCTAAATAATTTTTTAAATGTTTTGTTATTAAACTAAAAATGTCTAAAACTAATATTATTTACAAAAAAACTGCGAAGAGTATGCTATAGAATGGGCGAAATCGGCGAAGAGTATAATGGTTAGCTTGTTTATTTATTAAAATCCAGTCCTAATTTAGGTGCAGTTACTATTTATTTTTATTCTATAAAATTAAGAAAAAAGTTAAGCAACCAATTCGGTACCCGAGGAGTGTTCCTGAGGCGATCGCCACGACGCCATCTGGTTATGCAAGACAAAGAGATTATAAAATACCTATCCAGAACATGTTTTAAATATTTATTTTAGAACTTTTTGGAGGCCTGCACAATGCAAAACCAGTGCCAGCTATTATGTTAGAACAAAGATTAGATATTGATTTTCATTGTAGATTGATGAAGACTGACTCCAAGGCACGTGCCTTGTACTTCGAATACACAGCCACGCAAAAAAATCAAAATTTCGCTTCCACCAACGAAACCTAGTACACCCTAGGTTTTTGGGGTCGCTGAATCCGAATCCGATGTCGGTTTGTCGGTGTCAGGTCGCGTTAAGGTCATTTCAAGGTCAAATCATTAGATTTTGACAGAAAATTTTGAGAAAATTTGTACATAGGTTTTTGAGGTCGCTGAATCTAAATCTGACGTCGGCTTGACGGTACCAGCTCGCGTTAAGGTCATTTCAAGGTCGAATGGTGGAAAACGTGACAAAAATATTCACCTGTTATTTCGCGATTTTTCCAACTCTCTTACTAGATCGTTAAGTTAATCTCACGTTGTGAACTTGGTCTATATTTCAAATCAAACACATTTAATTTTACGAGCTATGCACATTGTCGAGCGTGTCCATATCTTGTAATCGAGGGTGTTGTAGTCCTAATGTCCACTTTATTCTCATATGCTACAAAAAAATGGATTCTTTTGCCTGCCTGAACCATTTTGCTCTTCTAGACATTTGGTCGAAAATTACTTATTTGGACAAAGTGTCCTATTTCAATATACAGCTATTCTCGTAGCTTCAGCAATACCTCTTATGAGACCACTTTCAAGATACAAATATATTTACGGTAGATCTACTCCTATTTATTACATCGCTCCTTTGTAACTTTTTAAAGTGTATTTTGATTTCATTAAGCATTTTTTAAAATGTTTAAGTTATTCCTTATGCATCTTAAAAATTTATAATTGAATTATGTAATAAATAAGAATTAATCTACTGTAAAGTAATTTTTCGGCAAATTAGTCTTTACCGGCTGCCTCGTCAAGTGCGATGTCGGTGACAACTGCCCCGAAAGGGAATGTGTAGAATGATCCGCTCATCAGCTTGTCAAGGTATACATGTATACATCCTCTGCTTATGCGTGAAATAACACGTGAATATTTTTGTCAGTTTTCCACCATTCGACCTTGAAATAACCTTAATGCGACCTGATACCTACAAACCGACTTATTTGGATTCAGCGACTTCAAGAACCTTCATACAAATTTTTTCAAATTTTTCTGTCGAAATATAATGATTTGACCTTGAAATGACCTTAACGCAACCTGATACTGACACACCGATGTCGGATTTGGATTCAGCGACCTCAAAAACCAATATACAATTTTTTTCAAATTTATTGTCGAAACCTAATGATTTGATTTTGAAATGATCTTAACGTGACCTGACACAGACAAACCGGCCTCGGATTCGGATTCAGCGACCCCAAAAACCTAGGGTGTACTAGGTTTCGTTGGTGGAAGCAAACACTTTTTTTTTGCGTGGCTGTGATATTTATATAGAAGGGCCAAAAGGTCTTGGCAGTAGAGGTGAAAACCACGATTAGGTCATTATGTGTAATTGGTACAATCGACCAAATACAATAAACTTTTGAATGTGGTGCCTTTATACCTAATAATTTGTTCACCTACTGGCTTAACTCTGATAAACAAACTTCACGAGGCTAAACTACGGCAATCAATGGCGCCACATATATATATATATATATAGTAGTAACGATTTCAATGCAACGGATAAATATTTGCAACGGTACTGCTATAATATTTCGTAAATCCGTACGCCCTTGGCTCTACTGACAAGACTTCTTGGCCCTAGTATAGATAGGTGTTTCGTAAATAATTTCATTCGATAGCTATTTATTTTGTATAATCAGTAGGTTATCAGAAAAATTTGAAGATCAGAAATTAATATTTTAATAGACATGTTTTTACTTTTGATTAGTCATCAATAATTTTCTCTACTTTTTGCTATACCTAAAATAAATGTTTTCTTTAACTTTTGTAAAAAATGGTTTATTTAATTGCATTTATTTATAATTTAACAAAAGGAATTGGATTGAATTAGTATTCGTATTTATCAATTTTTCTCATGATCAGAGCTCTGGGGTCCCTCGTGCCCCCCCCCCCCCCCCTCCCCCCATTTAAGACCGCCAGTGTACAAAGCACTCTTTACATTATGTTAATTGTTTTTTGTCCATGATATTTAAGAATATTTTATGTTTTCTATTATTTGATGAGATCTTCTTTTCTTAGATGATGTCTGCAATTAAAATTGGACTTTCAAATTATTTAAAATTGGCTAAAATGGTACGGATAAAAGAAATAAAAGGTCAAACAGGAAGGTTTGATACGCCCGTAGAACGTAGCTGTGGAGGTGCATAAATATTATTGTATAATAAATAAGGTTATAAAAAGTATTTGGGTACACATACATATTATCGTTAATTGTTGCATTACAAAAATGAAACATTTTTTAAGCCAAAATTTATATACAGGAGGATATAAATTTATCGTAGAAAATTTCAATTATATTGAAAAACTGTAATATGTTGCGTTTTAGTTTTTTTTTTAAATTCGTTTTAACTAAACTGTAAAACGACTATCTATGTAATTATTTTATGGTCTATATTATTATGTGTTATTAAATTATATACATAAACAAACTGTTGTATAATTGTTGTATAATAATAATAATAATAATAATAATAATAATAATAATAATAATAATAATAATGATAATAATAATAATAATAATAATAATAATAATAGTTTTTATTATAATCCAGAAAAAATTATTACAATACTATAAAATATAAGATAAAATGACTCAGTGAATTTAAAATAAATTCCCTGTTCTTTGTGTGTGATATGAGTGTTTGATTGGGAAGTAAGCACACTTTGTTCTCACCCATTCAGAGTGCTGCATGCAGTCAAGCAGTGTTGAGTGGCGGAAGAAGGGGTTGTAAGGCCCTCGGGTAGAAAATTGATTTGGGTACTATATAATAAATATCTGTTTAATGAAAAAATGTAATACACTAATAAAAAAAATACATGTAGTATAAATTACGATAAATTATCACAAAAACAATGTAAAATATATAAAAAATAATAAGTACTAAGTAAGTACAGGAACCATTTAGTGTAGTGCACTTAAATCTTGATTTGGAAATCAATAAGACTAGAAACTGTATTACAAAACCAAAAACTGTTACGTAGGGTTTTATATTATAGGTACTGCCGTAAGCAAAAATAAAAATAGGACAAGTCTTATAACGTATTTTTTCTAAAATCTAGTTGTGTACATCTAACTTTAATTTGTGTAACATTGCCAGTTAGTTGTCAAAATTCATTGCAAGTGTGCCAAAACTAATATTCCCCATATAAGCGATTTAGTTAAAGCTGGAGTTATTGCTAAAGCAGAAGATGGATGGTCAATGAGACAAATGGCACTGCGTTGTATTAACAAACATTCTGTGTTTAACATTTAAAAAAAGTGGAGAATACACGGTACGATTAGTAGAAACCCTGGATCAGGGCGACGAAGGATATCAACTCAACAGCAAGATTTGCAACTGGCAAATTAATAAGTAGAAAATCCATTTCACTCACTAATTCAGGCTGCTGAGGAAACAAATTTTCCTGGATCGAGTACTTAGTACTGGTCGCCTGCGAGTAAGAGAATCGGAGCTACGCTGTCATCCAACAGCACAGAAATACCTACTTAAAGCTGAACATAAAGAAGCTCGACTGGGATTTACGCTTGAATTTTTAGTGCATGATGTATAAATTTTTGGAACAATGTAATCTTTACAGATGAAAAAATTTTCCAGTCTACACACAGTGGTCGTATTCGTGTTTACTGACCTTCGAATACCCGATTTGATGAGAAGTATATATTTAACAATGACAAAAGTAGTAGATTTTCCGTCAACGTGTGGGCCTGGATATCGGCACGTGGTCCTGGTGTTTTGTGGCATATTGAGGAATGATTTAATAGTGGAATATAAATTAGGATTTTAGACAATATTATGCTCCCTTCTGTGTCACAATTATTTCCTAATAATGAATTCATATTTCAACAAGATATCTAATTGTTCAGTTCATACTGCTGACATTAATGTTCTTAACCGGCCCAGTCATAGTCCAGATCTTAACCCTGTGGAAGACGTATGGGGACTACTGGTAAGAAGTATCCAAAAATCAAATGTGAGACCACGGAATGCCCAAGAATTACGGAAAGTAGTAAATAATGCATGGGAAAATATTATTACTAATAATTATTGTATTAGTTTATTTAATTCTATGCCAAACAGAATTTATTATTAATAGAAATGGTGCAATAACAAAATATTAATAGTTAGTTTCTTGTTAAGTTGGCAGGGCCGTCAAGAGAAAATCAGGGCCCGGGGGGTAGAAACATACAACTCCGACAAATCTCCAATATAAATTTTCGGAGAGCGGGGGGAGAGATCGAAATTTTAAAGAGCGGTGACATTTCTTGAAATTAAGTATTTATCTCGATCGACATTTTGAAAAGCGAGGGGTAATATTCCTCAACATTAAATATCTATCACAAACAAAATTTTGAAGAGCGGGCGGGTGATATTCCTTAGTTTTCAATATTTACCTGCATCGAAAATCTTATTTATCTCATAATGATTTAAAAGTATACCTCCATCATTTTACCTAATGCAAATGCTAATCTTCAACCTCAGGTGAAACTTGGGCCTCCTCAAAACCACCGGCCCCCCTCAAAACCATCAGGCCCGGGGGAAAACAACCTCGACCATTCCCCTCTCGTCGGGCCTGGAGTTGTTGGAGTTTGGAGTTTGTGGGAGGGCAGTCACATTTAGGTGACCGCAGCACCTAGGCCCCATTGGGCCCCTTGTACATCCTCCCGAGGGATACGAGATTCCACCTAGGCCTCCAACCATCCTAATCTTGTGAAGAAGGTGGTGATGCTGCCTAGGGGAATATCCCTCAAGTCGGCCAAAGTAGGCCAACGTTCTCCCAAAATGGATTCTCCGCTAGAGGAGACTGCCGGGCACTCACAGAGTACGTGTTGGACAGTCTCGTCTTCTTGTTCACAACCTCTGCATAATTCACTTTTAAACTCTGCATAGGGGTGTGCCATTTAACTTCATGTTATAAAGGTGCTTCCTCAGCTGGCAATGACCAGTAAGAATTCCTGTCGCGAAGCGCAGGTTCTTCCTGGACATTCCCAGGTAGATCATCGTTGTATCCTTGTCAGGGTATCTAAGCAGATCCCTGGCCAACTGACAACTATGAGTTTCATCCCACAGTTTTTTAAATTTTCTGTGGGTGTCTTCTTTAATCATTAGCATTATTGCTGAGGTCGGCAGTATGTTGGAAGGGCCAGGTCCAAGTATACTTAGACGGCTGCCTTCTTAGCCAGACTGTCAGCTTTCCTGTTGCCTCTGCACTGTGCATGCCCTTTGACCCAGCATAGAATGACACTGTTCATGCTGGAGGCGCCCACGAGTGCCTGATGGCATTCCCATACTGACCCTGTTGTTATTTTGTGTCTCTGTAGGGCCAGTAGTGATTGCCTACTATCAGTGTAGATTCTTATTGTTTTTCCCGTTATTTGTCTACGGGAAATTTCTTTTGCGGCTATGGTTATTCCCGCCAGTTCTGTTTGTATTATACTGGCTTGTTTGTCCATAGCCTATTTAATTTGAATTTGGCTTGTTTGTCCATAGCCTATTTAATTTGAATTTGCAGGTTCCTGGAGTATAGCCCACAACCTGTTCCTTCTTTCTTTTTCGATCCGTCTGTGAAGATGTTAACTGTTCCTACACTGACAGCCTCATTGCTACTGTTGGTGTGTATTTCATAGGGTCTATCAAAGATGAACTGTGGAGAAATACCATCTGCACGTACCTGCAGAAGTGGCATTTGTTTAATTGCCTCATTCCACAGCCGGCATCTGGTCACTCCACATCCTATGTTTAGCTGTATACCAACGGATTTGAGACGTGCCATAGTAGTTAGGGCCTGTAAGTTGAACATCCTTTGTTGCCTCGATACAGTATTTCTACTAATCGTACCGTTTATTCTCCACTTTATTTAAATGTTAAACACAGAATACTTGTTAATGTTATAACGCAGTGCAATATGTCTAATTGACAATCCATCTTTTGATTTAGCAATAACTACAGCATTACAATAAAAAATATAATAAAAGCGCTAACTGTTTTATTTCGGCTACTCATTACGTGTTCAAATAGAGACAGATTTACATTAAAAAAAACAGTTGTCCTATTTTTTTGCTCACAACAGTACCATATAAAAAATATTTGTTGCGATTTTTTTAAGGTTCGGTGTTATTTGATTCTAACCTCTCTAATAATGGAGTGGAGATGGTGGTAGGGGTGGCAGATGTCCTAAAAAAACTGAGATCTTGGCTTCAAATGTGCGCACCAAATTTCAAGTTAATGGATTCTTACTAGTTTATTTAACTTATTTACCCCTAGTTACTCCCAATCCATCAACGGAATACGCTCAAAATATAGTTCAGCTCTAGATCTCATTATGATACACAGGTGTACCAAATTTCAAATCAATATCTTAGTCTTATTTTGTTAACGCCTTTAATCATGAAATGGGGGTGGTGGTGGGGGTGGCAGACGTTATAAAAAATATTGATACCTTGGCTTCTGGTATATATGCCATATACCGAGTATTTGGGCTCTTGCTACCTTGCCTTACTTATTTACCCCTATTTACCCCCAAAGCCTTCATCGGAATAAGCTCAAAATATAATGTTCTTTCAGAATTTGTTATAATACGTAAGTATATCAAAGAACAATGTTAAAAAAGGACTTCTTTCGGCCACCCGTGGAAGCCATCTCTTTTTACTAATTTTGTGGAGCCGAAAACGAATCCATCACCCGTTTGGAAAAATGCCTCAAGAACATATTAAAACACAACCCTTATTTGAGGAATTGATATTAGAGCCTGCCACTGGAATTACAACTACTACTAATTTTGGGATGCTGAATACGGATCTGTCATCCGAATTCGCTCAAAGCATCGAGAAGACAGTTAAAAACAACCCAAGCAAAAATTCTAAAATCACCCCCCCCCTCCGCTCCCCTCATTTCCTTCACCCTTCACCACCCACAGGAACAGTGTTAGTAAAAATATCTAAGGTTATTTATAAAAAAAACTCGTGAAATGGCTATTATCAGGTTATGTTGTGATTACTTCGGAATACTTATACCCATCCCCACGAATTAAGGTTGTGGGTTTCATTTTTTTAGAGTTTTTATTGCTTTCAATTGAAATTCATTGAGCATTTACATTAAAGGTAATTACGTCTTCTATAAGTTTTATTTATAGTTTTACAGTATCAATCCTACAAAAAACAGTTAAACTGAAAATGAAAGATAAAATGAGTTCTTATACATTTTCCAAAAAAGCGAAGAGGTATGGAGATACAGCGTCATTCGCGTTTTCCAAGATGGCGACTGGAAGCCAGTAGGTACTCCCGAGTTTTTGGTTTTAGACTCTACCCATGTCCCCCGTTCAATTCCTGCAAAAATCTTCACTCGTGAATTTTTTCAAAAACTCTATGATGTTTTCTGTCTAAAAATGCAATGGAAGAAGATACGTAAAAAATGTAAGAGTACAAAATTTAGCTTTTCTTTCGCAGAAAATATTGGTTATCTTTTTATTTCTCTAGGATGAAAACTAATTGAGATATCACCGCTTTAATTTCGCAACTGAGTGCGAGGATCACCTTCCCCGAGTTCAAAAATCTCGAAAACGAAAGGTTCAACTGTAGACCTTGAAATTCCCTGCAAAATGGTTTTTGGGGCGATTAGATATCTTAAGAATTAAGGAAGTTATCGTTAATAAACCAATATTCTGTAGGTACGAATGTTTTGTCAAAGCCACTGCAAAGAGCAAGAAAGAGGTTCAACTAAGTGCATTGTCTCCCACTGAACATTTGAAGTGGGTCTATTTACAAGTTCACGTACGAACGGTTTTTCAAACGGGCTCCACGCTAAGATCGGTTTTATCAGAAACCAAACCTCTAAATATTGTTCGAAATTCAAAAAATTGTATTTATAGTGTTCCGTGTGAGTACGAAAAACATTACGTAGGTGAATTATCTATACCTTTCAATGTAAGGCTTGGTGAACATAGAAATTACGCTAGAGAAGGGGAGAATTTGAAAAATCTAAAATTTGTGAACACGCGTGGGATAATAATCACAGGATTAAATGGGACTCGGCCAAGATTTCGGAAAAAGAGAGAAACGGAACTAAAAGAAAACTTAAAGAATCCTCGATTATTTTATTAAACGAGGATAGATGCGTTTCGAATTATTCAATAGATTTTTGTACTAGTTGGCTGCCCATCCTTAGAGACGAAGTAAGTAAAAATAAGATAAATGTAATTTAATGTCTCACGTGACTATGGATATACATAAAGAAAGAACTGTCATGGCTGACGGCAAAAACAGTTTTGAGAACGGAAGTAGACTCTCTTCCGAAACGTAAACTACGTATAGCTTTCATTTTCAGTTTTTAGTTTACAACATTGTTCTAGTTTATATATTTTTAGGTGTGAGACTTTTTGAAACAGTCAAGTATTCAAGAACCAACCTCTGTCTGATCCGTTTGGCGCCGAGGTTTTTTCATTAAAATCTTTAAATATTTTTCAGTACCAGTTACAAAAAGTAAGAAAATCTGAATATGCCACAAATAAACAATTACAGACAATACTATAAAACATGAAATAATCGCTTATTAAATTATAAGAGATAAATATTTGTCATGAATATTTGTTAAAAAACATATTATCCTTCTCGTCTAAAATATTTATTTTACAAACATTACAAAATTTTTCACAATTTTAATAGTTGCAAATATCAATATTTTAGTAAATATAATAATTTGAATAAACTATATTATAATAAATACCACAATAATAAATTAATCATACAATAATATAACTTGGAATATTACATCCACAAATATATATTCATAGGACTAACTTAAACAACAATAACAAATTCAGAAATATGCATACTACACAAAAAATCAATATCCACATAGCTCGTCTGCTAGTCGAGATGTCCGTGAATTCGGCATATTCTTTTTTCAACAGTTTTGCCTTGTGCTTTGAACCTAAAAGAAATATATTTCTCATAAGATGACAATATTTATTTGCCTAAAATATCTACCATACACAATAAAACTATAAGCCAGATTATTACAACAAAGAGATAAAAATAAAACTTATTAATGTGCCAGGTTTAAGTAAATGTCGTTCTTCGAACAAATTTATCAGGTAATTGATTACAAAGTCGATGAGAAAAAACACATTGTGATTGGCCTCCTCGGTCCCCAGATTTCACCTCATTAGACTCTTTGTACAGGGTTGTTAGAACACGGAGATTGACGTTAGTAAACCCGCTATTTCCGACCAACCTTGAATGGGTTTTGACGAATTACTTCAGATATCAGAGATGTCTGGCAAGTGTTAAGAATTGACAAACAGAGCGTGTCATATAGTACAGGAAGGTGCTCAAATATTTATACTCCAGGAAAATAAGGATTCAACCTCGGAATGGGAGAAAGTAAGTTGTAAATTTGTATGAAGCTTTGTTTTAGCATTGTGAAGGTTGCTAGAAAAGTTTCATATAAATTCAGTGTCTGCGTCGCGAGATATTCAAGGTCAAATGTGACGAAAGTCGGTGCAATGGTTTGTTGTTTGTTGTTATAACTTACTTCGTGATGAGATCCTTATTTGCTCTTTGGCACATAGAAAGAGCACCATGAGTTAGTCTCTACAATAAAAATAAATTCCATAATAGTATACCAAGTGTTCTATTTTCACGTAACATTTTGTCAAATTCAAACCTCAAAAACTTTTTTATTTCAAATGGAACACCAAATCAATTAACATCAAGTCATGTAAAATTAAATTCCCTTTCTTCTAGTATAAGCATTGTAGGGGTTAAAGTTACAACTTTTTGAAATATTGTCGATTTTCTGATATGTGCTTCGCTTGCCGCTCTCCGCGCTGCATCTCGAAAATGGCTGACGATACGAAAAAATGTTTAAAATGAAAATTGTAGATAATTTATGATCTACAAGTATTCTAAAGTATAATAACCTTAAATGACGCATTTCGTATAGGAAACGAGATTATTGCGAAAAACCGATTTTCGTGACATTTGACCTTGAATATCTCGCGATATTCAGCCTTCAGAATGCCCAGACAAAGCTTCGTATAAATTTAGAGCTTATTCCCTCCAATTCCGAGATTTGCCCCTTATTTTACCTTAATTTCCTGGAGTATTAACACCATTTGAAATGTAAAAAATTAAAATAAACATATTCCTAAATTTTTGTTATAAAGATTTCATGTATACCAACCAGCAGCATAGGTTAAAGTAGTTTCAAGTTCAGTTTTTTGCCTATATCTCGCATTATCGATATCGAAATTATGCGTGATATATAAAATAAAGCTTATAAAATTCCCCAGAAGAAATGATATATACGTTTTTTCTGTATATATTGTTACACTTTTCGAAAATTCAAAAACAAAAAGTAATAACCTCTAATTGCTATCATATGTATTCGTAACGTCAGAATAATTATTCTTGATATATTTGAGATTTAAATATATCTCAACTTATATAAACGCCCGAACTACCATACTTTCAGAACAATTCATCATATAGAAATTTAAAAAAACAAGGAATAAGTCATTTTATGGACTTATTTTTTACTTCCACTTTTTTGTTGAAATGGCTTTAGAATGTTATGAATTTTTGTGTTATATCACTTTGTCACTATACAGGGTGTCCCGTAATAACGTGCAAAAAATTTAACTACCAATTCTTTATCAATAATGGAGGTGGGTTGTTCATATAATATTTTTCAAAATAAGACCTTCCTTTCCTGTCCAGCTACACCCCCTTAAAGGGGAGCGCAAAAAACGGTTTTTAATTTTTATCTGAAAATAATTTATAAGCACCAAATGGTCATAACGGTACATAAAATTGTCAAATTATGATTTGGCACCAGCCCCTACTTAGTGTTTTGACTAATATAATAGTGCTCGTCGATTCTGATTGATCATAGCAGATGTAATTTGGTCCCTTTTTCACAAAGACTGGAGAAGATAGTCTTATTTTGTAAAATTATGTATGAACAACCCACCTCCATCTTCGATAAGGAATTGGTAGTTAAATTTTTTGCACGTTATTACGTATGTAATATTTTATGTTACTTACGAAAAGTACCAATTTTTTAATGATAGAATAGGAATATTCATTTTAAATTGTAAAATATTCATTTTCATGACAAATTGCATATGAGATCCGTTGGTTAGTATTTCACTTTTTTCTCACTAGAAGGTGGCAAACGTCTCCAAATAAGAAGCCGACATTAGGAATTCTTTAAAATTAATTTATCTGCTCTTATTATACTCTTCGCAAGTACAAAACGAAGAGTATATTGCATTCGATCGGCACATTTCTATCGTACAGAAAAGATTTTCATATCACTGTGTTGGTGATCGAATTCTGAACAACTTTCAAAATGTCCGTCCATCCGTCTGTCTGTCCGTCCGTCCGTCTGTTTGTCCGTCTGTCCGTCCGTCACGTTTCTTGTAAATACGATAACTTAAGAACGAGAAGTCCCATTGTATTGAAATTTGGAGACAGTAAGTTAGTGTTAGCTAGAGGACGAACCCTATTGTCTTTGAACAAAATCAATCAATAAATAAAAAAAGTTATGCATTTTTGAAATAAAAGATTTTTTTTACATATTTTGTTTTGTTTTGTAATTAAACTCAAAATGTTTAAAACTAATATTATTTACAAAAAACTGCGAAGGGTGTCATATAGAATGTACAACAATCGTATAAAAAGTGCAGTAAATAGACGAACAGTATAACGGTTAGCTTGTTACATTATATATTAACAAGCTAACCATTAGGCTAGGCGCGCACGGGTGACTTTTGTCACGCAACTGTTTTGTCACCTACCTCGGAGTCCATCGAGTCTTATGGAGATACGCTCACGAGCGACGTGATTGTCACGTCGCACAGTGGTCGATTAGCCCGCAATAGGCCCAAATATACTATCGGTTGTGTGTCAAGCGATTGCATCAAAACTGTATCCTACAGATTCATAAGAGGTCACCTTCATATAAACAATACAAAATAAATTTCTACGCACCTTCGCTTATTCGTTATCTGGCTCTGAAAGACGCCTTTGTAACGAGTCATTAGTGTTTACTTTAGACGTTTATTTACAGTCACAATCGCAATGCACATTGTCATTTCCAATTTTTGAATTAAACAGTTTATTTGCTATGGCTTCTGAAGAACAAGGTAAGTACTTTATAACACTGCTTAGATGATTTCGCAAAACTGTGCAAATGTAATTATTTTAATTATTGTATAGAGTCGGTTCCGAATCGCAAAGTTTATATGGATTTTAATATATCATATATGATAACTTTTAGGGAAGTAGTTTGCAACAAATTTTCTAACCGTTTTTGTAATGTAGTGTTGTCTGACTGTCGTGTGTATATAATTTTATTGTCATATTTTTTCATATAGATGCATGATATTCTTATTATATTATAGTTTGGACAAATTTAAGGACATCGGCTGTTCGTAACTGCCGTCCAGTCAAACTGGTGTTCTCCAAAGAATCAAAAGATTTAATCAAACGTGAAGTTTCTAATATTGAGTACTAAATTAGACACCTTAAGAGTTCCAGCTTTGAGATCGAGGGGATGAAATGCAGTGACTCATTAATTTTATATGGTTGATGGGAAGGTTTGCGCGTGCCTAAGTAATACCGGCAGCGCAAGTTGTTACATCTATGGCGTGAAACCTTCCCAAATGAACAATTTAGAACCAAGACCCGTAAATAAAGGTATCCATCAGAAGTTTGGAATATTTTCTCTCCATGCATGGATCATGTGCATGGAATGCATATTGCATATAGCTTACCGGCTAGAGAGATTCAACAGTGGTAGGTTCATAAAGTAAACTCTGAGCAGCGGAAAAGCAGCATTGAGAACCAATTGAAGGCAGAACTAGGTTTATTGGTTGATGTTCCAAAACCAGGTTACGGGACAACCAATGAAGGAAACTCGGCTAGACGATTTTTCAGTAATTACAAAGCTGCTGCCCAAATTACAGATATGGATGTTAAACTAATTAAAATATTGAGAAATTCCGACAATTTGCTTTCGATACAGCAAAATTATATACGAAAAATATAGTTGGTATTACATGTCCATTACGATGCATAAGATTTTAATACAGGGTCCACAAATTATGGAATCATGGGTACTTCCTATTGGAGTTATGTCTGAGGAAGCCTTAGAAGAGCGTCACAAAGACTCAAAACACTTCAGGGAATCAAATACTCGGAAAATGTCCAGAAAGATCTGTTTCACATATTGCTGTTCTCTACGGGTCCTGTCATAAATTCCAATCGGAGAATGCCCTCAAAGCCTGGTAAACCATTTCCTCGTGACATACTCGACCTTCTTGGTATCCTAACAGGAAGTAGGGTAGTACATGCAGATGATGAATCGGACAAAGAAGACATCTACAGTGAATAATTAGTTAATCGTTTGTAATGTATAAAGATGTTTTTGTTTTGTTAAACTGTCAAGCGTTCATTTGTTTCGTTGCGTGTATGTTCTATAAAATTTCTGTATACATTTCATAATACACAAGATATCAGACAACGAGGAACCTGTTTTTAATAAAATGTTTTTCTAAAAACTGAAGTTGCTCCCAATCAGCGAAATCGACCACTGTGCGTCGCTTCGTGAGCGCATCTCCATAAGACACACTTGATGATTTACAGAACTCGCCTGCGGCTCGCGCTGCAAACTTCGTCTGCGTGTGTTATTACTTACATTACCACTTGTTAAATAATATAATGTTACATACTCTTAAAAATATATTACAGAAGGAATTATGAGGATCCATTCACCGCTCGAGAATTCTGAGGTTTGATTTTTTCACTACAGTTTACGCTGTTTTGAAACTATTCAAACCTACTTAATGGTTTATCACGTGATTTGAATTAATCATTTAAACTTCTGGAAATCTGCTGTACATATATAGCCCGCTAATGGGGTAATGCAGTGGCAACATTCATGGAGGTCTCTTAAGGATGTTTACAATGCAGAATTTGATATGAGGCAAGTATTTGCTTTCCGAAACGGTTAGTTTATTACGAGTTGTGGACCACGAGTCTCGTCACGCGTACACCGATTGTTACGACTCCCGTCTCACTACAACGCATACACTAACTTTTTATTTGTCGGCGCTTGCCATTTCTTATTACACGCAAATACGGACTTTGCAACAGGAATGGATTGTTCGTAAAGTTTCATTAACGTGAGTGTTAAACGTGAACCTATTGTCTAGTTTTAGTACCGAAAGACAATTTTTTATGGCTCACCGAAGTACACACTAGTAAAGCGATCTTATTGAACAAATATGATAGATGGTTATAAAATCCCGATATGACGGAAAACAGTATTTAAAAAAACCGCTGCTAAGGAATCACTACTTCCGCATCCAGATTTCCCATCCAAGTCACATTAAATGCAAACAATCTTCACTGTATTTACACTCTAGTATGTGGAAACAATTGGCCATAGAATTTTAATTGCACAATATTTGGGGCAAATGTCATAAAAAAAATTGAGGCATTGGCTTCTAGCATATACACAAAAAAATGAAGTTTCTGGAGTGTTGTTAGCTTGCTCTACTTATTTTGCTCTATTTACCTCCCCCACCCCTTCGACGGAATCATCTCAATCAAATGTCATTACAATACACACTTGTCCTTAATAATGGAATGGAAATCGGAGGGGGGTTGAAAATATTATGAAGAAATCCTGGCTTTATAGTATATACAACAAATACCAAGTTTCTGTACTTTTACCAGCTTTACTTATATTCTCCTATTCACCCCTACTTACCCCCACCCCTTCAATGGAATCATCTCAAAATATAATTTAGTTCCAAATGTGGTTATAACACATACGTGTTTCAAATTTTAATTTAATATCCCAAGATTATTTCACCAGTCTCTTTGAAAATGGAGTGGGGGGTGGTAGTGGGGTTGAAAAATGTTATAAAAAATTTGAGGTCTTGGCTTCTAGTAAATACACCAAATCCTAAGTTTATGTACTCTTACCAGCTTGCCTTATTTATTTTCCCCTATTTACCGCTACCCCCAACCCTTCAACGGAATCATCAAAATAATTCCAGATGCCGTTATAATACATACGTGTACCAAATTTCAAGTGAATATCTCAATTTTATTTTATCAATCCTTTTAATAATGGAGTGGGAGAAAAATTTTATAAAAAAATCTGAGGACTTGGCTTCTGGTATATACACCAACTCCCAAGTTTCTGTACTCTTACCAGCTTGCTTTACTTATTTCCCCTATTTATCCCAAATCAAGCCCCAAACCTTTAACGAAATCGTCCCAAAATATAATCTAGATCCATATGTCGTTATAAAACATACGTGTACCAAAATTCAAGTGAGTATTTCAATTCAATTTTGTCAAAACATTTAATAATGGAGTGGAGGTGGTTGGTGGGTGTGCGAAGGCCTCAGGTTTTTTTAATAATATTTTCCATCCCCCCACTCCCTTATTAAAAGAGTTGATAAAATTAAATTGAGATTTTCACTTAAAATTTGGTTCACTCACTAGAAAATATACAGGTTGGACAGTCCAAAGAGAATAGACAATGAAAAAAAAAAAAATTATCATTTGTAATCTCCCAAGTGCTTAAATTATTGCCGGAAATTTTTCGAGTACATCAATTTTCTTAAAAAATTCATGTATGAGAAAAATTGTCTGCAATTAATTCAAGCACGCGGGGGATTCGGTAAGAAAATTTCACACGAAAATAAATTAAATAAACTCTAATTTCAACAGAAGATTATTCTAAGACATAACAAGGTATAAGATTAGTAGGCCATGAATGGGTCTTGTTGACAAAGTGACAGAAACGCAGCGGAATTAGTAAGTAGTGTTGTGTCAAAAGTTAAAAATTATAAGAGTTATTTGAACATGGAATACGTATAATAGATAAATATATCTCTTTCACACATTTTAGTTTTAAGAAATTACTGAAAATTGTTTAGGACAACTCTATTTGTGTGTTATGGAATAAGTTTTATTCACTCAAATAAGTGGAACATTGTTTTTCTTTATATATTTTCATGTTTTATACACATAGCATAGCACAGTTTCAGCACAGTATAACTTGACGCAGATGGCTTTGATACGTCATTAGTTATTTATCATTATTTCATTGACAATTTAACCAATTTTTGCTCAATATGTCTTATTGTTGAAGTTATTTTCGAGCTGTTAAAAGAATAAGATTATAGAGTATGGAAAAAGAACATAATATAAAATATGCGCATATTGCGAAGAACTTTGTGAAGTTAAAAAAGCCATCCAAAATTGAAATACTTATCATACCGATGAGAAGTGTAATATGGAGGAAAATCAAAATGGGAAGTTATTCACTAACATAATTAGGTATTAAACATGAAATAAAATGTTGTTTCACAAAGCTCAATGATTTTTTAAATATTTATCTCGTTTAATTTGAAAAATAAAATTCCAACTTTATGTAATAGCAAATGTCAAATATGTTCATATGTCAATAATTTGACAGAAAAATTTTTACTTATTAATTTCGTTCAGGGTACCCTGGAGGTTGAAAATTTCCGGAAATTTTTTGGGGGTTGCCTTGGTAACGACACAAAACCAAACATCTGATTGGCTAAAAAGGTGACGTGTGAAATTTTCATTGAAATTTAAAATTTCCACGTTTCGTGACATTCTAAACCTACAAAAAAAATTGTTGGTAATTTTTTTAACACTAGGGGAGACTGTTTGTACTTTGGAACACTTTTTGATTGAATTATTTTTTGGCGTAAAATTTAAGTTCTCAGCATTGTATAAATCAGACATCAAATAGTACCCATTTGGACAACTAACCAAATTTTTTGAGGGCTATTGGGGTAAGAATGTCAATTTCACACAACTTTGAAACTTTAAAAAGAATCTCTCCTTAGTACATTAATCTTCGTGTACCTTAGAACACATCCTCATGTACCTTGCAACACCCGCGCTTATCTCCACAAAACCTGACAAAATGGTGTTCTTGAATGTTAGTAAATTAGGATAAATTTGGCAAACGATATTACTTGAAAATATGTTTATTGCTATATCAAAATTATTAAAAGTTCTGAATATGAAATTTTAAAAATGTGGAGAACTACTATTTAACATTGAAGTTGGATACTCGTGCTGAACCTTTTCTTTCTCCAGTAATTCGATTTTCTTACATGTTTTTGGATTCTATTTTCTGTTTGCTTTGGCATATCTGTATGCAAGTTCTCGAACTCCTTTTTTGCTGAGACCATATAGCATCTTTGCAATATGAATGTATTTTGCTAAATTTGATCCTTCTTCTTCACTAAAAACTTTATTAACTTCCATGTTTGCTTTGCTAGTAAAATTTGGATCTTCACTTGCCTTAAACGTTTTAAATACCGAGATAAAGTTACGAGTCTCACATTATAAACCTTACAGGCCTCGCGCAAAGAAATTTTCCTGTCATTATCACACGAAACGGCAGCTATAGCTTTGCATACATTTTCTGAATCCACTGAAGCCCTTTTAAGGCCTACTTGACTTCACGGCATTGCGAACCCGTAAAAAAAAACAGAAAGTTTGTAGCGATTGTTCCATGGTACAAGATGTAGTTTCATTTCATGATACACGAGGACACATGCAACGAAACTAAACTGCCTGGCTCATCTAGGTTATGTCAAAACTAAAAAATTATATGACCATTTACTCACAGTAAATATGTGTATCGAAGACACCAATGTGAAATTTTCTAGTTTTATTACACCAAGATTGAAAAATCATGAAGCAAAGCACAAAACCGGCCGTTCTAACATGCAATAATAATGAAATGCTTTAAAAACGACACCAGTCAATGTGCATTAGTGAAAATACGTTTTATAAAGTTCCTTTACACCTCCCCAAAATATACTTTCGCAATAGTCGGATAGACGGCAAAATCAGTTCAAAACATGTAATGTTCCAAGGTACACTATACTCAAGGTACAACAGTCTCCCCTACTATAGAATAGATGAAAACAATTTTTTTAATAAAATTTAAAATTTCCATGCTTCATGGCATCTAAGCCTATTAAAAAAAATCGGTAAAGGTATTTACACAGAACTTCCCTCGTTATTTGTGCATGGCGGTCACTCTAAAAAATTATTAAATACGAAATGGCATTGAGAATAATAATGGAAATATAGTTATTGTAATTATTACAAAGAAATCCTGATAACTTTTGGTCAAAAAAATAGTGCTCATCCAACAGCAAAAGTTCAATACTAAATAACAGGTCTACCATGAATTATTTCTTGGGATGACCACCCTGTATATTTTCTAATAAAAGTATAATAGCATATGTCAAATATTATTGCCATTAGACACATTTTCAGTTCCACATTCACTCAGTGAAGTGGAAGTATAGTGGTGGTTAAAAATGTTATTTTTTTTGAAATTTTTCAAAACTGTTGGTTAAAAATTTTCAGTCTTTTTTCTTCTGCAATAGGTTCAGAATGTCGTGAAACATGGAAATTTTAAATTTAGGCAAAAACAAATTTTTCCGTTTATTCTAATAATACTTTTTTTTCCAAAATGGTAAAAAAATGCAATTTTTTTTCCGAGATAAGTTTGGAATGTCGTGAAATCTGGAAATTATAAATTTAAGCAAAAAAAATTTTTTTCATCCATTCTTCTTTATTTGTTTGAATAGGTTTATGCTATGCTATGGAAAGAAAACAAAATATTTTTTTTTGAAATTTTTCCAAAATGGTTAAAAAATTTTCAATTTTTACTTCCCTCGCATACCGAAGGGAAGTATTGTATTCGAGAAAAAATCACCCTCCGAGATTTTTACGGATTCTGACGTTTCAGATCACGGAGATTACGAAAATATAGGTTTTTCAATTCCGTCAGTCTGTCTGTCTGTCTGTCGGTCTGTCTGTCTGTCTGTCTGTCTGTCTGTCTGTCTGTCTGTTGGTGCATTTACTAAAAAACTACTTGACGGAGAGCAGTCAAATTTGGCAGGTAGTTGACGCTACTGTCAGCGCAGACATGGTAGAAATTTCACTGGAAAATATACAGGGTGGACCGTCTAAACGGAATAAATAGTGAAAAAAATTTTTTTTCGCTCAAATTTAAAATTTCCACGTTTCATGACGCGCTAATCCTATTTCGGGAAAAAAAAAATTTGAAAATGTTTTCGCCAACATTTTTGAAAAAATTTTTACCGAGATGAAAAAAAAAATTTTTTGTTCAAATTTAAAATTTCCACGTTTCATGACACGCTAAACCTATTTCTGAAAAAAAAAATTTGAAATTTTTTTTCACCATTTTTGAAAAATTTTTTACCAAGATGAAAAAATTTTTTTTGCTCAAATTTAAAATTTCTACGTTTCATGGCATTCTAAAACTATTAAAAAAAAAATAAAAATTTTTTTACCAACATTTTTGAAAAAATTTTTTCTACTAAAATGATAATTTTTTTCTTCAAATTTAAAATTTCCACGTTTCATGGCATTCTAAGCCTGATTCAAAAAAAAAAAAAATTTGAAAATTTTTTGAAATTTTTTTTACCAACATTTTTGAAAAATTTTTTACCACTAAAATAGATGGATTTTTTCTTTATTTCTTCAAATTTAAAATTTTCACGTTTCATAGCGTTCTAAATCTATTTAAAAGAAAAATTAGAAATTTTAGTTACTATTTTTAAAAAATTTTACCACTAAGATAGATTGTTTTTTTTGTTCAGATTTAAACTATCCACGTTTCCATGGCATTCTAAAACTATTCAAACAAATTTAAAATTGTTTTTGAAAAATTTTTCAAAAAATTTGAAAACATTTTTAATCTATTTATCACTACTATAGAATAGACGAAAAATTTGGTTTGCTCAAATTTAAAATTTCCACGTTTCATGACATTCCAAACCAATTACGGAAAAAAAATGTTTGCAACATTTTACCAATTTGGAAATAAAATTAACACTACAATAGATGGAAACTTTTTTTACTCAAATTTAAAAGTTTCACGTTTCATGACATTCTAAACCTATGTAAAAAAAATATGTAATTTTTAAATCTTAAACTTCTTTTACCACTAGTATAGAATATACGGAATCTTTCCTTTTTGCTCAAATTTAAAATTCCTACGTTTGACATTTTAAACCTATTTCAGAAGAAAAAATTTAAATTTTTTTTTTACATTTTTGAAAAATTAAAATAAAAATGAAATTTTTTAACCACCACTATACTTCCGCTCCATTACGCGAATGTTGGATTGATGTGACGGATGGCAATAATATCTGACATATACACCTATTATACTTTTATTGAAAAATGTACAGGGGGTTCATCCCAAGAAATAATTCAGTCATGGTGGACATTTGTAAAGGTATTTGCGCAAGCCTGCCATATGTTGCACCTGTTATTTAGTATTGAGCTTTTGCTGTTGGATGAGCAATCTGTATATTTTTTTGATCAAAACTTATCAAGTAATGTAATAATAGCCGATTATTATTCTCAATGTCATTTCGTAATAATTATTAATTTTTTAGAGTGACCGCCATGCACAAATAACGAGGGAAGTTCTGTGTAAAGACCTTTACCGATTTTTTTTTCCCGAAATAGGTTTGGAATGTCATGAAGCGTGGAAATTTTAAATTTGAGCAAAAAAAATATTTTCTTCTATTCTATAGTAAGTACTCGATGAATACATAAATTTTTTCAAGAAAATTTTTCCGAAAAATTTCTAAATTTGTTTTAATACGTTTAGAATGCCATGGAAACGTGGAAATTTTAAATTTTAACAAAAAAAAAAATCCACCTATTTTAGTGGTAAAATTTTTTTCAAAAATACGTTTAGAATGCCATGAAACGTGAAAATTTTAAATTTGAAGAAAGAAAAAAAATTTATTCATATATTTTAGTGGTAAAAATTTTTTCAAAAATATTGGTGAAAAAAATGTTCAAAATTTTTTTTTTCTGAAATAGGTTCAGAGCGTCAAGAAACGTGGACATTATAAATTTGAGCAAAAAAAATTTTGTTTCACTATTTATTCCGTTTAGACGGTCCACCCTGTATATTTTTCAGTGAAAATTCTACCATTTCTTCACTGACAGTAGGGTTAACTAACTACCAAATTTGACTGCTCTCCGCCAAGTAGTTTTTTTTAGTTAATGCACCAACAGACAGACAGACAGACAGACAGACGGAATTGAAAAACCTATATTTTCGGAATCTACGTGTTCTGAAACGTCAGAATCCGAAAAAATCTCGGAGGGTGATTTTTTCTCGAATACAATACTTCCCTTCGGTATGCGAGGGAAGTAAAAAATTAACTACTATACTTCCACTCCACTACTTGAATGTAAAACTAAAAATTTGGCAGATGGCAATAATATTTGGCATTAACACAACTGGCGAGGAAGACACCTATTATAGTTTTACTTAAAAATATACAGGGTGGTCATCTAAGAAATAATTCAATTATGGCGGAAATTTCTAAAGGTATTTACACAAGCCTTCCATATTTGGTACCATTTTTTACTGAATATTGAATTTTTGCTGTCGGATGACTATTCTTTTTTTTTTAACTTTTATTCCCAAGAAACTATACAGTCTATACAGGGATTAACATAATAACATACACATACATTTTTAAATGACAGTATGTGAATAAATACTACAAACAATGCTTATAGATAAAAAATAATAACGATAACAGAAAGTATTTATAAACACATATACACAATACATACATACATGCACACATTCATATACACACATGCATATATACATATATATACATACACATACACATACATTATACATAATAACTTAATAATAAAATGCATAGAACAATCAATATACAAATAACTTTAAGTTAATAACATATTACTTCCACATCCACGTAGTGGATTGGAAGTATAATAATCGCAAAAAAATTTTCAAAAATTTTTATTCGTGAAATAGGTTTAGAATGTCATGAAACGTCGAGATTTTAAATTTGAGCGAAAAAAAATTTTCTGTCTGTCTGTCGGTCTGTCTGTCGGTCTGTCGGTCTGTCTGTAACTTTTTTTGTCCGCACGCTTTCTCCGGAACGGTTTAAGATATTGACCTGAAATTTTGTACACGTATATATTATAACGAGATCTGAAACTGGATTGTTTTTTGAGGAAATCCGGTGAAGGGTTGGGGGTTAAATAGGGGTAAATAGGGGGAAATAAGTAAAGCAAGCTTGTAAGAGTACAGAAACTTGAAATTCGGTGTATGTACTAGAAGTTAAGGCCTCAGATTTTTTTATAATATTTTTCAACCCCCCACCACCCCTACCCCATTAAAGGGGTTGAAAAAATAAAGTTGAGATATTCATTTGAAATTTCGTACACGTATGTATTATAACGATGTCTAGAATTAGATTATATTTTGGGATGATTCCGTTGAAGGGTTGGGGGTTAATTTGGGGTAAATAGAGGAATATAAGTAAAACAAGTTGGTACGAGTACAGAAACTTGAAATTCGGTGTATGTACTAGAAGCCAAAGCGTCAGATTTTTTAATAATATTTTTCAACCCCCACCACCCCTACTCCAATTTGCAAAGGGTTGATAAAATAAAATTGAGATATTCATCTGAAATTTTCTACACGTATGTATCTGGAACTAGATTATATTTTGAGATAATTCCGTTGAAGGGTTGGGGGTTAAATAGGGGTAAATAGGGGAAAATAAATAAAGCAAGCTGGTAAGACTACAGAAACTTGAAATTCGGTGTATGTACTAGAAGCCAAGGTCTCAGATTATTTATAATATTTTTCATCCCCCACCACCCCTACTTCATTATTAAAAGGGTTGATAAAATAAAATCGAGATATTCATTTGAAATTTGGTACACGTATGAATTATAACGACATCTGGAACTAGATTATACTTTGAGATGATTCCGTTGAAGGGTTGGGGGTTATTTAGGGGTCAATAGGGGGAAATAAGTAAAGCAAGCTGGTATGAGTACAGAAACTTGAAATTCGGTGTATGTACAAGAAGTTAAGGCCTCAGATTTTTTTATAATATTTTTCAACCCCCCCACCACCCCTACCCCATTAATGGGGTTGGCAAAATAAAGTTGAGATATTCATTTCAAATTTCGTACACGTATGTATTATAACGACGTCTGGAATTAGTTTATATTTTGAGATGATTCCGTTGAAGGGTTGGGGGTTAATTTGGGGTAAACAGAGGAATATAAGTAAAAAGTTGGTAAGACAACAGAAACTTGAAATTCGGTGTATGTACTAGAAGCCACAGCGTCAGATTTTCTTATAATATTTTTCAACCCAACCACCCCTACTCCAATATGAAAAGGGTTGATAAAATAAAATTGAGATATTCATTTGAAATTTGGTACACGTATGTATTATAACGACGTCTGAAACTAGATCATAATTTGAGATGATGCCGTTGAAGGGTTGGGGGTTAAATAGGGGCAAATAGGGGAAAATCAATAAAGCAAGCTGGTAAGACTACAGAAATTTGGGATTCGGTGTATATACTAGAAATCAAGGCCTCAGATTTCTTTCTAATATTTTTCAAACTCTACCACCTCCGCTTCATTATTAATGGGATTGATAACATCAAATTGAGATATTCACTTGAAAGTTAGTACACGTATGTATTGTAGTGACATCTGATTGAGATGACTCCATTGAGGTGGTAGGTTGTAAATAGTGGAAAATAAGTACGGTAAACTAGAAACTTCATTTTTAACGTATATGGTAGAAACCAACTCCTCAAACTTTTCTATGACATCTACCCCAAATATTATTAAAATTCTATGACCAATAATTTCCATATACTAGAGTGCAAATATAGTCAAGATGTTTCCTTTAAAGTGACTTGGACGAATAATCTGGATGTGGAAGTAGTGATTCCTTAGGCAGCGGTTTTTTTACATGTGTTCTAAATTTGTTTCAATTTTTGACATTTTTAATTTTGCTTGGTAAATTACTATACTATAAAGAATATGTTTCATTACTATAAGCAAACAAATAATAAATAATTCACTTTTAAAAGTTATTCCCTTATAAAAAATTGAGTTTTTTTCAAATTTTGTTTTAAAAGGAGTTGTCGCATTATATTTTTTGCTTGCCTAGTATTATGAAAATGGATTTCGTTACTTTGAGTGAATATTTTATTTGAATGCTTATGCTTTTCTATTACAGAATGAATAAAAACACATATTTTTAGTGTATATGTCGTGTCAATATCAAGCAGATTATTTGGTTTATACAAATTAATTGTAGGTTCCAAATATGGAAAATTATAAATTCTGTATATTTTTTGACCAAAAGTTATGAGGTTTTCTTTGTAATAATAGTGAACTACATTCCGAGTATTATTCTCATTATGTCGTTTCGTAATAAATAATTTTTTAGAGTGATCGCCCTGTGTATATAAAGAGGGAAGTTCTGTGTAAAAACTTTTCCCGTTTTTTTTACGATTGCTGTTTTCCACTCCACTACGTATACGTGTAAGTAATTAAGAAACTTACTATTTAAGTGTATCTTTAACTGTGTCTCACTGTTGGCTGTTAGATCACACAAGTCGCATTTGAAGCTTTTCCCGCGGCGATCCATTCTCATTTTATGTTTTCTTCCATCTAAATGCCTTTGTAAGATTTTTGTGCTGGTCACTTTAATGTTGCAAATCTCACAGCATAGTGGCTAGGTAAAAAGAAAATTTTAATTAGTATAATATAGAGGAGGTAATGAATTAGTTTAATCATAAGCACTTTGACTGTCTAATTGAGAATTTCGGAAATACATTTGTAATAACACGCTAAAAGTCTTGGGGAATTGGGACATTAAATTTTTTCACCCTCTTTTTGCACTTGAATATTTCCAATTTCCATAAAACTGAGCAGAAATGTCCGAAACTTGGCAAAGTTCTAGTAGATGATGGTAGGTGCAATATCTAATTTTCTCAGATTTTTCAGACATTAACATTATATCACGAGCTCTTCCAAAATGCACCATATTCCTATCTTATCAGTTATTTTAACACAATTCCCTGTAAATTTGCATTTAAAATTTATTAAGGTATGACACGAATTCTAACCATACCATACTGGTCCATGTTATATTAGTTTTATGTCACTCTGTATATCTCATAACATTACTAGCACAACATAAAGTTCGCGTCGCACCTTCAAATATTATCAAATGTCAATTTACTGGAGATTTGTTAGGATAAAATTAGATATAGCCGCTCGAAGTCATCAGAAGTTAGAAATAGAATTTTTTTACCGCTTCTCGAGGCTATATCTCGAAAATGAAATGAGATACAGAGCTGGGGTTTACGTCATTCGATTTTGCTCGCCCTCCTACATAGCTGTGAATTTTTTAGATGACCTTAAACCTTAGAAATTTTGCAAGAGAATGAAAGTGCCGGAAAAAATCTGAAAAAATTCAGAGGCATGTAGGAAGGCGAGGAAAATCCAATGGTGTAAACTGGAGCTTTGTATCTTGTTTCGTTTTCGATATATATATCCACAGGAAGCGGAAAAAAGTCAATTTTCACCTTCTGGTGATTTCGAGCGGCCATATCTCGTAAACCAAGGCGCGCAGCAACCTCTGATGCCAAGACGCCAGACGATTTATTACATCTTTCTACGTACCCCTGAATTTTTCCAGATTTTTTCTAGCTTTCGTTTGGCAGAAAAGGCTCTCGAAGCTGAACCGTGTCGCTCGAGAAGCAAAAGTCTCAAACCTCTCAGTTTGGCGGCCGATATCTCACTTAACAAGCTCCCGAAAAATATCGTGCCACACATCATCGGATTGGAAATTTAATTTGCAATCGATCTAGTATAAAAATGAGGGGGGGTTATTTTAGTCTAGAAAATGTCACAGCGATTTATGTGAAGAGATGTTGGAATGGCTTAAATATGGATTTTTTGAGGTTATGGCAAAATCCTGATGTGGAATTAAACAGACCTCGAATTCGGATTCAGTGAGCCCAAAAACATATAGCAAACATAGTCAGATTCCCAGGCCAGAAAGAATTTTTTCATTTTGTGGTTCTGTAACGATTATGAAAAAATCTAAGAAAATTAGGTATTAAACCTACCATCATGTACTAAAACTCTGTCAAGTTTCAGAAGTTATGTTCATTTTTATACAAGTTACAACTATTAAAGTGAAACGTGCAAAAAATACATGTATTTCACATTTAAAATTTCAACCGCTCGGTGGCATGAGTAAATAGTTCAAATCAATCTAAATTTTACCCCATTTTTTTTTTATAATACTTTAATACATTTTAGTATTAAGTAAGTATGTAAGTATGTTAATGCCTTTAGGTATCCTGACCATTAGAAAACGTATTATGCCTCCACCAGAGGACGTTTGCTACGTTTCGCGGGGAGACAAAGGGGGGTAAGAAGGCAGTGTTATTATAGAAAGTGTCTCGCATAATTCCGTAACACCCCTGTAACTTTTTTAATTTTTATTCGATTTCAACCCAAGTGATCTCAAAGGGTGGAGGTCATGAGATCTACTTGTGAGCACAAAATTATGTGCCATACTAGAGAAAAAATCGTCATATCACTGGGTTGGTGATCAAAATTCTGAATTACTTTCAAAATGTCCGTCCGTCCGTCTGTCTGTCCGTCTGTCCGTCCGACAGTCACGTTTTTTGTAAGCACAACTTGAGAACGAAAAGTCCGATTGTATTGAAATTCGCACAGTAAGTTAGTATTAGCAATAAATAAGAGAGTTATTAATTTTTCAAATATGTATTTTTTTAATGTTTTGTAATTAAACTAAATGTGTCTAAAACTTACATTATTTACAAAAAAAACTGGGAAGAGTATCCTATAGAATGTGCAATAATTACATAAAAAGTGCAGTAAATCGGCGAATTTAAAACAGCTATTTTATCGACTATTTTTATAGGAAAAATTGCGCTGAACACGAAAAAAATTATAAAACACAGGCTTCATTGTTAAAAACAATGGTTTTTGGCGAAAATTCTCATTTTTTTTATGTTTTTTGACTTTTAACGAAAGCGGTATATCGGACAAAAAAAGTTCAACTTCTATCTTTGATAGTTCAATTGTTATGAACAAATTAATGGTTCTAAATTAACAATTTTCTTCCTGTTCAACGAAAGGTCATGCGGGTATCTTATTGTAGTCAAAATGTTGCATTTTGTTCATAGAATTTTCAGTTTTTTTTTGTGTGTCGATATCTCGCACATTTTGTAATTGTTTAAACAAATAAGCTAATTTGTTTATTAAGGCTTTGCGACTTTCCACGGCATTTTTTGCACTCCCCACCCACGGCAATCGATAAATATTGATAAAAACTACAATTTCTGCGTGGTCTTGCTCCTTTTACTTCCACATCCACGTAGTGGATAGGAAGCATAGTAATCGTAAAAAAAATTCATTTTTTTTTTCTTGAAATAGGCATGTCTGTATCTCGGTCTGTCTGTATCTTTTTTGTCCGCACGTTTTCTCCGGAACGGTTTAAGATGTTGACTTGAAATTTTGCACACGCATATGTATTATAACGAGATCTGGAACTGGATAGTTTTTTGAAGATATCCGGTGAAGGGTTGGGGAGTAAATAGGGTAAATAGGGCGAAATATATAAAGACAGCTGGTAAGAGTACAGAAACATGAAATTTGATATATGTACTACAAGCCAGGGCCTCAAAATATTTTATAATATTTTTCATCATGATAAAATAAAATTGAGATATTTGCTTGAAATTTGGTACACGCATATATTATAATGAAATCTGGATCTAGATTATATTTTGAGATTATTCTGAAGAAGGGTTGGGGGTTAAATAGGGGTAAATACGGCAAAATAAGTAAAGCAAGCTGGTAAGAATACAGAAACTTGAAATCGCTGTATGTACTAGAAGCCAAGGTCTCAAATTATTTATAATATTTTTCAACCCCCTACCATCCCTACTCCATTATTAAAGGGGTTGATGAAATAAAATTGAGATATTCACTTGAAACTTGGTACACGTATGTATTATAACGATATTTCATTTGTTTACTAAGCAACTTTTTTAAAAACGTTGGGTGGGTAATAAAAACAAAGAAAAAAAGGGCAAGACCACACAGAAATGGTGGTTTTTATCACTATTTATCGATTACCGTGGGTGCGGAGTGCAAAAAATGCCATGGAAAGTTGCAAATCCTTAATAAACACATTAGCTTATTTGTTTAAACAACTACAAAATCCGCGAGACATCGACACATATTCATTTTTTTATATCTGAACTTTTTTTGTCCGACTGCACCGTTTTCGTTAAAAGGTCAAAGAACATAAAAAAATGAGAATATTCGCTTAAAACTGTTGTCTTTAACAATGAAGTCATTTTAATGTCACCATCGTGTTCAGCGCAATTTTTCCTATAAGAATGGTCAATAAAATAAATTGCTGTTTTAAATTTATAACCAAATAAAAGTTACGACGACCGGCCTAGTAGGTGATTTTGCATATGAATGTTTTCATGGTCAAAATAAGAACTTAACTACTATTTTTTGTGACGAATTTGATTTAAATCGGATAAAAACTAGAAAAGTTGCAGAGTTGTTACATTCTGTATATAACAATACAATTTTTATTATAGCCGTTACCTTCAGTATACGAATACATTTTATAATAGTCATATACAGACCAATCCTACAAGAAATCATTAGTCCTAGATTTTATATAAATCAATTCTTCTGAGTTATGTTACACTAAAATATTTAATACATACAGAAAAAAGACTTACAGTAATAGTTGTTACGGGATCACTACCTTTAATCTCTTCGTCAACTTCATCGTTATCAGTTACAGTGGTGCAAACAACTTCTACACCGCTGTGTATGTCTCCAGACATAATAATTTTAAAGGACAAAACAATCACGAACACTACACGAAATGAAACAAGACACTGAACAATTCTGGCGTAGGAACCCTCAATATGCCTATATATTCCGATAAGGATAGTATAAGGTTGATAAAAAACAATTAATAAAAAACATGTAGGTACATAAATACACGAATTAATTTAAAGAAGTTATTATAAAAATATACCAGTATCATAACCGATAAACCTGATTTATTGGAATATAGGAATAATTTTAAATAACTCTTAAAATTTAGTGCATGGAAATATGTCAGTTATTAATTATTTCCCATTTTGTAAGCAATTAAAGCGATTGTAGATTTTGCGATTGGATAAATTAATTTTTTAAATAATTTATTATACAGGGTGTTGTGGAAAAAATATCTCTCATCCGTGTAGGAGTTGACACTACACGCAAAAATTATAACAAAAATTCTTGTAAATATGTGTCTCGAAATAGTTTCTAATGCCGAGTCTACACCAAACCTACAAAATTAAACAAAAATCTAAAAATTTAAATTTTACGATATCTTGAAATAGGTTTAGTCGATCTAATTTGTTCTGGTGGCAATCGATACTCTGAAATATCAGATATTTTTATAGAGCGCTTCCAAAAATATTTGGGGCATTACACTTAATATTTATATCAATAAAACGGAACAAAATAAAATAAGATAAAAATAAAATACCTGCTTTTCTTATTATTATTATTGACATTCATACCATCCTGGGAAGTTGGGCCCCAAGAGCCGCAGTTAGTTACAAATGCCACCTATGTAGAGTCTAATACGCGGTACAGTGGTGTGACATTGAGAGAGACACTCACCCCACAATTTAAAACGGTATATTCTACACTTTTAATAAATATGTTGTAATTCAGCTTGTTAGTTTTATTTCTGCAGCAGCCAATAATTGTTGACCGCTTAAATGGTTTAAATCCCCCTCAAGTTCTCGTCAACAAATTCTTCATCAGTGAGAACATTTATTCTTGGGGGCTTAATATATATTGCTTCCACTTGTAAATCGCCATTATATGCTAATTGTAATGAAGAGGATTTATAGAAATAAATCCCCTTCTGCAAAAAAAAATCGTCCATATATACACCACAGTTGTGGAAAGGTCCAGCGTTACATATAAATCAGGCAACATTCAGGCTACTTGCAAAAATATCCATAAAACAGTCCAGGGAAATTAACATTTGACCTGAACAAAATTAGTGAAAATCTGAATTTTTGCACAGACATTTTTTAGGTGTCCCAAACCCAAATCCACAAAAATCCCAACATGGCTACCAAAGATATTGAAGATGAAAGTTTTTTGCAAATATCTCGCGTCCTATTGAAACGTAATAATTTCTCGAGGGTAAATAAAACGAATCATTGAATTTAACTTACTTCAACGATTTACACAAAATACCCAAACAAAGCAGAGCAATTGACATCAGAGGATTGTGAGTAAACTTTACAAAAACTTTCGTCAGAATTATCATATAAACAAATCATCCATTCATCTGACATAGAACAAAATACAAAGCAAACTGTACACAATAAGAATCCGTATACGGTAAATAATTAAACTAAACTAAACACGATCTGGCCAGAGCGGTAAAATAAAGAATTTTTACGATAACATAATTAAAACACACAAAATGAAAATATCGCTAACTGTATGTAAAGTTAATAACAAAAAATGGCCCGACAATGAATATTTTCGATATAGACTGGTTCGATAGTCGTACATTAGGTTTTTATGCCCAAAACACACGGCAGATGTCTAAAAACAGGGCTATATAGTTACGCAAACATAACGTTCACATGAAGTTATTCACGCACTATTATAGTTTTCTCATGGGGTAAGAGAAGTCTTTACCGGACGGTAACACTGGATACAACAAAGAATATTACTTGCCAAACTTGGAATGAGGTGTTGAAAGCCGTCAATAATTGTGCATTTTCGCAAACGGCTTCAAACAGGAAAATTAATATCACGATAGGCATACATAATATAAAAGTCTGTACTTACAGCTAATTCGACGAAAACATTGCCTTACTATAGTTATGGGCAATGGAGCACAATAACACAGAACATATAAACTATAATAACTACTTTACTCATTCTATTCGCAGTTATTAATCACTGTATACAAATATTTACAATAAATGGCGGCTTTTAATTCTTACGGACATATACGGCCACCAGCCTCTACGCCATCTTTCCAACCTCTCTCGTTGCCACCTTGGCGTAAGAATATGCCCGATTCCTGTTGGCTAAACTTGCCCTACAAGCTACCACGCTATTGGTCAAGCATTTGTCTTGACTAGCTGATACAATTTAAAAGCGTATAATTTTAATTTAAATACTAAATAGAATAGTCGCGCGCTTATCTTATTTAAGGTACTGAGTGTTCTTACAAAACGTAAGAGTTACACTATGCATGGGATGTCCAGGAGGGCAATGTGAAAGTTGTAGAGAATTAAATTATCCACAAGCTGTTTTTTTATTTTTTCCCAAACAATCCCCTGTTGTCGATTCGAGGTCAAAGTTTCAAAAACATGCTGTTTTGCGAATATCTCGCGCCAAGAAAGCCGGACAACAATAGAGTTAACATTAAAGTTGTAGAGAATTCAACTCTCTATAAGAATGATATTCAAAGTCGAAGTTTTAAAAAAAGGATGGACTTCATGTACGTCCGATGCATAGGAAGGATTTGCATTTGAATATCTCGAAAAAGGCGAGGTTTTTGGAAAAAGTGTAAAATACTAATCTTGTAGATAATTCAATTCTCTACAACTATCATTTTAACTTTATAGCTGTCTTATTTTTGGTGCGAGATATTCGTGAAAAACCGACTTTTGAAACTTTGACCTTGAATATCTTGAAAAAGGGGGGAGGTCTCGGAAAAAAAAATCAAAAACGCAACTTGTAGATAATTTAATTCTTTCTAGAATTTTTACATTAACGTCATGGGCATCTGATGAATAGGACGCAAATATTTGCAAAAAACTGTGACCTTCAATATTTTGGGTAGCCCTGTTGGGATTTTTGTGACTTGTGCAGATTTGGAATTGAGACACCTCAATGAACGTCTGTGAAAAAATTCAGATTTTTGCTAATTTTGTTCAGGTTTTCTCCTTTTTTTGGCTAATTTTCCTGTACTAATATGTTATCAAGCTTACGTTTGTATTTCACAAAGGCAGGTAGTTATAACAAACAATGAAACTAAAAGTTTTACAAACGTACAATTTTAAGCCATTCTATCCTATTTACAAAGAATTCTCTCCCATTTTAGAAAAATTGCTATTATTCAAGAGGCCGTAAAAAAGTACACCGTAGTGTTCTGACTTGAAACTGTAGTTTATCTGTCAAAACAAAGTGTTTAGTCGACGCTGTGATGCTATCAATTTGCCAAAACAAAAAGTGAAGAGAAAGGGAGCCTTTTTAATTTATGGAAATGTTACATATGGCTAACGTAGGGCTTTTAAAAGGTAAAGAGTTTAAAAAATGTGCTTATTTCGAAAATTAATAATTATTAATGAATGTTTGCATCAAGTTTCGTTATTATACTTTTCGCAAATACAAAACGAAGAGTATATTGCATTTGATTGGCACATTTCTAAAACCGGTTCGTAGAGGAAAAATTTTCATATCACTGTCTTAGTGATCGAATCCTGAACTTTGAAAATGTCCGTTTGTCTGTCTGTCCATCACGTTTTTTGTAACCACAATAACTTAAGAATAAATAAAACAGTGATGAATTATTTAATAATTTTTTTTAAATGTTTTGTAACTAAAGTAAAATGTCTAAAACTAATATTATTTACAAAAAGAAACTGCGAAGAGTCTCCTATAGAATGTGCAATAGTTATATAAAAAGTGCAGTAAATCGGGGAATAATTTGTTAACGTTTTAAGAGTAACATTTAATTTTGTTTAAAACGAAACAGAACGTGGGCGTGTTCGTATATTATAGACGATATATTGATTGATTGATTGATTTGCCAGCGTAAGGTGGGCATTGCTGCCAATTCCGGTGCATGGAGATTTGTTCCACCACGCAGCCCGATCGCCCATCGATCATCCCACCGTGTGCCGGAACAAACCCCCGGTGCTTTTTTATACCGCCGGACCAGCTGCATACGCTGAATTGGACATTGGACATGCTTGTTGTCAGCAGCGAGAGCCGCATGACGCATGGGGTAGGAGTATAGGATGGAGCGTGTAGGTGTTTGCGAGATGTTTCTTCTTGTTTTCCTTCTGTCTTCATCGGATGGAAAGTGAGATGCTTCTTTTAGGTTTTCGTGCTTCTTTTTACTTTCAGGTTTTGTGATATGCTTCTTCTTAGTTTCTGTCTGTGATTATCTTCTCCCCTATTCTACTTCTGAGTTTTCTGTTTCTTCTGTTTCTGAGTCTGGCAGTGTGTATATCCTTGATATTTCTTTATTGTATTCCATTTTTTGCTGTGCCAGCTTTTCCCAGTGTGTATAATCCTTTCCTAGCTTATTCATAATCCTCTCGATTGTTGTTATCCATGTGTAGCATGGCCTCCTTATTTTCAGTTTGTTGCTGTTCATTCGCAGCGCTTTCTTTAGTAGGTGTGTCGAGTCCCGTCTTTGGACGTGTCCCCAGTATTTCAGTGCGTATGATTCTATTCTTTTGATTATTGTTCTTCCCTCTAGTAATGTTGACGTTTTCTGTCGTTTTTGTGGTTTTCCTGTTTTTGCTAGCAGTTGGATAATGTCCCTTTCAGCTCTTCTCAGGCTTCTTCTGTTGGCCTTTGTCGTTGCTGCGTTTTTGACTCCATATATCATCGTAGGTATTATGATGGTCGTGTATATCTTTTTGGTTAGGCACCATGGTGGTTTGTTGTCCTTAATGAAGGGTAGTAGAGCTCTTGTGACTCTGTAGGCTGTTTTGATTCTTTCCCTTACTGTTTCCCTCCTTTTTAGTTGATTCGTTAGGTATGTTCCTAGGTATTTCATTCTATTCGTGGTTCTATATTATTATTTCAAATATAAGAACCCTATAATAATATTGCAAAATGCAGTTTTAATAAGTAGCCTTAAATTGTCAGCAATAATTTTCACATTTTTCAACCATACTTTCATCCAATAACGACGTTTAACATGACGCTTCATACTTAATACAATAATTATAGCTAGATATGCTTTTTTATTAAGCGAAATCGCTGTCCTTCCTATCGCCACTTAAAACATAATGACGAAAAAATAATGTCAGTAATAACGAAAATGTATGGTACGGGAAATAACGACAAGGGAATGACGGGGACATTTTTACTAATGCTGTATCTGTAATGATTTGCTGGAATGACATTATTACTGAACGTGTAAAACTGTAACCTGCCCTTAAGAATATGCTGTCTCTTATTGAACACAAAAACGAAAATACGCCGGGTTGGTCCCTGCTGCCATCTACTAGATATTTGGCAGCTAAAAAGAAGACACCTTATTGTTAAATCACAGAGTACGTAACTACACGTACTCCGTGGTTAAATGTTATATAACGCAGGCGTAGTATTTCGTTACGGATCAATGAAAAGATAACCTAACGCACCACATAGGCTAATACATCCGTCAAATAATTATTAAAAACGGTTCGTACACAAATACTTTCGTTTACGATTTATTTGGTTTAGAAATCTTTCTGTGATTGCACATCTAAAATGTTAAAATCTTGCTCAAATTTTCTAATAATTGTTTAACTGCAAATGCATGAATAAAGACATTATATTGGCGCTAAAATATCTATACCCAGGCAAGTCAATTTTCTTCATAATTTAGTAATAGCTCTCTCTAATTTGTAATGCATTGTTTTCGCCCTAAGCACAAGCTGTTAAATACTTTCTAGCAGAATAAACTAAAGTGTGTGTATCTAATAATAATAATAATAATAAAACTTTATTGCTATAGATCTTACAAAAAAAAGACATTAGCATTGTCAAGAAATGATTACAAAATATCCAGGTAAAATAAAATAAAATAAGATAAGAGAGACACATTAAAATTTGTAAAATATATAAAAGGAGAACAACGTTAACAAGGTAAAAAACATACACTTAAAATTAGCTTAAAACTAAAGGTAAAATAACACAATATACTATTATCTAACATATACAATTGATAATAAAATCATTTGTTCTTATGCATTTAAAAAATCACTGAATGAATAAAATGTATTTTCTAGTAAGTACGATTTTAGATGCTTTTGAAAGGAGTGGATATTATTTATAGACTTTAATTCTCCTGGCAGCGCATTGTAGGCCTTTATAGTAAATTCAGTACTATTTAGCTTAACGAATAACACTAATTTGTATATATACAAAGACGGGATGGTAAGTATTTCCAATTCTTTAAATAAAGGTTTACATGAATCTCTGCAAGAGACATTCATTATACATCTAATTATGTGTTTCTGATTGATAAATACTGTACTGTTGTACTGTTCATAATGGGCATATTTTCTTTGTTATAATTGTTATAAGAAAGATATATGTTTTAAACTTATTTGTGATAAGTATTTTGTAAAAGTTTGAATAATTACTAGTATTTTCTGGTAATATATTTTCATTTGTTTCTATTGTTATAGAGCTTTTACAGTTCCAGGAAGTTGCATTTGCATATAATTATATTGATAATTATCCCTTTACGGGGAATTTCCTATAATCTTATTTTAATTTTTAATATCCTGTTCTGGTAATCCTTTGATGGTTATAACACGAGTATTTGCTTACATATTTCAGTTGATTGTGAACTTTAGAAAAAGCCGCACCGAAGAGGCATATATGCCGAAACACGTGTCTGTGGATGTTCTAAAGTTTTGTGTTACTGCTATATCGGTAAGTGCTTTTGTTTTGATTATCTTTGGGTTTCATTGAGCAGGATAATTTAAATTAAAAATAACATTATGATAACAGTTGTACTGTTCATAATGGGCATATTCTTTGTTATAATTGATATAAGAAAGATATATGTTTTAAACTTATTTGTGATAAGTATTTTGTAAAAGTTTGAATAATTACTAGTATTTTCTGGTAATATATTTTCATTTGTTTCTATTGTTATAGAGCTTTTACAGTTCCAGGAAGTTGCATTTGCATATAATTATATTAGTATTTATTGTATAAACTTTCCCCACACGCAAAAACCGCATTGCTGCAACTTAGGGTAAATTTTCGATATGGTCTCCACCTACTTCTATGCCTTTTCTAATTCTTTTCATAAAAGATTTTCTTACGTTGAAAAATACATTTTCCTGTCCTCTAATAAATTGGCTGCGTCTTGTATTTTGTCCCACAGTCCAAAATTTAAACAAAATGCGACTAATAGTAAGGACGTTCTGGCCAAAATAAATTTACACTAAAATCAGTTTATCACCCTGTATCTCACAAATTAAGAGTGACGAGAAAATTTCAGTGGCCGTTCCTGAATACCCAAGTGGTTCTCTACCGCTCCTGGAAGTACGTCCCACATAACAAATTGATATGCAATGTACATACACTGTATCTTCAATCTATGGATATGTATATCCACAAGATGGAGAAAGTATATCTGATGTACATCTAATGGATGTGGAATTAACATTCCCATCAGATACGTTTGTCGCCGACTTCCATATCTATTTTATATCCAGTGAATGTACATAAACATATGCAATGTACGTTCACTGGATATGAAACACACATCATATACACAATCGTATATTTTATGAATATACATTACATTGAAGCATTCTTTATAGGATTTTGCAAACAGCAGAAAAATTAACTATCTATAAAAGAAAAACTTTGTGTAGAAATATTAATGAAATCTTTGCATTCTTTCGATAACCTGAATTCTGGTTATGCTAGCAAATTAAAATCCTAAAATGAATTTGTCTAGTTTCTTATTTGACAATTCTCATTCTAACACTAGCATCCACACAGTCCCCTACGGCCATGCAGACTAAACTAGTATCCACATAACCCCCTACGATTATGAAGATTCAGTTAAAAATGAGAACAAAGACCTAAAATGAATTTATTTATCTACCTTGTCTTAAAAAAATTTTCATTCCAATGGATTACATTTTCATGAAATCTATCATTCTGTTTCCTGGAAATTCTTAGCCTTTGAAACGTTTTTCGCCCTTATTCTGGAGCTCATCAGAAAGACATAAAGCCATTCATAAAGATGTTTCATGCAAAACCAAGACAATTTCTATGAATAAGTGTGAACTGATTATATTTGACATTGACTGATAAAAACAACCTCACCTATCTATTAGCTAACTAGTATTGGAGCCTATATACTCTATGCATGTTTAAAAATGAATTATTATTTGTTTGCTTATAATTGTATTGAAACATTCTTTATAGGATTTTGCAAACAGCAGAAAAATTAACTATCTATAAAAGAAAAACTTTGTGTAGCATAACCAGAATTCAGGTTATCGAAAGAATGCAAAGATTTCATTAATATTTCTACACAAAGTTTTTCTTTTATAGATAGTTAATTTTTCTGCTGTTTGCAAAATCCTATAAAGAATGTTTCAATACAATTATAAGCAAACAAATAATAATTCATTTTTACACATACATTACATATCTCTGAAGTAGTTTCCACGGACATCAAAACATTATTGAATACTGCACTCGACGCGTGTTGCCCCAGTCATGTTGGCATCATCGGGAGATGATTAAAACGAACAGTTTTAATCATCTCGATGATACCAACACGATTGGAGCAGCACGCATCGAATGAAAGTGTTCGAGTGTTTTGATGTTGGTGGGAACTACTTCAGAGGTATCCAATAGTATCCATATAAGAGGTAATAAAACACAGATAGCTTAATAAGAAATATATTTTATATAACTATTTTAAACATACACAAACATACAAAATAACCTAATATTACACAATATTTAAAATTTTCAATATTGACGTATACTTCTTTATCTTCCGGTAGTTTAACAAATTGTAAACATATGTATAATACCTACTATAGTTACTCATGTCCTACATATGTTTGAAACATTCTCAACCACCAGTAAGTTATATAATATGAACGTATGTAATTTTTATTCACTATATTTATAAAATACATACCCAATATGACATAACAGCAAATTTTTAGGCCTCTGTCACTTTCCGCCATCATAACTAAACACACATACCTGCCACGCAATCAGTTAAATATGAAACTTGCAAATTTTCTAACCCTAAAAGAGTATGTATTTACAAATTTAAAGAATTGCATTATAATAAATATACTCTTACATCATGGGAGCTTCGTGCAAATGTAACAGTATAATATAGCAATAAACAAATATAAAATCCAGAGAATGAGAAAGAGTTAACTTCCATCACAAATAAACACTATGCACACAACACTACAGGGCTTAATCGCTTAATGGCTGCTGGCGCCGGCTGTTGCGAACTACAATCCGTAAACAAATGATGCCTGGTGCGCTGACGTAGTATGCCATAAATTAGTAGCGCATGCGCATCAGATAATGAGATAAAATTCGTGTACGCGTATAATTTAATTATACCTTAATGGACATGTTATGTATAAATCATTATGTATATACCTCCAGCAATATACATTGTATATGACGCTGATGGATATCAGTAGCTGAATATACATTTCATATCATATGTATATTTAACAATACATATTCAAATTCCAACACCTGATGCATATGCTATGGATGTACATATCCATGAGATGTTATGTGGGGCACACTTCCTCATGAAACACTCTGTATATGAGAACAATGTGGTTTTATGTATTAAGTAAGCTTTTTTTATTACTTATTATTTTATTTATGATTTAAGTACCATTTTCTACCAAAGAACAAGCCCCGCTCTCCTATCTATACGTAAGCGGCACAGCTTTGAGGTTTCTTATGTGCAGTAAATATATGGAGACAACTATATTTACATATTCCATTCCATTCCATAAATAAATAAAAAACAAGTTTATTATTTATTGGGAAAACATAATTCTATTGTAAACGTAACCAGTTAACCCATTATATAAAATAAATAAAAGCCAGTAAAAACTGAAGAGATTTCGTTAGCAATAAAAACAATAATAAGAATAATAATAAATAATTTATTTATCTCCCTTATTCCCATAATATACATACCTATTTAGAAACTACTCCCCTGGTCATGTCATAATTTAGATATACACGCAAAGTATACGCTAAAATAAAAATGAATAAAATAAAATCCAAAAATAATAAAATTAAAATTTTAATATTCAGAATATTGACTGATAGAAGAGAAGGCTATGTCAATCTGTATTTGGACAGTATCTATGTAATTTGTTTTTAAAGATAATAAAATTTTCTATATTATCAAATAAATGTATAAATCTGTTAAAGCAAATACTCTGATAAATATGTATATTTGAGCCCACGGCAAGTCAGAAAATAGTTGGCGCATATGATGTTTGTTTCACATAAGTGGTATTGCGCTTCGGCGCCTGTTGAGTAAAATTTTGTGTTTTTCCAGCGCTCCACGCTTTTACGTTTATTAACATAATTATTATTAACATTATTTTCTTCTTTTTAGTGCATTTTTTACCTATTTTAGACTGTATTTGAAGGCGTGTTTTTTTAATTTTTTAAAACTATTTATTTATTACTTTTACAATTACATCCAGTGGAAGTATGATATCCGTAAAAAAAATATTTTCTTTTGCTGAAGTAGGTTTAGAATTCCGTGAAACTTCAACACATTTTGAGCAAAAAATTCTGTCTGTAACTTTTTTTATGCGCACGTTTTCTTGGAATGGTTTAAGATATTGACTTAAAATTTGGTACATGTATGTATTATAACAAGATCTGGAATTAGATGATATTTTGAGCCTATTCCTGTGAAGAGTTGGGGGTAGATAGGGGAAATAGGGAAAAATAAGTACAGCAAGCTAGTAAGGGTCCAAAAACTTGAGATTTCGTATATACAATGTGTCCACGGAAAAGCTATATTATAAGTGTAAATAGCCATTATCTTTTTGCTATTAACACAATTTTCTGTATTCTGCTCTTGCTTGACCCAAAACCTATTTTCAGTACGTTAGAATTTCAAAAACGTATAGAGGGCAGGCTGGTGGCAGCCTAAAAATGAAATTCGCTTTTTTTACTATGAACGCAGTTTTATGTATTTTGCTCTTGCCTGATCCAAAACTCATTTTCAGTAAGTTAGAATTTAAAAAATACATGGAGGACACTGATATTCGCTTCAGGTAAACTGCCATTTCTGTGCTAGATATTGAAAAATTTTATAAGAAAAACTTGCTCAAAATTAAAAAATATGACGTTGTACCTAATTTGATATCAACATGCATATTTTTGTATTTATTAATTTTTTTAATCAGTCTGTGATAGAACCTAAATGAGACGCGAATCACCTTGTACAGTTATCAAATTTGGTACAACGTCATATTTTTAAATTTTGGACAAGTTCTTCCTATAAAAATGTTTCTATATTTGGCACAGAAATGGCAGTTTACCTGAAGCGAATTCTATATTTAAGATGCCACCAGCACCATCTATGCATTTTTGAAATTCTGATTTGCTGAAATGGGTTTTGGATCAAGCAAGAGCAGAATACATAAAACTGTGTTCATAGTAAAAAAAGCGAATTTAATGTTTATGCTTCCACCAGCGCCCTCTATACATTTTTGAAATTCTACCGTACTGAAAATAGATTTTGGGTCAAGCAAGGGCAGAATACAAAAAATTGTGTGCATTGTAAAAAATCGGTAAAGGTATTTACACAGAACTTCCCTCTATATTTGTGTATGGCGGTCACTCTAAAAAATTAATAATTACGAAGTGACATTGAAAATAATAATCGGAATATAGTTATCACTATTATTACAAAGAACACCTGATAAGTTTTGTTAAAAAAAAATATACAGAGTGCTCATCCATCAGCAAAAGTTCAATACTAAATAACAGGTGCCAAATATGGAAAGCTTGGGCAAATACCTTTATAAATGTCCACCATGACTGAATTCTTTCTTGGGATGACCACCCTGTACATTTTTCAATAATAGTATAATAGGTGCATATGCCTAACATTATTGCCATCTGTCACATTTTCAATTCCACATACACGTAGTGGAGTGGAAGTATAGTGGTGGTTAAAAAAATGTCATTTTTTTTTCAATTTTTAAAAACGTTTTTAAAAAAATTTTCAAAATTTTTTTCTTCTGAGGTAGGTTTAGAATGCCATCATGACACGTAGAAATTTTAAATTTGAGCAAAAAGGAAAGTTCCCTTCTATTCTACAGTGGTAGTTTTTTTTTGAAATTGGTTTAGAATGCCATGAAACGTGAAAATTTTAAATTTGAGCAAAGAAAAAAATTTTTTCTATCTATTTTAGTAGTAACATTTTTTTCAAAAATGGTGAAAAAAATTTTCAATTTTCTTTTTCTCAAATAGGTTTAGAATGTCAGTCACGTCAAACGTGAAAATTTAAATTTGGGGAAAAAAAATCCATCTATTTTTTTCCAAAATGGTAAAAAAAATGTTGCAAATTTTCTTTTCCTAAATAGGTTTGGAATGTCTTGAAACGTGGAAATTTTAAATTTGAGCAAAACATAATTTTTTTCATCTATTTTATATCCAGTAATCAGAATAATTTTTTCATTTGTTTGAATAGGTTTAGAATGCCATGAAAACGTGAAAATTTTAAATTTGAACAAAGAAAAAAAAATCTGTCTGTATTAATGGTAACATTTTTTCAAAAATAGCAAAAAAAATTTCTAAAAATTTTATTTTTTAAAGCTTGAGAACGCCATGAAACGTGGAAATTTTAAATTTGAACAAAGAAAAAAATTTTTCCATCTATTTTACTGGTAAAAATTTTTCAAAAATATGGTAAAAAATTTTTTTTATTTTTTTTTGAAATAGGTTTAGAATGCCATGAAATGTGGAAATTTTAAGTTTGAACAAAGACAAAACATTTTTTAGTGGTAAAAATTTTTTGTAAAATGCTAAAAAAACTACTAATTTTTTTTTTTTTTGAAATAGGTTTAGAATGCCGCGAAACGTGGAAATTTTAAATTTGAACAAAGATAAAAAAAATTTTTAGTGGTAAAAATTTTTTCAATTTTTTTTCTGAAATAGGTGTCATGAAACGTGGAAATTTTAAATTTGAGCAAAAAAAAATTTTTTTCATTATTTATTCCCTTTAGACGATCCACCCTGTATATTTTCCAGTGAAAGTTCTACCATTTCTTCGCTGACAGTAGAGTCAACTACCTACCAAATCTGACTGCTCTCAGTCAAGTAGTTTTTTTAGTAAACGCACCAACAGACAGACAGACAGACAGACAGACTGACGGAAATGAAAAACCTATATTTTCGTAATCTCCGTGATCTGAAACGTCAGAATCCGAAAAAATCTCGGAGGGTGATTTTTTCTCGAATACAATACTTCCCTTCGGTATGCGAGGGAAGTAAAAAAGTGGTTCTTTACACCTATAATATCGCTTTTATTGGAGAGCACATTACGCCTGCTCTTTTTGGCCCTGTTATAATGGCCTTGTTATATATCTCGTATCCAAGCAATAAAGAACAAATTATAAGCAAATATAAAAATGTACATAATCGTTGGTAAGTTAGCTTATCTAATATGTGTAGTGCTTCTAACAATAGTTCATTGATCAAGTTTCTTCACATGTGATTTTCTCGAGAACTGCTACTCCTAAAAAGCAGTTTCAACGAAAAAAAGTTGCATCTATCATTGATCTTTATCTCATCCCAATACACATTACACACGGTACCTATATATTTTGAAAGATAAATAAGTTTTCTGCTTGCTATATTTACGTCAACAAATGTTCACATCGTATCGACTTAGCCTTAGAAAGAAATTCATATTGTCTACAAATATTAAAATCTAATCTTCATATTAACAATCTCATTTACAAATATGTAGCGATAACACGGTGAACAGTTGAGACCAATTTATTGTTTCGTTATAGTCAGTTAAACGTGAAAGCGATTGTTTTCTTAGTTTCATAGATTCTAATATTCAGACAGGTGGATTGAATATAATTGAATATATTATTTATTTTTTGACAATGAATTTTATGTTTATTTAATCATAAAACTTCTTTTGCCTAATGAAGTACAATTCCTTTTCATTTTAAGTAGGCTTATTACACTGATTTACAAAAATAATTTCATATCACTTTGTTGGTGATCGAATTCTGAACATTTTCAAAATGCCCGTCCGTCCGTCTGTCTGTCCGTCCGTTTGTCACGTTTCTTTAAGCACGATAACTTAGGAACGAAAAGTCGGATTGTAGTGGAATTTGGACAGTAAGTTAACGTTACTAGAGGAAGAACCCGATTGTCTTTGAAAAAAATCTATCGATAAATAACAAAGTTATTAATTATTTAAATTCATTAAATTTACATACTTATAAATAATATTGTTACAATGCAAAACCGGCAATAGTTTCTATTCATATATCATGTATCAACTAAAGAGCAATAAATTTGTCACAAATGCGATAAGATTATGGACCAAGCATTGGCGGCTCTCATTCATATCGCAGCTAGACAAGGCCGTTACTAGCTGATACAAATTAACATTATAATGCTATTTTTTTTATTAACAAAAAACTGCGAAGTGTATTCTATAGAATGTGCAACAATTATATAAAAAATCGGTAAAGGTATTTACACAGAACTTCCCTCGTTCATGGCAGTCTCTCTAAAAAAATAATAATTACGAAATGACATTTAGAATAATAATCGGAGTAGAGTTATTGCTATTATTACAAAGAAAACTTGATAAGTTTTGGTCAAAAAAATATACAGATTGCTCATCCAACAGCAAAAGTTCAATACTAAATAGCAGGTGCCACATATGGCAGGCTTGCGCAAATACCTTTACAAATGTCCACCATGACTGAATTATTTCTTGGGATGACCACCCTGTACATTTTTCAATAAAAGTATAATAGGTGCATATGCCAGATGTTATTGCCATCTGTCACATTTTCAATCCAACATTCACGTAATGGAGTGGAAGTATAGTGGTGGTTAAAAAATTTCATTTTTTTTTAATTTTTCAAAAGATGGTAAAATAATTTTCAAATTTTTTGCTTCTGAAATAGGTTTAAAATGTCAAAGGTAGAAATTTTAAATTAGAGCAAAAAGGAAAGTTTCCTTCTGTTCTATAGTAGTGCTAAAAAAAGTTTAAAAATTAAAAATGATGTATTTTTAAAATAGGTTTAGAATGCTATGAAACGTGAAAATTTTAAATTTGAGCAAATAAAAAAAAATTCGATCCATTTTAGTGGTAAAAACTTTTTGAAAAATGTTGGTGAAAAAAATTTTCTAATTTTTTTTTCTGAAATACCTAGGTTTAGAATGTCATTTAAATTTGAGCATTCTGGTGTTAAATTTTTTTCCAAACTGGTAACAAAATGTTGCAAATTTTTTTTTCCGAAATTGGTTTGGAATATCATGAAACGTGGAAATTTTAAATTTGAGCAAAAAAAATTTTTTCGTCTGTTCTATAGTAGTGATACATAAATGGATTAAAAATGTTTTAAAATTTTTTAAAAAATTCTTCAAAAACATTTTTAAATTTGTTTGAATAGTTTGGGAATGTCATGGAAACGTGGATAGTTAAAATCTGAACAAAGAAAGAAAAATTTTATCTTAGTGATAAAATTTCAAAAAACTTTTTTTTTTAATCAGGCTTAGAATGCCATGAAACGTGAAAATTTTAAATTTGAAGAAAGAAAAAAAAAATTCATTTTAGTAGTAAACATTTTTTCAAAAATATTGGTGAAAAAATTTTTTTTTCCTGAAATAGGTTAAGCGTGTCATGAAACGTAGAAATTTTAAATTTGAGCAAAAACTAATTTTTTTCATCTTGGTAAAAATTTTTTCAAAAATGTTTGAAAAAAATTTTCAAAAATTTTTTTTTTCTGAAATAGGTTTAGCGCGTCATGAAACGTGGAAATTTGAAGTTTGAGCAAAAAAAAATTTTTTTTCATCTTGGTAAAAATTTTTTCAAATGTTTGAAAAAAATTTTCAAAAAATTTTTTTTCCTGAAACAGGTTTAGCGCGTCATGAAACGTGGAAATTTTAAATTTGAGCAAAAAAAAATTTTTTTCACTATTTATTCCGTTTAGACGGTCCACCCTGTATATTTTTCAGTGAAAATTCTACCAGTTCTTCGCTGACAGTAGGGTTAACTACCTACCAAATTTGACTGCTCTCCGTCAAGTAGTTTTTTAGTAAATACACCAACAGACAGACAGACAGACAGACAGACAGACAGACCGACCGACAGACAGACAGACAGACAGACAGACAGACTGACGGAATTGAAAAACCTATATTTTCGGAATCTACGTGTTCTGAAACGTCAGAATCCGAAAAAATCTCGGAGGGTGATTTTTTCTCGAATACAATACTTCCCTTCGGTATGCGAGGGAAGTAAAAGTGCAGTAAATCAGCAAAGAGTAAAATCGTTAGCTTGTTTATGAATTAATTTACGATAGTTAAGCAGGTCAGCTATACAACTGGAGTAATTATGCTTACTTGCCGTTATGTTTACATGTAATGTTTATTTGTTCTCTTTTATGTTATCATTGTTATTAATTAATAATTAGTATAAATAGATTTTCATTTCCCCAAATAAATCAGTTATAACTTAAACTCGTTGTTGCTCACTTAGTGCACCTTTCCAAGCCTAATTAGGACGTGAGGCTGCGTCCAAGGAGTACTAATCAATCACAACTACCCAAATTTATACTGGTCCTTATACCAGTCAGATATAGTTAGTCAGTATATACTCTATCAAATACATTTTAATTCAACCTTATCCTATTCGAGTCATCGAATCATACATTGGTCCCTCGAGCCGGATAGACTACACATTTCAAGCAAAGTCAAACCAGATGAAGACGGAGTACGCAGCATACAATGCTGCATACAATTACTTGTTTATTTAAAGAAAAGCAATGCACCATTTTTATTTAACAAACCAAAAATGGCAAAACACGTTTTTATTTTCCAACAAAACACTAGTATATACTACTACAGCTCTTAGAACGTAGACATAACATTGCCTGTATGCGAAGTGTGACCAAAGAGAGACGCTAAAAATCGCCTGTTTCGTGGCCGTTGAAATCGAACTTAATTTTAGTTCGACTTATGAGGCCTCAAAAGTTGCTGGGCCACGAAACAGAAGACTTTTGCCGTCTCTTTCTCTCGTATTAGGTGTTAATAGTGTTCGCATTACATTGCACGGTACTGTATATGTAACTCAATGTTCTTTAGTTAATTATAGAAAGAAACATTTTCCGCGTAAATCGACAGCTCTCGACTGCAATTATTGCAACAAGTTAAATACTTAACCACAAGTTGCACCTATAATTTGTTTACAAAAACCTCGCACATAATTTCACAAAGTGGTTGGATAAATTTTATTGACTGCAGTGTACAAATAAAAATTACTTATATAATAAAGCCTGTGGCTATACAGATACAGTAGTGTACGGATTTCCCTCGTTATAGTGATAGTGACTTGAGACAAGACATTTGATAAAACACATCCATCTAACATGTGTGTGCCACAACCGTTTAACTTTATCAAATATAGTTTGAATTCAAACTATTTTTAAACACCATGTTTCCTATGGTTACGACATATTAATAATCCACAAGTGTTTTAGCCAAAGATAATCGCTAGATAGCGTATCTCGACATTTATTTAAAAACTCATGCATGGATTATTAAAACGAAACTTCGTTGTATAAGAAGAGGTGAACATTTTTTTCCTCCCTAATTTGGACAGAAATTTTAACAGTACGTAAATTCCGTTTCCTGATTCCCAAGTTCCTAGCCGCTCTATTGGATAACTTAAATTCTTGTGTAGGTAAAGTAGGCCTGGCGTATCTTTTCCAACTTATCACTGATAAGAATGCCAATACGTTTTATCTAAAAAGTATTGTTAATTTGTAGATGAAAATGATATTGCCAGTCTATAGTTATACAACATGGACCAGGGTGTACGGGAAACCAGGGAGACAAATCCAAGGGAAAAAGCATCAATCTTTTCCATCATAACATTCTAGTAAGTTTCGATAATTAATTTGATAATTGCTTTGGTAAACAGTTTCTTGCAACAATATTGACACTTGCACTGTTTTTAACGAGGCGTGTTATATGAGGATAAAACGTGATTTATTAAAATAAGGATGTAATTTATAAGTAAGTTAATTTAATAACAATTACGGGTAAATCAAACTTCAAAATGTTGGGTTAGGTTTTGCAATGACGAACATGAATTAAGTGTTATGGTTAATGTGAACTGTCAATATTTATGCGAAGCTGCATACAGTTTTGTTATTATGTGTGTTATTGTGTAATATCCGTTTTTAGATAACGTATGATTTAAAAATTGAATTCCATACAAATACAAGGTGGTCATATAGATTATCAACAACGCTTGATGATGAATTAAATTTTCATTTCAAACTTGTACTGTGATATAACATTTCACAATGACTGAGTTGTACACTGAGTACTACTACCGATATACTGCAAAATAATGTCACAATTTGTAGATAAGATTTAATCGACATTATAACAGGGATGCTCTGTTATTTAACTTTTAACTTTAAATGCTTTAACTTATTTGAAGTTTCATTTTTGAGGTTTGCATTTATTTCACGAGGCTATGAACTGATATAACTGACGGGGGAAATTTTATTCAACTGTCTGCATGTGTATGTCTATACAGGGTGTTGAGAAGCTCTCCGACCTCTCTTCCAAATGGCCTTATTCAAATTTGCTTCCTAAGTAAGCTATCGTTTGTTATAAACATTATTTATTAAGTACGATTACAAGTACCTTATTTTGGAGCTAAAGAGCATTGTGAATAGTAACTTTTTATCATTGATTGTTTGGTATTTTTTATTTCAGGTTTTAAGCTCTGAGTTTAAAAAAAAAGGTGCTCTTGTCCTAAGTCGCTATGATACACTACTATCGAGTAAAATCAATTTGAATTTTTTTATTTTCTTCATAAACTTACCCAATATTGCGTCGGTATCTTCCCTGGTAACTGCTGTAAATGTTAAACAACTGAGATGTCCCCTAAAATAGAGGCTAACTTTAATACAACAAAACAAAAATTTTTTTATCTCAAATTATTATTATGCCAAACACAGTTATCAATTTTTGAATTACAGATTTTCTTTGTTAAATGGAAAAAAAAATTACACTTTATCAAAATGTTTTTCTTACCAATGAAGAATACTCTAGTATGCCTTTAGTTAAAATTTCCAAATAGAAGATACCTATCCCCGCCGTTCAACATTTACAATCCTTCACGAAAGGAAGAGGGAAACGGGGTCGTTATTTCTAAAAAACCGCTGCCTAAGGTATCACTACTTCCACATCCAGATTTCCCATCCAAGTCTCTTTAATGTAATAAAAATATCTTGACTATATTTGCACTCTAGTACGTGGAAATAACTTTAATAATATTTGAGGCAGATGTCGTAAAGAAATTTGAGGCGTTGGTGTTTAAGCATATACGTCAAATATGAAGTTTCTGGACTCTGATTAGCTAGCTTTACTTATTTTATCCTATTCACTCAGATGTCGTTACAATACGTACGTGTACCAAATCTCAAGTGAATATCTAAATTTTATTTTAACAGCCCTTTAATAATGGAGTGGTGGTGGTGGCGGTGGTGTGTGAGGGGAGGAGGGGGAATATTACCCCAAATCCCAAGTTTATGTACTCTCACCAGCTTGCTTTACTTATTTTCCCCTATTTATCTCTACTTACAATACAGTTCCCGATGTCGTTATAATACATACGTGTATCAAATTTCAAGTGAAAATTTCAAAATTTAATAATGTACTGTACGACTGTGTGGATGTGGAAGTAATTAATAAAAATGGAGGATATCCGGATGTAACGGAAGAACACGAAGAGGACATTTTGTTGGAAATTGAAGAAAGTCATTAAATTAGCGTAAACGATCAATTAGTATTTTCTTTTATTTTGTGAAATAGTAGGTAAATAATAAAAAAAAAATCAAACTGATTTTTCTCTTAAACGGTGTGTTTTACACTTACTGACTTAGAACAACAGTACCATTAAAAAAAACAGTCAAATTTTAAAACTTGGAATTAAAAGTGCTCAACAAATGATAAACATGTTATCGCAATGAAAAAATTCACAGATCTTGCATCTTTCGCAAGTATCTTAAGCGTATTGAAAATACCAGATGCAACTGTACTGCTCTTGGAGTCCAAGGATGAATGGTGGCTAGGATGATAGGTATTTTCAGCATTTGCATTAGGTACCATTAGCGATTAGTGATAAAATAAAAAAAACAAAAACCTTTATCAAATTTAATAATACCACTTGGGTTCATTGTAATTGGACCCATGTTCATTGATAAATTTTATTTAGATTAACCCAGCTATCATCTGTCAAATTTTGTCATAAAGCTTGTAGAACACCCTGTATAGTGCTTTTCTACTGTACTTTTTTATATCATACTTAGATGTGTTTGATAATTTTATTTATATAATTTTAAATATATTTGTCCATACGATCGAATTAAGCTATTCCATATTTTATTGGGTTATTTTGTGTTTTTAATGTTAATTTGAAAGTGACGGTGTTCTGTAAGAAATAACGCAAGTTATGCAAATTAAGTGACATACGATATGGCAGTGTCGGCATGTATCACAAGAGACCATTAAGTTTAGGAGTGTTTATGTTTATATTTTAGTTTCGAGATACTGCCTGGATTATTATTGAAACGTGATATCCATAATAGCATGGCGTTGAGTGAACGGTACGGTTACAAGGCCGGCGCAGCTGCCTAGACAGATCTGTCGCTCTCGACACGTTTTTCGTAAGATGAGTCCTATATCATGCGCTCAGTAGTATTTTCAATACTAAAATTTGTTTAGTTATTCGGTGGGGTATTTTAACACGCATACAGGGTTATTCATGGGGAGCGGCTATTAGACGTTTCTTGGGATATGTTGAGTTTAGAAATTTGAAAATTGGTCTAAGGGAGTTTCTCGATATGGCAGATCTAATGAAATTATTTTCATGAATGTGTTACTTCCGCTTACAACGAATGTATCACCTAACTTTGTTATTTTAAATGGAACACCCTATATTTCATTTTATATTTGGAGTGCTCATAAAATTTTAGTTTGGGTTTAAGATTATTAATATTCCTGGATATTATTGACGGTTCCTACCCTTCCTAAAATTTAATTGATATTTTCTATCATGTAGCCGATATAGAGATTTTCAAATATTTGTGTTGAGTGGCTGACGGAAGCAGGGAGAACTACTCTGTCTATTGTCTAATCAAGAGACTTTTTGCGTTCACAGGGGCAAGTGGCTGGCCCATTTACGTGGTTGGAGAGGGCCAGTGGACAGTAGAAACAAATATATTTGAAGTAGCTGGCTATGCCAGTCACTGGCCAGCCCACTAGTACGGTCAGTACCTCGCCCGTTCTGTTTTCATACTGCTAGTCAGTTACTGACTCAGCTTGCACGCCCACTCGCATCATGAAATCTAGCCTTTAGGTGATAAGGTTCAATTAACGGCGATGGTGAAATATTCTTTCACAAGGAGAGGGGCCTTTCAACAAATACCCAAAAATGGTCAATTTAAGGATGAAAAATTACAATTTCTTAATTGTTTGAGAACTTTCACTTTCTGTGGACCTACACCGTTCATTTTGTCACATTTTCGGTAATCCCTCCCCTAGAAGCGAACTTATTTGTTGGATAGCCTTTAATTTTTAGTAACCGTTTTTTTAAAAGACGTTTAATTATTTTTCAAAAAAATTCTTAGATGTCAAAAATATGCTTTTGTAAATATCTAAATATAGATAACATACTTCCAACTGTACCATTTTTAGATATTCTACATTCCATGTTATAAAATTCCATAAAATGATATCTGTTAGGTCTTTTAAACTGGAAGAAATTTATCTTTGATGCAAATCTAGATGGTAGCAAAACAGTCTTTAACAGGCAGATGATGTCGATATAATGACAAGAACCAGAAGAAATGATAAGGAAACCCACAACATCACGCTTCAAATCAGAAAATGTCGAGGAGAACCTTTCTACCGAAGAGAAAACTTTTAAAACAGTTAAGGAATTTGTCTAATTGGACACACTGGTTAACCCGAACAACGATACAAAAAAAAATGGCGAATAATAACGGCTAATAAAACTTATTACAGCCTCACAAAGTATCTTTCCAATGAGAGCATATCAACTATCAACCAAAATACCCGTTGTTATATATGGATTGACAGTATGAACTCTGACTAAATCCGATGAATCCTCGTTGCTCATTTTCGAAAGAAGACTACTTCGTAAGATTATTGGAATAGTCTGTGAGAACGGGGTGTGGATACAATTATGTGTTGTATAATATGTATATAAATAATTTCAATGTGAAATAAAACTCACCCATCTGCGACGAACAGGACACGTGGCGCGTGCCCAAGAAAATAATTTGACAAGACGGGTTTTTACTGCTGGACCAGTGGGAAGTAGAAAGCGAGGCGTAGGTACCCCAAATTTGAGAAACCAGTCGCAAAACAGGACAGAATGGCGAAAGAGCTTAAGAAGATCATGGTCCTACAAGACCTGTAACACCAATATGATGATGATGTCTTAACACTGTAATATATTGAATATTGTTTCTTCTTCGTTGGATTTCTTTGAGGCTGTAACATTTTTCAAACAAATATAAAATGTTAAGGAACACATTGAAAAACAGAATCAATTTTATCCCATTACAATTTTTTAAAGCAACTTCATTTAGAGATGAATTAGGTCAAATCATCAAAATTTAATCTCATGTACAAGTAGTTGTTTGATGTCCACTTGCTTAGGACACACTCTGTACACGAAATGATCTTTGACATATTATTATATCAATAAATTGTATCAATAAACAAACAGTAATTAGCAATAAATTACATAGCCGATATCAGTTATAAATGCTAAATCTTTGTATGAAATATAATATTAGGAAATTACAGATAATAATTAGAGATGGGTTTGCATTGGAATTTTTAAATACGCAAATTACTTCCTCTTATCGGCATATCAACCAAAACTGTAAAATTTATGAAACAAGTGCATTTATTTTACCATTGAGATATCGGGATAATTAAAATTACGGTATTCATTATAATGGTAATAAACTATCTGGCATTATAAAAACTAAAAGAAATAGAAAAAAATGTTTAATTGTTCTACAGTAAATAGAGGTAAAAAATATGCCAATTAAACATCTAAGCCATAATCTACACATATTAACGAAAAGCAGACCTTCATTTTTAAAATTCCTGGTAAATTATAGCAACAAAATAGTGACGCTTTTATTAAAAGAGAATGTGAAGAGGCACATTGATTTGCCGAAACAATGTGCGTACTCACGTTGTTTATGCGCTAAACAGTTTCGGCCATACTTTATTTATTTTTTATTCCACAGAAACACAAAAAAATCAGTTGACAGTTTAATAGTTTTCTATGTTGGTTGTTATAATTTTTTTGGTGTAAGTGTAAATACTTCATCTTATAAACGCCATATTTAAACTTAGGAATATTTTGCGACAGAGGATGAGTCGACTTGAACCACTGAAAATTGAATCGGTCACTGCTGATTCAAATTTTAATTACATTGCGTGTGACTGTGTACGCCGGTCTCAGGAGTACTTCAGTGTCTTAAATTGGATAGACTATAGTGGGGTGCCATTACATATAACATGAATCATGGTTTCATCCTCCACTCCCTTTCATACTGATTTTTCAAAGGCCTTTGATAGGATAGACTACGACGTTCTACTTAAAAGAAACGACAAATCTTTCATGCTCAAGCTATGGAAACCTATATATGTAAGAGACAGCAATATACATAATAGTTTCGATTTCTCTCAATATTTTCTTACCTCTGGTGTCCCTCACGAATCTAACCTCGGCCTTCTTCAGTTTATACTATTTACTAACAATTTAGATAATGTTATTGACTGTTCTAAACTATTCTATGCATCATCATAGAAAATATTAAATCATCAGATTTAAAAATATTTTAAGTTATAACTTGTATTATTGATGACTGTAAGAAGTTGCAATGTGAACTGAATCGTATCCAATCTTGGTGTATAGATAATAAATTACCTACATCTTAATATTTTGAAATATAAGATCATGAGCTTCCCAAGAAGCTTCACACATCCTGCAAGTAGAATCGTCTTGCAACTTAATTGTACAAATTAACATTCCCGTTTAGAGTATCACGTCCTCTTATCAGGCCTACCACTCGTGTCCTTCTTTCTTTATCGAGCTCAAGCAACCACTTTACGACATATTGCATTATATGACATATTGATTACCTCATTCCGAGGGCTCGAGTCCGATTGTTGTTGAACAGTGCCGTGACTCATTTTCGTAGCTCTGATTGAATCAGACTATTTGACAAACCGAAGACTGACTCAGGACCACGAAAAAGAGATTTGGCTCCTTCTTCCGTCAAGGGGTTTGCTTCCTCATTGTCCTTCACGACACTGTTTTCAGGTGATATGAGTCTGCTCAGTCAAAATATTCATCAGTTCAAAACCAGCCTAGAGGTTACTTTGCTTGATTCAAAACCGCTCAAAGTTAACATGTGTGCAAATGAAACCTCTTTTAAGATTTTCGCATACAATAAAATGGCATGGAATACACTCGGACACTTGCCAAGTAGTGCCTATGCATGGTTTGTATCTGTGTAAGCCAGCACCGGTTTCTCTCTGAGTCTTCGATCGATCTATGTACCATTTAAGACCACTATATATGGTGAACGTAAAAACAGCGAGACAACGGTCATTCTCTGGCTAAGTGATGACCTTGTGCTAACTGTGAAACTCTTTAAGTAGTAATTCGAATCGTTTCGTCAAGTCAAAATTGCAATTTTATAGTCGTTATGGCTTAAGGACTACCCATATATGTGAAAAATTACATAGAATCTTCTTTTCTTAATTCCCTTTTAGTTCCAGTAGTTATTTTTTTTTAGGTGCGACCCTCTGAATACGAGTTGCGTCCACCCTCTATAAATTAGCAAGCCCTTGCACATTATATAAATGCTTCTTTGATGCATTTAATATTAAATTATCAAAAAAAGACGAAATTTGATTCATGTGACAATCTATCTAAGTTAAAACGTTTAATTAGTATTGCTTGGTAACTCTTAATTGAAAGGTATTCTCAGAAATATTTTCGCGACTCACTCTACTCTTATAATTATGAACCTCTTCAAGTAAAGTACCACTTCTACGGCTACTACATTAATTTAAATTTAATGTATAATTCACGAAGTTATTAAGTTTTTAAATCTAGAATTTGATTGAAGTTTTTCATGACAAAGATGTATTTGATCATGGTTACACACAGAAAGACATACCTATATGTTTGGAAAATGGCCTAATTGGATTCACTGAGCCTACCTACCTACTGTAAGAGCTTGGCTGCATTATTTATTAATAAACTGTATTTAGAAACTAAGGTATTACAAAAATGGCGTGAGATATATATGCCTCACGCCATTCGACAGAATGAAGGAAGCAAAAACTACAAAAAAGTAAAATGTAAAATACGGGATGACCGGTAATTAAATATTTTTTGTGTTCCATGTGTGACTGACCATTCGCTAATGAGAAGTACAGTACCATGAGATGATTTCAAAATGGCCTCTATTACATCCCTTGTGCAATTCGTATCTGATATACAGCGTGTTTTCTATTTTCTGTCAAAATTTTGATCGGCCATATTTTCTGATTCATCATCATCATTAGCTCTACAGCCACAGATGGGCCTCGGCTTTCTCAAGTTTCGTTCGCCATTCGACTCTGTTTAGTGCCACCCGCTGGCAAGTGGTTGCTCAGATTTTCCTAGCATCTTCATCCACTTCGTCCCTCCATCTCAGTTTCGGTCGGCCCAGGGGTAGTGTTCCTACTGGTTGTGCATTTAAGATCGATCTATGGGGTGTAATGTTCATCGGTTCGCATTATATGCCCTCCCACCTAAGTCGTGCCGTTTTGATAGTTACCATGATGTTCTTGCCTTTAGCTACTTGTGCGTATTTTTTATATAGCTCAAAGTTGTATTCTCCTCAGTATTTTCCTTTCAAAGATCATCAGTAAGCTTTCATCTGCTTTACTAATTGTCCATGTCTCAGATCCGTATGTCAGGACTGGAATTCTCAGGGTTTTGTAGATGAGTGTTTTCGTTTTCTATGATAGACTATGACTATTGAGATGTTTGGAAAGTTCTTAATAGCATTTGTTGGCCTCTCTTGATCTCTTGTGATGTTAGGTTCTCATTGTTGATAGAGGATCGAAGATAAATGAAGTTTTGTTCTATATCGAATTCATATTTGCCAATTCGTAGTTTTCGACCTTCTACTGGGTGTCTATTGCTAGGTGTTGCTACCATTATTTTGGTTCTTTCTTCATTTACTGCTAGCCCCATCTTCTCCGCCTCTCTGTCAAATGTTAAAAACGCTTCCTTGGCTATCTTCAGTTCGGGATACAATATCTATGTTGTCCACATATGCCAGCGTTTGCGTCGATTTGTTCAGTATTGTGCCTCTAATATCCAAGTCCGAGTCTTTAACTGCTTTTTCTAGAGCAATATTAAATAGTATACACGCGAGTGCGTCGCCCCTTGCTAGTCTCGAATGTAGTGGATGTTTCGTTCTGAATTTTTATTTTGCATACAACCTTATACATTGTTGCATTTGCCAATCTTATTAATTTTTTTGGGATATTGAGTTCAAACATTGCTTCGTATAATTTTGATCTTATGATACTGTCATATGCAGATCTGAAGTCTATGAATATGTGGTAGATGTCGATGTTGAACTCTCTAGTCTTTTCAAGTATTTAGCGTAGCACAAATATTTAGTCAATTGTGAAGCAACCTGGTCTAAAGTGTCGCTTTGATATTCACCTATTATGATTTCTGTGTAAACAAATTATTATGAAGAATAAATAACCGAACATATATAATGGTAGCTTTTTAAAATGCGGGAATTTACTTGCAGTAGAACAAGGTTTTAGTTTTAGGATTGAAGTATATGTATAAATATTTGCCGTATACGTCAACTATTAATACAATTCGACGAAGTTATGTAACTTGAACTTGAAGTGGTCGATACTTTATCTACCTATAAAGTTTTATTATCTCTAATTGCTTACGTATATTTAATTTGCATAATCAATCATACCATGCCTATTAAAAAATCATTATTTGCATAGAGAAACAGCTGTAACATTATCTACAAAGCAAAATTGATTAAAAATGAAATTGCTTTCATTGATGTAGACTTTAATTCAGAGATAGTCCTTTCCCTGATAAGGTTTTCATTGACCCATGGCGCATAGGAAATTTGAAGTTCGAATCTTAATTGTGGCCCTACCTAGGTCAGGAATTCATTAAGTGAGAGGAAGTCCGCCATCTAGATTTTTATATTAAACCGGATGTGCATTGTCCCCTTAACCGACTCTATTACTGCAATTTAAAAATACTTCTATTATTACGAAAAAATTAATGGCGAAAAATTATAGTCATCATAGTAATCATTATTTCTGATTAATAAAAGAAATAGCACAGTTTCATTAAAAAAAAATCCATTGGACCCCTACGGAAATGAAAATGAAAATGATATTCCGTTTTTTTGGAATAAACTAAACATACTGATATTCCGTTTTTTTGGAAAAAACTAAACATACTGGTACCTATCAGTAATTCAAACAACTATTTTCTTCTTTACAGGCAAGTCTACAACCTTACTAATAATTTCCATAGCCTACTTAGTAATTTTCTTACATCGCATTCATCTGACGCGGCCATTTTGAAAAAAATAAAAAATTGTTCGTATCTCACTTATTTTTTGGAATTTTTTACATCTGAATAAACTGCTGCACTTAGAAATTTATGCTTAATGAGAAACCATAAAAAAATATAGTCATTCCATTTAAGAAAAAAAAGTTGATGTCACTTCCGGTTCAACCGGAAGTGATATTTTCATTCCTGTTAGCCTAAAAGTAGCCTATTATTGTCTAATTTATTGGTACCAGAAACCAAATTTTTAAATACAAAAACAACCAAAATATTGGGGGCGTACATTGACTCGTGGCCACCCGGTATACTAGAAGGCAAGACCTCAGATTTATTTATAATATTTTCACCCCCCCCTCCCCCCTCTCCACCAGGTGCTGGGGGTGCTTATATGAATGCATGCCTAGGTTCTTTTTACAATCGCTAGGCATGTTCCTTAAGAAAGTCTAATTTCCTGAGGATGACGAACGAACGAACGTTGACCAACGTCATTAACAGCTTCTTCTGTGCGAACGATTGGCCTACCATCTACACCTACTTATGAGTCATACAGCCAGTTTTAATCATATTTAGTTAACACAAATAACAAGAAAAAATTCGCATATAATTTACTGATTGGAATTTAATTGAATTACAAGTCATGATGGCCTCATTTTATTATAATAGATATAAATTCCAAAGTACTAGATTTTATCAGTGGTTATCTTCGTGAAAATTATAATAAGTATTTCTATGTTTCGATGTTTTAATATTTACTTATAATAATTACTTTTCGCAAATACAAAACGAAGAATATATTATTGCATTTGCTTGGCACAATTCTAAACTCGTAGAGAAAAAATTTTCATATCACTGTGTTGGTGATCGAATTCTGAACGACTTTCAAAATGTCCGTTCGTCTGTATGTCACCCCGTCACTTTTCTTTTAAGCACGATAATTTAAGAACAAAAAGTCCGATTGTACTGAAGTTTGAACAGAAAGTTAGTGTTAGCTATAGGAAGAACCGCTTTTGAAGAAAATCGATAAATAAATAAAAAAATGATTAATTACTTAAATTTTTTAAAAATCTACTTTCTTACGTTTTGCAATTAAACAAAAAATGTATGCTAATATTATTTACAAAAAAATACTGCCAACAGTACTGTCTATAGAACGTGCAACAATTATATAAAAATTGCAGTAAATCGGCGAAGAATATAATGGTTAGCTTGTTTTAATGCTAGTTTCAACCTTACAAGAATAGATCAGAATAAACTTGCATGCAATATTTTTTTTTGCAAACTAGATACATATATTGTCTGTAATTGTTTATTTGTGGCATATTATCTAGATACATAGATAGTATAAATACACTTTTTTCTACTCCCTTATGTATATTTGCTGTACACTCTTTAGAATGGATAAGTAGGTCATTCCAGTTATCTGAACGGATATATTTCATATCCTATCTAGGACGATTATGAAACCGACCAATCACAGTTCGTGTATTAAGGACATAGCCAACCATTCGTTTAAAAAAAAATTAAGTTACTGCATAAGCTGTCAAAGTAATTTTCAGTGTGTGTGTTAATGTTTAATAAATCTTTTAAAATTGTGTGGTTTTTTCTTAAGCTGGTCGTAGAAAAAGTATACTGTACATTTCGAGTAGATTATCCATATCGCACTTGAATGATTGAGGCACTTCGCCTACGGCTCCATCTCCTTTCTCGTGTGATATGGGTATCATATCCACTCTTTTTGCACAAACTACTATTCTTGCGTACACACGGATCACTTATGATGAAACAATTATAAATCAATAGATGAGAATCCTAAACTTGTCAACATCAACTCAATATCAACGATCCGTTTTATATGGTAACAATTGATTGGTCGGTTTTTGTTAAAAGGTTCTTCTTATAGTCTTACTGGATAGAGATACACAGCATCGTGGTCACAATGAGGTTTCCTACTTGAAGCAGTTGTTGCAAACATTTATCCACTTGAATCCTCGACGAAGTTGGCATAGCTTCTGCGTTTAAATCTATATACAAACCGCTAAAGGGTACCGCGAGGTTCTGCGTTTCTGTAGATATCATTCACACAAATGTAAGCAGTGGCTAATGTTGCATAGTTTTAAAGGCGCTCACTGCGGCCGGCTGTCGATTGGGGGACGCTTAAAATTCCCAAAGATAGAGTCGTACCACAGAGTAGATTTAAATACAGAGTTTTCACTTATGACGTTTCATGGCTTAATTTTCTGTCTCTCTCTCCTCCACTCTGGGCAGGTACCGATTTAGAAATGATCTGCGCATCATATCAATCAGTATTTGCTTGAACGTCGAACGTCTTGATCAGGCTCTGAGAAATTTCATAATTTCAACATTTTTCATAATATTTTTCTATGTAGAATTGTTTTTATACGTTTATAATAGTGTTTTTCAATTGGGTGAATTTCTAAAGTAATGAATATTATATTATTCAGGTTCGCTAAGGATAATATGAGAGGTAAAAAGAAATTAATAATTAAATAAAAGCATAAGTATACCTAATTATATTTTTTTATTAGATGTTTAGCTGGGCAAAGAATTATGGTCGTGGAAATATAATAAAATCCCCCACTCGTATATGTGCAAGGTGTGCAGCTTGCATTTCGGTGGTGAGATGTTTTCAGATCCTTTGAAAAACAAGTTAAATGAACATTATATGGGTATACCATCAATTTTCAAGTCTGTCAGATTCAGGTAAGACTATCATAAATTAACTTACAAGTCTGTAATCAACTATTAAATACTTCCACAGAAGACCATTATAATAATTTAAGAAAAGTTTCGAAATTCATTAGGTACCTACTTCATTTTCATTATTTATTATTTAATGTTTAGTAGGGACATAAATGGCTAAAATTTTGTTTAAGTGCATAGATGTAGTTCAATTTAACTTTATTAAAACAACCGAGTTGTTAGAAATGTATAAACAAAGAAATATTTTAGTAAGGTTATAATCGGTTAAGTAGGTATACTTGAATTAAACGGTTTTTTTTTGTTTAAATTATTTCTCATATTGCATGTAAATCACAGATGTGCTCTAGCAGCATTGATAAAGGATATTTATTACCTCCTACTTGGTGACTACTACGTTAATTTCTTAATGTTTGCTACTACCGTAGAACAACCGGGATCGAGTTCAAGTACTGATTCTCTTGATGAGTAATTAATTTCCTCCTTTTTAGTATGTTATATTTTCGTTTCTAAAGAGTTCAAAATGTATACTGAAAGTTATTTGGTATTTTATGATTTTGTTTTAATTTGAAATTCATCCTTAAATATGAAGAGCAATAAATAAATGATGAATATCTTAAAAAGTCTTTTTTAATTTCCTATCAGAAAAGAAAAAGGTATGCCTTATTTGATCCGTACATTTGTTTGTATGTTTCTTTGTTTATGCACATCACTCTAACTATGCCCTAACTGGTTTCGATACGGTTCATATTTCAACGTTAGGTTATGTTATATCCAGCATTTTTTGTTGTTCTTGTATACATATTATATATGAAATAAAGTAGGCTATGCCAGGAAAATTAAAATGCTTTATATTTATTTTGTATAGACGTACGTATACAATGTATCATAATATAAATTAATTTTTTTTTTGTTATTTTAGTTTGTGGATATGATTCAAATTTTTCTCGTGTATATCCAACGTACACCGTTCACTTCAGGATAAATATTAGAAATAAAAAACGAAAGTCATAATATTTTTTTGACCAAGTACATACAACAAAAACTATTTATTTTCAGATACATCTGCTCAGACCCAGACTGCAACGTCTTTTTTACTTCCTATTCCCCATGCAAAACTAAGATTAGGGAAGAAGTCATAAAACTGAAAAGAAAATTATTTCATCAGGAACGTCAGTCGAAAAGGAGAAAAATGGAAAAAGATGGATTTATTCAATTTTGTGAAGATCACTGCTTTTCGAAATAACATGTGATACCATAAAAAAATGGTACCTGTTGTCACACACACACACATGAAATTTTGTTCTTCCGAGACATCCGAGACTGTCTTCTCTAACTTGGTCTATTTTGCAGTACCTAACACTGGCAAGAATTATAAAAATATCTATCTACTTTACCATTATTTATGAAAACTATTGTAATAACTTTTATTTTGAATATTTAGTTATCGAGATATCTAAATATTTTTGTTGATCTGTTTTTTTTAAATTTCATTTACAATCAATGTACTCTGTATATACCCATGTTCAGTGTGTTATATTGTTAACAATTGTATGCTCTTTATGTATTTCTATAAATATATATTTTTCTACTTCTGTGTTAATTTTAAAAATCAAACATAGATAGTTTATTTCTAGTTAATATTAGAAAGTATTAATATGAAAATGTTGGAAATAAACTAATGCTAGGAAGATTTTCAGAAACTTTACGCACAAAACAAAGTAAGTTGTTAACGTGAATGTTACAAAATTATGATTGATTAGAATTTATTTAACAACATTTATTTATCATATTCATAATATAACATCGAAATAAATACTTAATACCACCCCTGCCTAAAGTAGCTCTTGAGCTGAAGCCAACCCTGTCTATCGCAAGGAACATTTCTGCGCATAATCTGGGCAGGTATACGTCACACGACAAAAAATGAAACTGTGACCATAGGGAATAGCATTGAGTGAAAACTCTGTATTACTCTGTGGTCGTACTCGAGCAGGAAGTATTTATAAACGCTATTCAGGTGGTAAATCTCGCCAGCTCAGTGGCGCAGTGTTAAAGATGTTTGACTTGGGACCACAGAGCCCCGAGTTCGAAGCCTGGCTAGGGTATGCATACCGTTTTTCATGTGTTACCGGTAGCAGTAAGATAGCCCGCTGTTGAGCGGCACAACATGTCTAGTCGCTGTTATCTCTCCTGAGTTCGAGTCTCAGCTGCGGCAGATGGCAATGTCGTAGGGAATGGTTGTTGTGTTGATGTCTCTGTGTACGTGTCCTGTTTAAGTGATAGAACAGCAATAGCTGAATTCCATCAGGACGTTAATATAAATAAGGACATTAAAAAAATCTTATTGTAACCACGACTGTACAATTTCCACAAAATATTAAAATATTACCTACCTATAAGATTTATAGATTAGAAATGTTATGTTTTCTTTGATTACTCTTGTAAGATATGAGTTCATTTATGATTTATGTTAATTTCTTTTTCAGCTACAACCTGGTTTTATTTAAGAAAGGGCGTAAAAAGACTTTAAATGAAGATGATGTATATGAAGTTATCCCAGAGTTCGCCTCACAGAGGTTGGGAGATAGTTTGGAGAACTACTGGCAGCTTGAAAAAAAGACAAAGAAGAACCCCTCGGTGATAAGAGTATTGATTTTTTGTTTTGGAAAGAAGTATTTGTTCTTGGGATTTGTGCAGCTTACAGTGAGAACCGCCTTGATGTAAGCTTATTTTATTTGTTTTATACTTGGGCTGGGAAATTGCCAATTATTCACACACATTGACTAACAGATAATACAAAGAAAATTCTCATAATATAGAACTTTACTTTGTGAACATTCAATAAATACGTGTGCAAATGGGCTATTTGTGACTCCCCCACCCCCCCTTTCTCTACATGAACCTTTGTTTGTAAACACCCCCCACTCTACATTTAACGATACAAAATTACAATTTATTAAAAAAAACCGCTGCCTAAGGAATCACTACTTCCACATCCAGATTCTTCATCCAAGTCACTTTAAAGGAAACATCTTAACTATATTTGCACTCTAGTATGTGGAAATTATTGGTCATAGAATTTTAATAATATTTGGGGCAGATGTCATAGAAAAGTTTGAGGAGTTGGTTTCTACCATATACGTTAAAAATGAAGTTTCTAGTTTACCCTACTAATTTCCACTATTCACAACCTACCACCTCCCACCCCTTCAATGGAGTCATCTCAATCAGATGTTACTACAATACATACAGTACTAACTTTCAAGTGAATATCTCAATTTGATGTTATCAAACCTATTAATAATGGAGCGGAGGTGGTGGAGTTTGAATAATATTAGAAAGAAATCTGAGGCCTTGGTTTCTAGTATATACACCAAATCCCAAATTTCTGTACTCTTACCAGCTTGATTTACTTATTTTCCCCTAGTTACTCCTATTAACCACAACCCTTCTACGGAATCATCCCAAAATATATTCTAGTTCCAGATGTCGTTATAATACATATGTCTACCAAATTACAAGTGCATATCTCAATTTTATATTATCAACCCCTTTAATAATGTAGTAAGGGTAGTGGAAGGGTTGAAAAATATTATTAAAAAATATGAGGCCTTGGCTTCTAGGACATACACCGAATTTCAAGTTGCAGTACTCTTACCAGCATGCTTTACTTATTTTTCTCTATTTACCTCTACTTACCCCCACTCCTTCAACGCAATCATGTCAAAATATAATCTAGTTTCAGATATAGTTATAATACATAAATGTACCAAATTTCAAGTGAAATTTTAAATTTAATTTTATCAATTCTGTTAATAAGGGAGTGGGGGTGGTGGGGGTGGTAGGGGGTTGGAAAATACTAATAAAAAACCTGAGGCCTTCGCTTCAAGTATATACACCAAATCCCAAATTTCTGTACTTTTACCAGCTTGCTTTACTTATTTTCTCTTATATACCCTATTTAACCCCCAACCCTTCAACGGAATCATCTCAATGTATAATCTAGTTCCAGATGTCGTTATAATTCATACGTGTACCAAATTTCAAATGAATATCTCAATTTTATTTTATCAACCCTTTTAATAATGAAGTAGGGGTAGTGGGGGTTGAAAAGTATTATAAATAATCTGAGACCTTGGCTTCTAGTACATATACCGAATTTCAAGTTTCTGTAGTGTTACCAGCTTGCTTTACTTATTTTCCCCTATTTACCCCTATTTAACCCCCAACCCTTCAACGCAATCATCTCAAAATATAATCTAGTTCCAGATGTCGTTATAATACATACGTGTACCAAATTTCAAATGAATATCTCAATTTTATTTTATCAGCCCTTTTCATATTGGAGTAGGGGTGGTGGGGATTGAAAAATATTATAAAAAAATCTGACGCTTTGGCTTGTAGTGCATACACCGAATTTCAAGTTTCTGTACTCTTATCAACTTGTTTTACTTATATTCCCCTATTTACCCCAAATTAACCCCCAACCCTTCAACGGAATCATCTCAAAATATAATCTAATCCCAGACGTCCTTATAATGCATACGTGTACGACATTTCAAATGAATATCTCAACTTTATTTTATGATAATAATGGGGTAGGGGTGGTGGGGGGTTGAGAAATATTCTAAAAAAATCTGAGGCTTTAACTTCTAGTACATACACCGAATTTCAAGTTTCTGTACTCTTACAAGCTTGCTTTACGTATTTTCCCCCATTTTCCCCTATTTAACCCCCAACCCTTCACCGGATATCGTCAAAAAACAATTCAGTTCCAGATCTCGTTATAGTATATACGTGTACAAAATTTCAAGTCAATATCTTAAACCGTTCCGGAGAAAACGTGCGGACAAAAAAGTTACAGACAGACAGACCGACCGACAGACAGACAGACAGACAGACAGACAGAAACATTTTTTTCGCTCAAATTTAAAATCTCGACGTTTCATGACATTCTAAACCTATTTCACGAATAAAAATTTTTGCCATTTTTTTTGCGATTACTATACTTCCAATCCACTACGTGGATGTGGAAGTAATATTCTCTTGATTTTTTGAGAATGTTTACTTTCTGCGAACCCCGTCCCCCTCCCCATGTTAAAAGAAACTGGCTAAACTTGGTTAATACTACATTATAATATACATCACTCGTTTCTCAAAATGTTATGTAACATCTCTATACAGGGCGTTTCCGAGAATCACGCCATTTATATTGAGTCGAGTGTTGAGTTTCCATGCGAACATATCAACAAACAAGCTAACCATTATATTCTTCGCCGATTTACGGCATCTACGAGTAGGCTGTGCTTTAGACGTAAAATTTCAAATAATTTTCATACATCTAACCTGCTTCATTATGTCTTTTAAAATTCAAAGATACGTTTATTTTTAGATTAATTCAGCCGACTGCACTAGGAAGACTCGTAGCCTACTTCCAACCAAATCAGACTGAACTCTCAAAAAGCGATGCCTACCAATACGCAGCTCTAGTCATTGGACTCAACGTCTTAAGTACCTTATACAACCACAACTATCAGCAGTATCTGGCCGAATTTGCAATTGGAGTAAGAACTTCGTTTGCAACACTAATATATAGAAAAGCTTTGAGACTGAAACCGTCTGCATTTACTGATATAACGATGGGTAACATTGTGACACTTATCACTAAAGATGTGGGTGCCTTTGAGGGTGCCCTGATGTTTATTAATGATATATGGATCGGTTTGGTTCAAACCGTCATTATTGCTTATATCATTTATACCCGAATTGGCTGGTCTGTGATACCTGGAATTGGATTTTTTATTCTGATAATTCCCTTTCAAGGTATGCATAAAATACTGAATATAATGTAAGATAACTGATTGTTAGTATAATGGAAAAAAAAGGTGGAAAAAAAAGGTGAAAAAAAAACATATTACTTAATTACTTATTAAAAGAAAAGAAAAAAAAATATGCTAATAATAATTCAAAAAGAAAATCATAAAAAAGAGAGATATCTAGGATAAGTTAAAATAAAAAAAAACTGCTTATTACTTACAGCGCGTTTCACATCTCGTTCACATATCCTCGTATAGTTGAAATCACCGATCTTGTCGTTCACATCATCATCTTTTAATTTCCGAATCAAATCGACTCAAGGTCACACAAAATGGCACGCATGGGCGTACCATTTGAATCGAGTTTTCGGTAAAAATTACAATTTGTACAATTTAAAAGTGAGTCATTATTTGTTTGCTTAATTGTATTGAAACATATTCTATATAGGATTTTGTAAACAGCAAAAAAATAACTATCCATGGGAACTAAAAGAGAAGCTATATGTAAAAATATTAATGAAATATCTGCATTCTTTCGATAACCTGAATTCTGGTTGTGCTAGCAAATTAAAATCCTAAAATGGATTTGCATAATTTCTTATTTGAAAATTCTCATTCAACAACTAAGATCCACACAGTCCCCTACGGCCATGCAGATTATACTGGTATATCTACATAACTAACATTGCTTAAAAGTTCAATAATGAGTTGGTATCACATTAAATAATTTTGAACTTGGGTAATGGGGATTTTTGTAACATCCGGCAATAGGAATGTTTTCTATTTTTTAATTGTAATGAAAAATTATATTTCTGAAGCTACAGAAACACGTAGTAACCATTAAAACGCATAAAAACTTTTTTCTTAAGAATAAACTGAAAATAAAAACTCCGAAATTAACGAGGCTAGTAAACGATCCCTGCAGTGAGAGTAGCGCGCGTGATGTCATAATGCTCATAGCGGAACTCGTATACCAACGTATATGGATTGTTTGTTTCAGTATTGTTTTATCTCTGTTTTTGTAATGATGGGAGACTCAAAAAGTGTGAAAGTTAATAGAAACAAGTGTTGTTTTGTTCCTGGATGTACAAATACATCAGAAAATAACCCAGAAAAGGTTTTTATGTCTGTACCACAAAATGTAAAATGAAAGAAGCTTTGGTCCTTTTTTAAACTAATGATATTTTTTTAAAACTTTTGTTACCTTAAACGCATTTATCAAAATCGTTCTCCGATTATTAGGGATGGCAACAATGTATCTGTATAAAATAAATATCGATATATTAATCCTATGCCATGAATATATTCATATCATTTTTTTGTTGCAATATATCGGGTTGAAATATCGATATTTTTCTAAATATATCGAAAACGCCCAATTTGCATATTACCCCCCCATTCTTTGAAATTTCAATCGAGAAATTTTATTTCGAGAATATCACCCTCCGCTCTTTAAAATTTATTTTAATCGAGATAAATATGTACTGTAAAGAATGCCACCCCCGCTTTCCGACGTTATACCTTAAGCAATATTCATTAATTTTTTATATTAAATGTTAATCTACAAAATATATCGATAATTTTTTTGTTGCTATATCGATTATATTGATCTGAGCCTTGTGATGTATCAAATGATTCATATATCGATATATTACATTTTTTTGCCATCCCTAATTCTCATATGAAACGTGCATGAAAGCCTAGCCACTATATTCGCGCATGTTTAACTATGAGCAACATGACGTCATACCAGTCAAGGAGCGATTCGCGCATTCAAATGAATATTCGTATTTCTTTAGGGATTTTTCCCATAGAACGAATTTGTTGATTTTTGTAAAACTATAAGACTATTTTTAACTATTTTGTGATGTTTAAACAGGATTTAATTTTTTTTTAAACATTCCTATTGCCAGTGTGCGCCTTCCAAATGTAATATCACATTATCTAGATGATCATGGCTATTATCACTTTTTTTTATTAAACTTCAGTTTCTTGCATTTTTCTCAAAAATTCTTCTTCAAGGTCGTACTGTTTTTTTATTATTGCATTAAAAAAAAATCGACTATTAGAAATCGACGAAAAAAATTAGGCGTGCCGTTTGACATTATACACTTGGGGTAGCTGGGGGTGAGGGGGTGAGTTTTGTCCTTTGACATTTAAGAAAATGCCGTTTACTGCAAAAAAGAATCCCTAACGGTTTTCGAGTTACTAAGGGTTGCTCGTTTTCAAAAAATCACCCGGTATAATATTCTCACCCAGCGACAACACTATTTCAGCGGTCGGAAAGACTATAAAAACTACAAAATCAACTACTCCACAGACTTATTTTACATATAAATTGTACCCCTGACGTCCATTTTCTTGCCTCCAACAAATCTTTACTTTTATTTTTCTTTCTGTGTCCATATTTTGCTACAGTAGTATTTGGGACATCCTGTTCCTCACAGGTTTCCCTACAAATCCGTTGCACCGTCCGCATACAAATACCCAATGCATTAGAAGTACGCTAAAAGAATTTTTTTTCTATAAACATCTGTCACATATAATTTTGCGATTCACCTCATGGGCTGCTTGCAAAGATAAAAGGGGACCTCCTTTGCATTTCTCCTGATTATTTCTTTTACTTCCATATCCACGCTGTTACATCACTACTTGGCCTTAGAAAAATTAACAATGGTATCACTGGTTAAGGTGATAACCAAAGGCAATTCAACCAACACACAAGTAGTGACGGCGAACGGCTAGCTGATCTGGTGCGTGGCTGGGATTTCGTGGGTTCAATTTTTTTAAATCAGCCAGAGGGCGAACCAATATTTTTGTGATATGTTGCCTAGCTAGTTTGTTCCAACACTCAGAGGTAGCTTAAAATGATGTAACAATTATGAGCGCCATCCACGGAAAATTTAAGAGTTATTGCTACCTCTGTGATGGTGAAACCAACCGCCGTGGAAAGATTTGATCTTATGGCGGACAGACAAACAAAAAAATGAAAAATTGAATTTTACGATAAAAGATACTTATTTATTAATAACTTCAGAAAAATCATCAATATAAGAACAAATCTACGAATTTAATCAATATAAAAAGTATAAAATAATGTTATCAATTATGAAATAGAAATATTAAATAATATTATCACAGTTTCCAAGAGAAAATATTTATAGCTTAATTAATTTATCATTAAAAGAAAAGAAATATATTGTGCAATGAAAGTTATACAGTAAATATGACACAACAAAAAAATTCAATGAAATTCTCAGAATCTCACCAATCCTCCTGACGACGGATAGATAGTGGATGAGGGCTCCTGGTGAGTCCTGGTAGCTTTTCCTAACAGCTTCTTCGAACACAGACGGCTCCTCGACGTGGTTTGACGTCTTGCTAACCTGTATAACGCTAGGGCTTTGCTGTTGGTTTGGATTGACTGGACTAAACTGGACTTGACTAAGCGGAATTTCACTAAACTATGTTGAATTTGAGTACATTATGTTTGACTGGACTATCCGTCTTATGAAATCTAGCAGGCAGTTAACCATCAATGGAAAGGAGTGATTTTCCTTGTGTAAATTAGGTAGATTATTTGTACTAATCATGCAAATTATTTCGCTAAATTATTTAAATAATTTGTATTAACTATGTAAATTATTTATTAATTATCTATTATCTATTATCTATTTAATCAATCAGTTATTTAATCAGTTATCTATTTAAATAATCAGTTATATAATCAGTAATTTATCTATATAATCAGTAATTTAAATAATCAGTTATAGATAAATTATTTATTTGGCAGCAAAACTCTACGTTTGGGAAGAAGAAAAAATATTATCAGCACATGTTTCAGAATTATGGTTGTTTAGTTAGCAGAAATGAAAAATATGGCTAAAGGCCGTTAAATACTAATGAGAGGAATCAAATAAATAAATGAAATTACCTTTTATTAGATAGATCACTAAGAGAAAGTTTGATAACAGCAGAAGTGACACAACTCGTGACTGAATGATTATCAAAACTTAAAGTCAAAGTATATGCTGCTACAGAATTGGCTACAGAAATGGCCAATTCTGCTATCAGCCAGCTAATAAAAGTGATATCCCCTCTCAAGTCTCAATTAACATATTACCATACTATAAACTAAAAATTACTACGAATTTGGGTCTGCGTTTTTCTATGCAACCCACAATACTTCCTGCAGTATAGTTGGTTTAACCAATAATTAAGAAATATGTGCTGTGAAATAGATATAATTACTATGCGATCGAAGCCCCTGTGTTCTACGAGAGCTGTTAGCAAAAACTGGAATACAAAAAGAGGTAAATGGATGAAACATGAAAATATAATAAATGTGTACATTCCTAAATTTAAACATATTACCTATGATAATATAATGTCTGGTGTTTTCGTTACTAGAGTATGGCAAATACCTGTACATATTTCTCAAAAATTCATTTTGTTTAATAGAATTTAATAAAATTGCTTAAAGTTGCCAGATGTATGCAACAACGCAGTGGAGTGTAAGTATTGCAATCGCAAAAAAATTTTCAAAAATTATTGTTCTTCTTTTTTGAAAAAGTGGAATAACATGAGAACATCGTAGTCTAGGTTCAATAATAATATATGCTTGGATAAAGAATGAAGAGCGAAATACGAAGGAACATATACTTATAAAAAAAAATTGTGTTCTATTTAAAGCGATTCTTAAATTTAATTTACCACTACAACGTGAAACACCCTATACATTCTAAAATAATTTTAGAATATACCACTCTCCATCTTTCATAATTTTTGTCCGAGGCAGTTTTTTTCAAATTTCGGAGGATTGAGGAGATACTGATCGTATGTTGTTTGCTTTTCCTTAGGAAAACGTTGGTATTTCTAAAATAGTTTGTTCTAGTGGTTACTTATATTATAACTAAAAATCATGTTGTTTCTATTCCGTTTTTTCCTGGGATATTTCTCTAACGTTCGAGGCTGCTTTGTTATATAGCAAAGGCAGACTAACTATTTTTTGTTAGATCTATATATAATTTCTTATTCTTACCCATAATCAAGAAACCATTGATAGTCTCAATTGTCCTGGATAAAATCGATGTCCTGAGAAGACGTGTTGTTGAGGTAACTGGCCGATCCCTGATGGTTGCTGCTGCAGTCAGAGTCTGGACTGCCCCGGAGAACACCCACCTCGGTCATCCTTTTACTTGTAACAAATAAACATTTCCATTCAGAAACAATAAAATTATAAAATTCTAGACTTGGTAAAACAAGATAGGGCAGCCGATAAACTAAGGTGAAGAATGGCCTTAGCAGTCGTGAGAGGTCCTACGCTTTGCTTCTAGGGGAGGCCATCCTTATTAAAATATGTACCAACAATTTTTAACCCCTCAAAAATTTATAGGTATGATTTTTGTTCTGAAAGTTCGTATTGTAATATGAAGTGAAGTAGATCATAAAACTCTAACTTCTACTTTATTTTACTTGATTTGAAGGCGCCGAGTTCAAGTCTGTAGGTAGTTTTGATCTGTGAGCTCTATATTTCTCGAAATTTCTCGTGACATGGTGGCAAAAAAATCAGTTGCGCAAAATAAAATAAATCTTAAAATGAATCATAAAATTGACCTTAGTTCATCAGATGCCACCCATAAATAATAATAACTTATTTATTAAAATCTAGTCCTAACTTAGGTACAGTTACTATTTATTTTTATTCTATGAAATTAAGAAAAAAGTTGAGCTACCAGTTTGGCACCCCAGGAGTCTGGCTTCCTGAGGCAGTCGTCATCTGGATATGCATGAATTTATGTACAAAAAATATCTGTCCAGAAAATGTTTTAAATTATAAAAATTACAACAACGACGAAAAATGTTTCAAGGTGTAAGCCCATTTTTTTACTCAACTAATTTCACCAGCATGTTTCTGGCTACTGCATTTAGTCTTTTGCCGGGTATTTTAATATTAGTTTCTTTACATACAGTAAAACTAAAGCACTCACATACTATTTACACAGTAATTTACATAATTACAGGAAACTTAAAACATCACAGTAAAAAACACTACAAATTTATATAAATAACGAGAGGAAATAGAAAATAATTAAATTGTACCTACAAATGCGACAACTGCACGCTACTGAACTGACAGAATGCTGAACGTTGGTTGTGGCTACAACAAACGGTTGTATTATTCATCTCCAAAGCGCATCGTTACGCCTGAAACTTCTATCGTAGCCCCATCAGACGCGACTTTCTGTTATTTATATATGCGCTAGTATTTAAGCTGTCTTTGATAAGTACATAGATTGATGACCTGAACGACAAGATTCGTGATTTCAATTATATCTTATATTTTTTACTTCCCTCGCATACCGAAGGGAAGTATTGTATTCGAGAAAAAATCACCCTCCGAGATTTTTCGGATTCGGTTTCAGAACACGTAGATTACGAAAATATAGGTTTTTCAATTCCGTCAGTCTGTCTGTCTGTCTGTCTGTTGGTGCATTTACTTAAAAACTACTTGACGGAGAGCAGTCAAATTTGGTAGGTAGTTGACGCTACTGTCAGCGAAGAAATGGTAGAAATCTCACTGGAAAATATACAGGGTGGACCGTCTAAACGGAATAAATAGTGAAAAACATTTTTTTTGCTCAAATTTAAAATTTCCACGTTTCATGACGCACTAAACCTATTTCAGAAAAAAAAAATTTCGAAAATTTTTTTCACCATTTTTGAAAAAAATTTTACCAAGTTGAAAAAAATTTTTTTTTGCTCAAATTTAAAATTTCTACGTTTCATGACACGCTTAACCTATTTCAGGAAAAAAAAAATTGAAATTTTTTATCAGCAATATTTTTGAAAATTTTTTTACTACTAAAATGAAATAATTTTTTTTTTCTTTCTTCAAATTTAAAATTTCCACGTTTCATGGCATTCTAAGCCTGATTAAAAACAAAATTTTTTGAAATTTTTTTTTTACCATTTTTGAAAATTTGTTTACCACTAAAATAGACGGATTTTATTTTTGTTTCTTCAAATTTAAAATTTCCAGGTTTCATGATATTCCAAACCAATTTCGGAAAAAAAATTTGCAACATTTTGTTACCAGTTTGGAAAAAAAATTAACACTAGAATGCTCAAATTTAAAAGTTTCACGTTTCATGACATTCTAAACCTAGGCATTTCAGAAAAAAAAATTTTGAAAATTTTTTTCACCAACATTTTTCAAAAAGTTTTTACCACTAAAATAGATCGATTTTTTTTATTTGCTCAAATTTAAAATTTTCACGTTTCATAGCATTCTAAACCTATTTTAAAAAATACGTAATTTTTAATTTTTAAACTTTTTTAGCACTACTATAGAATAGAAGGAAACTTTCCTTTTTGCTCAAATTTAAAATTTCTACGTTTGACATTTTAAACCTATTTCAGAAGAAAAAATTTTGAAAATTATTTTACCAACATCTTTTGAAAAATAAAAAAAAAAATGAAATTATTTAACCACCACTATACTTCCACTCCATTACGTGAATGTTGGATTGCAAATGTGACAGATGGCAATAATATCTGGCATATGCACCTATTATACTTTTATTGAAAAATGTACAGGGTGGTCATCCCTATTTAGTATTGAACTTTTGCTGTTGGATGAGCAATCTGTATATTTTTTTGACCAAAACTTATCAAGTTTTTTTTGTAATAATAGCAATAACTATATTTCGATTATTATTCTCAATGTCATTTCGTAATTATTAATTTTTTAGAGTGACTGCCATGCACAAATAACGAGGGAAGTTCTGTGTAAATACCTTTACCGATTTTTTTATATTAACTTAAAATTTTTGTCAATTAATTATTTTTTTATTTAAAAATAATTACTCGATCATGGCATACTGGTTAAAAAATATTACAATCTAAAACAACATAGTGAGGTTTGTTTATTTGAAAAATTTATAATATTTTTAAATACTTACACTGTTATTGTTAGTATCAACAAATTAACAGAATTTATAGAAATAAGAAAGTAAACATAAATCTAAGTCCATTTAATTCAGAATTTGAGTTAAAATGATCTTACAACACGAATTAATAGCTGTTGAACACATAATTTAATACTTATTTTATTTTATTTTTATTTCACTCATACACGATCTAACAGTACAAGACCATTTACAAGATGGGAAACAACACATACATCGTACAAAAATTACTTAAATTTACTAGCGTACATTTCAGTAAAGATATACAACAAAAGAAAATATAAATATTAGAGAAAATAAAGAGTTGAATTTATGTACAATAAAAATAGAGAACAAAAAAGAAAAATATAGTAGTTTTAACGTTGAGATATTTGAGAAATCACGCCCATTGCGTATAATAAAACCAAGTATTCTATTTACGTCGCAAATTAACGTGTCTGTATGATTGACAAAGCTGAGTTTTTTGTTAAAAATTCCTCCAAGGTCTTTAAACGAGGACGGTCGAGTTAATGATTCGTTTTCTAGAGAGTAGTTAAATGTAAAATTAACATCCTTCGCGGAAAATGTCATTACGTTACATTTTTGCACATTTAATGTGAGACTGTTCCTGACACACCAAGCGCCGAGTTTAGATATATTATTTTGTAATTTACTGCAGTCATTTATGTTAGAGATTCTATGTAGTAGCTTGAGGTCATCTGCGTACATTAAAAAATGAACATCTAGTTCATATGCTATGTCATTGATGAATATATTAAACAAGAGTGGCTCAAGAACAGATCCCTGAGGTACACCAGAACAAGATAAGTAATCAGTAGACCTGAATCCATTAAACGCGACGTACTGTTTTCTATCTAACAAGTATTATTTTAAAAAGTGTGTAAGATTTAGTGACATTCCAATGTTGGACAGTTTTTTAATAAGATGTTATGATGAAGCCTGTCGAATGCTTTTGTGAAATCAAAATATATTACATCTGTTTGAACTTGCATCTCAATGGACTCAGATATACAGGGTGCGCCAAAGTTCTGAATTTGGTCGATTACGGCTCTATATGAAATGGTGGAAATATATTGTCTATAGATTATTTTCTTGATTTTCAATTCTGAATAACCAGAAAATATGTACAATTATACAGGGTATTCCGTTTTCGTTGTCCGGGCAACAACTTCGTTATTTTAAATGGAACACCCTATATTTTTTTCCTTTATCGAGTTATTCATCTAATTATATTCATAAATCTATTAAGGTGGTAGGTACTTAAAATTAACCGTTTACGATATAAAAGAGATTTTTTGACAAAAAGTGAGGTTTACTGACAAGTTTTTGAGTACCTCTGATTTCATAGACAAGAGAGTTTTCAAAATTCTGCTTATACCGTTATGTTGGGCATATTAAGGGCTAGTAGGGCAGAAACATTATTAACATTAATCTTATACAGAGTGCTGAAAAAATTGAGTTTATTTTTTCGCTAATAAAAAAGGCCGTAATTCAATTTTTTCAAATGGGACGTACTATTTTCAGTTCTGTCATCTAATGAAGTGTTAAATTATCTTTCCATTGATATATCATAGTAGGTATTTATCTTTAAAAGTTGCATAGATATTAAGATTAATTGCCTGGATCAGACTAATTGTGTAGTAGTACAAGCAGTTTTCCATAATTAATTATTAGCCTTCTGAAATATTATTTTTTTACTTAGAATTGTTGGACAAAGAATTGAAATTAATACCAGCACGTATGTAATAAAGAATTTACTCATAATAAAAAAACAATTATTTTAACAAATGTTCAAAATGTTCACCATTTCGATCGAGACACATCTGAGTCCTCTTCCTAAATGAATGACGCATTTCTTGCAGCATCTGCTGAGTAATGGATGCAAAGGCACGTCTGATCCTATTTTTCATGTCATCAACAGTGGTAGAAGTGTCGCGATAAACTATATCCTTTACATAGCCCCGTAAAAAAAAGGCCATACCTGTCAGATCGGGCGACCTTGCAGGCCATGCTATTGCTGCTCCACGCCCTATCCACATATAGTATAAGCGGTACGCATAAAAATCTGACGAATAATGCAGAAAGCAAGTCCTTTTGCATGTATGCTTTGTATATTTATAGAAGTAATTTGACCCGCAGCACTTTGACCCCTGACCTCATAGACAAAAATGGCAGCCATTTTCAAAAATTCGGGTAAAATGTTTTAAAACAAAAAAAGAATATATCCAAAGACTGTTATCAAACTGTAGGTGAACGTTTTAAGGTTAGCAAATGTAACAAAAACAGTCATAGTGCAAGAATAATAGAATTTGATTAAAAACTCGGCGGCTATTTTAAACTTTAACATTTTTAAAAATAATGCAATATGTTATGTGAGGTATCGTTTAAGTATAATTTGAGGTCGCTGATTCCAATGGTGACGTCAAAAAAATAAAATTCTAAAGGAATTATAACAAAAATACAATTCTGAAGTTAGAAAGATGGCTTTTATTAACAAAATACAAAATAAAATCATAACAGTTTCCTCGTCATCGCTACTGGAATCATATGGCTTGTAATTAAAAAAAAAAGAAATTAACAAGAAAGTATTTTAATAAATGTAGAAGGCCCTATACCTTTTGCTGCTACATTTTGCTTTGCATTTCTTGCACTTAAGGGTGCAGGGGAAATCATTTTTTCTGCATGGGCAACGCATGGTATTACAATCGCTTGAACAACCGCATTTTTCTAGCTCTCTACAACCTTGCCAGATTCCTGGCAATTTGGACCAGATGGGCTTCCATCCATTTTCAATAATTTTTCATCCCAATTTACTTGACTCTGGTGGACTTTCCAAAACATCAGATCTGTCCTAGATTTGACCTACTTGATATGCTGCTCTAAGGGCCAGTTTTACAATACCAGGTTCAACGTAGGTTTAACTGAGCCACGGCTCAATCTGAACCGGAGCTCAGGTATATTCCCGTTCTGTAAAGCGTAATTCATCCGGGTTCAGTAGTGCTAGGTTCTGTTACTTTCAAATGTCAGTTGATAGTGTCGGCGTTTGCACACTGTAGATTTTGAAGAATTTGTGATGTGACATTAGCACAAACTAGTGGGTAGTTTGTGGGCATTAGACATTTGGCATTCATGATAGTTACCTGTGATTCATATTCAAGAGTTTTACAATACAATCGTGAACCTTAGTTTTTGTTTTGAGAGAATATGAATGATAGAAAAAGATCTGCAAACTTTTCTGCCAAAGAGGAGTCTATATTAATCTACTCGGTAAGAAAATATAGAAATATCGTCGAATTCAAGCTTTCTGATTCCGAAGCAAATTTCCAGAAAGGAGAGACTTGGCGAAAGATAGAAAGTGAATTTAATAGTATTTCTGGAGAGAATTCCCGTAATGATAAAGTTCTAAAGAAAACGATAATATTAAAAAGAGAACGAAAAAGAAGTTCCCTGATGAAAAATTGTATGTGCGAGGTACTGGTGGTGGTCTTTATCGAGAAACCAAAGTTACGATACTGGATGAGGAAGTCAAAGAACTTCTTGGCTCGAGCAAAATTGATGGAGACATTTCACAGTTTGATGGAGATACAAATAAGTTGATACAAATATACTTTGAACATATCTGTTTAAAAATTGTTAGTCTACAATAATAAGTTTCTTTTGCAAATCATTTTCAACATTTTATTCCAACAATAATGGAGCAATCCGATGGACAGAATCAAGCTCTTAAGTCTGTTTCAAGCCAAGAAGATTTAAACGAAATAATTATTGAAGAAGCTGTATCTCTGGACGTTTTAGAAGACCACAGTAAGTTGTACGCACTACTTATATAAGTCCATATTCGAGTTATTTCCTTTTCAGTATATGCCTGCACTTCAAGCCCATTGCAGCTCCATACTGAAGTTCTACCCGAAAACAGGAAAGAAATTCAGCCACAGATAGAAATTACAGTAGAAATTAGCAAAAGTAAATAATAGGTACCTACGTCACAGATTTTCTTAGACTTTTTTTTTACTTTTGTAGTGTCTCAAAGTCAAAATTAATCAGGAAATTGGTGAAAGTACAGTCCGGCCATGACAAGGGCAAGTAAGTCTAAAGTCCTTAAGTAGAATACTCGATGCAAGTCTGAAGCTGCAATTAGCACAGTTTCCCAGTGGGCAGATGCAAACTCTGCTGTAGAAGCTGCAAAGGCACGTTTTATGGGAGAAGAACAATGGAAAAAACTCAAATTTATGAGAGAAAAGCATGAATTGGAGATGATGAAGATGAAGAGGAAAGTAGATGTGGAAATAGAGCTTATGAGACAATATCATCGAGCAAAATTGAAAATATTAGAAATTCAAAAGGCGACGTTACTTAACAAGAAGTTATAAATTACCTACAAATTCACCTCTTATAATTGCAGAGGGCCGTGTTCTAGAAAATTACCTTTGTTTCATATTTTTTTATTATATTAATTATTTATTTGTATTTACACATTTTATACGATATTAAGTAAAGCTAAGTTTTCTTAAAATAAAAAATTAATTTTTAAAATATTTATTTATTTTTTACACTCACGAACAAACATACTCGTCACCATATGATGTACAATGGGTGTTAGGAGCGTTTATAACCTAAAAGTCTGTTACATAACATTTTTCACAGATGTCCATTAAAATAGTTTATTAACTGTAATGTGACTGTATCATTGCCAATCACCCTGTTATCCCCCATATTCTCCACCACCACTTCATTGACAATGTTAATAGCTTCTTGCTGTTGGTCATCAACTGGTGGTATTTCCTCATGCCGCAAACATGCTATATTGTGCAGTATGGCAGTTGCTGCAACAATGGCTTCTACTTTCGATCTTCAGTCGAATCCCCAAGGAAAGAACAGGAAATCGTATTTTCCAAACACCGATGCCCCATTCAACTGGATTTCTTGTCCTTACTTGGAGCTCGTTAAAAAGGTGCTTTGCAGGAGGGAATAATATTTATTCGTTCGGTAGGGGGTAGACCTAGGCTAGCAATATACTCAAATGCTTCTATTATATCATCATATCATCACCCCAATTATAACGCAATTTTTACATCGTAATAAAAGTTACTTTTTTACAAATTGGCCGCCATTTTGGAATTACATGTCCGGAAATCGAAGTGCTGCGGGTAAATTTAATACAATGAATGTGTACAAATCACACGCAAATTTTCTTGCTTTCTGCATTAACCGTCAGATTTTGCCGATTTTCTCGATGTACCGCTTAAACTAATATCATTGAAGTTGCGATCTAACCATTCTCTGACATTTGCTGCAAAATGAGGCGGAGTTCCATCTTGTTGAAACCACACTTTTTGCCGTATATCAAGAGGAACGTTTTCTAGGAGAACCGGCAATTCATTTTCCAAAAAATCGTGATATATTCTTCCATTTAAGGGTCCATTTAAGAAATGAGGTCCAATAACAATCGGCCCTACTACAGCACCCCATACATTTAATGACCACCTCTGTTGGGAAACTGTTTTTAATAAATGAGGATTGACATCTGAATAATAATGAAAATTGTGTCCATTGACAGTCATTTTTCTTGCTGGAACTTAATTCATGAGGTTTGTACTGCCCCACCAGTTTCGATAAATCTGTCTCTAAGATTACTAAATGCAGGTTCTAAAGGGTGTCTCCTTTCAGGATATGTGGTTTTATAGACTCGGGATGCTAAGAGGCTGTTCCTTGAGCACTCCCCCCGAATAAAAATCATGTCAACCATTTCTTCCCGCGAATAATTCATATTTATTTTGAAACACTTCTTCACTGGACAAATCAATAGACAAACATAAACTAACGACAAGCTAGAATGTGCAAATACCTAATACGTTCCACTCCTGGCCAACCTAGAATTACATAGCGGGTTACAACGTGAATGAATGCGATGGATTTAAGATAAACAACGATAGATATAATTTGCAGCGATGTCAAGTTAATAACAGTGTCCACACCCCAGATTAGTAAAGTGGGAGGTTGCCTATTGACTTTTCAAGGGCGAGTCAAGATGCCATATTGCGCGTCATTGTGCCTGCCCTGTGTTTGAACAAAGTTTTTCTGTATGATTTCATTTTGAATACGAGTAATATAGAATACTAAAACTTAGGTCGAAAAGAAAAACACGGGAATGTTACATAAATTACACCTTTTCAATATGAAATCATACAGAAAAACTTTGTTCAAACACAGGGCAGGCACTATGATACGCAATATGGCGTCTTGATTCGACCTTGAAAAGTTAGTAGGCTACCTCACTCATGTTTACTAATCTTGGTCCACACCATCGCCTCGGCGCGGAGCGAACAAACTCAACACGTGGCATCAACGGATGTATCACCTCTCTGTCTACATGAGCCACCATGAGCAGTATCCTTTGAAGATTGTCGTGCCAGCTCGTAAAAGTTGAGTTTGCACGACAAACAACAAGTCATACTGTCAAAGTTAATTTATGTGATGTAATGTGATGTAAAATTATGTGAATTTCAGTCAGACAGATATTTAACCTTAATATCTATGCAACCCTTAAAGATAAATACCTACTATGATATATCAGTGGAAAGATAATTTAACACTTCATTAGATGACAGAACTGAAAATAGTACGTCCTATTTGAAAAAATTGAATTACGGCCCTTTTTATTAGCAAAAAAATAAACTCAATTTTTTCAGCACTCTGTATAAGATTAATGTTAATAACGTTTCTACCCTACTAGCCCTTAATATGCCCAACATAACAGTATAAGCAGAATTTTGATAACTCTCTTGTCTATGAAATCAGAGGTACTCAAAAACTTATCCGCAAACCTCAATTTTTGTCAATAAATCTCTTTTATATCGTAAACGGTTCAGTTTAAGTACCTACCACCTTAATAGAGTTATGAATATAATTAGATGGGTAACTCGATAAAGGAAAAAAATATAGGGTGTTCCATTTAAAATAACGAAGTTGTTGCCCAGACAACGAAAACGGAATACCCTGTATAATTGTACATATTTTCTGGTTATTCAGAATTGAAAATCAAGAAAATAATCTATAAACAATATATTTCCACCATTTCAAATAGAGCCGTAATCGACCAAATTCAGAACTTTGGCGCACCTTGTATATTGAGTAGCACATATTAAATTGGTGGTTGTAGATCGACCTTTCATAAATCCATGCTGCTGAGAGGATATACTGTTTTACAAATGATAGTGATTGGTCGGAAATTTGTTATATCATTTTTATTGCCCTTTTTATAAATTGGACATACTTTAGATTACTTCCAGATATCAGGAAAAGAACAGCATTTTATAGCCAAATTAAATAAAATTTTTAGTGGATGGGCGAATATATTAGCACAATCTTTCAGTAAAAATGCATGTATAATAAGTACTAAGTACTTCTCAATTATATTTTTTAGTTTATATTGGGCAAAAATCTGGTGCAAGGAGAATGAAATCAGCGAAGAAAACAGATGAAAGGCTCCAGGTTACCAAGGAGGCGTTTTCAGCTATAAAAATAATTAAAATGTATACGTGGGAGAAGTTCTTTGAAACGGAGATAAACGACTACAGAAAGTAAGTATTATATTTAAGTCTCTTGGGTAGAACTACTGAATTGACGCTTTCGGAAAATGTACAAACATTTTTGTAAAGATGGCTTCCAAAGAGGGGAAGATATATTACAGCATTCATAATCTGACTGATACCTACCAAAATAGTTTTGGAGGATTGTGGTAACAAGTCACAACAGTTTAAAATATTATGTTTCTTTTATGTATATTTATGTATCATTTTATAATATAAATTCGAAAAAAACTTATTTTTACTTCCATATCCACATAGTGGAGTGGAAGTATAGTAATCGTGAAAAAAAAAAAATGAAATTTTCTTATTATTGAGATAGGCTTAAAATGTCACGAAATGTCGAGATTTTAAATTAAAGCAGTTTTTTTTTTGTCTGTCGGTCTGTCTGTCGGTCTTGTCTGTCTGTAACTGTCTGCGCACGTTTTCTTTGGAACGGTTTAAGATACTGACTTGAGATTTGCCACACGCATATACTATAACGAGATCTGGAACTGGATGGTTTTTTGAACATATCCGGTGAAGGGTTGGGGCCTCAGGGAAGGCCTCAGATTTTTACAATATTCTTTAACCCTGCGCCACCCTCACTCCATTATTAAAATGGTTGATAAAATAAAATTGCTGCCTTCTATATAGGTCAAACTGGTCGGTCCTTTGAAGTACGATACAAAGAACATCTACGCTCTTTCAGACTCCGAAAAACAGTCTTTTTCAATCCATTTGTTAGAATCAAATCATCATTTTCCAGATATAAATACTGTTGATGTATTACACGTACAAAATAAAGGTTTTAAATTAAATTTATTAGAATCATTAGAAATTTTCGAATCAAACAAGACCCCAGGTAATTACTTACTTAATGGTCAGTTGGACCTACATAACACACCCTTCTTTAATATATTTAATTCATAATCCTATAATCCCTTTATTACTTTCTATCTAGTTCTGTTAATTTTAAGTCCCCTACAATGTAGTAATAAAACTAGGTAAATAATTTAAATTATAAATAGCTTAGGTTTGCTCTTGTGTTCATTCATTTACTTGAGTCGCTTTGAAGATGATACGTTGAAGTATCGAAACTATAGTAGCGTTAAGTTACATTCAGTTAAAATTCAGTGGAAGAAACAAAATAAGTGTTAATAAATCATTATAAATTAACTCCATTATGGGCATATGCTAAAGTTTCGCTAAAATACGTGTTCAAGCTATCATCATTGTTTAAAAATTGTCACTTACAACTGTTTTTATATTTTGCAACTTGACGAATTGACCAAGAGGTTATTCGACCAGAGATATTAAGAATAACTGCGAAAAAATACAATTTTCAATATTGTCTTATTTAAACAAAGGTTTTCCTAGGATAGGATTTAATCCAACACATTTTACCACGCTTCTTGTAATGTTTAAAACAAGTTTCAAAAAAAGAAATTTAGACCCTTAGTTGTAACAGGCGACAAAGTTCTGATTCATTTAATACTTAGAAAATTAATATAATTAAACACATTTTTATTTGTAGGAAGGAAATAGACAGCTTGGCCATCATATTCTACCTCAAGTGCCTGATAATAATAATCGGAACTCTAGTCTCTCGAGTTTCTTTCTACCTCCTCATAATGACTTACCTATGGACAGGCCACTACGTTACAGCAGAAATAGTCTACTTCGTGCAAAGCTGCTTCACGAGCCTCAGATCCTACGTAACAATGTCCATTCCACTAGGCATAGCCCAAACGGCAGATATGTACGCTTCCATAAAACGGATACAAAAGTTCCTAGACGGCGAAGAACTTACAGAGAGCAAACAAACCCATAGCGTGTCCCAACCAAAGGTGTATTTAAAAAATGTTTCTGTGAAAATAAACGATTCAGAAGTGCTAACAGATGTGTCTTTATACGTTGACAAAGGGCTATACCTTATATCAGGCAACGTGGGAAGTGGAAAAAGTGCCATACTCAAAACGATTATGAAGGATTACTCAATAACTAAAGGACAGATGGATGTGGAGGGTACCATTTCTTATGCGTCTCAAGAGCCATGGCTATTCCCTTCAACAATAAAACAAAACATATTATTTGGCCAAGTTTACAACGAAAAACGGTATCAGGAAGTGTTACATGTATGCGCATTAACACAAGACTTAAGTCAATTTGAAAGTGGCGATCAGACAATTGTAGGGGATAGAGGTGTAAACTTAAGTAAAGGACAGCAATCGAGGATAAATTTAGCTAGAGCAGTGTACAAAGAAAGTGACATTTACTTATTAGATGACTGTTTGTCTGCATTAGATACTCACGTGAATAAATTCGTATTTAGGCATTGTATAAGGGAATTTTTAAAACATAAAATAGTTATTTTAGTGACTCATAATATCAATCATATTAAGCAAGTGTACGGTAAGAACGTGCTCTTCGTAGAAAATGGAAGTACTTTGTCATTAGAAGACCAAAAGAAGACTTTAGACAAAAGAATAACTTATTATATTGATGATGTTGATTTCGATTATTTTGAAGGGGATGGAGATACAGTATATGACACTGTATTATCGGAAGAAGACGAATCTGGAGATGAAATTGATAAACTTTTGACACCAAACGGCATTAAAAAACCTGCAAAAAATTTCTACCACGAGGATCACAAGTCAGGCAAAGTTAATTTCAGTGTATATTTTAGATATTATAAGTACACTGGTGGACTGTTCGTTCTTCTATTCGTGGTTCTAGTTTTTGTGATCACTCAGCTTGCGATGGTCTATTCGGATAAACTTCTAAGCCAATGGTAAGTCACAATTAAAATTTATAATCAAAAACTGCCATAATTATAGCATCTTACTCTTCGCGTATTCTTTTATTACAATTATCTAATTTTTTATATTGGGCGAGTTTCGATGAACGAACTATAGACATTTCATCATTTTATCCAGTTCGACTCTATTTTTTTAGAATCCAGTGTCTGTACCTATAATACAAAATAGCACTTACATGCGTAGCCAAATTGTAAATATAATTAAATAAACGATTAAAAGTACGGTGGCTCAAAAATTTCAGACTCGTAATAATGATGTTATTTAGTGGCACTTGTCTGACTATATGTAAAGTATTTTTGATCAATCCATATAATGTACATTTAAAATAAAACTACCCAATTTGATGCAAAGTACCATAGGAATGCATATTGGGATAAAGGGTAAGCATGGACAATTAATAAGTAATCATTCACTAGTTATTATATCTCGGCTTGGTCAGAATAATGTTCCATAACTTGTCTAAATCATAGGGCAATGCAGGTTTTCACGGCCGTTGTCCAATGAAGTAGTTTCTTCCGTCAACTTGAGTTGACGTTTCGCTGAACATGCTGTCAGCTTCTTCAGAAGGGTTCCATCATCATCATCATCAACATATTTATTTTTTGTTTTTAGTACAGATAATGCTTCCCCGGATCATGACCCGGAGCCAACCGTACAACCACGTCGCGCAGCGCCGTGGTGTTAGTGCGGTTGGATGGGTCGTGACCGGTTCAGCTCGATAAAATGATTAGAAAAGGTAATACTCCTGCCGCCTGTGGCGGCTTAAAATTATCGGTAAATTTGAACATATTAAAACTTAATTCTAAACAATGGGTAAAATTCTTAATCTATTATATGGGAAAAAACATTTTATAATTTTGTTGTTGAGATGGAGACGAACTCAATTGGAAAAGCTCCATTTAAACAAATTGCCCCAACAGTCTGCTCGCCGTTAGGAATTTTTGGTTTTTGGGAAAGGAAAATTGAGTTTAAAATGGTTAAAATTTTTACAAAGTTTATCGGTCTAAATTGAATTTTTCAACAAAAAGTACAGAATAACAAAAATTACAAAAATACAAATATATGACAAAGAAGAAGGAAAGAGATAGATATAGAATAAAAGATATGGTGGTGAAAAGTGTATGATAGTTGGAAGTTTTGGTAGGAAGAAGGGTTCCAAGTCATTGGAAGTTCGACGACCGCGGCAAAATCCGGAAGAAACTACTTCATTGTCTAAATCATTTTCTTCCTTTTTGTTGGGTATTTTGCCATTAAAAAATATTTTAAAATTTTAATGCAAAAACCTGTGTGCCAAACGGATCAGACAGAGGTTGGTTCTTGAATATTTGAGTGTTTAAAAATGCCTCACACCTAGAAATATATAAACTAGAACAATTTTATAAACTAAAAAATGAAAATGAAAGCAATAGACAGTCAACGTTTCGGAAGTATATCTACTTTCTTTCTCAAAACTTTTTGGCTATCAACTATGACAGTTCGTTGTTTATGTATTTCCACGGTCACATGAGACATTAAATTATATTTATCTTATTTTTACTTACTTCGTCTCTAAGGATGGGCAACCAACTAGTACAGAAATCTATTGAATAATTTGAAACGCATCTATCCTCGTGTAATAAAATAATCGCGGATTCTTCAAGTTTTCTTTTAGTCCCGTTGCTCTCTTTTTCCGAAATCTTCGGCGAGTCCCATTGAATCCTGTGATTATTATGGGACGCTTGTTCAAAAATTTTGGATTTTTCAAATTCTCCCCTTCTAGCGTAATTTCTATGTTCACCAAGCCTTATGTTGAAAGGTCTAGATGATTCACCTACGTAATGTTTTCCGCACTCACACGGAACACTATAAATATAATTTTTTGAATTTTGAACAATATTAGAGGTTTGGTTTTTGATAAAACCGCTCTTAGCGTGGAGCCCGTTTAAAAAATCGTTCGTACGGAAAACCTATTCCCAATTTTTCGTAATTTATCCAATAAACCATGTATATATGGAATTACTGCCATTGACCTATATACCTCAGGTTGTGATAGTATGTTTTCTCTCCTATCAATGTTTAATAACTGACTATCTTAATTATTTTCCATATTAAATAATATTTTCATAGAAAAAAATTTGAGGAATGTAATATTGATAATCTAATTTATAAACCCATTGAATGGTGGAGATATGTAGGCGACATTTTTGCGATGTGTCCTTATAGTAAAGAATGTTTAAGTATTTTTTTAAATTAGATTAACGAAAAAGAACTTTCATTTAAATTTACAATAGAAATAGAAAATAATAATGAATTACTTTTCTTAGATAATTTAATGAAAAAATTAGATAACACATACAGTGTATAGAAATCAAACACACACAAACAGATGCTTAAATTTCAATTCAAATCAACATATTAGTATTAAGAAAGGTGTTGTTAAGTGTTTGTATGACAGAGCCAAAATTATTTCTTCAAATGATGTAATATTAAGGAACGAAATGCAATTTATAGAAACTCTTATTATATAATCAATATCCTGAGAGTTTTGTTGATAGTCAGTTATTGAACATTGGTAGGGGAGAGAATATAAAATCACAACCTGAGGTATTTATGTCAAAGGCAGTAATTCCATATATACATGGTTTATCGGATAAATTACGCAAAATTGGGAATAGATTTTCCGTACGAACGGTTTTTCAAACGGGCTCCATGCTAAGATCGGTTTTATCAAAAACCAAACCTCTATATATTGTCCAAAATTCAAAAAATTGTATTTATAGCGTTCCGTGTGGAGTGAGTGCGGAAAACATTGCGTAGGTGAATCATCTAGACCTTTCAACGTAAGGCTTGGTGAATATAGAAATTACGCTAATAGGGGAGAATTTGAAAAATCCAAAATTTGTGAACACGCGTGGGATGATATTCATAGGATTCAATTGGGCTCGCCGAAGATTTTGGAAAAAGAGAGCAATGGAACTAAAAGAATCAGTTATTATTTTATTAAGCAAGGATAGGAACCAACCTCTGTCTGATCCGTTTGGCGCAGAGGTTTTTTCACAAAAATTTTAAAATATTTTCAGTGGAAAAATACCCAACAAAAAGACAGAAAATCTGAATATGCCACAAATAAACAGTTATAGACAATATCTGTCCAAATCACTGTTAGATGTTTTCTGAATGAAATTTGTATATTGCAGTTTAAATTATTTAGTGTTTACAGTTTCATTAGAATGTAAGATAAAGACTGATTACCTGTTGTTAATAGTTTATATGTTGCACCGTTTAGAAATAATACTTACAACAAACTATAGATTGATTACCTGTTGTTAATAGTTTATATGTTCCACCATTTAGAAATAATACCTATAACAAACTATATAATAATGTATAAAATCAATCGACTTAAAAAAAATTAATAAATTAACGTCAATATTTAGTTAAACTTAACATTATAAAGATGTAATTTTTTCGTAATCTGACGTTGTCGCCAATAATTACCTGAGTAAGACGTCTGTGTGACAGCACTACGCTACCTGCAAACAGAGGTGTTTGGAAATCAGTTTAGCGAGTTGTATTCCTTATTAAGCTACGTATAGCTCCTTACGGAACACCCTGTATGGCCACGTTATGAAAGATCATGAAAAGCAAACTGAAACGTGATGAAAACTGATTTAGAATAAAAAAAATCGGTAAAGGTCTTTACACAGAACTTCCCTCGTTATTTGTGCATGGCGGTCACTCTAAAAAATTAATAATTACGAAATGACATTGAGAATAATAATCGGAATATAGTTATTGCTATTATTACAAAGAAAACTTGATAAGTTTTGGTCAAAAAAATATACAGATTGCTCATCCAACACCAAAAGCTCAATACTAAATAACAGGTGCCACATATGGCAGGCTTGCGCAAATACCTTTACAAATGTCCACCATGACTGAATTATTTCTTGGGATGACCACCCTGTACATTTTTCAATAAAAGTATAATAGGTGTATATGTCAGATATTATTGCCATCCGTCACATCAATCCAACATTCGCGCATTGGAGTGGAAGTATAGTGGTGGTTAAAAAATTTCATTTTTATTTTAATTTTTCAAAAATGTTAAAAAAAAAAATTAAAATTTTTTCTTCTGAAATTGGTTTAAAATGTCAAACGTAGAAATTTTTAATTTAAGCAAAAAGGAAAGTTTCCGTCTATTCTATAATAGTGGTAAAAGAAGTTTAAGATTTAAAAATTACATATTTTTACTTCCCTCGCATACCGAAGGGAAGTATTTTTAAATAGGTTTAGAATGTCATGAAACGTGAAACTTTTAAATTTGAGTAAAAAAAGTTTCCATCTATTCTAGTGTTAATTTTTTTTCCAAACTGGTAACAAAATGTTGCAAATCTTTTTTTTCCGAAATTGGTTTGGAATGTCATGAAACGTGGAAATTTTAAATTTGAGCAAACCAAATTTTTCGTCTATTCTATAGTAGTGATAAATAGATTAAAAATGTTTTCAAATTTTTTTAAAAATTTTTCAAAAACATTTTTAAATTTGTTTGAATAGTTTTAGAATGCCATGGAAACGTGGATAGTTTAAATCTGAACAAAGAAAAAAAAATTCTATCTTAGTGGTAAAATTTAAAAAAAATATTAAACAAAATTTCTAATTTTTCTTTTAAATAGATTTAGAACGCTATGAAACGTGGAAATTTTAAATTTGAAGAAATAAAAAAAAATCCGTCTATTTTAGTGGTAAAAAAAAATTCAAAAATGTTGGTAAAAAAAATTTCAAAAAATTTTCGAAATTTTTTTTTTTCTGAATCAGGCTTAGAATGTCATGAAACGTGGAAATTTTGAATTTGAAGAAAAAAAAAAATCATTTTAGTAGAAAAATTTTTTTCAAAAATGGTAAAAAAAATTTATTTATTTTTTTTAATAGTTTTAGAATGCCATGAAACGTAGACATTTTAAATTTGAGCAAAAAAAAATTTTTTCATCTTGGTAAAAAAATTTTCAAAAATGATGGTGAAAAAAATTTTCAAAATTTTTTTTTTTCAGAAATAGGTTTAGCGTGTCATGAAACGTGGAAATTTTAAATTTGAGCGAAAAAAAATTTTTTTCACTATATATTCCGTTTAGACGGTCCACCCTGTATATTTTCCAGTGAAATTTCTACCATTTCTGCGCTGACAGTAGCGTCAGCTACCTGCCAAATTTCACTGCTCTCCGTCAAGTAGTTTTTTAGTAAATGCACCAACAGACAGACAGACAGACAGACTGACGGAATTGAAAAACCTATATTTTCGTAATCTACGTGTTCTGAAACGTCAGAATCCGTAAAAATCTCGAAGGGTGATTTTTTCTCGAATACAATACTTCCCTTCGGTATGCGAGGGAAGTAAAAAAAACTGAACAGCAAATACATTTTTCGAGGATCCGCTTTACAGATAAAAATTATTTTTTGTTGAAAAAAACTGTTTGTTTTTAACGGCCCCTATCTTAAACACCTCTGAACCCTTTTATACAACGGGGTTTCTAAAGGTGGTGATAAAGAATATCTTATAGTCGACTACATATATTTAATGCACATAAAAAATTCAAACCTTTGCCGCTTACGTATAGATGGAAAAGCGGGGCATGCTCTATTTTTGTAGAAAGTGTTAAATCATAAATATAATGTATTACTTAATGCATAGAATAATATTGTTCTCATGTAAAGTATGTTCTGGCATGATTAAAATAAGAAATTAACGGAAACACACCTGCTTGAATTATAATTTAAAATTATTTTGATCTAGTTACCCGACTCCCATCTACCGAAATAATTTTAGGGTGCAACGATTTACAGCAGGTATGTAAACCTTACCCGCGATAGAATCGAACTTAATATTGTCAGTGTATCATGGAATATTGAATTCATCAATGCTCCACAAATATATGATGTTATTCCTACCTTGACACAAGCAAAACAGAGAATTAAAAAAAATATATATTTTTGTACCAAATAACTATTTATTTACCAAAGACAATACTTCTAATTTCTACTATTATTGTGCACAAAAATTATAGCACATACATGTGGGACATAACTCATGAGATTTATGGTTGGTTGTTATGGCATTTTTATGCGCATTAATTATGTGTAGCCAACTTATATAATATAATACTATTTATATACTTAGTTTATTTCTTATTATTTTAGGGTAAACATCGAGCCGAAAATAACAAACTTCACTCTTCTTAATCAGACAAATACTACTGAGTATGAGGTAATCCTGGAGAAGCGATACGACATCATTAATTTTTATACCATTTTAACACTTGCAGCATCCCTTCTGGCATTCATCAGGGCGTATTTAAATTTCTTTTTCTGTCTGAAAGCTTCTAAGAATTTACACAAGTCCATAGTACACTCAGTGTTAAATTCTTTTATGACTTTCTTCGACAGTCATTTTATTGGTAATATCGTCAACAGATTTTCCAAAGATTTGTCGAACATCGACGAGTATGTCCCATATATCATTTACGAAAACTTTAGGGTAAGTAACAATTTGCTAATATAATAATTGAATATAAAGAAATCCCTTAAATTTGAGTATGATCTAAATTTAACTAAAATCTCATATATTAAGGATTTGAAACAAACATTTGTTGACATCTGAGTCTAACGACAACAAGGAATTAACACATAACACATAAATTTTATCTCGTTGTCTGTAAAAACTATGAAACTAATATCAAATTAATTATCAAATATTTACAGACTGTTTTTTTTTTGAGGGGAAAAACCTTCAAAAGGTTCCGTGCACTGTTAGTCGGGCGTGCAGGGATATGTGGGATTTTTACCCACTAGAAAACCCCCCTCTTCCTCTCCGGAACTGTGTGAACATTGCTTCGGAGGCATGGTGTTCTATGTGTTGGTCGTCCTTTCGTCATCGTCTTTCGTCTTCATTATGGCGCAGAACATGTTGGAGATAGTTGCCCACTTCTCGGCAGTGGCGATCATGTTTATAGCGAAGTTATACACAGTAATTTCCTGGCCTATGTCTCTGCTGGCGTTGTTCCTAATTTCTTCCCACCTTGAGCATTGGAACACAGTGTGCTCCGGGGAGTCCGGCGAGTATCCACAGTATCCACACATGTCGTTCACTTTCTTACCAATTCTCCGTAGGTAACTACCAAAGTTACCATGACCCGTCAGCACCTGGGTCAGGTAGTAGTTAAGGTCGCAGTGCTTGCAAGCGGCCCAGACTCGCACATTGGGGATAAACCGATGTGTCCATCTACCGTCTGTTGAGCTGTCCCACCGCTCCTGCCATCGGTCCATCATGTGGCTTCTATTTATAGCCTTCGCATGTTTGTCGGCGCCATGGTTGTATCCGCGTTCTTTTACGAGTAAGTCTGCGGGTGGCACCGCAGAAATAACCTGAAGGGCCGGTGTGGATACCGTACGATAGGCGCAGCTAACTCTGATTAAGACTAGACGTTGTGAGCGAAGGAGGCGTTACCGGTTTCTGGCTGTCTTAAGGGCGCTAGCCCACGCGGGGGCAGCGTATAGTATGACAGACATCGCCACGAAGCCCAAGAGCCTTCGGGCACTAGTACTCGGTCCCCTGACCCTCGGCATAAGCTTGCGGAGGGCCATTATCGCAGTATCTGCTTTGCTGACAGCATAGTCGATGTGGTTATTCCACGTCAGTCCCCGGTCAATAAAGACTCCAAGATATTTAATTGCGGACTTGGCCTCGACGTCTTGTCCAAGGATTTTTACTCTCACTTCCGCCCCGTAAGCGCGATTACCTCGGATTTCTCCGGGGCAATTTCCAGGTTGTGGTTAGTCATCCAGTTGTTTACGTCAGCAATGACTGCTGCGGCCTTCGCGGTAATATGCTCTTCGGTTGTGCCTATTACGACGACGATGAGGTCATCGGCGAAGGCAACGAGGCGACAATTCCTGTCAATGTTGGGGGTCTCCATTTCGAGGATGCCATCGTATAGGGATGGAGTGGTCCAGGGAAGTCAGAAACCCCTGAGGAGAACAAACTGAGGAAATACTTCTTACTTAATTGAGGAATTGAGATATGTTGGATTTGCAGACTGTTATAAACAATATATATTAAATGGGATCACCCAAGGCTCTGTTCTAAGCCCTCTACTGTTTAATGTTTACATATCGAATTTAATAGTTGTATTGCAAGCTATATACAACTTACAAATAGTTATACACATTAGAAAAATATCTAGATCCAAATACTAAAATAGTACTTGCAGCAACTATGGTTATATAGCTCAGGTATGTTACTTACAACGCCGCTATCGGTATGTAAAAATAAATGATATATTGAGCAAACCTAGAATGTTTACCTTTGGGGTTCCTCAAGGAATCGTGCTAGGGCCACTGCTCTTTCTCTTGTATACCAACAAACTATTCGGTATAAACATTACTGGTAAAATAATTGGATCTGCAGACGAGTACGAGTACTAGTACTTTTTACGAAGATAATAATTGGAAAAGAATAAAAACTCGCGTGGAAAATTATTTCAAAAAGGTAAAATCTGGGTTCGACCGTCATCTATTAAGATTAAAAGTGGATACAACCGTTTTCTTAACCTTTTCTTCATATGAATCTGGAGAACCATCTTATTTACAGATTGAAATAGAAAATGACCTAATAATAAAGTCAGCATCCAACACAAAATATTTGGGAATACTGATCGATCAGCATTTACGGTGGGACACGCATATAAAACAGCTGGTAAAAAATTAAGGTCTTTAGTTTATTATTTTAAATATTTTTAACAAATATTAAGCATTAAACAACTAAAAATGCTATATACGCGCTTGTGGAGTCTCAACTACAATAAGGCGTGGTGGCTTGGGGAGCCTCATTAAACTGTTACATAACAGACTTGAAAATTGTCCAAAAAAGGACATTAAAAGCGATTTTTAAAAAGGAACCATCTTACCCTAGTGACGAGTTATATAATTAAGCCCAGGTTATGGATATCCGACAGATATATTTTTTATATCTCTTGCAGAAGGTATACCTTAAAAAAAATACGTTCACTAATAATAACTGTAATTACCAATTAAGAAACTTCGACCACTTACCTGTCATGAAAATATTCAAAGCCATAGGACAGCGCAGTACCTATTTCCTATCGTCAAGAGCATTTAATTCGCTTCCGCCCGCTATTAAACATGTACATCCGAAATGAAAATAAAAAAAATAAGTAAAACATACATATCTCTGGATAGGACAATCACACATAATCAAATTGCTCTAAAGAATGCTCATTTAAGTTAATATTAACACAGGACAAAAAAAAGTCTGCCAAGTACCGCTATCGTTCTGGTTGGTACTTCTTGCAAATCTTTCTCATATTGTTTATCATGTGTATATTAAGCGAATGATATATTGTTATTTTTAACATCGTAATTAGTGTAGGTCCTTGTGTATCTTCTGCAATAATATTCTAGAAATAGTTAATTTTGTTTTATTGCGCAATCAAGTATACACACTTACGTGTTTATTTCATATATTTATTTTACAGCTTTTATAAGTATTATTATAACTGTGCCCCAAGCGTACAATTACCTGACATTTGTATCCACTATAGACATTATTAATCCTAATAGAGCATGGCTGGCAACGAAAGTGGCATGATAAATTTCCTTAGTGATGGAAACTTCACTAAACAACTCGAAATGTCTCTTACCACTGATGCTAGTATTTGTATCAACTGAATATCTTTTTACCGATTATTTATTACCTATTGAATACAAAAATACGATTGGCAGATATCCCGGTTAGTGGAAGCTCAGAGGTAGACACTGTAAACCTGTAAGATATATTACTGGACATGAGAAACAAGTATCAAGCTGAAATATTTGTTGTCGATTAATTACCATTCTACTGATTTTATATTTAGGTTGTGAGACCCATGGTAACCTATGCATCGTATGTGGTGGCCAAATACTGAAGAAAAATTAGCAAAAGGAAAGTTGGAAGAAATTGCAACGCTTTGCCTGCTTAGCGATTATTAAGAGCAATGTGCTTCTGTTCCACATCAGATATGCTAGACCTACTTCCTCTACATTTTTTAAATTTTTTGCTGAGTCTCAGTTTATTCTAGCTCTCCCAAACATGTTCGCAAATCTTTGATTTCTGAATTTCATTTTTCCTAATGGAATTCTTATGTTCACCCAATTTTATACTGAAAAATATGGATGATTCACCCACGTAATGTTTGTTGCATTCACATGGAATACTGTAAATGCAGTTTTTCGATATCTGCTGTTGGTTTAGCCATTTTCATTTTATCAAAACAGATCTCAAAGTATAATTGCTCGCTTGAAATACCATTCTAATATTAAACTTATTACCTATATGGCGTAACTTTTCGGATAATCCGTCAGTGTATTATTCTGTAGCCTCTTCGGACGATATTTAAAAGTAAAAATACAGGTGGCAGAAAATCCCAAACGGAAAAATAGAAGAAATAAGAGAATACCACAGATATAGACAATATCTCACACATGGGAAAATAAAATCTGTAATCCCTCTCATAAAAATTTATCGTTTCGATCGTCACTCCTCTTCATAGCATAATTTTCGATAAACTACACAGGCAAAAAAATGTTGTCGATTCCACAGATCAGACCTATCATTTCCGCTGTACTTTGGCTTGCTGAATCCGAATACAGTGTCAGTTTTGCCCTATAACGTCACATTTTTTTCTAACCTCAAAAAACAGTTAGATAAATGCAAAAATCGCACAATTTGGAGCTCAAAGTGTTCAAAAGTCAACGCAGTCGTATGAAATCTGGTACCAAAAACGCATTTTCGCTCGTTGACCCCGAATACGATGTCAATTTTGTACTATCACGTCAAAGCCGCTAAAAAATTGCAAAAGTTACTCCTCAACCAGCTAATTAATTTAGTTTCGTTTGTACGAAAAAATTAAACAATTTACCACTAAATTTTATTCAAAGCCGTTGCTTCTTCGTACAGAAATCCATAAGAATAGCATACAAGAGATCGAAAGCCAAAACGACATTTTATGTCTACAACCCGGGAGGCAGCGACAGATTTCGCGTTAATATCTATAAAGCTAGATTTTTTTCCAAAGAGAGTTTAAATAGTATCTATAATGAAGGGAAAATTCGAATTAGATAACTCTTACTCGCACCTTAACTCGAGGCTAAATTCGAGTTAACGTTACAACTGTTTTTCATTACTATTTCTCATTCGAGTTAGTTAACTCGAGTTGTATGAAATATTTTGTTATGTTAAAATGAGAAGTATGAATTTTAACTATATTTTCGGAATTTTACACAAGTATTCTAATATCTTCTATAGTTCTGTGATGTTAAAAATGTTACATTAACCTAACTTTCTAAGATATTATTTGTAAAATGTAATGTTTATTTTTTTGTTTATACAATTTATTTTAACGAGGTCACATTAATGATGGTCTGTTGATCGGCAATAGTGGCCATCCTGTGAAACCCTACCTTATTACGCCTCTTGTGTGGACCAGAAATAATACTGAGAATCTCCCACATCAGAACGAGAAACACAGTGGAGAGGAGCTATGGGGTCTGGAAGAGGAGGCATTAGCACTAGGGCTGCACCTGAAAATGGATACAATACAGACAGTTGCGGTTACAACAGTTCTCCACAACATAGCATACGATGAGAGGGAACCAGTTTCCTCATGTAAAATATACATTGCATGTTAATATTTATACAACACAAGATAACAAATACATATTCGTAGGATACGAAATAATATCTTGCACTTCTTTTAATATATTATCTACTATTATTACAGTTCTCGGATGCAAATGAAATCGCGCAAAAAAATCGTGTCGATCCCATTCTTCCAAGTGGTTTGGCCTATATCTGATTACCTTGGGTCTTCTAGCTTTCTCATCCCTGCTGTAAGCATTTACATTAAAATCATAATCCATGATGTGTTTGAAAAATATCATAATTTATTTACCCCATAAAATAATTTTAGGTTAGTTTTAAGCCGAAATTTCTAATTAACTCATACCTCGTCTAGACTTATCTTAATCTCGATTTAACTCGAGGTTTCAAGTTAACTCGCATTTGAAATACGCAACGGTGCGCTTAATCCAGAGTTAACTCCAGTACAAGAGTTAACTCGACATTGAAAAACTGGCTGTTAGTGGTGCATAAATGAGAAAAAATTAAACATGTTGCAAAAAAACAGATGGACGTTTTTCGAATTGTCACGAATTGTCAAAAAATAACAATTCACCTTATCTCCTGCCGGCCCCAATTTTCGATTTTCACCTCGAGATTCACGTTGTACGGTCATTGCCGACCTTTTCCTCACCTTTGAGACATAGAGCGGATCTCCGATGGCCGTATTTATTCAGTTCTTACGTTTGAAAAATTGTCTTGCGGTCGTGCTAATCGGCGACTATTTTTAAGTGGTTTCCCGAGTTCGAATCCTGCCCGGGGATACTTTTTTTTTTCGTTTTCAATTTTTCGGCAGATATTTTTGTTTCTATAATTAACTAAATAAAACACACTACTATGTTTTCTACCACTACGTATTTATAAAAATTGCGACTGCAGTTTCGACTTACAAAGCCATTGTCAAGCAGTGAATCAAAAATGACTGATTTACAATTATACAGAAATGTTATATATAGACAATATTGGTTGGATAGATAGGTACAATAAGGGCTTAGGCAGGTAGATGACAATAATAAACTTATATTGTCTGTAATGGGCTTGTTCAGCATTTTTTTTTTATTTCATAAATCGAAAGTGCAAGTATAAATTAATGGATCTGCAAAAAATCAGAATCTTATTCGCACGTTTAGTATCTTAAAAACCATTACAAATTTCCATCTCGCGAAAATGGGGCGTGGCCAGGCGCTACGTCACTATACGCATAGACTCGGTGATCTCAATAGACTTGATGCTCCTTATTGGTTATAATTATAAGTGTTTTCGAAGTATTGTTTGTTTTGCTTACTACTTGACAGTAGGGGAGTACAATTTGGTGAAATGTCAAAACATTACAATTTTCTCTCGCTCCTGCCAGAACGAATTTTCGATTTCGACCCTGCAATTTACGATTATAATTCATCGCCAACCTTCTCCTTTCCGTAGACACATAGATCGAACTTCCACTCGACGTATTTATATATTTACCAGCGTTTAAAAATTTCATGTTTTTCGACTTTTCAGGTTAAATTTGAAAGGTCCCAGAAAGCCATTTTTCTTACGTCACTTGCGTATAGTGACGTCACAAATGAGCGCTCGGTTTTTGCAACTATTACTAATTTCAACTCCTTATATCTCGAGAACGGAAAAAGTTAATAATACGAAATTTTAAGTGTATAATGAGAATATCGAGCACTATATGAAAAAATATAAAAACCGTATAAAAAGAATACCATGGAACAAGCCCATTGTTTATTTGTGGCATATTTAGATTTTCTTACTTTTTATTGGGTATTTTGCCACTGAAAAATATTTAAAAATTTTAATGAAAAAACCTCTGCGCCAAACGGATCAGACAGAGGTTGGTTCTTGAGTACTTGACTGTTTCAAAAAGTCTCACACCTAAAAATATATAAACTAGAACAATGTTATAAACTAAAAACTCAAAATCAAAGCTATGGATAGTTAACGTTTCGGAAGTACAGTCAAGTGCTCAAGAACCAACCTCTGTCTGATCCGGTTGGTGGAGAGGTTTTTTCATTAAAATTTTTAAATATTTTTCAGTGGAAAAATACCCAATAAAAAGTAAGAAAAATAATAAACTTAATTATGAATATTCAATTATGGGTCTTCCGGCTGTAAATAAAGAAAGGTGAATATATCAGATCTAATTGATCATTTAACAAATTATAATCCTTGATATTATTGTGTTTATGAATTTCCAGAGATTCTAAAACGTTTAATTTAAAGCCTTTTGTTGAGAAATGTAAAATTTCAATGTCGTTTAATTCTGGAAAACTATGGTTGTTTTCGAGGCAGTGGTTCGCGAAAGATGAATCAGTTTTCTGTAACCTATATGATCTAAGATGTTATTGATACCGTATTTTGAAATTTCTACCGCTTTGCCCTATATAGATACTATTACACTCTGTACATTTTAACTTATAAACTCCAGATTTGTTAAATTTACGTGTTGGGTCTTTTGCATTGTATAATATGTTTGATAATTTACTCTGTGATTTAAAAGCTATTTTTAGATTGTGTTTAGATAGAACATTAGCTATTTTTTCGGATAAATGGCCACAGTAGGTAATTGTTGTGTAAGTACATTTTGTGGTTTCTTTTATTTTTGGATATATTAATTGAAAAGTGAATTTTTTCCGGAGAAAAATCGCTAATGTTCTATCTAAACACAATCTAAAAATAGCTTTTAAATCACAGAGTAAATTATCAAACATATTATACAATGCAAAAGACCCAACACGTAAATTTAACAAATCTGGAGTTTATAAGTTAAAATGTACAAAGTGTAAGAGTATCTATATAGGGCAAAGCGGTAGAAATTTCAAAATACGGTATCAAGAACATCTTAGATCATATAGGTTACAGAAAACTGATTCATCTTTCGCGAACCACTGCCTCGAAAACAACCATAGTTTTCCAGAATTAAACGACATTGAAATTTTACATTTCTCAACAAAAGGCTTTAAATTAAACGTTTTAGAATCTCTGGAAATTCATAAACACAATAATATCAAGGATTATAATTTGTTAAATGATCAATTAGATCTGATATATTCACCTTTATTTACAGCCGGCAGACCCATAATTGAATATTCATAATTAAGTTTATTATTGTCATCTACCTGCCTAAGCCCTTATTGTACCTATCTATCCAACCAATATTGTCTATATATAACATTTCTGTATAATTGTAATTCAGTCATTTTTGATTCACTGCTTGACAATGGCTTTGTAAGTCGAAACTGCAGTCGCAATTTTTATAAATACATAGTGGTAGAAAACATAGTAGTGTGTTTTATTTAGTTATTTGTGCAAAATGATTAACTACCACAGAGTAACGGCTCCTTCAATCAATTTTTTCTATAATTACTATTCACACAAATTTTTAGCGGCTTTGACGTGGTGGGGCAAAACTGACATCGGATTCGGGGCCAATGAGCGAAAATACATTTTTTGCACCAGATTTCATACATATTCTTTGGCTTTAAAACACTTTGAACAAATAGTGCGATATTTGCATTTTTCAAACTGTGCTTTGAGGTTAGAGAAAAAGTGTGACGTGGTGAGGCAAAAATGACACCGGACTCGGATTCAGCAAGTCAAAATACTCCGGAATTGATCGGTGTGGTCCGCGGAATCGATGACTTTGTCAGTGGCAATGGTAAAATGTAAACCAAGCGAAGCCACAATTTTGTCAAAATTAGAAAATGTTAATAAATAAAAGGTTCTAATTTAGAATTCTATATTTATTTGTTTTCATTTCATACTTACATACATATGTGCGTGCTTATTATGTGTTTACATGAATGTGTACGTACATATTTATGTACATGAGCCGTGTTGAAAAGCAGCATTGTTGACAAATTTTCTTTGAAAAAATACAACTGTATTGCTTCGTCTTTCAATAAACGTTTTGTATTCTATATAAAAACGTAATATTATATATATTTTTTATGCTTTCATGAATATTATTAATATTATATCTTTATATTAGGTACCTGTACTAAGCTGTGACTTACCACAAATGTATTAAATATGTATAGTGGGCAAATAAAGATCTATCTATCTATCTATCTATCTAACATAAAATTAAAAGACAAATTTTCTTTTTTCAGTGCATTCTAACATTTCTTGGAATTATATATCTAATAGCATCCGTGAACACAATGTTCCTTATCCCAGCTGGGCTACTGGTAATTAAATTATACTTTGTTCGAAGATTTTATTTACCAACAGGTAGAAGCATAAAGAGATTGGAATCGTCAAGTAAGTTCTTATTTGCTAAATGTTTATTGCACAAAAAATCACATTTAACGTATTATTAATAAAAATAGTGTAGATGATTTACTATTAAACCACTGTGAGATATCTGAATCCGGTATTTCTTAAGATCTCAACAGCATATGAATTTGATATACGCCTCTAAGTTGTCTTTTTTGTTCTCTTCAAACAAAAACCACAAGAAAATACTGTATATTGTTGTTACTGCATTTTTTTGCACTTTTTATGGTAAACAAAACACAATTATTAATAATAATCTTCCATCACAACAAATTTTTATAAATATTATTAGCGGAGTAAAAGTAATATTTCTAACATTTTTTTAAAAATGTTCAGTTTTCAGCGTTTAAAAAATAGGCAAAGAAAAATGAAATGTAAGAAATCTCTTCGAAACCTTACGAAAGGAAAAACTCATTAACGCGATCTTGTGTCATGTTTAAATTCTATGTAATTTTTTAGGGGAAATTTTCTGTTACAGACACACAGACACCCTTCTTTATGCATTGTACAGGTCGTTGATATGTATGGAAACGGTCGACTATCTCCTAAAGTGAAATAGCTAGCGAAAAATGTTAAGACGCAAAAGTTTTAGGGTTTGCTAAAACCTATTACAATAAAATTAAATATACAGGATCAGTCAAAAATTCATGACGAAACGAAGTTGCTTTTTCTTTAATGGAACAGCCTGTCTATTATTCCATATTTCAATTCTTCTCGAAATTCTAAACAAAATTCATATAGCACATTCATATACCTACACGTAACCGTTTCCCAGATATCGAATTTTGAAAATGTTGGATATTTATTATGAAAATTACACAAAGTGGAGGATATGGATATGATTAAATTTTAATATTATTTTTTTACAGGGAACGAAAAAGCATACTTCTTCAGCAACAATAATTATGCTAGAAAAGAAGAGCGCAAACAAGTTTTAATAAACAACAACTTTATTTTTAATTTTATTTTATAAGGTGTTCAAAATGTTCACCATTTACCTCCTGACAGTATTGAATTCGCTGAACAAAATTTTGTAGCGAATCTAAAAGGGTGGAATGGGGAGGAAGAGTGGAAATATCACGCATTATCCTTTCTTGCAACTCCTTGGTATTTTGCAGCCTACTTTTGTAGATTACATTTTTTATGTGATTCCACAGAAAAAAGTCAAGAGGCGTCATACCGGGAGATCTAGCTGGCCATTCAATTGTCCCCCTGCGTCCATTTGTCAGGAAAAGTTTCCTCTAGATATGCCCGTACCACAATTCCAAAATGCGAAGAAGCCCCATCTTGTTGAAACCATATTTGTAATGCCGGTAAATTGGGATTGTTATTGTTCGGGAATAATCGTCTAAGCTCTGGAATGATATGCTCTTGCAAAGTAATAAATACCGTTCAAAGGTCAAATTTCCGTTTATAAAATAGCGTCCTATAACATGTTCACCAATGCTACACCAAACATTTACTTTTTGTGGCCGGTGGGAACTTCCTCCATGCAATGTGGATTTTGGTATGACCAATACCTGCAGTTGTGTCGGTTTTATGTGCCCGTTTAAGCAAAATGTAAATTCGTCAGAAAAAAATATGTGTTTGACAAAATTGAGATTATCGTCTAATTTATCTATAGTAACTTCGCAGAACTCGATTCTAAGATCAAAAGCGCCTTCACTTAATTCTTGTAATAAATGAATTCTATATGGATGGCATTTTTCCCGTTTGCAAATTTGTTGAATGGAATAACGACTCATGTTATGATTTAAAGCCCTCTGTCACCACATCTAACATGACATTCAAAGAATTTTCTTCATTCGTAACGCTTACCGGTCTTCCACTTTTTGGTCGATCTTTGACACCTTCAGCTTCATGAATACGCTGCAACGTTTTTGAAACGGTTGAATTAGAAACAAGTTCTCGATCGGGATGCAATGCATTTAAAAATATTCACTACTTGGTCAAAACTTCGTCTTCTATCACCACAATCTATCATTAAAATTTCAATACGCTCGGTTTCACTTAAAAGTGCCATTTTTGCGCGAAAATTATTATTATTTTTTACATGTGTTGTCAAGATCATCACTGTTAAACAAAAGAACGAGGCGGCGTTGTTATGTGGCTAGAAACTTTTAAAGGTAACTTGATAGACTATAAACTTAATGGACTAAAATATTTTAGCATAATTTATAAGAAAGTGATTTTCAAAGTTCGACATCTCGAAAACGGTTAAGTTTAGGTATATGATGTGTTATATGAATTTTGTTTAGAATTTCGAGGAGAATTCATATAATAAACATGGTGTTCCGTTAAAGATAAGGCAACTTTGTTTCGTCATGACTTTTTGACTGATCCTAAATACTTAACTTTTTTTAATGGATTAGATTTTTAAAAACTCTAAAACTTTTGCGTCTTAACATTTTTCGGTAGCCATCTTATTTTAGGAGATAGTTGACCATTTCCATACATCTTAGCGACCCTGTACAATAGCAATGATTTACATATTCCAAACTTTGTAAATAAACAGAGCGAAACAACCCACGAAAGGAAATCTTGGAGTGGGTAACAGTATTACGTTATAAAATGTGTACAACAATTATTACAAAAAGTTTTTTAAATGATTTTAAAAAGCGGATGGACAATAATTATTATTATATATTATTTTCACTATTGAAGAATTGAGTGGTGCTTGGAACACCCATCCCACGTCATAAGTATCTTCTTCTTATGGATGTAGTATAGAAAATGTATTCTCTTGCAGCTAGAAGCCCAATGATTGGCTACTTAAACGCTACTTTGGAAGGGCTAACTACAATAAGAGCATACGAGAATCAATCGCTACTCATAACAGAGTTTGACAAACACCAGGATTTATATACGTCTGCCTACTATATGATGGTCTGCACCATCAGAGCTTTTGGCTTCACCCTTGATATTATTTGCTCAACCTTTATAGCTGCGATAGTTCTAAAGTTTCTATTCTTCGTTGACGGTAAGTTTTTATATTAGGTAGGTATCTATTTTACATTTAGTGAATAATAAAAATAATTAAGATACCGCTGTGCTTAGCTTAGGATCCTAATGAATCATGAACTGGAGAGAAATAACTAAAGTCGAAGTTAAATTTCAAACTCCACTTTCAAACTAGGTAATCATGTCATATGTAAATTCGATGCTGATAATAAATTATGAACTCGTCTGTGGCAATTGAATGTCTTACGATGTTTAAGATAATATAAATTGGAGATACCTAACAGTTGGGGACGCTCCTTAGACATGGTATGTTCCACTTACTTTGGTGTTACCATAGATAAGTAATGGTGGGTACCACATTTAAGCTCATTGCAATAAGATTATATGGATTATAGATTCTTTCCTGTTATATATTTTAAAATAGAATATATTGGAATCGGTTAAACTTACAAGACCACTGTAAAAGACTATGAAAATTGGACAGTTTGTCACGTATATGGTATTAACCTAAGCCCCAGTTTTGACTACCAATGCTATTATAACTTACTCTAACTCCCATCAACTAGAAGTTAAGATATGTGGGTTTAAAATGTATTAAAATATTTAAATATTTATTTGTTGAAGCATTGATTTTTAAACAAGTTACTGCAAAATTACTGTAGACATATTTTTTTAAATAACCAGTAAACTTTTTAAATTCTCCATGTCTCTACCTATCATTTACTATTTCGTTTTGCAGTTAATGTGACATAATTAAACGTTTCCTGTCATAAAACAGGTAGTTTTCTTATCAAAAGACAGAAAACTTTGAACGTGTTTTTTCTCGTGTTATTTTTAAACACATTATTTAAAAAGATTATGCGATTATTTCAACATCTCGGTCAATTGTTGCGAAACAAACAAAAAATTAAATTAAATATCATTTTTTACTACCTAATCTAAAGCCAATATCTCGCATCCTAAGATCTCTTTCTTGCCCAGCTAATCATTCTCATTGATATTTCTTCATTGCATTGCTTCCATCATCCCCTTTATCCATTTTCTCACCGGTCTTCTTTTTTCCCCTCTTTCAGGGGAGACTACTGCCAAACTCGTGAAGGGACCTATAAGACTCCATATGCCTTAAATCTCCACGCCATAGCAATCTTGTTCCTCCATGTCTTCTATGATTGTCTCTTCTGTGTCCTTTCTTTCTCTTATTTCACTGTTTCTTATATGTTCCAATCTAGACACCCTTCAGCATCTTCTTTAAGTATCCGTTTCCACTGTAAGCAGCTTTTCTATATTTCTTTGTATCATGTCTCGCATATGAAGTCTGCACGTCAGGATACATTGAACAACGCTTCTATAACTGCTTTTTTTGGCGGTTTTTTACTTGTTCCAATCACCAAATCAAGTTAAGCCTCTCAATGCTCCTGTATTATTCTGTTTATATCTCTTCCTCTGTTGACTGCTCCTTAGTATGTATATTCGCTACGGATCGTTATTTTCCTTCTGTTTGCACCCAAGCCATTCCTTCCTTCTCCTATCACCAAATATTTATTTCAGTCAATATTAATTCTCAACTCCCACTTTTCGTAGGTTTCTGTCATTTTTCATATCATATAGTTGATAATATCATCATCTGATACAACAGTCATTTGGTCATCCGCAAAGAGAAGGGAATGTAGGTATTCATCGTTTACAAGCACACCTATACTCCTGCTTTGACCTGCCATTCTAGTAATATCTGATCTATATAGATCTTGAATATCTTTGGTGATAGGCAACATCTTTGACATTATCCCTTCGCAGTTTCGAAGCGGTCGGACATTTTAGGTTATACAATATTTTTCGTGAAAATTAACTTATAAGAAAGGGTATGTTTTTACAAAATAGTCGCACTGTCACCATTTTTACCTGATCGGCATGCCATACACAAAGGCAAACGTTAAGCCTGCTACACAATGCAAAATTAATAAAGGGATTGCTACACATGTAACTACTGCAAAGTTTTTCTTGTACTAGGTATATAGATTTCATTTATTTTTAGGTACGGAAGCTGGAGATGTTGGTTTGGCAATATCACAAGCAATGATGTTAACTGGTTTACTCCAGTGGACGATAAGGCAAATGTCCGAACTCGAAAATAACATGACGTCGGTAGAGAGAGTTCTCGAATATTCAGATGTTAAAACTGAAGATAGAACAGTTGGTCGAGTGGAAGAAAAGTGGCCTAACCGAGGCACGATCGAATACAAGAATGTCTCACTTACTTATAGCACCACAAAAGAGCAAGTCTTGAAGAAAATTAGTTTCGTTATAGAATCTAAACAAAAAATTGGAATAGTTGGAAGGACAGGAGCAGGAAAGTCTTCGATCATATCAACTTTATTTAGGTTATATGAAATTGATGGACAGATACTTATAGATAATGTGGATACCAAAACGTTATCCTTAGAATTTCTTAGGTCGAAAATCGCGATTATACCGCAAGACCCAATACTATTTACAGGTAATTAAAAATATACGTATTATTTGTGTTATCCTTTGCATTAAAGAAGAGTTTAAGTTGTCAAGAACTTATATCAAAGAGTACGTTAATGTTGAATCTAAAACATTGAAAGTAATATTAAAATCAATTCCGATAGATACTGGCAGTTTATCGACAGTTAGAAAACTAGTAATAATTATATTACATGATTGTGCTAGCGTATAGCGTAGGTATTCAAAGCTTTGAAAAGTAGACGAATTAAGGAAATGCCACAACTAATATTTTGACAACATCAACCAATTGCGTGAGTTAAATAAATTACAGCTGAACAGAAGGGAGCGTAATGTACAATGTACTGATGTTCAAACTTTTCATCAATATATCGAATTTCATCATTGCATAGAAGAGTCAGTGCTTACACGATACACGTTCATCAATATTCCGTGACTTCGGTATAACATTTGATACCAAACTATCATTTAATTACCATATAAACATCACAACTAATGAAAATTGGGATTTATAACAAGATGATCTCGCGATATTAACCATATTAACATACTTAAAACTACTATATTAATTTTCAGTTTGATCAAAATTTGTTATTAGTTATCAGGTCTCCTCACTCTAACATTCATATACAAAACATAAGGGAATTCATAGGCATTTTTAAAGACTGTACGGCATACGGAAGTTGGTGTCTAACTTTTGGATGTTTTGTCCAAACTTATTAAAAAAAAAAAGTAAATATCTGTGTATTTTATAAATTTGTTTCAGTAAATAATTAAAAAGAAATATGAAGCAGTAAAAATTAAAGTTAAATCATTAAATATTTGAAAAATCAATAAAAAAAATCATAAGCGAAAAGAGAAATTTGACAGTTTACAAACGTTTAATCATTTTATTTTATTTATCAAAAGTCTCCTAATTAAATTGGAAACGGCATTAAAATATGCGTAAGACATCAATGCTTTACATAGTTAGTTTTCGGAACTGCTGACATTATTTGGTTATTTGCTATAAATTAAAATGTACCAAAACATTGATTTAAGGGGCCGTTGCTCTGTGGGTGTTAATCATTTTGCACAAATAACTAAATAATAGTGTGGTTTATTTAGTTATTTGTGTTAAAATGTACCGTTTGCGTGCTGGGTTGACATATTTTCCATAAGACTACATGTAAAAGTTCTTAACTTTTTTTAACTTTATGAGTTTCGTAACGACTTTGGAAAATTGAGTCATATAAAAATCTATTAAAAAAACTTTCTTTCAGATCATACATTCGGTTTTGTTACTTACAGTTATGGCAGCCCTATTGAATCCGTTATTTTGAATTTTTGACCTTTGACACCAGATTCAGTATCAACTACTCCGAAAATACTTAACTGCCAATTTTAATACAATTATATTCTTGGCGCATTCGCCAAATTTGAAACTTAAAAGATCTTAAGACTCTTTAGAAAAAATAGCCAAAAGAAAATGACACATTAATTATATCTGAAATTAATTAAAAAATAAAACAAACAAATGTAAATGTACTCGATTTATTAATTAAGCATTAGACTCTCAAGGGTAGGCGAACAAAAACACTTTCGTTGAATATACAAAGGCAATAATAAACTATAATGCACAACGATGAGTAAATATTATACAGACAGGTTATTAAATAGAAATACAAAGTATATACACAATTGTGACGCTATATATGGACCGTGCCTAGATAAGCTAAACATTAATCGAATAGAAAAAGTTCAAAAGTCGTGTTTGCGGTTCATATATGGCATCAGAAAGTTTGAGCCAGTGTCATATAAATTAAAAGGCTCAAATTGGCTAAGCATGCAAGATAAACGAAAACTCCACTCTACAGTCTTGTTTCATAACATTATTTTAAATCAATGTCCCCCTTACTTATATAACAAAATAAAATATAGAACGGATGTCCATACCTTAAATTTAAGATTTAAAGGACTCATTACACCTCCACCTCACAAATCTGCAATGTTTAAAAGATGTTTTACATATAATGTTTATATTCTTTATAATAATGTACCAGCATCCTTGAAATCCTTAAAACAAAACTTATTTAAAAAGAAATTTAAGAAAATTCTTCTTAATGCCTGACATTAAACTTATTTATTACGTTCTTCCTCGTATTGGCTGCCTATCCCATTTTTCCCCCTTTCTCTATTTTCAGTTTAAAAAGATTTTAGTTTTCTTTGTTACGTGAGTATGATTTTGAATCGCTGTATATGTTCATGTACTTGTAATGTATTTGTGTCACTGTTGGAGCTGAACTTTGAACTTTTTTGAATTGTTTTCAGCTCCATTTTGCAACTTTATTTAATTAATTATGTGATAATGTGTATATACTTTGATTGCAAATAAAAATTATTATTATTATTATTATTAAATGTCGCATCTGGCCAGTTCCGTGTAAAATAACTGATTTAATCTGATAAATATACAAGTTAACATACAGCAATTTTTTCAACAATATAAAAATATATAAACTAGTTACAACATAAGGACCGACAAGTTAATATTCGACTGGTTAGTTGCGTAACTAACATATGTTTTCGCACACCAAGAAAGCAATGTAATTGAAGACACCGCCGAGGTGTAAATTCGCACACTCGCAATGATTTCACTGATTAGTTTTACAAGGAAGCCATCGGTGTCAAATCGATACTAATAACATGATGTGATGTCCGGAACATAAAATTCTGGTTGCCAAACAGCCCAGGGAATATAAAATCATAACGAACTAAATACTTTAGCAAACGTAGTATATTGCATCTGTCTCCAATATTAGTTCACCGTACATAAGCTGTAGTTTGATGAAACTAATAACCACCGCAAAGCCAAACTCTATAGTTTGCAAATGATTTCCGTAAAAACAGCTTAAGACAATCTAGGAGTATTGATTGAGAAAACATAAAGAAATATACCTACTTGAATTGAAAACCTCCTGTTAAAAATCCTTTAAAAAGTTAAAAGTAACATATATTTTAGGCTCAATCAGAAGTAACATAGATCCAACTAACAAATACTCAGATCCCGTGATATGGGAAGCAATAGAAAAAGTGAACTTAAAACACACAATCATAAGTTTGCATGAAGAAATCCACGAAGGCGGCTCCAATTACAGTTCAGGACAAAGGCAGCTTATATGTCTTGCCAGGGCATTAGTTAGTAAAAATAAAATTATAGTGTTGGATGAGGCAACGGCTAGTATGGATCCTGAGACGTGTGCCTTGTTACAAGAGACCATAAAAGACAACTTCCCGGATTGTACTGTTATTACCATCGCTCATAGGCTGAATACGATATCCCAATCGGATAAGGTAAGTTGTAATGGATGGAATGTTATTAGAACCTATGTAGAGCTAAATATTTACAAATAGACTTAGTTCAACGTGCTGAAAAATATACCAAGTCTCTGCGTTACCGTCATCGTTTTTTCCGAACAAGCTGGGTGTAACTCACCTTTCTCTTACAGAAAATAAAATAATAATGCGATGTGGCCTCAAGTTGACATTTTAGAAACAGTTTAGGTGTTTTAAAGTTTTCCTATGATAATCTCTTAATATCAGAAACAATTATTTTCGCGTTTCTTAGCGAAACAGACCTAACAAATTATTTCTTCATTTATGTGTTTTTACTAACATTATTTTTCTTAGTTGCTGAATATTTAAATTTAATCCCGTTGTTATTTTTATCGTTTCATAGAGTATTTTTGCGTCAATCATTTGGTAATCTATTGGAGCGAGGTAGGCTGATATCTTGAGCATCATTAAGAGTTGGCGAGTCAGAACTGGTTCCATCGCCTTGCTTTGTCCGTTTTTCTTCGATGACGGATTGATTCTCTGTCAGCCATAGGAGGATGCCAACACTCTCATTGTCTGAAAGGCCCTTGAAAAGGGCTAAAGCTAAAGGTTGTAAGGTTGTAAAGTTGTGGTTGGATTTCTGGCTGTGGCACAGTGTCAAAACTCTTGAAAAGAGGAACAAGATAGCTATCAAATTGCTTCAAAATTTAAGAAAGCCTCAATAATGTGCCTCCGTATAGTATGATACTTCCATCCGGATATGTGTAGATAGGTGTAAGTGAGAGAGAAGTGTGTGATTCGGCTTTATAGTGCAATAGATTTCAATAAATTGGCATGCGTCATTATATTTATTCTCACACTCTAGCTAATCGACGCCAGCCTTATTCGGAGCTAGCTTATCTGCCTTCTGCACGTGAATACTTCTGACAAAAAAGTAATTTTGAAATATTGTTTATTTGAACCCTAATTACACAGGCCCACAAAAAAAAGTCCTGATACAGAAAGTTGAAGTACCTTCGGGTACGTTTTTCGGTGTGCTGAAAACGAATCTCAGGTCAGAACTTACCCATCACCCTTAGATTTCACCCCAGCACACTCTAGCACCCCAAATTTTTACATCATATAAAAATTCAAAATAAATATCTCATTCTACGTTTTTCGGTGTGCTAAGAACGAATCTGAGGTCATAATTTACCCATCACCCTTAGATTTCGCCCCAGCACCCACCAGAACCCCCCCAAAGGGTGAAAATGTTAGTTTATATAAAAATTGAAATTAAACATCTCATTCTACGTTTGTCGATGTGCTAAAAACGAATCTGGGGGTCATGATTTACCCATGACCCTTAGATTTCGCCCCAGCACCCTCTAGCACCCTCCCAAATGGTAAAATTTTTAAATCATATAAAAATTCAAAATAAATATCTCATTCTACGTTTTTCAATGTAATTCCATAGTTTTAATTTTGCTGTATCTCCCCACCCCCCCCTCACCATATGGTTATTATATTTTGACCCTTGTAACGTTGTACCAGTATCAGGATATGACAATTTTTCATTTCCATGCGATGAAATCAGGCAACAGAATCATTCCTAGAAAAAAATGCTTCTATATTAAAACACATATAAATAAATTTAAAATGCTTGGAAGATATACTGTATTATCGGTGCCAATATGTGACCGTAGGTAATTACCTACATATTGACACCGATAATACAGTATATCTTCCAAGCATTTTAAATTTATTTATATGCGTTTTAATATAGAGGCATTTTTTTCTAGGAATAATTCTGTTGCCTGATTTCATCGCATGGAAATGAAAAATTGCCATATCCTAATACTGGTATAACGTTACCAGGGTCAAAATATAACCATATGGTGAAGGGGGTGGGGAGATCTAGCAAAATGAAAACTATTAAATTACATTGAAAAACGTAGAATGAGATACTTATTTTAAATTTTTATATGATGTTAGGGGGTGCTGGGCCGAAATCTAAGGGTCATGGGTAAATCATGACCCCAGGTTCGTTCTTAGCACACCGAAACACGTAGAATGAGATATTTATTTTCAATTTTTATATAAACTAACATTTTCACCCTTTGGGAGGGTTCTGGGCGGTGCTGGGGCGACATCTAAGGGTGATGGATAAATTATGACCTCAGATTTGTTCTTAGCACACCGAAAAACGTAGTATAAGATATTTATTTTGAATTTTTATATCATGTGAAAATTTGATCATTTGGGGGGGTGCTAGGTGTTCTGGGGTCAAATCTAAGGGTGATGGGTCAGCTCTGACCTGAGATTCGTTTTTAGCACACCGAAAAACGTAGAATGAGATATTTATCTTGAATTTTTATGATGTGAAAATATGACCATTTGGGGGGGGTGCTAGGGTGTGCTGGGGTGAAATCTAAGGGTGATGGGTCAGTTCTGACCTGAGATTCGTTTCCAGCACACCGAAAAATGTACCAGAAGGTACTTCACCTTTCTGTATCAGGACCTTTGTTCTTTTTTGTGTGCCTGTGTTATCATTGTGATCCAGGACTGGTTGTAGAATCCTCTTCTCACAACCGACTGGATTTATTGTCAAGTTCGTAACACTTTCGTATCGGTGGCCCCAAGGTATTCCTCCGTTAAACTTAGTTTCATGTGACTCCAGATATGTGTAGCTTCTTGTTCATGTCTTACACTCAGTTTGTCCTGTATGATAATGTGTTTACATTGTAAGGAAGCTGTAGTTTTAATTCATCGAGGTTCCATCGAATCCAATCCCTTCAACTCATGATTGAAGTTGAAACCTCAAGGACTGAGGTGCGGTAGTTAGTGAAAGGAAGAAGGAGAAAGAATAGATTATACAAGGGTCCTGTCCGACGCATAGAGATGCACTCACTTCTGGAGCTAATAAACAGGGCCGTAGCAACGTCGATCACTTTGGGGGGGGGGGGACTATTTTAGCGCCCCCTATTTGATTTTTTTGTCTATTCCATATAAGCCGAAATTTGAAAAACAAGGGGCGGTTAGATCTAAGCTATCACACCGCAAATACGAAAAACCAAAATAAACAAGTGGAAACTAAGAACACTCAAATTTTTATTATTGGCAAAATAGTACACGAAAATAGTTTTAAAATCTGAACTTAATATAGGTAATCTACAGCTAGAGATTATAAATGGATTGCATTTTTGTATTTTGTGTAGGTACTTAAAAATTAATTAATTTTAATTTGGCGTTCCTTCAACTTTCCCCACGAATTTATTAGATTTGAATAATCCAAGGAATATGCCAAGTCTTTTTCACATTTTAATAATAAAAGATCATTCAGTCTATCATTACTCATAGTGGTTCTAAGTAGGTTTTTTACAATTTTTAGTTGGCTAAATGACTGTTCATTAGATGCAGTTACATAACCAGCTGTAACAACAAATTGAATTATGTAACATGCTAGCTTTAGCATGTGAAGTTTAGTTATTAATATTTCTATAACATTTTGAAGTGTTGAGGCCTTATCGCAAGCTGCAAACAAAATTTCAAACTCCGAATGCAATGCGTGCGTATCTGGTTTTGGAAGTTTTGGTGGAAGCATTTGCAATAAGGCTTCCACATCTTCAACATTTAGCTTTTCAGCTTTCAAAGGAAAATTAAACACATTAAATATTGGAGATAAAGTCATCGAAATATTTTCAACAGAAGAACGAAGTTTAGAAAGCAAGGTATCCATTACTGTTCTAAACTCCTTTCTGTAAAATGTGCGCATGTCAAGGTCTACTTAATTTTCATTATTGGGGTCTAATCTTTTTGGGGCTAATCTCCTTCGGTGATATTTTCGAAAATCTGCTTCTGCATCTACTCCTATGTTATTTGCCATTGCCTTCGCCGCTAAAATAAGGTTATTAATATCTGAGGAGTCGTTTGTCATATTTTCTAGAAGTTCTGTCATAATTTCCATAATATTCTTGCAGTCAATTATATTAATATTTGGGGACTCAATAACTTCAATTAGAATTTTAATTTTGTACATTACATTTTTCATGAAAAATAGAGACACAATAAAATCAAAATTTAAAATTTTCTTTAGTATTCTCAAACTTTTCATCCGAGTCATTTTATCGAAATTGCTGCTTTGTGATAATTCGTCTAAAACATCTAATATTTTTTTGTATGATGTATGAACAGCTTTAATACTTTCAGCACGCGCAGTCCATCTTGTTTTCGACAAATTTTTTAAATTTAGTGCATTTTCGACTTCAGAAAGCTTCTCTTTCAAGGCGTGATTTCTTTTTGTGCTAGAGGTCAAAAATACGAAAAGTTCTTCAAGATAATTAAATAATTCTTTTATAAGAAAACTTGAATTGCAACAATGTTCAACTGCCGTATTAATATGATGATCCTGGCATGGAACATAAGGAACTGGATGTTCTATAAGTTCATTAATTTTTTATTGAACGCCATTATATTGGCCAGACATCACTGATGCGAAATCATAAGATTGAAAGGAAAATTTGTTGGTATTGATCCCATTTCTGTTAAGACATGTTACAATATCTAAAGCAATATCATTTCCAGTTTTACCTTTTGGCTCGAGAATATCAAGTAATCTCTCACGAGGCTCACAGTTTTCATCAACAGTGTGTATAACTATGGAAAGTCTTTCCGTTTGAGAATAGTCTGGTGTTGTATCCGCCAAAACTGTAAAAAAGCAGCTAGTTTCGATCTCCCTGACTATTTTCTTTTTAAGTTCTTTGGCGAGAAGATTGATAAATTCATTTTGGGATTGAGGCGATAAGTCACGTAGTAGGGGCGCAGTTTTGCATCTTGGAGCCATTTATAAAAGGGGGTTATATCTTGATAATAAACGAATAATTTGATATAGCGCACTTGCTACTTAACGTCGGACGAGGGCGCATTGTTTTACATGGAAACGGGCCGGGTTATTTATTACGTTGACGCCCTCAGCGATTAGCGAATGATCAAAGATAGTTACTTGTTACTTGTCTAAATCGAAATTAAGAAGAAAGAAAGAATGAAAATAAATGTAAATTTATGAATATCGATATTCATATTTTTGCGCGTGCCGGCGGCGCCCCCTTTTAGATCGTAATGGGGGGTGTGGCTCCCCCCCTACCCCCCGTTCGCTCCGGCCCTACTAATAAATAATCGTTTCGTTCTCATTCTCAGAACACTTTGAGGTTGCCATTTCCAAAATGGATGAATGGAACCCATTCTTGAACTCGCTCAGATATCGTCCAATTCACAGACGGACAAAGATCTGAGAAATGTGCTGGAGCAAGATCTTTGCCATGTTGATGTGTTCACATGCACACCACTGATGAGAGCATGATAATTTATTTGCACCTTTACGGAGTTCATGTTGTTAAGTTTGTTCGAATAGTAGAAATCTTACGTAGGGAATTCGGTCTTTTCTTTCGGTCATTCAGAGTAATTTGAATTGGTATTTTTTGCTTCATTTTAAAAATTTTACTTACATTAATGCATCTAACATTATTTATACTTTTTGTTTTGGCAGGTGATGGTAGTCGATGCTGGTCAAATAGTTGAATATGACACACCTGATATCTTATTAAAAAACAGAAATGGAATGTTCTACAACATGATTAAACAAGCTGGACTGTTGACAACATGAATTTAATACTCACATCCTTATTTATTTTTACCTAATATTAACTAGTTTTAGCTTTTGATATTAGTTTTATTATTGTTAAGTATAAAAAATATAAGTTCAATCTTCTGACACTTCATTTTTGAACAAAGCTCTTTTATTTCTATCATGAATAGTTTTCACTACACTGGAAATAGATTTATAGAATAATAAAAAATATTTGCTGTGGTACTTTTGTGATCAAAAATTATTTCAGAGTTCGTTTGAGATATTATGTAGATAAGGTTAAGAAAAATATTTGTGCCATCGTACTGCTAGATTTCAATAGTTTTCATGTTAATACTTACCTATACACATTTTGTATTGTACGTATATGTTATTATATTTTGTAACAGCTATTTTACTAAGGAGTATTAAGTTTTGTTGGAAAATCATATTTTTGTAAAATACATTAATTTTAAATACCTATTTCTCCTATTTTATTTTAAATTAATATACCAATGACATTACTACATACTACACAACTGATGAGAGCATGTTTTACTTTTTTTATTGATTGATTAAAAAATCAATAGGAAATCGTACCGGAGGAAACTTATTTGTAACATATATTTATTATTAATACAAGAATGAGAAAAAGTACTTGTTCAACGATCGTGTAGAATGTCTGAATGTTGTTTTCCGTCGAGTCTAACTGAAAGAGTTAACTCCTGTTGAAATTACTTCAATATTTCACTAGAAAAATGCTAGACACGCAGACATGCTTCAAGTAGGTATTTTAAATCATAGGTTGCGTATTTGTATGATAATGAAACCAGTTTTATAGTAGAGTGGCCACAGAGAAAAGAAAACGGCTGTTAGGGACACAATTTTGTAATTTGGCACAGTGATCGATCATTATCGATCGATCATTATAAAGACTATTGTTCCAACTAGCGCCAAATCAAAATGGCTTCCAGTTTCAATATGACGGTTAATTTCAAATGTAAAATAAATTTATTTTTCTATTTAAAATATTGATCTTAGGAAGCTTTAACAATTTGGTGAACCAAGTGTTTTCTGGCATATATCATTTCAACTTGTTAAGGATAGGTAAAATTAACGTAGGTCTTTAAGATTGTCCAAATGTGTCCACTTTGGTAAATTAACCCTCCAAATTTGTTGCTTTTGTAGCTTTCCATGGCGGGACGTTTGAGTTTGTCCTGTTTTTGGATGAAAACACTTTCTTTTGAGCTTGATTCAATTCAGTGCATGCAGTATTCCGTGTGAGTGTAACAAGCATTACGTGAGTCAGTCATTATGATCTTTCACTGCAATAATGGGTGAACAGAAGAATTACATCAGGAAAAATGAAACTTAGAAGTTGAAGATTTATGAAAACGCTTAGGAGAATGGATATAGAATAAACTGGAGATCTGAGAAAAATTATAACAAAAGAGGGGGAAACAGGTTTCTGAAACGTCGGCCAAATATATAATTTTTATATATACTTATTAGTATCAGTTGTCAGGAAAAGCAATCTCTAACTGATCCTTCGGCGTAAAAGTCACAGGCGTAGAGGTCATTTTGTAGATTCGGACGTCAGTTAGAAACAAAAAGAAACGTGGCAGGATGCTCAAAAAAAAAAAAACAGAGGAATTACACCTGAAAATTAGAGAGATATTGCAACTTCGGTTTACAGATCCTTTAATAAAAGTTTCCTTTAATTTGACATGTACGCATGCGCATTAAAAATATCGTTAAGCATTTTCTTTTAATAAAATACAGGCATCCCGTATTTAACTTAAATACGGGCAAGGCTTTCCTTTATTAAAAGCACCTTAATTTTGACACATTTAGGAACTTTTTGTCGAAACTTGCATCAGACGAAAATTTCCTAAGGAAATTGTTATTTTTGTTGGCGATAATGGCACAAGAAAAAGATAAAAAACGTGTGAGATTCAAATGTGAGGAAGACGTAATTTCGCAATCGTATTATATCCCATCTTTGAAAACGAAAACTAACTTCTATTTCATCGTCAGTCATTATTTAAATCGAAGTTCACGGAGTCTACAGCGTTAATTCGTTCATTACCGATATAAATATCAATTATGTTATGTACTTAGAAGTAACATTTCAATTTCTTCATCATTAACACCAGCTAGGATAGCTACTTCTCATATTCATTTTAAACTCGAACAAATGATAATAATACCGGCAATGCCCAATTTGGATTTTTTAGGTTAGGAAAAATTGTCAAAATAAAGTATCAACATAAGGTATGAGGAGGACACCGTTGCAATAATTCACTTTAAAAATGGATGATAAATTGGAATATAGGATACTTTATTTAAAGTTTCTTTTAATAAAGTCAGCCCCTTTTCGTTTTGCAATAACTCTCTATTAATCTACAAATTTCCCTCTATTTGATCTATACTTTACGAAGCGTCTGCAATGAGTCGTTTTTGTCAGTTATATTAGTCTTGTGTTACCTTTCTTCTCTTCCATATTGTGTTTGTGCTAGTCTCTGGGAGATTGCTGCTTCCTGACTTGAGAATTCTTAATTTTTTAGTGAGTAAAAGTTATTGCATTTTGGCGCAATAATTTAACTGTCAGTTTTTCTCAGCATTCTCTTCAAATGAAATCACCTGAATCATCGAAAGCAACGGCATCCCATCGCAACCATTGACGTCGTTAAAAAAAGAGAAACGGGGGACACTGTCTTGAGAGCATTTTTTCTGCTATCAATAGTTTAGCTGCAAAAGTCGATTTATCAAATTATTGAAATTAGCCGCCATGTTGAAGCCGGAAACTATTCTGGTTTGGTAGTGCTTGAAAAAATAGTTCCTATAATGCTAGAAATCATTATGCTAAATTACAAAAAAAGCGCTGCCCAAGGAATCACTACTTCCACATCCAGATTATTCATCCAACTCTCTTGAAAGGAAAACATTTGGACTATATTTGCACTCTAGTAAGTATGTGGAAATAATTGATCATACAACTTTAATAATATTTGAGGCGGATGTCACAAAAAAATATGAGGTGCTGGCTTCTAGCACATACTCCAAAAATGAAGTTTCTGGACTCTTATCAGCTTGCTCTACTTATATTCCCCAATTTACATCCCTCTCCCACCCCTTTAACGGAATTATCTCAATCAGATGTAATTGCAACACATACGTGTACCACAAGTAAATATATCAATTTCATTTTATCAACCCCTTTAATAATTGAGTAAAGGTGGTGGTGAGGGGGGATGAAAAATATTAAAGAAATCTGAGGCGTTGGTCTCTAGTATATGCACCAAGTCTCAAGTTTCTATACTCTCACCAGTTTGCTTTACTCATTTTCCCATATTTACCTCTCCTTACTCCTACCCATCTCTTCAACGGCATCATCTCAAGATATAATTTAGTTCCGGATATCGTTATAACACATACTTGTACCAAATTTTAAGTGAATATCTCTCTTTAATTTTATCATCCCCCTTAATAATGGAGTGGAGGTGGTGGTGGGGTTGAAAAATGTTACAACAAATTCCAAGTTTCTGTACTCTTACCAGTTTGCTTTACTTATGTACCCTTATTTAATTCCCAACCCTTCAACGGAATCATCTCAAGATATAATCTAATTACAGATGTCATTATAATACATACCTGTATCAAATTTCAAGTAAAAATCTTATATTATATTATCAACCCTTTTGATAATAGAGTAGGAGTGGTAGGGGAAGTTGAAAAATATTATAAAAAATTCTGAGGCCTTGACTTCTAGTATATACACTAAATACAAAGTTACTGTACTCTTACCAGTTTGCTTTACTTATCTTCATCTATTTAACCCCCATCTCTTCAACGGAATTGTCTCAAAATATAATCTAATTCCAGATGTCGGTATAATACATACTTCTACCAAATTTCAAGTGAATATCTCAATTCTATTTTACTAACACTTTTAATAATGGGGTGGGGGCAGTGAGGGCATCGAAAATACTATTAAAAATTCATGGTTTTGGTTTCTAGTATATACACGAAATTCCAAGTTTCTGTACTCTTAACAGCTTGCTTTACTTATTTCCGCTATTTACCCCATTTAACCCCCAACCCTTCAACGGAATCATCTCAAAATATAATTCAAATTTTATTTCATTAAATCCTTTAATAATGGAGAAGGGGTGGTGGGGGAAGGGGTGTAAATATTATAAAAGAAAATCTTGGACTTGGCTTCTAATATACACACCAAATCCCAAGTTACAGTATTTTTACCTGCTTGCTTTACTTATTTTCCCTCATTTATCTCTATTTAACCCCCTACTCTTCAGTGGAATCAGCGCAAAATATAATCCAGTTAAAGATCTCGTCATGGTACATAAGTGTACCAAGTTTAAAGTCAATATCTTAAACCGTTGCTGAGGAAACGTGCGCACAAAGAGTTACAGACTAACAGATAGACAGACAGAAATTTTTGTCACTCAAATTTAAAATATCGACGTTGTATGACATTCTAAACCTATTTCAAGAAAAAATATGTTTGAATTTTTTTTACTATTACTAAGTATACTCCCACGCCAATACGTGGATGTGGAAGTAATTGTATCACTAATAGCCGTTTTCCATGCATTATTAATGTGTATACTATCTAGGTATTATGCCGTCGCTAGCCCTAGTAGTGGCTCAATATTATATGAGATTGGAATAATACATCCTCGAAGCCTGCTCCACTTACCATGGGTGGTGTATGCTATTATGACTCATTTTATAGACAATTAATCAGAGAGGCTTGAATATTTAATTTCTTTGTATACATTTTGCATTTTTTATATACAAATATACAAATATTATCGAATTAGAATATTTCGTTGAGTACTTAATTTAAGTTTGATGGCTATCGTGCGATTTTGTGATTCTAAATATCAACTGAATTGAATCTTGTACGATCCTGACACGTTTGTTCTCAGGGCATCGATGGGTCACATAGTCTAGCGAGGTTATTAATTTTAAGAAGTGTCTATAAAGCGTCGATTTTAAGATGGCGATCAGAGAAGTGAGTGCATCGCTAGTTTACAAGACACAATGGAAGGCAGATAGTAGCAATGTACGATCAGTACATTTTTCCTTTCTCGTCTTTAAAGTCTTTGCAAGTTGTAAAGAATCTAGTATGTCGACCGTTGTAGAAGGTACGTTTGGCACCTTTCGCGATACAATTTTGTCGGGTCTGTTATTGCAAACCCATCAACCAATCGTTTGAATCGTCCTTAGAAGGAGAATCCAAACCTGTACGAGTGTTATATTAAAAAAAAAATGCAAGTACCTTGTATCACCTTGTATATTCCAAAATAGTTTTAAATTATACAGTGCTGTACGGCCCAATATTTCGTTTTTGAAAATTTACAAATAGATACAAGTATATTTAATCCCGATCTACCCGGGTTTCCCCTATATTAGTATCCAATATGTTGATTTTTACTAGCGAAGATTGTAACGACAATCAAACATATATTGCAACGATATTTAACGAATGGTTCTACTCTGACCAGAATTAATAATAATATTTATTGTCTGTCTGAGTCCTGAATCCTAACATAACTTAAACGACTTCGTTCACTCTGGTGCTGCTTACTACAAGCACAAAATAAAGTGGATATACATTTAAGATAAACGTCAGATAAAATTTATATGTTTATAAATAGAGCCTCAAACAATGTTGTAGAATAATAAAGTTTAACCGCACCGGCAAGTTTACAAGTATTTTCAATAACATTAAAAGTACAGTGACATTGTGTTTATATCTGGGTTGAAATTGAAACAAAATATTCATTTTGTAAGTATTTGTTTTGTTCTTTTGTATTGTTTGAGAATTATAACAACTTATGGCATGAGTGGTAGACATGTGCACATACATATATTTAAATTATTTAATGGGTTTGTTTACGCATGTAAATTATGTGTAAATGGCATTACCGGTTAAGGTATAATAAATTGTTGAAATCTTAAATACATGTATAAAAATAAAACATTTTTGCAACAAGTGAAGGGTATTACAATACATTTTTATAATTTAAGCCCAATAATAATTATTTCTCTATTATCCTGGGATAGATATACTGTTGTAAAATCAAAATTTATAAGATATGCCTGTGGTTTATCTAGCATACCTTTTCTTTATATCCACATTATTATCATTATCAGTTATATAGAACACACAAAGATATCAAGAGGTCTAGAAGATGATGATGAATTAGATTGGATTGTGAACATATAAGATAATACTTATTAATTATTATAAATAGTGTTGAATTGAATAACTTCCTGCAATTGTTATCTACTGTCCTTTATTTGTGGGATGGCAATCTATCCTATAAATTGGTCATTAATCTTTTGATGTATCTATCTCTTCCTTATTTGCTAAATTAAAAACATGAGATAATATTGTATGAAATATTAGAGAGCATAAGATTTGTTCCACTAGGTCTTTAAATAAATATTTAGTGCCCAATTTATGAAAACTTTATTAAAACAATTAACTGTCCTTCCACCTCGGTCATGCTTGTATCTTGTATAATATATTGATGTACAAGCACTATAGCAAAATTGTGGCACAAATATAAGCAGCATAATGACATTGTGGCATATGTAGTATTTAAGCGGCTAAGGGCTAAAATTAAGGTTGATATGGACATAGCCTACAAAAATTACCTTCGTAACATTGAAAATAATATTATACAGGAACCACAGAAATATTTACCTCATATTAATAGTAAAAATAAATCTACTGACGTTTCCACTCATATGTTCTTAAACGAACAACATTTTGATAATAATCCTTTTGACATTATAAACTCATTCGCAGATTCTTTAGTAGGTAAGTTTTTTCTGCCACCTACGGACAAATTCGAGTTGATAAGCGACCAAGTAGCAAACGCCTCAACTATCGCTATCAAGTACTTCAATTAAAATAAAGTATTTAACGTTCTAAAAAACTAAAACCTAAATTAACATCTGGGCCGGATGATATCCCATCATTTCTGATTAAAGATTGTGCCGAAAAAAAAGTTTCACATCTTCTTTCCATTCTTTTTAACTTATGTATTCGCAATGACCAGCTTCCAGACATCTGGAAATATTTAGAATTTTACCCAGTCTTTAAGAAATGTGTGTTAAAAACAATATTGCCAATTTTAGGCCTATATCGATAACATGTAATTTTTGCAACAATTTTGAAATTTTATTACATGACACCATATATCCCAGTATTAAAAGTCAGTTATCAATTTACCAGCACGGTTTTGTTAAAGGGCACTCTACCACCTCTAATCTTATATGCATAACTCAATTTATCTCGGCGTTCGACACCCTTAAGCACGCTACCTTACTTCAAAAAATGTCCCTCTTGGGTTTTTTATAATCTCTGGTGGGTTTCGGTCTGTCGAGTACCTGGCAACATCAGGTGTTCCGCAAGGATCAATTCTGGGACCGTTGCTTTTTAATATCCTTGTAAATGATATTATGGAGGTTATTCAAGCTGACTGTTTACTCTATGCAGATGATCTCAAACTGTTTAGGACTATTAGTTCCATAGCGGACTACAATCTATTACAAGACAGCGTCTCCAACATAGGTGCCGACTTTTGAAATTTTGGCCGGGGGCCCACTAGTTCTTCCGTAGTGGCTGCATGTATAATGTCTTATGAAAATGAAAATATAAAGTAATTTGTATCTGTAGTTTTAGAAATCAATCATTGAATGTATAAATATTATATTAGACTTAAGGGAAAATTCAGCTTCAATTAATTGTGGACCAACTAAAACATACACATAAAAAATCAATGTTTTTGTTTTTTGTCATCCTTGAAATAACAAGGATAAAAGATAAGTCATGATATTGACTACTGCGGAGCCCAGTACTGTTAGTTTTGGAGCAAAGAAATATAAATACAATCACAATATTTTTGGCCGTTGGCTCCGCCCTACACAACAAAATCCACTACGTTTAATTATAGCACAGACAATGTGGAATTACGAAGACCCGTGACTTTCAATGATCTTATAGTAATTTTTGGCTAAGAACTTTCATTTGTACCACACATAAATAACATAAGTTCGGAGTCTATTAAGATTTTGGGATTTTTATTCAGATCAAGCAGAGACTACCAATACTGATACTCTAAAAGTACTTTACTTTTATTTTGTCCGGTCTAAACTTGAATACGCGTCACTCATCTGGAACCCTCATTACGCAGCTCATGTTAATAGCCTACAAAAAGTACAAAGGCGATTTGTAAAATTATTGTGGTTCAAGTGTGATAGGGTATACCCATCAATTGGTTTTTCACACCATGAACTTTTGAATAGATTCTCTATGGACATTCTTGAAAACAGGTGGGTTTGCTATTCTCAAACATTTTTACATAACCTAATACATAACAAGATCGATTGTCTGGAATTCTTAAATAAACTACAGTTTTAAGTCCCATTAAATACTCGGATAATGCAAACTTGTTACCCTCCCACTCCACGCTCTAATGGACTTAAATTTTTTCCTCTACTCTCAATGTGTCATAATTACAACAAAAATCGTGACAAACGGTTGGTAACTAAACTTTTAGAGGCAGGCTGCCCACGAGTTTCATCTTCATGATCGATGTCTAATTTAGATCGAATATATCGAAGGGTGAGGGGCAAAGTGATGGAAATGGAAGAACGTGTAAATTTGCATGACTTGACTAATTTTCTGTGCTGTTTAGTAATCAGTCCGGTATAAAATTACCATTTCACTCAAAGAGCGTTTGATTGTAAATACCACTGCCTTGTTTAGAGAAGAAATAAATTTGTTAAAGAAGGTATTCTGAAGTAATTAAAAATTTAAATATTAATCTAGTCGCCGTAAATTTAATTTATTTATTTAGGATCTAATTTGTTTAAATTAGTCTACGTAATATATTGTTACCTATTTAAGTATAATCCTACTTTTATGATGATCGGTGTCAGGTATGTATTATTTTGTAACATCGCGTTTTATAATTTTTCTCTACCGAGCTGATAAATTTAAATTAATGTGAAGTCAGATAAAAGTTAAATATATTTCGTGGGAATGTGAAAATTACAAATAAATGTTTATAGGTAATAATTCTACAGAGTATCTATCTCACCACCATAACTTTTTTAACCTTAGTAACCACGGTAGCGTAAGCGGCTAGTTTGGATTCTCGACCAAGGAATCCGGGTTTGAACCATGCGCCCAGAAACTTTCTTTCTCCCTGCATCTTTAAGTAGGTTTCTTTGTTGGCACATTATAAGTATATTGATTTTGGCATGTAACATCTTGAGGAGCTCAAATCCACTCCTGCGGTTAGTGAGAGATCATGAAACCGTAGGAGTGGGCGGATTTTTACTTAAGGCAGCACGCAGGGCCGCAGATGATCTCGATCTCGTTTTCGACTTCAGGCGAAGAGACAGGCGAGGTGCTGATGCACATTCAGTAATTGAGCTTCCGCCAAATCGCCTGACAACCCAAATTTAATTGCCATCAGGCTCCGGAGTCGCTCATGCATTTACTATCTGCATGTCCGATTTACGCGACTTCGGCCCACATCCACAGACATAACGCGGCTTTACGAGTGCTGTATTACCATCTTCGGCACTCGTACGAGGTAGACCGGACACCAGTGCTGCCTTATGTTCCCGGAGAGATCGAGTCCGTTGTCGAGAACGAGAAGTGCCGAATTTATTGGAACTACTCGTTCCCGACCGTCAGGCTGATTCAAGCCAACAAGTCTGACATAGTCCTCGACCACCAGACCAAGGTGATGTATGTCATCGAGTTCTCGGCACCTGGCGAGACAAACATCACATTAAAGGAGGAGGAGAAACGGACTAAATACCGAGATCTCCGGTATGAGCTCCTAGCGCTATACCCAGACTACTCGGTCAAGATGGTCGTCCAGATAATCGGCGTTCTCGGTGGGATGAGGCCTACGCTGCTCTCAGCATTGAAGACCATACCGGCCTGCCAAAAATCAACCGAATGGTTGGCAGGCCTACTTAGGGCACACGATTCTGGAATCTACAACCACTAACCCTGCGGGATGTGGGGAGTGGTTGTAGATAACTCGCTGGCGCTTCTCCCGTGAGAATATCGGAGACACGGGAGAACTGTCCAGCATCGCTAACGCGAAAAAAAAAATAATAACAATAATAACAGGTCTTTATTTTCCATTAGGCGGATACAGATGTATAAAAAAAATGTTATATAAAACAATACCCACTAATACCTAATGAAAAAATGCCGAAGATCAGATGGTGGTGCATGACACCACCCCTGTATTTAATCTTAAGCATGTAGCTTAGTTAAAATACGATATACAGAAATCATGGAATCAATACAACAAAAAGATAATTCTGATAATATCAGATCAATGACGTCATTACCGGCTGTTTCGTTGTATGCCGGTACAGTCGAGAAATCACAGCTAAAATACATAGCTATTTAGTACAGTGATGAAGTAAAAAATTTACTCTGTTTTGCTTATGTCAAAACATGAATAATATCTTAATATTTGTGAAGCATTGACAAATGCGATATTCCATGATGCACTGACAATATTAAGTTCGACCCTGTCGAGGACAGGGTTTACATACCTGCTGCAAACCGTTACATCCTAAAATAACTTTGGTAGGAGAGAGTCGGATAACTATATCAAAATAATTTGAAAATATACTTGAAACAGGTGTGTTTCCATTAATTTCTTCTTTTAATCATGCCAGAACGTACGTTACATAAGAACAATTGTATAATACATTATATTTATGATTTACCATTTTCTATGAATAAATATACCATGCCCCACTCTCCCATCTATACGTAAGCGGCAAAGCTTTGAGATTTCTTATGTACCTTAAACATATGTAGAGAACTATACATCTAGATATGTAGTTTCTGAAAATACCAACACTCTTGAACACAATACTTGAATACCAATACTCGACTTGCATTTTGCTAACCACATTAGCATCATCGGGAGATGATTAACACATCAATTTTAATCATCTGATGTTTAAAACTGATGTTTTCATCATCTCCCGATGATGCTAACGTAGTCAGCGAAATGCGCGTCGAGAGTTGGTAGTCGAGTGTTGAGCTTAAGAGTTTTGGTGTCTGCTTCTAGAGGTCAAAAACATTAATTGACTTCGGTACATCCTACAGTATTTAGCAGGTTTCCAATAAGAGAATATATTTCAATTACTGGATTTTGTAAAGCATATCGTTTTAAAATGAATTCCTATAATATTCCTCCAACAATACCAATCAAAGCTAAAAATCAAAATTAGGTTATCTTTTTATTTAATATTGATTACTGGAAAGTCGATATTACTGATATGGCTTAAAAATAAACTGATATTGAAATTACCTCTTGCTCTTAAGACGAACAAACAATTCTCGGTACCTTTTGCAATTTATCTCTTTAATTTAATCTGATCAAAATGTATAACGTCATTGGGTATTATTGTAAGGGGAATCCCCGGCCAGATGGCACAAAACGTGTGTCTCTATACAATGATCTTAATTTGTGAGATAATTGGACAGAATTAGTGTTTAGCTAAGCATTGATTGGTTTATTAGGATATCTAATTTATCCTTGTAAAAAATGTATTAAATTATCATCACACCAAAATAAACCACATCCGAGTATACTTTATGCATTTCTCAACTAGGAAAAGACAGTTTTCTGTATTTGAGAAGAAATAATTTTATGAAGCGCCTTTTGATATTTTGAATAGGGATTTCCAAGAAATTATTTTAGTAATCTTCTACAGAATGAATACTTGCAAAATGTGACGAAAGAAGTAGAAGTCAAATAACTTTGATAAACAAAACAAATAACAAAACCGACAAATAAAACGAAGAAATACACTCCATAGATACACACAGAAATTAAGAACACAGAAAAAATAATAATCAATAAGAACAATAAAACTATTTTTTCAATATAGTAAACAAAGAATTTATAGGAATAAAAATACAACATTAAAGTAAATATTCAAAATGCCGGTCTTTATTCGTCAAATATTTACTTATTACTTTAACTGTTGTATGTGTCTTGGCGTTCTGACGTGAACACTACATTTTAGGTAGCTCCAAATGATAAAAAAACATGATAGATCCGGACGTCTAGGAAACCACTTTATGTATCCATTGTAACCCTTTGTGGAATTAGGAAACAGCTCATTAAAAATGGTGTAACACACATTCTTTAGTTATGTCTCGGAGTGAAAATTGAATTACTTCGAATGTCTTCCTTATGACAGTTCATCCAATAAAGTCTTACCCATTAAGAGGGTTATAGTCTACAACATACAAATTTAAAGAATTCTACTCAGAGCTAATTGTCCATGAGAATCGAACAGGGCAGACTGGATGTTTTAAGGAGAGTGGTTGGTTCATTTCTATTCTCAATTCAAGTACTTCCTCAACTTCGGTAACGATTTTTTAATCAAAGCACAATGTCAACTCTATTACTCATTTTGGATTTATAACGCCTTGTCAACTTGTTCCTCTTCAGTTTTGTTTATAGTATGGTTGCATCTGTTTTATGCAGGTTTATAAAATATTTCTTTTTAATTATTAATATAAATTACCTACCTCTTCGATCATTCAAAATAAGATACAAAGAACATTTACGTTGTTTAAATTTTCAAAAAACAGACTCAACTTTTGCAAATCATATTTCAGAAACAAGTCACAATTTTCCTAATATATAAGGTTTTAAATTAAATTTACTAGAATCAGTAGAATTTATCAAATCCAACAAATTTCCCGGAAACAATCTTCTAAATGACCAGTTGGACCTATATCAATTCACTCTGTTAATGCATTAAAATAATTAAGGGAGTCATGTAAGATTTTTACTTCGGAAAAATTCCTCGATCGATGATTCCTTCTGAAACGTGTTTGTAAAAGTGTGTAGAATATCATATCAAAATGTCTTCTCGAGAAAGTGGGTGCTAAATTTTTGATTTAACAATTTGTATGTAAAAATGCAGTTATTTTACTAATGACTTTTTAAATGTAACTTTTATCAAAAGATGAATAGAGCCATTTGAAAGAACGGAAAATTTTACAAAGAAAACATATACAATACTTGTTTTTTCAATATAAACTGAGCGACCAGTAATTTGTTAAGTAACGTTCCGAATCGCGGTGCGTCAGCCGCCTGCTACGCTGCAATGGGCTTATTCGGCATTTTTTTTTTATTTCACAAATCGAAACTGCAAGTATAGAGTAATGGATCTGCAAAGAATCAGAATTTAATTCGCACGTTTAGTGTCTTAAAACCAATTACAAACATTCACCTCATGAAAACGGGGCGTAGCCAGGCGTTACGTCACTATACGCATAGACTCGGCGATCTCAGTTTTACCCTTTCACTTTAGTGTAAAAACAAGACGCCACTCTTTCTCTTTCACACCTAAAACGACCTTCAACTCCACGTATTTACTTACTACTGAACGGCTGTTAGTGGTCGCGGTAGATTACCGAGTTCAAAGTTGCGTACAGTGACGTCACAAACAGGCACTGTTTTTGCAACTATTATTAATTTCAACGCCTTATATCTCGAGAACGGAAAAAGATAATAAAATGAAATATTAAGTGCATATTAAGAATGTCGAGTACTATATAAAAACGTATAAAAACCATATAAAAATAATATAGTGGAAAGTAGCTGTAAATTTTAATTGACAAAAGAAAACGACATAAAACCAAAAGTATATTGAAAAGGATCAACATTTTGAAGTATTACGTTTGTTTAAATATATTTTTTGAATATTTCAAATATTTTATACATAAGCTTGAAGTTAAGTATTGCACGAATATTCGAAACAGCAGGATACTGCATTTAAAGGAATTACCCAAAATACGCCTTTCGTCAAAAAAATTAGAAAAATCTATTTAACGAAAATCGGATCCTCAAAGTTGGCCGATTTACGAAAAATGCATTTCTCCACTTTGACTTTCTAACTTTGATTGTAAATAATAAAGTATTGGAAACTGATATCGGCACCCTATAGGTGGATAAATTAAAGCCTATGATGTGTAATTTAAGATACAAACATTTGTTTTATGATAATTATAATTTTTCGTACGTTTCTTAATAAAAAAAGAAAAAAAAATCTTACTTTAAAAGTCTGAAAATTACATTATAAATAAACTGCTGTTACAAGAAAAATATGTATATATTTTTTAACACTCTGACTACATGGTGGTGGTAGCTGACATATAAACATTGAAGAATAAGCTTTATAATATTTTTTTTTTTATGTAAAAACAATTGGAAAACAAAATAAGCGGTAAATAGTTAAAATATACATGTTTTCAGTACGTCAGATTTCTTTAATCGTGGAAAAATACATTTGTAAAAAAATTTGAAAGTATCGTTCATTTACAAGCAAAGGCACACATATTTTATAATACTAATAGCTCCATAAATGAATTTTTTGGAGCTGGTGTCATGTGTACATTGGCTCAATACGGTGCTTCTAAATCGGAATAATATTTAAATGAGTATCGGTACGAGTGTTTTGTTAGAGGCGTTTTGAAACGAAGAAAAATGACCCTTGCATTCTTACCTCCAACAAACAATGCAGAACTACAGTATTTTAAAACAGTTTTACAAGTTTAACAATGGTTGAAGGAAAATTTAGTACCACATGAATGGCGATGGATGAAAACGGATGTATTTTACCCTGTATACATGACTGAGCCTCCAGCTCCTGAGAAGCTGTTACAAAGTATATTTTGCAGCTGTAAAATTAACTGTGAAAATATTTGTGGTTGCAGGAAAACTGGCTAATACTGCAGCGTTGCCTGCTTAAATTGCAGTGGAGTAGATTGTTCGAACAGTCCTCAAGTAGATGTTGCTGCTGAACATACGTCAGAAAGTTTTGAAAATGAGACTGAAACCGCAGAAATTCCAGAAAACCCATCAGAAACAACAGAATATGTATCCGAAGCAAAAGATTTTCTTTAAATTTCTTGAATATGTGTACAGTTTTATTCATGGTTTAATTTTTTCATTTTTATTTCATAAAAATATATTGTGAATTTATTAAAATCAATGTTTATCCAATAATTTTATACTTTTTAAATACGTACATCAAAGATATTACAAGGTAATTTTTTTCCCTGAAAAAACTAGAAATATAATTATAAAACAATAGTAGTATATGATATTTTATGTTAGACAAGCCATCGCAGATTTCTGTAATCTAACGCTAAATTTGTAACTTCCATGCTTGGAAATTGTGAAAAAGCAGGTATTTGAATTTTTTAAATAAATTATACAGGGTGTCTCACCGGGAACTGAATCGATCGATATAGAGAAAAGTACGCATCAGAAATTTTTGGAAATTTGGGTAGTTATTAATGTCGGTGTGGCCAATCCAACTAAAATCATTAGATGGGGTACTTCCGGTTATACCGGAAGTCGATAACAACTTGCTTATTTTAAATGGAACTCCCTATATGTTTTCGACTTTTCGAGATGACAATAAAATTCTGAGTTGAGGCATGTACCACACCCTATATCTAAACCAAGTAGTTTCGAAGATATTTGACATTTTATAAAAAATTTGACAGGTGCAACGGTTTGCAAGAACCGTTATAACTTTTTCTGTGTAGGACATCCTCATTTGCTCTTTGGCACGGAGAAAGAACACAAGGAGAACTACGTTCTACAACTGAAATAAATTCAATAACATCATACCAAGTGTTCGGTTTTTCGCGTTACATTTTGTCAACTTCAAACCGCGAAAACTTGTTTAGGTTAAATGGAACACCCTGTATTTTTTTACGTCATATTGTGTATAATTGAATTCCCTTTTTTCTGATATTGCACTGAGGGGTCAAAATTTTCAACTTTTTGAAATATTTGCGATTTTATTAGAAATTCATGAATTGTTGTAATCATTTCATCAAAACAGCCATCATTAAAAACAATCAGTCATTATCTTATGTCAAAAAATGCCAGCACGTTTAAATTACACCTTTTTAAATTTGTTTATTATTTATGGAGAATGTGATAAGGTAATATCAAGAACTTGCAGCACATTTGCTACTCGATATCCAGAAAAACGGAAACCGTCACCAAACACTGTAAAACGCATACTGGAGAATTTTAAAAATTATGGCTCTGTCAAGGCAAAAATGCAAAGAAGAAAACATTGAAATAGTCATTCTGGGATATTTTCATTGCCTTTCCAAGGATGTCATTAGGACAAGCTGCTCTGGAATCGGGACTTTGCAAGGATTCAGTTCATAGAATCTTATTAAAACATAAGTTTCACCCGTTTTAATTCCATATGGTTCAAGGATTAAAAGAAATAGATTTCCTAAGAAGATAGAATTTTTGTGACTTTATTCTAATAAGGTCTGAGGGTGACGTTTCTTATTTGGGAAATATTATATGGACAGATGAAGCAAAATTTACTAAAAAATGGACTTTTTAATAGACACAATTCGCATTATTGGAGTGACTCAAATCCTCATATGTTCAGAGAGCGAAACTTTCAAGAAAGTTGGCAGTTCAATGTTTACTGTGCCATAAGAAACGATAGAGTGGTGGCATTACAATTTTATCAGGAAAACTTAAACGGCAAATTAAATTTTCTCTTCTGCTACTATGTATAGGTAAATTTTTGTTTTTTTTTAAGGTGAAAGATATCTGAATATCTTACAAAATTTGAATAATAACTATTTAGAAATTTTACCTCTCGCCGAACATAGAAACATTTTTTATCAGCACTACGGTGCTGAGGAACTAATCCGAAGGTGCGAAAAATGTGTCGAGGTTCCAGGACGGAATTTTGAGCAATTATTAAATTAAGATGGAATCATGTTTTAAATTGATCTTATCTCTGCTATTTTAGTTCATGCCATATCTTCAATTCGGTTAATAAGCATGTTACAGTGTTAGTGTTATTTTCCGTTTTTGTGGATATCGAGTAGCAAATGCGTTGCAAGTTCTTGATATTACCTTATCACATTCCCCATAAATAATAAACAAATTTAAAAAGTTTTCGTGGTTGTAATTTAAACGTGCTGGCATTTTTTGACATAAGATAATGACTGACAGTTTCTAATCATGGCTATTTTCATGAAATGATTACAACAATTCAAGAATTTCTAATAAAATCGCAAATGTTTCAAAAAGTTGAAAACTTTAACTCCTCACTGCTAATATCAGAAAAAAGGGAATCCAATTTTACATAACTTGACGTAAAAAAATACAGGGTGTTCCATTTAACCTAAACAAGTTTTCGCGGTTTGAAGTTGACAAAATCTAATGCGAAAAACGGAACACTTGGTATGATGTTATTAAATTTATTTCAGTTGTAGAACATAGTTCTCCTTGTGTTCTTTCTCCGTGCCAAAGAGCAAATGAGAATGTACTACAAAGAAAAAGTTATAACGGTTCTTGCAAACCGTTGCACCTGTCAATTTTTTTATAAAATGTCAAATATCTTCGAAACTACTGGGTTTAGATATAGGATATGGACATGCCTGAACTCAGAATTTTATTGCCATCTCGAAAAGTCAAAAATATATAGGATATTCCATTAAAAATAAGCAAGTTGGTATCGACTTCCGATATAACCGGAAGTACCCCATGCTTCTAATTATTTTAGTCGGATTGGCCACACCGACATTAGTAACTATCTAAATTTTCAAAAATTTTTGATGCGTACTTTTCTCTACATCGATCGATTCAATTCCCGGTGAGACACCCTGTATATGTATACTAGGGGGCTCCATAATTTATAAAAAAAATTAAATTAACGGCTTTATTACAGTAGGTTTTGTTTTTCATTTTTCGAAATTTCGTTTTTGAATTTACCCGCTCTAAAAACCACGTGATCAGTATTAGCCAATAACACAACGAAGAAACGGGCTTCATCACGTGACCTATCATTCTTTTAAGAAGGATATCCCAAAGAAACCCTAAAAATCTTTTTTTTCGGTTAATTTTGCAATGTTTAACATTTTTATCCGCCATTCTGGTTTCGCCATATTGAATTTCAAAAAATTCATATCAGACTCTTAATTAGCATACCCAAAAACCCCTATCTATCTATTTCCGAAATTTTTCGTTAATTTGTATTTGAGATATTCAATTTTACAACCAATTCTGCACTTATTTATTATTATTAAACAAATGAACAATTAGCACCCATTCTCAAGAGGGGACATTTTTTATTGGCACTATTTAGAAGTAAATGCAAAAGGTTTCATAAAAAAATATGGATCGTGGAATTATTCCGAAGTTTAGGCCTTTTTTTGTTTAAGGTGACTCCCCTAAATCCCTTAAAGTAAACTTACCTAATTTATTATTTATTTACATGATTTACTACTTAATTAAAATTCTTATTGTTTATTGTATTTATAAGATCTCATCAAATATTACTGGTGTAATTAGTAATTTGAAATTTGAAAATGGTGCGTTAAGTTACTGAAACTGCAGTAACGTGCATGTTACTATAAATCAGTGATAGATCACAAAGTAGTATCAATTCTCATACCTACCTCTTTACAGATCATTCCCTATGAAGTAACGTCATGGAAGAAATAAAGTATTCGTTGAATCCAAGGGAACAAGATCATCCATTAGAGAAGGCCAACATACTATCAGAACTATTTTTTTGGTAATTACTCTTAAAAATGTCTATATTATTTCTATCCTACAAATACATCTTTTTAAGTTGGCTATTACCCTACTTTGTAAAGGGATATAAAAAAGAACTTACCGAGGATGACATGTACGGACCTCTTAAAGCCCACGAATCTAGTCGTTTGGGAGATAAGTTAGAAGCTGCCTGGATTTATCAAGTAAAATTTAAAAAAGCTCCGTCATTGCTGAAGGCGCTTATTAAAGTGTTTTATCTAGAATTCATCATTTATGGGATTCTATATTTGGTGCAAGAATTTGTAATAAAGTAAGTATATTTAATTATACGGTGTAATTTGTCACTAATAAGTTAAGTAATGTACATATATATAAGAATAGTCCGCCTGAAAATACGTGTCTACTGTAAGGCACGTGTCAATCTTTTTCAACTTATCTTCGTTCAACCCCTCTCTTATGCACCACCATGCTCGTTCAATTATCTTCAGATCCGGCTAAAATGGGATCCCAGACAGCGCACTGATGTCAATTTGCCGTCATCAGACGTCAGGTTAAGGTCAGTATCGGTCTACGATGTCATTTTCCAAATAAATGACGTCAAAATTACGTCATATTTTAGTACGTCGCAGAGACGTCGTTGACAGAACGTTGTTATGACGTCATTCTTGAGTCATAAATATATCGGATCTTAAATAAGTTATAATTAAGTCATATTTTCTGACGTCATGCACTGGATTTAAAAATGAGGTCAATGTTCCATCACATTTTAAAACTTCAAGCAGTACACTTTCTCGGGTTGTTTATATACACTCTTTTGTGTTACTTCATTCAACCAACATAATTTAATCAAATATCAACTATACGAAATAGCCAGATTTATATCAATCAATGCAGAATTGTTTACGCTTTAATTCAATAGAGTTTCAACGTTTTGTTGCCGCTTTATCCGGATTTATCTCAAGATCTTGTAGGAGCCACGAAACACGCGTCTGTCACCGAACTCGACACACTCTTAACTCTCCCGTTGATTTTGAGATATTGAGAACAAATCTAAATTATTGATTGAAAATTTCAGGTGACCTAGTAGGCCACAGCCCTACACCTTGATTGCCAATCCACTGCACGGGAAATTGTTCCAGGAATACTCTTACATCTGGTTACGATAAGGTTAATTAGCATTTAAAATTTTTTTGCCATTATGAAAAATCAAAAAGTATTGTCAAGTAAATCAAGAACTTACTTACTGACAATACAAGGTCCTGTGAAATATGATTTAAAAAACAAGACTTACAGGACCGCATTTAGGCAAATTAAGAAATGGTTTAAGTGCAATGAAAATTGGAAAATAATTAAGTGCGACATATCATTAAATTCGTACTACGAAATGATTTCTAAAAATGGTATGAAAAGTTCAGGTCCGTATCTAAAATTTTGAAGCTGATGATTGTCCTGAGGTGATGTAATGTTGCCGAATAGAAAGGATACTATAGTCGTGTTGAGCATTGTAAAGTGCTCTAAGAAAGCATTCCTAGATATTTAATATTTTCAGTGGATATACTTAAAGAGATGACATCGTTTTACCGATTTAATCAATTTTTTACATGTTTAATAAACTGTTCTCTCTGACTAATAATAACTTAGAAGTTGACGTTTCAATACAGAATCGTAAAAGAAAACATCTAAACATTTAGTTTAATAACTGCGTAATATGTTATTAATTTTGATCGGTCTGTTCTCACCATTTATACATATCTATTAAAATCTCAAGTACAGCTTTATTTTAGGTTATCTCAACCCTTACTAATCTCAAAATTTCTGAAGTATTATGAACCCAATCAAAAAGATATAACAAAGGAGGAAACCTACATTTACGCTGGACTTATAGTTTTATTTGCGTTATTAAATGTTTTATGCATCCATGGATACTACTTTCGTGTCATGCATCTGGGAATGAAAATCAGAGTAGCCACATGCTCTCTAATTTATAGAAAAGCATTGAAGTTAAATAGAACGGCTCTTAGAGAAACTACTGTAGGACAAATGGTCAACTTATTGTCCAATGACGTTGGAAGATTTGACCTTGCTGTTCAGCATATTCACAGTTTATGGGTAGCACCAATCGAGACGATGGTTGTCATGTGTTTTCTGTATGTTTATGTTGGACCTACCGGATTGACTGGTGCCTGTTTTCTAATACTCTTTATAGTTCCTCAGAGTAAGTAAATTCATTAATAGTTTTAATTATCTTGTGTTTATTTTTACCGTTAGTGAAGTGAACTTAGATTCTGACTTGGAAATCGATGCCACCTGAAATTTTATCGCGGAAAATTATTGCCTAGGATCCCATAAATATTCTGGAAGGGACTGAAGTAATTTTTACAAACATCAAATCACCCAAATGCTATCACTCGAATTACGGTTCGTCAATCACGTTCGCATCATCGAGAGGTAACTAAAACCAAACTATAACAAAAATATGCATATATTTGTATTAATGTCACAGTTGAAGGAATATTAGGCCGACAGTACGGAAAATGTCGCCGCCGCGTGCCGGTACATTTCTGTTCGACCTGCCCACGTGCGTGGCCGAGACAAATAATTTATTCAGTTTGCATCAATTCGCCTTTAGAGCAAAGCATTCTACAACATTAGCTATTCATTCTTTAATTGAAATTATTAACGAAGGCTTTGAATGATACAAAAATTACGAACTTGATAAATGATGGAAATTATTCCAAATTAAATAAAGATCCTACAAATTCTTTAGAAAACAAAATATACAGTCTTATTTAAACACAAAAACGAATTTACAGATATTGCAGCCAAGCCTCCTCATTTCTATGGTTTGCCAAAAATTCATAAATCTGACATTCCCTTAAGACCAATTGTGAGTTCAATTAATTCTCCATGTAGTAAACTCTCAAAATATTTATTAAAAATCCTAAATCCTTTATCAGGTTCCTCCGAGTCTTATATTAAAAACAGCTAACAATTTTTGGAAAAGTTGTCAGAAAATCATTTTAACAATAATCATCTAATGGTCAGTCAATATTTACAAATGTTCCTGTAGATAAAACATTAATAATAATTAAAAACAAATTGCAACAAGATGGGAGTTTGGTGAATAGAACTAAGTTAAGCATTGAAACTATAATGGAATTACCTACACTTTGCATTAAAACAACATATTTTCATTATATTGAAACATTCTTTATAGGATTTTGCAAACAGCAGAAAAAATAACTATCTATAACTAAAAGAAAAACTTTGTGTAGAAATATTAATGAAATCTTTGCATTCTTTCGATAACCTGAATTCTGGTTATGCTAGCAAATTAAAATCCTAAAATGAATTTGTCTAATTTCTTATTTGACAATTCTCATTCTAACACTAGCATCCACACAGTCCCCTACGGCCATGCAGATTAAACTAGTATCCACATAACCCCCTACGATTATGATTCAGTTAAAAATGAGAACAAAGACCTAAAATGAATTTATTTATCTACCTTGTCTTAAAACATTGTTCATTCCAATGGATTACATTTTCATGAAATCTATCATTCTGTTTCCTGGAAATGCTTAGCCTTTGAAACGTTTTTCGCCCTTATTCTGGAGCTCATTGGAATGAACAATGTTTTAAGACAAGGTAGATAAATAAATTCATTTTAGGTCTTTGTTCTCATTTTTAACTGAATCTTCATAATCGTAGGGGGTTATGTGGATACTAGTTTAATCTGCATGGCCGTAGGGGACTGTGTGGATGCTAGTGTTAGAATGAGAATTGTCAAATAAGAAATTAGACAAATTCATTTTAGGATTTTAATTTGCTAGCATAACCAGAATTCAGGTTATCGAAAGAATGCAAAGATTTCATTAATATTTCTACACAAAGTTTTTCTTTTAGTTATAGATAGTTATTTTTTCTGCTGTTTGCAAAATCCTATAAAGAATGTTTCAATATAATTATAAGCAAACAAATAATAATTAATTTTTAAACAAACATATTTTCAATTAAATAATGACTTCTATCAACAAGACTGGGATGGCCATGGGTTCTTATTATTATCTCCAATATTAAGTAACATTTTCATGGAAAATTTTGAGGAAAGTAATATTAATAATCTAGCTTATATAAACCCATTGTATGATCGAGATATGTAGATGACATTTTTGCTATATGGCCTTATAGTAAAGAATGTTTAAGTAATTTCTTTGAATCAGATTAACGAAAAAGAACCTTCAATTAAATTTACAATAGAAATAAAGAATAATAATGAATTACCTTTCTTAGATATTTTAATTAAAAAATTAGATAACTTATACCAAACCAGTGTGTATAGAAAACAAACACACACAAACAGATACTTAAATTTCAATTCAAATCAACATATTAGTGTTAAGAAAGGTGCTGTTAATTGTTTGTATGACAGAGCCAAAATTATTTCTTCAAATGATGTAATATTAAGGAACGAAAAGCCATTTATAAAAACTGTCTTATTAAATAATCAATATCCTGAGAGTTTTGTTTACAGTCAGTTATTGAACATTGGTAGTACAGAGAATATACTGTCACAACCTGAGGTATTTAGGTCAATGGCAGTAATTCCATACATACATGGTCTATCGGATAAATTACGAAAAATTAGGAATAGGCTTTCCGTACGAACGGTTTTTCAAACGGGCTCCACGCTAAGATCGGTTTTATCAAAAACCAAACCTCTAAATATTGTTCAAAATTCAAAAAATTGTATTTAAAGTGTTCCGTGTGAGTGCCGAAAACATTACGTAGGTGAATCATCTAGACCTTTCAACGTAAAGCTTGGTGAACATAGAAATTACGCTAGAAGGGGAGAATTTGAAAAATCCAAAATTTGTGAACACGCGTGGGATAATAATCATAGATGGGACTCGGTGAAGATTTTGGAAAAAGAGAGAGAGAGCAACGGAACAAAAAGAAAACTTAAAGAATCCGCGATTATTTTATTAAACGAGGATAGATGCGTTTCGAATTATTCAATAGATTATTGTACTAGTTGGTTGCCCATCCTTAGAGACGAAGTAAGTAAAAATAAGATAAATATAATTTAATGTCTCACGTGACTATGGAAATACATAAACAAAGAACTGTCATGGTTGACGGCCAAAAAAGTTTTGAGAACGGAAGTAGATTCTCTTCCGAAACGTTAACTACCTCTAGCTTTCATTTCCAGTTTTTAGTTTATTACATTGTTCTAATTTATATATATTTAGGTGTGTGACTTTTTGAAACAGTCAAGTATTCAAGAATCAACCTCTGTCATATCCGTTTGGCGCAGAGGTTTTTTCATTAAAATTTTTAAATATTTTTCAGTGGCAAAATGCCCAATAAAAAGTAAGAAAAGCTTTGAACAGGGCTAGCTAATATTTTCGCAATTCTTAGATCTCACAGAATCCTTTGACTGTGTGTCATATAAAACACTAGTGGATAAATTAAGCCTTCATTGTTTTAGCAACAGTGGTGCCTTCTTAATAAGTTCCTTTCTAACTAATCGTTTACAATATGTATCGTCTCAAAACAAACTCAAATCCGGTTCAAAGAAAATACGGTGTTCGTCAGGGATCTGTGTTAGGGCCGATACTATTTTCGATTTATATAAATTATCTGCCAAGCCATTATTTTGGATGCAAACTTTGTTCCATTTGCTGACGATATAACCGTAACAAAATAATTTAAATATGTTAAGGACTTAATATCTGAAATAAGGTCGACACAAAATCCAGTACAAGATTGGTTTATAGCTAAACAGTTGACTAAAAACGATTTCAAACAGAAAGTAGCTTTTGCTCTAAAAAATTTGGATAACAACGATTTATCGCTCAGTAATGAGGTAAAATTCCTGGTAGTGTACATTGATAAAAAGTTGGGAAACGTAAATAATCGTAAACTATGTCTGTACGAAATTAAGCAAAAAGACATATTTATTACGCAATATCGCACGTAATGTCTCTCAGGGAACATTACTTACTGCACAACGTGGCCTAATACTCTTCTGCTAATAGAGCAGTCTTTGGTTTTCAAAGAAAAGCCATCAGAATAATTGCTGGATTTAAGTATAGACATGACTGCAAATCTGAATTGATTACGTTAGTTATTCTTACATTACCGTGTGCCTTTATCTTGCAATTATACGTAAAAAAAACAAATTCACTACCCATAATCAAATTCATAGTTACCAACATGAAATCGGTATAAAATAAATATCAACTTTTTAAGGCTAAATAAAACACACAATGGAACAAATCTCCATAAAAAAATGTGTGCTCAGATATGCATTTTACTCAAAATTCATGGAGGTCGACTTTAATAACTGTTAACATGATCGTTGGTATTTTCATTCTAATCTTTGTATTTGCTTTAACCTAGTTTGTCTTGTTTATTTTACACTAAATAACGTATTTATTTAGTCTAGCTGTTTTACTTTTCTTATACTATAATCTGACCAGTGTAAATACTTTGCGTATAACACAACAATAAAGTCTTATTATTATTATTATTGTTACTATTATCATGAAGGCGGGGGGCAGGGCCCTTCTTTCTCTTTTGATTCGGCCTCCACCATGTTACCTTCATGTCTCAGGAGCGGCTCCTCCAATCGTCCAAACTAGGCACATGCATGTAGAACACGTCTCTACGAAGCCGATGCCCCACTACGTTTCATTCTCTGACCATTTTCAGCCGCTTGTCCCTTCTACGAATGAGGAGAAGATCTTTTAGTAAATTTAAGAAGACCAAAAGCTACATGTTTAAAATTAAGGTCAGATTCCTAGGAAAGCCTAGAACGGGCATGGTGTAAAATATTTTATAATTGTCCATTCAAATTTAAAATTGTACATAATTGTTAGTTGAAAGTTGCAATTGTACATTATTTTAAGTTTGAACTGACAACTATACATAATTGTCACATTAAACTTGCAATTATACATAATTGTAAGTTTAAAGTGACAATTATAATTATAATTGTTACGTCAAACTTACACTTATGCATAACTGCAACTTTAAAGTAAGTAATAAAGTAATAATAATAATAATAATTGTCACTTTAAACTTACAATTATGTATACATGTAAGTTTGAACCGAACTTACAATTTCGTATAATTGCAACGGTAAACTAACAATTATGTTAGTTGTCACTTTAAACTGATAATTATAAAATATCTTACACCATGTCCTTTCTACGTTTTCGTAGATTCGTTTTCGGCACCACTGAAAGCAAAAGAATTTGATACTCTGGTCCATTCTCATTCGCAACTTTTGGTCGGTGCTATTAAACCATGAACGAAAATCATTTTATAGTTCAGCTGCCATTTTATTAGTGTCTAAAATATTTCTTTGAATTTCATTTTAGTGTACTTGGGAAAGAAGATATCTCAATATAGACTAAATACTGCTCAACGAACAGATGAAAGAGTTCGTTTAATGAGTGAAATAATTACAGGCATTCAGGTTATAAAAATGTATACGTGGGAGAAACCTTTTGCTAAACTGGTGGAAATGTCAAGAATGTAAGTTATTTCTAATGAAAATTCACTTCACATCATTTTGAATAGCAACCAACATCAATATTTGGATTTAATCATTTTGTGTCTAACTCACAAATATCAATTCGCAAATTGCTAAAGATCAGTGCATTACAATAGATTGAGTTTCAAACTACCCCATACTTTCGCATTGCAGCAAATCTTGCAAATTTTATATTTTCTTCTATTACCGAATATTTGAACACCGGCAAATGTTTTCACATAATATGATTAGAATTTATAATCAAAGGAGGAGAGCTTTTTTAGGTCAGTCTCAGGCCCCTCTTATTTTGATTTATTTTCAATTGTATATATATATGTAATATCTAAGCGATTTCACCCCAAACGGAACCTGCCCCAACCCTCTCTCCTCCATGTACTTTCCTTATATTATTGAATGACCAGCTATTACTTACTGTCGTCCTCAAACTTCTCGGTGTAAGAGTTGTCTTTGGCTAAACTTCGCCGAGCACCCTTCAACACCTACATATTGTAAATACATTTTTTTTGTATTTTACTTAAAGAAATAGAGAAGATTTATTATTCTTATTATTATTATCATTATTATTATTAATAGTCGCACACATGCTAAGATGATTTTGTACTTAAAATTTATATTTCTGTTGAGAAAACTGCACTCTAAGCTCCCCACTTCCCTCCCCCATTCCCACTGAAAAGCACCCTCTCACCGCACTAACATCAATCTCTATACTGCCAGCAGGTGTAAAATAGACTTTTGGATGATTATTTATTTACATCGTCAACTATATGTCATTTCCTCTTAAGAACTTTTTAAATTGAATTTTCTCAATTTTTTCAAATTCAAGAATAAATTAAAAAAAAAGAGGTTCCCTCAAATAATTCATTAGAAACATTTATAATAGGTGTTCGACGTGTTGCCCATTTTGATTGACACACGTCTTTACGCAATTTTGAAATGAGGCCATTTAGTGGGACCATTTCTTCCAGTATGAAATAAGTAAATACTTAGTATTTAACAGGTCCTTTACTGTAATGTCTTTTTGTACATTTCTTTGCCGTTTTCATTGTTCGACAAGCAATAAAATCTCAGTTTGGTATAAATTGTCGTGTACAGCGGAGCATTTATCACACTTATCGGTCGTTAGTTACAATTTGTATTGAATTTAAAATATTTGGAATTGTACAATATGAATTTTAATAAAGCGTAACTCGTAGACATGACTTTTCTTTTGGGCGAGTCAGACAGAAATTGTTTACTTGCCAATAGAATTTATCACCAACGTTATCCTGAAAGAAGAATTTCTGATGTTAGCAGCTTCCAAAACTTTTTAGATAGATTTCCGGAAATTGGAAATGTCGAATATAAAAAAAGTGAAGGAATAAAACGTGTTATGAATGAAGAAAATTAGTTTTCTGTGGTGCTGGCAACGGTTGAGAATCCCCATGTTAGTCAAAGAGAAGTGAGCCCATCAGTAGGAATAAGTAGACGGTCTGTGGGTCGAATTTTAAAAACAAATAAGTTGCATGCATATCATATTCAAATGTACCAGGAATTATCTGATGACGATTTTCAAAAGCGCCTACAATTTTGTAATTGGGCCAGAGGTAAAATGCAAGATGTCAACTTCTTCAATAATGTTTTATTCACTGATGAGGCAGGCAACTTTTCATAAAAATGGATTTGTTTATGGGCACAATTTCCATTATTATGCTTCGGAAAGTCCTCACTTTTTTATGCAAGTTGGCAACCAACACAGATGGTCTATAAACGTTTGTGGAAGAATTATTGAACAACATGTAATATGGCCACATTTCTTTGATGGTACATTGACTGGAGCTATTTATCTTCATTTTTTGGAAAACTATCTGCCACAATTATTGGTAAATCTCCCTGAAAGAATTCGAAATAGGATGTGGTTTTAGCAAGATGGTACTCCACCACATTATTTAAATGCACTTAAATAATACCTACAAAAGATCTTACAAAAATGGGGATACGTGAAGGAAATTGTTTATAGAGACACACCAACAAGAGTACAAAATATGAAGGAAAGAATAATAACTGCCTTTAGATCTATCACAAGTTTTAGGAACAGTGTGAACCTCACTTCAAAAGCGCATGTGTCAATCAAAATGGGCAACATGTGGAACATTTATTATAATTTTTTCTACTGAGTTATTTGAAGAAATCTCTTTTTTTAAGTTTATTTTTGAATTTTGTAATTATTGCTCAATAAAACGAAATTGGTTGCAATTAGCCATAGGGAAATACTTATAAAAAAGTTCTTTTTTCATTTCTACATCACATCATTGAAAAATATACAGGGTGTTCTATTTGAAAAAATGGAAAATATTCAATTTCAAAAGTTCCTAATTGGAAATAATTTTTTGCCACCCTGTACAGTTTTAAGAGAACATTAATTAGATGTCTCGTAACTGGTATTCACATAAGTATTTCTTAAAACCCATAATTGTGACTGTGGTGATTTCTTTTAATATCCATTTGAAGATTGCATTATTTCAACAAAAAAATTCATTACATCCAAGTGGTTGGCTCGTCCTGTAGGTTCGAAAATAATTTCCAGTTATAGACTTTTTTACTTGAAATTATTTAAAAAAAATCTATCGTAGAACTCGAGATATCGTGGTCCGACTCATTATGGCCCCACCCTGTATAATAATACAAAAAAATTCGAAATTTCTTGACCAAAAATAAAGGGGGCCCAAACCGGCCTTCTAGGCCCTCCTCCTTTATCCTGATTTTTATACATTTCTTCGCGTTACATATCATGTGCCAGTTCTTTGAGTACCCATTTGACCACGTTTTGGATTTAAAACGTGTAATCAACGATACTTACTGCTATTAGTGTGAATTTATTATGATTTTGGTGAATTCTTATCCCTTTGACAAAGTCTGAAGTATTCGCGTCAACCTGTTATATTTTTCCTATTTCAAAGCAGTGTCAACATCTTGAGTCTTTAAGAAGTGAAATTTCTTGATAAAAATTTAATTCAATGGAATTTCTTTCTAGTTGTGTCAGCGTATTAGATTGTTCCCCATGCATTACCGAATGATGGCAAAAATTTTCTATGTTACGAAATGTCCCATATTTTGCATTAGCTATAACTAATGCAAAATATGGGACATTTCGTAACATATCTCTAAAAATATTGTGTATTCAAAATATTTGCTCCAGAGATAACCAATTCGAAATTCAGTATTATACAACTTTACCCAGCTTATTAATATAATTCATTTTAGGAGAGAAATTAAGCAGATTGGGGCTACATCCACTATACGAGCCATCATGATCACTTGTGTCTCGGTGCTACACAGATCATCAATATATCTGTGCATCTTAACCTACGTTTTGGCAGGAAATACGATTAACGCTACATATGCCTACACAGTGGCCGCATTTTACGGAATTTTGAGACAGGCAGTTACTATGTATCTTCCACGAGCTGTAACACAGTACGCAGAAACTTGCATATCAGTAGAAAGAATTGAAAATTTTTTATTATACGAAGAAATATCGGATGGTGTAAAAAGAATATCAACTCAGCAGAAACGAGAACTAAAAGATGTTGGCATTCACTTAAAAAATGTTTCGGTGCAGTGGAATACAACTTTACCTGAGTACACCTTGGAAAGTGTTACTCTTGATGTGAACTCCAATGAGTTAGTCGCAGTTGTTGGCACAGTTGGAGGAGGTAAAAGTACCCTATTACATTCTATCTTAAAAGAAGTACCTCCCCTGGAAGGTGTTGTAGATGTACAAGGTACCCTATCGTATGCCTCCCAAGATCCTTGGGTTTTTGGCGGGAGCATTAAACAGAATATTATTTTTGGACAAAAATTTGAACTGAGCAAATACAACCAGGTTGTTAGAGTGTGCGCACTAGAAAAAGATTTTGATTTGTTTCCACATGGTGATCAAACCCTTATTGCAGATAGGGGCGTTACTCTTAGTGGTGGCCAGAAATCTAGAATAAATCTGGCCAGAGCTATTTATAAGGAAGCCGATATTTATCTATTGGACGATCCCTTATCGGCAGTTGACACGCAAGTAGGGAAACGATTGTTTGAAGAATGCATTTGCGGATATTTGAAAGGAAAGTGCGTAGTTTTAATAACGAATCAACTTCAGTACTTGAAAAATGTGAATACAATATATTTGATGCAAAATGGAAAGATTCAAGCAAAAGGTTCATACGTTGAGCTTAAAAATAGTGATGATGGATTTACAAAGCTCTTAATCGATAATAAAGGTGATGCAGAGGGAGACCTAAATGGAAATTCAACAGAAACTAAACAAGAGGGGGTAAATGGGTACGGCAAGAAGAAAAAACCAGTCCAGGAAAGAGAACAAAGAAGTTCTGGAACAATTTCTATGGATGTTTACAAGAGTTATTTAAGAGCAGGGGGTAACTGGTGTAAAACTGTAGTGATGTTATTTGCTTTTCTGATAGCACAGTTGTTTGCTGTTTTAACCGACTATTTCATAACAATATGGTAACTATCGTTGTATATTTTCACTATCGTGTTATCTGATGAGATATTGCTTGCGAGGATGCTGGTTCTTCCACTGTTATGGGCATTCCACTACTCCCCAATTTCTCTGTCTGTTATTTAAGATTTCATCATGATGCGCAAACATTCCTAGTTTAGTCTTTTTTCTGGAAAAGATAAAAGGGTATTCATTGTTTGGGGTTGAGTGCTTCTTACAGAGGGTGACAGTGGACCATCGCAGCTAAAGACCGCAGCATTCTTGGAAGTTAACAATGATTATATAGTACTATGTTGAACACAACAAATAGTTGTCAATTAGCTTTGACAATATAGGCAGCATTTCTTTTTAATCTAACCTAACTAAACATTTTAATTTGTTCTCATTTGCAATGGTAATTTTTACTGTTATTTTTTAATGTTTATTGATAGCATTTATTATAAAGAAAATTGGTGTGTTTAAAGAAATTCTATGGGATACAACTCTTCTAATAGTTAATCTTGTGAGCTGTGGTCAACCATTTCTCTATCATCCCACACTATTCCATACATTTCAAGTTTTCATAGAGCAGAATTTGTTCTAAATTTCTTTCAAAAAATTTGAGCTTTTGAGTGGGTAGCGATTTACTTTGAGTAATCTAATTTTGTGCTGCTGCGTATAGTCAATATAATTTGAATATCTTCACGTTATAGAGATGCACGAATTTGACATAATATTCCTTATATATTTTAGGGTAAATGTAGAACAGCGCAAATTAGAAAGCAACACAGGACGAAATTCACCAATAAACAATACAATAAATAATACATTTACAAACGAAACTAATGCCACCACAAACATATACCCCTCTGATGAACCGATTAAAGGATCATTCCTATATGTCATGGACTTAATATTGACCGAAGAAACTTCACTTTTAATCTATAGTATTTTGGTATTTGCTTCTATAGTTTTGGCACTTTCGAGATCAATATCTTTTTTTAGATATTGTATGAAAGCCTCGACTAAGTTACATAATTTGATGTTTAATAAAATAGTTCGAGCGCCTATGAGATTCTTTAATGCGAATTCATCTGGAAGAATTCTCAACAGATTTTCAAAAGATATTGGAACGATAGATGAAACATTGCCGTTGACAGCTGCGGATACCATACAGGTGCGTATTACATAGGGATATACGAATAACCATTAATTTCAGAGATGACAAAGTACATAAACTAACTGGGGTTTTAATTACTTATAAATATGGAGTTCAGGCATGTAAGGTAAAGTAGATATGGAACGTTGTAAAAATGTATAAAAAGCTGGACTTTTGATTTATGACCCTAATGATCATATAGATTAACATTTTTTAAAATGTTAGTGTATGTAAGAAATATGAGACTGGACTTTTATACTGTCAGATGGGTTCTTCCTGAAAGTAAAATAATGACATGTTTGCAAATTAATCAATTTTGGTCTCCTTTTTCTATTTCTGGGGCCCGTTTTTACGTACACCCCTAAAGAATAAAATATCAACTCCTAAATTAAAGTAAATTTTAAAGTTTTTCTTATATGCAGTAGATTTTAATTAAATTATATTAATACGTTTAATTCACAATTTACCCTATTTCAAGTGTTTATATTTTATGTTCTAGGGATAATTCGTGAAAACGGGCTTCAGAAATGAAAAGAGAAAACCAAAATACTAAGTATATAGGAGTCATTTGGTGTCCCCAATATCGTCATTATTTATTTCATTACTTCCAAAATTATCCATCATAATAATAATAATAATAATAATAAATTGCCTTTATTCAGTATTAATACATACATAATACCAAGGGCGAAGTCTAGCCGAAGCTACTATACTTAACCCTACCCGGACATAACATTAATAATATTAACAACAGGTGTGCTTAAAACTAAACTATTAATTTTTATTTTTTACAAAATATATGTGAAATAATAAAGAGAAGGGAAAAAGACAAGAACACATGATGAGATTAATAAGATTAATAACATTAATATTAATAACAGACCTTACCGTGAATAACCAATAATTACGGATAACTTTGTGACTGTAGAAGGGTGTGTTTAACTTTATTTCGAAAACTGCATAAGGAGAGGTTTTTCAGATTATCGCTTAAGCTATTGTATATTTTGGCTGTGTTATACGTAAACGATCTAGTAAACAAGGCTGAATGAAATCTAGGCAAGGATATTTGACCAACATGTCGAACATTTATGTTATGTAGATCACGTCTAAATAAAATTTTTTCTTGTAAATACGGTGGTGAAGAACAAGTGAGAATGCGTTTAACAAGTACTGATGTGTGGTATTTGTATGTATTTTCTAATGTTAGCCAGCCAAGTTGATTCATTTTTGCAGAAACTCGATCGTATTTTCTTAAACCCTTAATACAAAAGAGAGTGTGTATAACTAATTTGCATATATATGATTATTTTACAATGAATTCAATAACTTGTAAACAAAATATATTTTTGAGGCTTTTATTAACGTTGTATCATAATGATACATAAACAAGCTAAAAAAATTATGGCATACAAATTCTTTAAACATTTTCGTAACAGATTTCCAAGTGCATGTGGTAAGGAAGGTAGAAAATATCAATTTATTTGATGAAAACCTCATTTAGATAATTAGTTTCCAAAAAATGCATTCTCCATTACTTATTGTCTGCACAAATACTTAATAGCTAATAAATAAGTATTATTATATATTATCATATTATTTATTTTTTATTCGAGGTGCTAGAGCTGAGATTAAAGCAGGAATGGATAAAAGCTATGCAATTTATTCATTTCAATTTTATTACTTATGATACCATTGAAATAAAAAGTATCTATAAAATTGTTTAAGTTGTTTAGTATTTACATTGACCATTGATATAAAGAATGAAAAATAAACTCTAAAAATTAAAATTTCTTATTTAAACACTCCAGCCCAAGCTGTTTTACAAATTTTAAGTCCTAAAATAATCAACAACAATGAAACATATTTGGTAACATACATTTGGTAACACCTAAGATAAAAATAAATAAGTAATGGAGAAGGCATTTTTTTTGTAAATTAATTGAGGATCAAATATGGTAATTTTTTCATAAATAAATTGATATTTTCAAACTCCTTTACAATATATAATTAAAACAAAAATTTTCTAAACATTGTTGTGCTATAAATTTTAAAGTTTGTTTATGTTACATCCAAAATTTACCCATTCACCCACTTATTTGCAAATATGTCATTAATGTGAAACCTATCTGATTGATTGATTGATTGATTTGCCAGCGTAAGGTGGGCATTGCTGATTCCGGTGCATGGAGATTTATTCCACCACGCAGCCCGATCGCCCGCCGAACGTCCATCTGCAGACGCCCAGTCGTCTATTACATATTCATGCGGTTCCGCCCGACCGACCAACGGACCATCCGACCGTATGCCGGAACAAACCCCCGGTGCTTTTGTATACCGCCGGACCGGCTGCATACGCTGGGTTGGACTTTGGACATGCTTGTTGTCAGCAGTGAGGGCCGCATGACGCATGGGGTAGGAGTACAGGATGGAGCGTGTAGGTGTTTGTGAGATGTTTCTCCTTGTTTTCCTTCTGTCTTCGTCGTATGGAAAGTGTAGGCGTTTGTGAGATGCTTCTCTTAGGTTTTCGTGCTTCTTTTTTACTTTCTGGTTTTTGTGATATGTTTCTTCTTAGTTTCTGTCTGTGATCATCTTCTCTCCTATTCTACTTCTGAGTTTCCTGTTTCTTCTGTTTCTGAGTCTGGCAGTGTGTATATCCTTGATATTTCTTTATTGTATTCCATTTGTTGTTGTGCCAATTTTTCCCAGTGTGTATAATCCTTTCCTAGCTTATTCATAATCCTCTCGATTGTTGTTATCCATGTGTAGCATGGCCTTCCTATTTTCAGTTTGTTGCTGTTCATTCGCAGCGCTTTCTTTAGTAGGTGTGTTGTGTCTCGTCTTTGGACGTGTCCCCAGTATTTCATTGCGTATGATTCTATTCTTTTGATTATTGTTCTTCCCTCTAGTAATGTTGACGTTTTCTGTCATTTTTGTGGTTTTCCTGTTTTTGATAGCAGTTGGATAATGTCCCTTTCAGCTCCTCTCAGGCTTCTTCTGTTGGCCTATGTCGTTGCTGCGTTTCTGACTCCACATATCATCGTAGGCATTATGATGGTCGTGTATATCTTTTTGGTTAGGCACCATGGTGGTTTGTTGTCCTCAATGAAGGGTAGTAGAGCTCTTGTGACTCTGTAGGCTGTTTTGATTCTTTCCCTTACTGTTTCCCTCCTTTTTAGTTGATTCGTTAGGTATGTTACTAGGTATTTCATTCTATTCGTAGTTCTCAGGGTGTAGTCTCATATTTTGTATTCTTCCCCTATGGTTGGACTTGTTTTTGTCAATGGGTCTCGGACCATTATTAGGCTCTTCTTGAAGTTTATTTTCATTCCAGAGGAATCCAGATGTGGTGTCATGTTTCTTAGAAATTTAACGATGTCCTGTTCTTCCTCGGTGATGATGAGTATATCGTCGGCGTATGCAAGTACGATGGGGGGCTTCATCGTTCCATCGTTTCCATTGAAATTCTGATTCTCCTTTATTGTGATTTCTATCCCTTGGTCCAGGACTGTGGTGAATAGTCGGGGGGATAGGGGACATCCTTATTTGACTCCTATATTCCTCATTTTTGATTCCGTGGTCTGTCCAAACCATTGTATTGCAGTGTTTTCGTGTAGGCATGCCTTTATTATTCAGTTTATAAAGGGAGAGAAATGGAGAAAGATTCACCCCCTAAATACACCCCCCAAAGAGTGTGTGCATAATTAATTTGCATATATATGATTGTTTTACCTTCAGAAATTACCCAGTGACTTATTTTTAAATGCATCACCTTTTAAAATGATTTTGGAATTAACATCGATCTTTGTCTACTTCGCCTTCTCTGTCTGACTGTATTATCTTGTCAATTCTCTTATCTTTGGTCACATTTTCATTCGTGTACTGAGTTCAATACCCAGTTCCAATACTGGCAGCATTGGTGGGTAATGGATGCGTGTCCTATAACTTTTCAACTGTGTAATACTTTTCCGAACCGGTTTGGATTTGGGATTTTTCTAAAATGTGTGGTGGTTATTATAGTTGATAATAGCACATACAATGTAATTATTTTTTAGATTGCCTTCATACTTTTATCTATTTCGATAGTAATTGGATGTCTGAATCCTTGGATTTTAATACCAACCGTTATAATAGTACTCATTTTCTACGGTTTAAGATTGATATTTCTGGCAACTAGTAGAGATATCAAACGCATAGAAGCTGTTAGTAAGTACTTCCCATTTCTTGATACATTTACTACACATGCTTGATTTATATGGCGGGTTTTTAAGCAACTGAATGTTCACAAAATTAAAATTCACTCTTTTGTTATTTTTAGCTCGAAGTCCGATGTTTACACACTTATCAGCATCCATACAAGGTCTGACAACGATTCGAGCTTTTGGAGCTCAGGACATATTAAAAAAAGAATTTGATCATTACCAAAATAAATATGTTGCTGCAAGTTTCTTGTTTCTGGGAGCCAACAGGACGTTTGGATTCTGGTTAGACTTTCATTGCGTCATTTATACCGCACTCGTCCTCATAAGTATACTCTTCATTAAAAGTGGTAAGAATAAATATTATAATTTTGGAACTTCTAGAAATTTATCGAGTTTCCATAATACAAGTTTTTCATTTTCTTGGAGAACTCCTACTTTAGAATATTACGTAGTTATAGTTTGATACAAATTGTGACAAATGATGATTTAAAAAATATATCATTATTAGACAAGCGAAATAGATAATTACATGATAGAAGAGGTACGAAAATGAATATGTAGTTTTATATTATTAACAGTATAATTAAAAATATAAAGGTAACTGATACCTATTATAAATAATGTAAACACATCAAAAGACGAGAATTTCACTAAATTTGTTCCTGCTAAATAAAATAAGAATCTTGAGTGACTGTGGAAAGAAGAGATATTAAACTTATAGGGCTGTGAACATCCAGGCAATCCCACTGATTTGCTAGAAGTTTGAATTCTACGTAACAAATCAAATTATGTTGTATTCATAAGTGGATACATACTGTTAGCTTTAAAGGAAAGATATTACCATACTCTCCCTGAATTCGATTCAAAACAAAAATATGAATTTCCAGTTGCAAATACCAGACCATACTGATATATTTCAGCTTTCAGCTCACAAGCAATACAGAGAAGAGTGTGAAAATGTCGTCAGAATGCCATGAGTTTTCCACAATGAAACCTATACTCTTGTAGGCATTAATTAATCATTAAATTACCTGCATCATCTATTTATTTTCGTAATAGTTATGGTATTATATTTTGATATATTTAAAGGTAATCTATTAGACTTACCCCATAAAAAAATATTTTTGAGAAATCATATTGTAAATGACGATAATGACGAGTTAATACATGCAAACAATTTAAGATTATCAGCATGTAGAAGAACATACATTAAATAGTTCTGGAAATATCGTTGATAAACAGAATAAATTACAGTGGCTCCAGAACGGAATCCTGTGGATCATTTGATGTTGTTAACACATCAATGGACGAAAAGCCTTGATACTGTCTAGAAGATTGAATGTAATTTTCTTTCGCCTAGATAAGATTTAAAGAAAGCTTAGAAAGTTTCAAATAAATCTGAATTTTGACAATGTTTACAATAGAAACCTATGTGTGAGTTTGTCGAATGCTTTTAACTTTTGACAAACCTTTGTAAATGATTATGTGCTATTGTGTTTCAGAGATAATCAATAAATCCATTATGTAGGTATCATCCTCAGAGAGCTGTAGCTCCCTTAGGAATTATTCTTAGACCCATGTTAGATAGAAGCTTTAACTGATATTTTAACATCTTGTATATTGTATTTAATAGTTACATTGTGCTTATTTTCAGAAATATTTGGTGGTAATGTTGGCTTTGCTCTCACAGAAGCAGTGGGCCTCACGGGAATGTTTCAATGGGGCATAAGGCAGTGGAGTGAGATGGAAAATCAAATGACTTCGGTAGAAAGGATTCAGGAATATATAGAAACAACGCCAGAATCAGACGAAAACGCCAAGGAACCACCAAACAATTGGCCAGAAGGGGGAAACATTAAATTCGAGAGAGTGTGCCTTAGATATTATCCGGACGATCCCTATGTACTTAATGATCTTAGCTTTGAAATCAAACCTAAGTCAAAAATTGGTGTCGTTGGAAGAACTGGTGCTGGAAAATCGTCATTAATTGCCGCCCTTTTCCGCTTAACCGACATTGACGGCAATATATTCATAGATCACATAAATACAAAAGAAGTACCACTGAACATTCTTAGATCTAAAATATCCATTATTCCACAGGAACCAGTACTATTTTCAGGAACGCTTAGGAAAAACTTGGATCCCTTCGAAGAATATGAAGATAATGTATGTATAATAAATATAGCAAAATAGGAAGGACTTCATGGTCGGTAGTTGGCGGACATATTAAAAACGTGACCGCGGAACAGATTTGGCTTGATTATTTCAAAAATTATGGTATACACTGCTGACAGGCCCGTCTTAAAGTGGCAACAGCGTAGGTTAACTCTGTTTCTTTTCAGCATGTTATTAAATCCATTTCTCTTTTCTTCTACCTTACATTGGCATCGACTCAAGTTTTCTAACTGCCAGTAGTGTATATCATAAAGTTAATACAGCGATAAAAAGCCTAATAGATTACTTACAATTATGTTAAATTTTCATTTTTGTTCAATAGAAATTGGCGGAGATATAAGCTTTCGAAAAATAGCGGCAGTTATTTGCAATTTGACTGTAATAGACTATTTTTGTGAATGTATTGGAAATAACTACTTATAAGCAAGTTAGTCAGTAAGCGGATCCAGTAAAGAAAGGCAGAACAACTTTATTGTCTTCCTAAAAACATTCACAACCTAATAACTTTGCACCACTGGAACATCTAAATTCGGTTGCCATCTTGAAAAATTGTGCCTAAACTAATTTCTTGCGTAGATATTCCGTTTTTACGTTAAATATGCTAGTAATTTCAAATTTTTCTACACATTATTTTCCAACATTAAAAAAAATTTACAGATTCCTAACACCATACATAAAACATAAACTTTGTCAACTTTGTCAACAGCACGGAGCACGATTCACTACATAGCTGCATTTCCACCTTAAATGAAAACTGGTAACTTGACCTCCTGTGAGATATGCACCTCATATTACATTTGCGTATATCAGCCATTGCATATACGACAGTCTCACTCGACCTCGACACCGCTGTCTTTTGACCTTGAACGAAAACTGGTAACTCTACCCCATATACGAACATAAACATTTCCAATGTTAAAACGATATTCAGGGTTTTATGTATGCATATCAAATGCAGTATACTCCTCATTTTCGTAATTTCGAAGAGTACGTATAATAACAAAGAGGAGGAATTTCCTTACATAATATATTGTAGTGTTTTTTGCAACGAAACCTTGACTTTATAGAGGAAAAAAGAAGACCCGTTGTACAGTAATTTGAAATAGTAACACTCCTGAAACAATTCATAGAAAGAGAGCAGTCAGAAATTGACAGCTGCACCTTGAAGTATCTAAAAAATAATCCTCTATTTGCGATCCATGTGGAGGTTTACTCATGGTAGAGGAATCAAGATTCTTGGCATGCCTCTTGATTTAAGGATTATAGAGAAAATTGAAGAACACTATAAGGTGGCCTACAGCACAGCAAAGCAACATGCAGATGCGTGGTCGTGCATATCAAGGGGTAACCAAGACTCCTAGCTGTCCCGTTATTAGTTTCAGTTACATCTACCATTCCCCTATACTGATAGCATTATGTCAAGAGATACAGGAGTAACAGGGGATAAGCAAATAAATCCATAAGATGCTCACTATGCTAATACATTTTTAATGACGAAATTATTGGTAAAACTTGGCAAATGTAAATCTTGAACCAAAGAACATAGTTTAATGGTTGCACAAAGAAGAATTTTGTAGTTATAGGAAAGGTGAGTTAAAAAGTATTCAGTTATCACAGAACATTGTGACGGATTATCGTGCTTGGATTCTGACAGTGTTCTGGAAAAGGAAGTCTATGCGGTGATGCTGTTGATATGCAACTAGAACAATTCTTGTCCGTAGAAACCAAATGATAAAAAATAATAAAATAGTTTTGACACAAATAATGATAAGAAGACAGTCTTCTGTTCATTTGTTTTATATGAAGTATTGAACAATTATTGTTCAATTACACATCATCTCTCGAAAATACATTTCTTGGAATCGTACCTCTTTAATACGTTTAGTCCTAGGTAGTATCGTCGGAATATAGGATGAGGCTAGAGAAGGTACAACACGGGATACTGTTAAGAGTCTCAAGTGCGTACTGCACAATATTTACTAGGGCAGCGCAAGTGATAACAGGCGTCGTACCGATAGAGTTGATGATAGAAGAAAGGCGATACCTGCACGAGAGTGGCGGGGGCCACCTGCGGGAAACTCAAAAGACGGCACGGGACAGGTCCATCACAGCCTGGCAACGGATGTGGAAAAATACGACCGAGGTGGCGAAATGGACAAAAAGGTTAACCCCGGATTTAAGGAGATGGATAACTCACCTTTCCGGGAAACTGATTATTTCCTCACTCAATTCCTAACGGGGCATGGGTCCTTCCGGGCGTATACCAAGAGGATTGGAAAGGAAGAGAGTGACTTTTGTATTTACTGCGAGGCCACCGATACGGTGGAACATATAATTATAGAATGCGTGAGGTGGACAAGGTACAGGGAAGCAGCGGTGGCCGAAATAGGGGAACCCATATCCATGGACAGCATTATGGAGCGTGTGTTAAACAGCAAGAAGGAGTGGGAAACCATAACTAATATGATTAGAAGAATCATGACAGGAAAGGAGAAGGAAGAAAAGGAAGACCAGACGAGGAGAAACCAGCATCCTAACCACCGCCAACAACAACGGATGAAAAAATTTCGGTGCAACAGACAACTTAGTATTCCGAAGAAAATGCCTTGATCAGGCGGTACCGGGGTACAACAAGTAGAGATAAGGGAGAGATTTTAGCCGGTAGGAGTGCTTCACTCCCCCGCAGCGATAGAGCCTAAGCACGGGAAGTTCATGATGGATTTTCCCTCCCCCCCCCCCCAAAAAAAGGTAGTATCATCGGAAGTAAGGACCTTAAACTATCATTAACATATTCTTTATTGATTCTCGATGTTAGAAGATATTGTATAGAATCTTTTTTGTACAAAAGTTTACTTGGAGAATTTGTAATGGCGTTATAGCTAAAAGTCAGTGTGCAAAATCGACTATTTTGAATACCTGCTAGCAATTGTGGTATACTGATGAATATATTATAGTAATAACCGTAAGTAGGGGGTCACAAGACCCCAACGTGGTTAATTTTGGGCCAGGGGCTATGGAATAATAAAGAGTTTTGAACCGAATGAATACCTGCTAACAACTGCGATATACGATAGTCTGTATAATTCTGAGTTGATAAAAAATAAGTTACAATTTATTGCTGGTACAGGCTAAAGCGCGGTAAATTTAAAGATTGGTCATAATCCAAGCGAATGAATATCACTTCTACTTTGCAGCAAGACATTTGTTATAACTATTTGAGACCATGTACAAAAAGTTACAATTTTCCCATGGTCGACAAAAAAGTTACAAGGCCATTTTAGAATTAAGCAAAAATTGAAAATTTCACAAAGCACCTATAAAATGGAAAGTTCTCGACGGAAAACGCTAAAAATTGGCATATGCCTTCGGGATATCATAAGAGCCCCCTGGAGGCGTGTGGGGGAGGCAGAAAGGTGTAACTTTTATGTATGTCATTTCTTATGATATCCCGAAGGCATGTACCAATTTCTAGCGCTTTTCGTCTTGAACTTTCCATTTTATAGGTGCTTTGTGATATCTTCAATTTTTGTTTAATTCTGAGCCTAAAATGGCCTTGTAACTTTTTGTTGGACCATGGGAAAATTGTAACTTTCTGTACATGGTCTCAAGTAGTTATAATAAACGTCTTGCCACAAAATAGAAGTGTTATTCATTCGGTTGGATCATGACCAATTTTTAAATTTGCCGCGCTTTAGCCTGTACCAGCAAAAAATTGTAACTTTTTTTTATCACCTCAGAATTATACAGACTATCGTATACCGCAGTTGTTAGCAGGTATTCATTCGGTTTAAAAATTATTATTCCATGGCCCCCTGGCCTAAAATCAACCCACTTTGGGGGCTTGTGACCTCCTATCTCCGGTGATTAGTATATATATTGCTGTATATCCACACTGTGGAACACTACCTAAGTGTCGTGTTTGAAATCATAAATAAAATTCACAAATTTGTATGTATTTTAGGAATTAATCATAACAGTTTTACTTTAACGGATCATACAGAAGCATCTGTGGTTTATTTAATTGATTCAAGTTCACTTATTCTCATCGAGTAGGATGCAGAGAATGAAACTTGATATTGAATACGAACAAAATATTTAAATAAACATAAAATGAAGTTATTTTAGTTTAACAAGGTTATTCTAAATAGTATATAATAAAACATGAACTGATAGAGAATCACAATCTCATTTAAAATGATTTAGAATGAAATTGGAAAACAAAAAAGTAAATTTTATAAAATCTGACATGCATGTCAAAACTTAGGGCTGAAAATCATAAATTGTGTAGAAACACTGTAAATCTACACAAAATGAATATTGAATGAAAGACTATCAACAGTAGTTGCATTGCAGCGTGATTATTTTAAAAATAGTAAGTCCATATATTACAAAACACTGAATGACATTTTAAGTTTTCAGATATTTTCAAATATCATTGCAGAAAGGTGTTTTGTAAATGATATTTCACATCATGCAGAAAGAAAGGACTAATAGTATGATGTCAAATGTTTGTTGGCGTATCAATTTCTTGTTTTAGTTTATAATATCAGTATTATGTCAGTATGGAAACTGCAGTACGTTTTTAACTACTAGCATTTTGTGTTTATCATTGCTATTCATCTAAATGTATGAATTAGTATTTATTTGAGATTGGAATTGTTAATTGTAGTTATAAGTAGATTTTAAAAAAGTATATGTATGATGTCAATATATTACGAGTAAATACAAATTATTCACTTAATCCTGAAAAGTAGAATAAGAAACTTATCAGGAAAATTAAAGAATTAAAAACAGTATTCACTTAAGGTAAAGAACAAACAAAACTGAATAGTTTAAATTTTAAATTAAAATTAAATTTTGAAATATTAGATCAAAATAGAAAAAAACAATTGAAATATTGGAAATTAACACATTGAAACGACTAAAAATAACAAATCAGTTGATCACACACCGCTGAACAGCGAGCTGCGAAATATATTCATCCAAGAATAAATAATAAATTGAAAATAAAAGTGGTGAATAAGTTGAAGGTTAGGATATTACAATCCAGATATATTGATATCAAGAATAAATTGTAAAAGTTGATTAAATATAAGAAGTGAGTATACTTTGAAAGTATTACGAAGTAGATTATCCGGAAAGCAGATTTAGAAGAGGGAAGTATTTGTTAATCCAGTTAGCAAATTTATATGGTGAAGAAATTTCAAACGTCAAGCAAGTGATAGAAATACTTCAAGAAAATCTTGAAAATAAATTGGAGGTTAGAAACAAACGTCAATCCAGTAAAGAAGAAGAAGAAGAAGCCTTGAGAGGTTAAAAAGTCAGTCAAGTGACATCATATTTCAAGGATCATAATAACCAGTTAGAGGTTATAATATAACATTACTCGAGTCGAAAGAAAGACAAGGTAAAGCTTTACTATATCAGAAATCCATGGTACATATTTATTTTAAATAAAGGCCATTTTATCATTTTAGTTAAGTTAGATTTTGTTATTTAAATTTGTTAATTACATTCCAAGTTCAAATTTGTTAATAAATTAATACTTTGTTCGTTCAATACTGAGTTTGATTTATTTAGATTGTTATCTTGATCGATGAGCATTTATTGAACCGACTTCGTTGGACCCTGAGTAAGAGTCATTCTATAGATTGTAGATGGTCATGCTAATGGTGTTCTATAGTCTATAATATTAACAGCTTTTAAGAAACTGTTTGGCGCTCAATAAAATCATTTCAATTTACTTTCAAAAAGTAATTTCGAACGTATAAAAAATAAAATAGATATTAGAATATAGAACATTTATGGCTTGTTAACGTGGAGCGATCAGGAAAGCGATTAAATAAATACAACTTGAGAATAGTTTATCATTTCAAGCATACATTTGAAAGATAATAGAACAAATAACTTATTTTGATAGTTTTGACAACAAGGCATTGTCAAATTAAAAACAAATATAATTTATATGAGGTTAAAGTCAGGTAAGACAACCATGAATCAAGAAGAAACTACACCAGGCACATCCACAGTTCCACAAACACAAGTTGGTGACACAAACACACAACCAGACACAAACATGTTCCAGAAACTCATGGAAATGATGGGTGGAATGAAGGTAGACATGAATCAAAATAACCAGAGACTTGAAGAAAACATTAGCAACATGAATACAAAAATGGATAAGAATAACCAAACCCTTGAAGAAAATATTGACAAAAATATCCATCGACTTGAAGAAAACATTTGCAACATAAATGTACAAATGGTACATAATAATCAAACTTTAGAAGAAAACATTAACAAAAAAATAGAAGAAAGCAATAAAGAAGTAAGAAATAAGATTGAAAATTTGGAGAGTAAATGGGAGAGAATGGGAGAGACAATCAACGAAGAAATTGGTATTAAGGTAAATGAGGCAGCAAAAGAAATAAGAGAGGAAGTTGTAACTATGTTTGAAGATGGAATGACTGCAGTAGATAGCAGAATGAAGAAACAGGAGGATAAATATGATAGCAAAATAAAAGAACAGGATAGCAAGATAGAACAGAACACGGAGTTGTTGAAGGATACCACACGTACACAATTAACACAATTACTCACACATACTTACACATGCAACAAAACACCATTTTATTTTTACGGAGATAACCGCATACACCCTAAAATTTTCATTTCACGTTTGAAGCAACACATGGAAAAACAACACGTAAATGCAAACCTAAAAGCAAACATACAAGACATGTTAAAGGGAGAAGCGGAAATCTGGTACTCAGTTATAATGGACAGGTTTGAGACTATAGAAGAATTTGAAGCTCTAGTCTTAAAACAATATTGGAGTGATTACACTCAGTTAAAAATAAGACAAGACCTATTTAATGGTAATTATGTAGAAAAAAAGGTATTTCTAGGGAAAACTATGTACTTAGAAAAGTATATAATATTAGACATCTAGAACCAAAATTCACAGAAAGTGAAATGGTCAGATATTTAGCTAGGCATTTTTCAGGGGATATTCAGAATGTTATTATTACGCAAAGAATTGCAAAGTTAGATGATTTAATTGATTATTTAAGAGAATTAGATGATTATCATCAGAGTTTTGATAGGAAGTCTAGTCAAAATAGGGAAAATAATAGTAGATATTATAACAAATGGGGTTATGATCAGGATAGGAATGAGAATGATAGAAGAGAAAGACAAGGTTATGGTCAATATGATAGGAAGGAAAAGCAAGGTTATGGTCGTCAATGTGACAATGATAGAAAGGAACGAGGGGGTTATGAGAAACGTCAATATGACAATGATAGGAATGAAAAGCAGGGTTATGAGAAACGTCAATATGACATAAATATGACAATTATAGGAATGAAAAGCAGGGTTTCGAGAAACGTCATTATGATAATGATTGCAGAGAGAGAGGGGGTTATGTTAAAAATAATGAGTCATATGCACAAGTGGCTAATATCAATATTCAAAGGGGAAATAGAGTAGATGAAAACACGCACTCTAATATGAATAAAATAGAAACAGCACAAGTAAATGATAGAAATAGAAATCAGGATTTTTAGATAAAGTTGTTTTAAATGTAGGTAATAATTGTAAAAAAATAGGCGACTGTATAGAAAATGATGTTATATTGGGAGACGACATCTTATCAGAAAAAAAGGCAAATATTGTATTAGGAGAAAGAATCCTAAAAATAGAAGGTGAAAGAATACCTTTCTGTAGTGTTAATGAATTAAATGGCAAATGTGCCGAAATAGTTAATGAATTGAGTGGCAAAGGTGCCGAAATAGTTAATGAATTGAATGGCAATGATGCCGAAATAAATAATGTATCAAATGGCATAGAGTCCAATAATGATAATGAATTTTGCGGTGAGCATATAGTGGGAACCACATGTGTTCAAATAAATAATGATAAGAAGCCTGAAACCTTTCTGATAAGTCGTTACTCCAAATGTGATAGCATTTTTAAAAATTTGTCTCAAAAATACAAAAATTCAATTGATTATGAACCTACTATAGCAAAGGGCTATGCGCAACAACTTGAAGTAGGTAATATTTTAAATGAAAACGAAAATGTTTTAAATTATAATAAGGAAGAATCATTACCGGGAAGTTGTCACATGGGGATAAATTATCCATATGATCCAGGATAGATTACTCTTAAGTTATCCAAATGATCCTGAGTAGATCACTTTTAAATTGTAAATAAACTTTGACAGTGTGAATGTCACATCATGTTGTTAAAACTAACAAAATTTTCACATGTCAAAATTCTATTAGTTTAGGGGGTTTTATGCTGTATATCCACACCTAAGTGTCGTGTTTGAAATCATAAATAAAATTCACAAATTTGTATGTATTTTAGGAATTAATCATAACAGTTTTACTTTAACGGATCATACAGAAGCAGGAGTATCTGTGGTTTATTTAATTGATTCAAGTTCACTTATTCTCATCGAGTAGGATGCAGAGAATGAAACTTGATATTGAATACGAACAAAATATTTGAATAAACATAAAATGAAGTTATTTTAGTTTAACAAGGTTATTCTAAATAGTATATAATAAAACATGAACTGATAGAGAATCACAATCTCATTTAAAATGATTTAGAATGAAATTGGAAAACAAAAAAGTAAATTTTATAAAATCTGACATGCATGTCAAAACTTAGGGCTGAAAATCATAAATTGTGTAGAAACACTGTAAATCTACACAAAATGAATATTGAATGAAAGACTATCAACAGTAGTTGCATTGCAGCGTGATTATTTTAAAAATAGTAAGTCCATATATTACAAAACACTGAATGACATTTTAAGTTTTCAGATATTTTCAAATATCATTGCAGAAAGGTGTTTTGTAAATGATATTTCACATCATGCAGAAAGAAAGGACTAATAGTATGATGTCAAATGTTTGTTGGCGTATCAATTTCTTGTTTTAGTTTATAATATCAGTATTATGTCAGTATGGAAACTGCAGTACGTTTTTAACTACTAGCATTTTGTGTTTATCATTGCTATTCATCTAAATGTATGAATTAGTATTTATTTGAGATTGGAATTGTTAATTGTAGTTATAAGTAGATTTTAAAAAAGTATATGTATGATGTCAATATATTACGAGTAAATACAAATTATTCACTTAATCCTGAAAAGTAGAATAAGAAACTTATCAGGAAAATTAAAGAATTAAAAACAGTATTCACTTAAGGTAAAGAACAAACAAAACTGAATAGTTTAAATTTTAAATTAAAATTAAATTTTGAAATATTAGATCAAAATAGAAAAAAACAATTGAAATATTGGAAATTAACACATTGAAACGACTAAAAATAACAAATCAGTTGATCACACACCGCTGAACAGCGAGCTGCGAAATATATTCATCCAAGAATAAATAATAAATTGAAAATAAAAGTGGTGAATAAGTTGAAGGTTAGGATATTACAATCCAGATATATTGATATCAAGAATAAATTGTAAAAGTTGATTAAATATAAGAAGTGAGTATACTTTGAAAGTATTACGAAGTAGATTATCCGGAAAGCAGATTTAGAAGAGGGAAGTATTTGTTAATCCAGTTAGCAAATTTATATGGTGAAGAAATTTCAAACGTCAAGCAAGTGATAGAAATACTTCAAGAAAATCTTGAAAATAAATTGGAGGTTAGAAACAAACGTCAATCCAGTAAAGAAGAAGAAGAAGAAGCCTTGAGAGGTTAAAAAGTCAGTCAAGTGACATCATAATTCAAGGATCATAATAACCAGTTAGAGGTTATAATATAACATTACTCGAGTCGAAAGAAAGACAAGGTAAAGCTTTACTATATCAGAAATCCATGGTACATATTTATTTTAAATAAAGGCCATTTTATCATTTTAGTTAAGTTAGATTTTGTTATTTAAATTTGTTAATTACATTCCAAGTTCAAATTTGTTAATAAATTAATACTTTGTTCGTTCAATACTGAGTTTGATTTATTTAGATTGTTATCTTGATCGATGAGCATTTATTGAACCGACTTCGTTGGACCCTGAGTAAGAGTCATTCTATAGATTGTAGATGGTCATGCTAATGGTGTTCTATAGTCTATAATATTAACAGCTTTTAAGAAACTGTTTGGCGCTCAATAAAATCATTTCAATTTACTTTCAAAAAGTAATTTCGAACGTATAAAAAATAAAATAGATATTAGAATATAGAACAATATATATATATATATTCCTCAGTATACCACCACTGTTAGCAGGTATTCAAAATTGTCGATTTTGCACACTGACACTTAAGCTATTATGATCTTTAAAATGCCTACTACTCGAGACATCTACAAAGAAGAAAAAATATTTAAGCCCCATTTTCCAAAAGGGCGACCATACGCGTTTGGTCACCCAGATTAACATGTTTCTAAAGACAATTTTCCGAACATAATATAATTTGTTCCAGTTTTCGGTCATTATATTCTTTATTGGAGTCCTATAGCGTCACATGCTGACCGAGCTATCAGAGTATTAAAAAGAAGAAAGACCGTTTTAAAAAAAATTACGTAGTTGTTTAGTGTTATTCAAGACAAGAGTCTCTATAGCATCTTTTTTAAAGACCTAATGAGTAGCATTTACTCGTAATTGTTGACTCACTTTTGGTACTTTTATAACAAAATTCTGCAACTTCTTGGTATTCGAAGAAATAGATATGTTAGGGATATCTATCTATGAAAAATAACGGTTCAAGATATTTCCTCTTATATAAACTGTCTTTTAAATTGTTATTTTTAATTATTTTTTATTTAAGGTGTTATGGAATGCTCTGGAGTACGTCGAACTAAGGAGTGTCGTAAATGACCTTCCTTTTGGCTTGGACTGTAAGATATCTGAGGGAGGATTCAATTTCAGCGTTGGTCAGAGGCAACTCATATGCTTTGCTAGAGCAATCATCCGCCATAACAAAATATTAGTGTTAGATGAAGCAACCGCCAACGTAGATCCTTATACAGATGGACTTATTCAAACTACTATCAGGGAAAAGTTCGCAGATTGCACAGTATTAACTATCGCACATAGGTTGCATACCATAATGGATTCAGATAAGGTGTTGGTTATAGATGCTGGCAGAGTAGTGGAGTTTGATCATCCGCACGCGCTTTTGCTAAATCCAAGTGGCTTTTTTCACAAACTTGTTCAGCAAACTGGAGCAGCTATGGCTGAAAACTTGTCATTTAAGGCTAAAGAACACTATAGTCAGTATTTGGAGAAATATTCGTGATATAATTTTGAACTAAATATTTTATCTTGTAAACTATTCCAGGAACACTTTCCGAGGTACGACTACTCTTGCACTAACTGCAACGTCAACATTAGCATCAGATGATGACTTAGATGTTGTTGCAACTTCGCAAAACTTGTAATAACTGTGGTTATATTCCCTTAATTACAGGATAAATTAGGCATTATCATTAGTATAGTCCATCACATGATTAAAAGTGAATTATTTTTTTTTTTACTCATAATTGTAATGAAACATATTCTTTATATAAGGAATATCTTTCATCACATGATGCTGTAAATAATCCCTAATCCTTTATGGTATCCTAATTTGCCCTATCTAACATTAATACCAGTAAGGCAAATGGAAAAAGCCCCTTTGTCAATACTTTGCTTTTATATGAGAAAAAATCTACCTTAGTGGCCTATCTGGTTTTACTACTAAAATTATTACATATGTTTTCTGGAATGCTCTGTGAATCAATTACTTTAGTACCGAAAATCTAACTTGGCCCTATGACGCGAGGCGCCATTGTATTTTATGATATCAACGGGGCTGTGAAAACATTTGTCTGAATATTCTCGGTTCCTAGAAGGACTTGTAGCAAAACAAATTGTTCAGACATAAAATAATTTGGATAGTTATTTATTCCGTCCATGGGACTTTTTTAAAGTGTCGATTCTCAATAATCCACTCAAGTCAAAAGGACCGAAAATCTAACAAAACCGAACGAAATTAGACAACATAATTTAGATATTTATTTACGACTGGTATTTATTTCAAAAGGCTAAATATTGACCCCTAAAAGATTTCCAAGACTTGAAATGCCAAAATAACGGTTGTGTTATACTCGACAGGGCCGTACTTGACTACCCCTAATTCAACTATTGTTACCGACTGATATAGTGATTTTAGTTTGTTAAACATTACTTGACTAGTCATATTTGGCACAGCTAGAAAACATTGGTTGATCCTCGATAATTAACCAAATATAGGGAGGCATTATCTGGCTGAGGACATTTTTTAAACATAATAATAATAATAATAATAATAATAATAATTTATTGGTCAACGTTAGATACAAATTGTATATGTGACAAGTCAAGAAGAGAATAAAGAAAGAAAGAAGTATAAGTGCAAGTATATGTCGGCATAATTGAAATACAACATTAAGATTTAAAATAAGGAACAAATACAAATAAATATAATATTAAACTAGAAACAGAGAACAAACATTGTAAAAAAAAGCGTAACAAATAAACAGATAGTACATTGAGATAGTACTAATTAAAACTATTTATCGTTAAGGAAATCTGATACCCTGTAGTAGCATTTCTCATATAAATAGAGTTTTAATTTATTTTTAAATTTCGCGAAGTGCGAAATATCTCGGATATCACTGGGAAGAGCATTATATAGAGATATGCAGTTGTAATAAGGCGATCTCTTATAAATACTTTTGTGATGCATTGGTATACTCAAGAGATTGCCATGTCTTGTGGGGTACTCGTGATAGTTTGACCTTCTTTCAAATAGATTTAAATTATTTTTAGCATAGATTAGACATTTATAAATATAGACAGAAGGAGCGGTAAGAATGCGATTTTTAATAAAAGTGTCTCTACAACTGACATTTATTTTGAGGTCAAACATGAGCCTTATTATTCTCTTCTGGCAGATAAACACTCTTGCACAGTCGGAGGCTCCACCCCACGCGAGAATACCAAAGGACATGTGACTATAGGCCATGGAATAGTAAATGGTCATAAGGCTAGCCCGATCTAGAACTGACTTCATCTGTAACAGTGCAAAAAATGCTTTGTTTAGCTGACTACATACATGGTCAATATGTTCCTGCCAGGAAAGTTTATGATCCAAGAATACACCTAGTAGTTTAGCTGAGTCAGAAAATATAAGTTCCTCATTATTCATTAAATTTATAGGAAGCGGTTTTTGAAGATGAAAATTAAGACAAACAGTTTTTTTTTCATTTAATATTAGCTTGTTTCTTTGACACCATGTACTTAGAGATTCTGTTGTGTCTTTGACCAATTTATAAAGTTTATCCGGTGTATCAGCTGACACTGTAATAGTGGTGTCATCCGCGAACATAGTCACGTGGCCTTGGTCTGTGAAGTAAGGCAGATCATTAACGTACAGCATGAATAATAGCGGACCTAGCACAGAACCCTGTGGAACTCCTAGTGTAACATTAAAAGTTTCAGACGTTACTCCATCTAAGCTTACTCTTAGCTTTCTATTTTCCATGTAGGAAATTACCCATTGGAGAATATTTCCCCTAATACCAATGCTATATAATTTTTGGCTTAAAATGTCTTTGTTGACAGTATCGAAAGCTTTGGAAAGGTCAAATAGCAGTGAAACAACATACTGTCCCTTGTCCAAGGATTCATAAACATATTTAAGAAGATGACAGGCAGCCGTCTCGACAGATTTGTTTGTCCTAAAACCATGTTGCGCAGTTGATAGTATGTTATATCTTTCTACATAGTTGGAAATTCTATTGTAAACCAGTCTTTCAGGTATTTTAGAAAGAATACTTAAGAGCGATATTTGCCTATAATTATCTAAATCGAAAGGATCATCTTTTTAAACAGCGGAAAGATAGTAGCCAGTTTTAAAATATCCGGAAAAATTCCTGTTTCTATTGACATATTTATCAGATACGTAAATGGTTTCAGGATATTGTTTTCGACACTTTTTATGATTTTGGGTGTTAAGCCATCAAAACCACTAGAGTTTTTATTTTTGAGTTGTATTATAATATTATGTATTTCTTCACTAGTGGCGGGTTCAAAGTACATTGAGTTACCATTGCTAGCCTTTATTGTACAGGGTAAGGAGAGGTTGGACCCAAAATGATCAATAATTTTTTTTGGTGCAGTAGTGGCGAAGTGGTGCCCAAAGGTTGCCATAACTTCGGTTTTGTCACTTATAACGCGGTCATTAACCTTAATAATGATTTTGTCCTTGTTATCTTTTTTATTTCTATCTAGTAAATCATTAACAATCTTCCAGGTTTCTTTGTTTTTGTTAGAAGAATTATTTATTTTGTTGTGGTAGTAGGATTGTTTAGTTAGCTTTATATTTCTTCTGTATTTTCTTTTTTCTTCATCATAGGTTTTCTTGTGCTCAGGACAGTTTGAGTTTGCTGTGACCCAAAATAAATTTTTTAAGTGTATACTTTGTCGTATTATTACAATAGTTATTATTATTATTAATATAAGCTATAAATGTAACCTCAATGATTACCAAAGATATATTCGGACAAGTACGCCTTTCTACAGTAACGCCAACTTAAATATAACGCTCACGCAAAAAATAGTCTCTAATTTGTTTCGCAAACAAATAGCATTTAATACAAGAACTTTGCTCTAGAAGTAACTGAAGAAGGAAAAAGACTCTTAAAGTTTTGCTAACTCTACTTTAAAATTAATTATGTATGTTCACAGAGTTGAAAAAAGACTCAAAGTTTTACTGACCGCGCGTTAGAATTATATACATTGCACAGTTTCAGCTAAAGTTATAACCTTGTTCTGGAAGTTTTCTAACCATCAGTCGATTTCAGTCAATTTACCACCTCAATAGGTGGCCAGAAGCAATATCTGTAAGACGCAGAATTGTTACTTGGGATAGCAATGTGCAAAACTATTTGTTTTTTATTCTTGTAAATAATTATTTTGTCAAAATGACAAAACAATAGCTGCGTTAGTAAGGAAAATATAACCTGATGGGATGTTGTGGAAGCCTTCTTATAATATTTTACAAATAGTAACAAATTAGTTGTTTTTAGAATTTGCAGTTAATTAGTTAGCTACCTAGAAATAATTTATTTTGTGATCTATCCCTTGCTAATTTCAAAAATTAAATGTTTGTCATCTTCATGAGAACATACCGATCTCATTTCTTATTATACATTAAGATTCTATTTGTGATATACTTTAGTAGTTGTTAATAATAATTATATTTTTGTAAAATCATGAATGTTAAGTATTTCCGGGATCAAAGATAATTTCTTATATTTTTGCCATATAGTATTGTTATATAACTACTGTAATATAATTTGTATATTTGTAAGAAAGATGTATTCATGTTTATACTACATAATAAAGAATTATGTGAATAAATAGTTTGTTTAACATCATTACTTATGTATTATAAATACATTTGGATAGGCAGCATATGACCAACAGGGCATGTACAAGTATAATACATGTACATTGTGGCGTTGTTTTGAAAAGTTTTATTCGATGTTAAAATATTGCTCAAGTTGTTCCAGTGTGGGCCACCTTACGAGTGACGTGGTCAGCGTCACTGGTGTAACCTGGCTAGTACAGTAAAGATACGGAGAGCAGAAGGGCATTGAGTTCAAGGCTTGGGCGCCATTGATTACTTAGTGTAATCAAGGAAAATTAAAGATAAAGATAAACAAAAGACAAATGTTACATATATACAATAGAACTATATTACAAAATATTATATTACACAAAAATATGAACTATCACAGCATCGGCGATACTGTATAGCAAAATATTAAACCGAAATATGTACAAGATAAACTATATTACAAGATACTCTATATTACAAGTGCTCAACAGCAAGATAAACTTGAGGTGCTTACGAGACAAAAATGTATATTACAAAAGATACGTCTCGCAACATTACCTCAATACTAAAAATCATATATTACAATAAGATATATGAACATTTACGAGATTTAAACCGAACTATATTACAAAGGTATCTCGCAAACGATCCGACAAACAAACTATTTACAGCACTAGATATACTAAAGTGCAACACAAAAGACACACCATTAGATATACTTAAATGGCGACACAAAATATATTGCAAAGATAATAAAACTTAACCTAATAAAAGATATGCTATTTCACTCGAACTTGATACTTATTTGAGCCTACCAGTATATAGCCTCCCCGCTACGTAATGCCAAATACTCAAAAACGGGACACCCCAAGTTATATAACCATAAAAAATAATACTAGAACTCATATCTAGCAAATAAAATACGGGACACCCCAAGTTATATAACCACAAAAGACATTTCACCGCGCCCCGAATATCCGAATTCCTTTAAATAAATAATCCAAGTGATGCGACTTGACGAGTCAAATCTAGGAAATTTCAGATCACACGACGCGCATTATGTGCAAATAACTGACGTGTCTAACCATTGAGACACATCTAAAACAAAAGTACTTTGACAAAGCGAATTTGCGATACTGGTAAAATTCAAATAATATCATGTTTTTAAATAACTACGATTACGTTAAGCATTACCTACAAGAAATCGATGCTACAGCGAATTTAAGATATAGGTAACTACGAATTAATGTGTAGCACTGGATATGTGAAAATAATCCCTTTTACATGTAATAATCAAAGGTACTTATCTTTTGTTATAATATCCTGACGAGAGAAATTCCTAAGTACGCCCCTCTTCTCCGATGATAATAGATTATAACCATTGTGTAGTTAAATGGTTGAGGATCTCCATTTTGCTCTAGCAGGATGTCACATGTGGTACCATTCCACTTTGAAGGCTATGGAATCGTAGAGACGTGTTATGCTCGAATAAAATAAATAATTTCTTCGCCCAGGTTTTCGTGTATTTGATAGCAAATCTTAAATACGTGCAGCAAAACATGTCATAATGAAGATAATCGCAGTATTCTCATCGAAAAAGTTATTCTTTAGAAAACATAAAAGTGTAGCGTTGAGATACTTTGACGTTTAAAAGAAATTTTATTGAATAGAAAGAAAAAGAAAAGAAAAGAAAAGAAAAGAAAAGAAAAGAAAAGGAAAGAAAAGAAAAGAAAAGAAAAGAAAAGAAAAGAAAAGAAAAGAAAAGAAAAGAAAAGAAAAGAAAAGAAAAGAAAAGAAAAGAAAAGAAAAGAAAAGAAAAGAAAAGAAAAGAAAAGAAAAGAAAAGAAAAGAAAAGAAAAGAAAAGAAAAGAAAAGAAAAGAAAAGAAAAGAAAAGAAAAGAAAAGAAAATGTTTAAATGTTAGATGGTATTTAACGATATATAATTATTTAACTATTATAACCTTATACATCTATAAGGTTCCTTCATTTTAATATCCCCGTTAGGGTTACAAAATTTCAATTACGTCCATCTCAAAGAACGGCTCGAGTGAAAGAGAAGGAATTTAGCCTAACGCGGCGTATTGTGAGATATGTCCCGGACCGACCGTAACGTGGCTCCACCCAAAAAGTAGTTCTCTTATCTTAATGAAATAAAAAATTAACTAAAGATCTATATTGGTGTTGATAGTTTTACGTTTCATGTGACTAACCGACTTTAGTATAAATACTCGACTCAACTTCAATTTTCAGTTAGTTTGATTTATGTATTTAATTTAATTTGAATATTATCGAGCGTGCGCTGTTTAATATACTGATGCGTAAGCATAAGCTACTACCAACTTCTCATCTGTCTAGGAAAGTTCGTTATAGTACCAGAGCATAGGAGAATAAAATGTTTGGTTATTAAAATTTTTCTAATAATTGTTAGAAAATGTATCGAAGGATGCTTTTGCGCATTCCGCAAAAGTCATAGAAGTAAGTTAATGTCACCTCCTCCTTCAATGCAGCCTTATATGAGTCGTTAAAATGCTTGCTTGAATTTATAGATTTTCTCTTATCTCTTAATAACTTAGATTGGACACCATAAATTGTAAAAAATCGATTGTGGAAGCCTTTATTTTGTGACAGTTAATCATGACGATATGAGAAAGGACACTACTTTGTTTTCTATCACTGATTCATTACAACAGAGCATACACGTTACTGCAGTTTCGGTACCTTAACATAACATTCTCAAAAGTATGGTTGAGTCAAATGAATGAATTTACAAAGGGCTGTGCATATTTATACTAAGTACTAATTGCGATATTCTAGGTACTAACTGATCAGATCTTACAAAGATAGTCTTGTTCTTGCATGAAACATCTTTATGAGTGGCTTTATGTCTTTCTGTTGAGGTCCAGAATAAGGGCGAAAAATGTATTTCGAAATAACAGAATGATAGATTTCATGAAAATGTAATCCATTAGAATGAAATTTTTTTAGGACAATGTAGGGAAAAAAATTCATTTTAGGCATTTGTTCTCATTTTTAACTGAATCTTCATGGCCATAGGGGGTTATGTAGATACTAGTTTCCTCTGCATGGCCGTAGGGGACTGTGTCAATGTCAAATATAATTATTTCACACTTATTCATAGAAATTGTCTTGGTTTTGCATGAAACATCTTTGAGTGGCTTTATATCTTTCTGATGAGCTCCAGAATAAGGGCGAAAAACGTTTCAAAGGCTAAGCATTTCCAAGAACCAGAATGATAGCTTTCATGAAAATATAATCCATTGGAATGAAACAATTTTTAAGACAAGGTAGATAAATAAATTCAATTTAGGCCTTTGTTCTCATTTTTAACTGAATCTCCATGATCGTAGGGGGTTATGTAGATACTAGTTTAATCTGCATGACCGTAGGGGACTGTGTGGACGCTAGTGTTAGAATGAGAATTGTCAAATAAAACTTCATTTTAGGATTTTAATTTGCTAGCATAACCAGGATTCAGGTTATTGAAAGAATGCAAAGATTTCATTAATATTTTTACACAGAGTTTTTCTTTTAGTTACTTTTAGTTATTTAGTTATTTTTCTGCTGTTTGCAAAATCCTATAAAGGATTTGTTTCAATACAAATAAGTATAAAAACTTGTAATTAAATATTTCGCCGACGTTTCGGAAATCAAGGCTTTTTTCGAAAAATCATTTTTGCTGTGTGTGATAAATACACAGCTCTAAGAATGTTTGTTATATTCAATATCAACTCGGTTGCTAATGTTAAAAGAATAACTCCACAAACCTAACATCGTATAAAAAGCAAAAAAAGCCTTGAAAAAGGAAACAGATTAGATTTCCGAAACGTCGGCGAATTATTTAATTTCAAGAGTTTATACTTAGGTATTTCTGTTGTTTATTTAAAAAAAAGCAACCTCTAACTGATCCCTTGACGTAAACGCCACAGGCGTATAGGTTATTTACCAGTAACATACTGGATAATTGAGATATTTTGTAAATTCCCCGAGCACCACTTAAAAAGAAAAAAAAACATGTGACAGGAAGTCCCAAAGAATTGAAGAAGAAAAAAAGGTAATACTACTTAAAGAATTCTAGAAAATAAGTACCCAGTACAAGTACATTGCGAACATGTACTGGAAATTTACAATACCGGTACAGAAATGTTAGAAGTACTTAAAGTAATGTACTTAAAGTACCTAAACTACTGCAGTACATATTTACAGTACATTCTTGTACTAAATTACTCAGCACTGGTGTTAAAGCTGTTATTAAAACAAAATATAGTAACTTTAAAATATTTATTATTCGTGTAATATCAACATAATACACACACTAATAAATTTACAACTAGCAATAAATAAGAGATGAACAGCGCCAATAATGGAAGATGGTTCTATTATATACAATGATGATGTGGTCGATATTCGTGCAATTTATTAATATCCCCCAAGACCGCCAAGACCATATCCTTTTCCGTATCCGCGAGAAGCGACAATCTGAGGGTGTCCTGCGTGGCCAATTCTGCTTACTACAGCGTTGAATCCGTTGTGAGGATCAGCGGTGTATTTGACTACACGTATGGTGCCGTCAGGCTCAGCCAAAGAATATTCTCCTCGTACCGTGTCGCCGACGCGAGATTCCTTCTGCTGTTTTTTGTCACCAGTGTGTGCATCTTCGACTCCATATTGGAATTCGTATTTGGCGGGGGTCTGCGAAAGAGTATGTAGTTTTAGAAATCATAAGTTTACTCAACATTTGGAGTCGCCATTTTGAATTTTTAAATTTTTATAATTTTCTTGAGGGTTTGAGGTGAGTTTTAATCTATATGTAAAGTTAACTAATTGCACGCTGGCTACTGTACCATCAGATCACCACCCGTTATTTTATTTGTCAAATAGAATCAGCGCACAGCGAATACAAATAAAGGATATTATAAACTACAAAGCTGCTAAATTATATTGAAAGGAAACTAGAAGGGGATACACAAATATTGAACGTGCAAGAGGATAATACAGTAATCAAAAAATATTGGCAGTTGTAGATACAGTTAATTATTATAAATTGAAAAGGACCCCGCACGGAACATATGGAAATTCGCCCCCGGTTAAAGTGTTTGATACTCGGGGATATTATCCAAATATCGATGTTGATCAAAAGTCTCTATGGGCTCAAGGTCGAAAATTGGACGGTTTTCCAGATATCGGGGGTGTAAAGGGGGATGCTCATTTCTTGTGGGAAGTGGCCTCTGCTCCAGTAAAATACGCTGGAATCGATATATGTCATTCCTCTCGACCTCCTGATCAAAAATTCTTAGGGGCACAAGTATGGAAAATAAACAGTTTTCTAGATATGGGAGGTGCAAAGGGGGGTGCTAATTTTCTATAGGAAGTGACCGCCAGTGAATTTCATTGGAATCGACTTATGTTGTTCCTGTCGACCTCCTGATCAAAAGTTCTCATAGACACAAGGTCGGTAAATGCACAATTTTTTCGATATCGGGGTTTCAAAGTCGACTTTGGAACCCCCGATATCTGGAAAACTGTGCATGTACCGGCCTTGTGCCCTTGAGAAATTTTGATCAGGAGGTCAAGAGGAACAACATATGTCGATTCCAGTGAATTTCACTGGGGGTCACTTCCTATAAAGGAAATGAGCGCCCCCCCGCTTTGCACCCTCCATATCTAGAAAACTGTCAATTTTTCAAACTTGTGCCCCTAAGAATTTTTATCAGGAGGTCAAGAGGAATAACATATGTCGATTCCAGCGAATTTTACTAGAGCGGGGGCCACTTCCCACAAGAAATGAGCATCCCCCTTTACACCCCCGATATCTGGAAAACCGTCCAATTTTCGACCTTGAGCCCATAGAGACTTTTGATCAACATCGATATTTGGATAAAATCTCCGAGTATCAAACACTTTAACCGGGGGCGAATTTCCATATGTTCCGTGCGGGGTCCTTTATCACAGAAAATAGAAAAAAATTATAACTCTGTTATAAATTCAATCCTGGTTAAATTTATAGGTGCTGAAACGTCTCCTGTATCAATTAACGGCTGTCCAAGTTAGCTGGACAGTTTTCAAATAGAGAGTAGACATATGTCCGATTATCGACTAAAAAATCATAATTCACTTACATAGAGATCCACGACGGCAGCTCCACGGCCGTATCCGCCTCCACTGCCGTATCCGCCACTACCTCCAATTCCACCACCGCCGATTCCAATTCCACCTCCTAATCCGCCCCCAAGTCCTAATCCACCCCCCAGTCCTGCTCCACCTCCAAGTCCCGCCCCACCTCCAGAAACAACAGAGATTGCACCAGCTTTTACTACAGCCAGTAGGGCAACCAACGTAAAGATCTGAAATTTGCAAAATATGTATTACTCGAACAATGACATAGATTTGACAAACACCAAACTAAGTTGGCAGTATCAGGAGATCATTAAAACCATTGATGCTAAACTACTGGTTCTAATCAACCTCAAGTTTCTGTCAACCTGATTGACAAAATTCATAAGGGTTTAGTGTTCATGTTTTCATGTTCGTGAAAAATATCTTAGGTAGTGCCGTACATTTGTAGATATTGGTAAGCTTAAGCTTAATTTAAACTAATGGGCAGAACATTACCTGAAAACAAAGCGGTAAGAATCTAGGAAACTTAGTAGCTCTCAAGTTGTCCCTGTAGGTGTTCCTCAGGGTACTGTGTTGGGATCTGTGTTATTTCTTGTGTATATCAATTAAACTTGGCACTTATGTAAGAATTGAACTATTTTCATAAGCAAATGATACAGATAGAATATTTTCAGGAACATATTGGACAGAAATAAACGAGAAAGCTGAAACCGGTTTCCAGCTGATAAAAATTTAGTTTATTAAGTTTAAATATCAATAAAATTACTTTTATAACTATCTTATATTCAGCTGTAGATAAACATAACGAAAACACACTGAATAGTCATTAAAAAAATTATAAGATTAATTGCCACTGCCTTGAAATACAAATTCACAGATTTCGCAATCCTTGTAATCATCGGGACATTGAAAATGATAACACCATACATAAAACATAAACTTGTTTAACTTTTTCAACTTCCACCGCTGTATTTCCACCTTAAATGGAAACTGGTAACTTGACCCCCCCCGTGATATATGCAACCCATTGCGCATATCGGCCATTGCATATACGCAGTCTCTACGGCGACACCACTGTATTTCCACCTTAAATGAAAACTGGTAACTTGACCCCCTGTGATATATGCAACCCATATTACATTTGCGTATATCAGCCATTGCATAAGATAGTCTCAGCCGACCGCGACACCGCTGTCTTTTGACCTTGAACAAAAACTGGTGAATCTACCCCATATACGAAAACATAAACATTTTCAATCTTAAAATGATAAAATTCATCAAAAAAATTTAAGACCAATTGCCACTGATTTGAAATAAAAATGATAAAATTCATCAAATATTTAGGAGGTATTATTGATCAGAATCTGATCATAGCAATTTTATAGTAATAAGGATTCGTAGATTTTCTCTTAAATTTCACCAGTTAAGAGCTGCAGTAAGTAATCATCTGGCTATGATCTCATTCAACGCTTTAGTTAAGCCTATATTAAGATAGTGTATAGTGATTTGGGAAAGGTTATACAACAGCGTATTATGTATGCTTGGCTTAAGGTGACCATTCCCTAGAAAGAGACATCCGAGAGGGAAATATTTATTATTTTTGCCCATACCTATTTTTTCTTAGTACGTATATTTAAAATAACTATAAGATTACCTAAGTAGAACCATAACAAGACCATTAATCTTAATTTTCACTCGATAACTTTAGTGGTTTGCAAAATAGCTAAATTTAAAACTACGAAATAGGAAGAATAACATAATTTTTAAATTTAAATCAAGCTAGTTTGCAAACAATTAAAATTATTGAGTGAAAATTCATAGTAATAGTCTTGTTATGGTTACTCTTATAGTTTTTTTTTTAAATATAGTGAGAAAAAAAGTTATGGCCAAAAATAGTAATTTATTCTCTATCGTATGTCTCTTTCTAGAGAATGGCCACCTTAAATCAAAATACAATATTTCATTTCAGAATTGAAAGGTACACATTGATTCTCTCATGAAATCTGTCGTTTCTTTCACCTTGACTAGGGCATTTTGTTTGTTCAATATGGGTAATTAAAGCTGACAAATGAGTCCATTTGAATTTAATTGTTTTAATCAAGAACTTGTGCGTATGACGAGAAAAACGCAAGAGACCATTTTCATGTAAAATGAACCATCATAATACGAAAACGTATCCACATGGACAAATGTCAGTTATGTATCACTTTTTTGGTAAAAAAATATCAGAAGAATTTAATTGTTTTAATCAAGAACTGTGCGTCGGACGAGAAAAATTCCAGAGGCCGTTCTCATGTAGAATTTGCCAGAATAATCAGAAAAAATACCCACATGAACAAATGTCAGTGGCATACCACTTTTTTGGTAAAAAATATCAGAGCACATGTTTGCAGGGACGCCACTGGCGGAGCTATAAAATAACTTTTCTGACTAAAATATGTGATTTTACATCCTATTAACAGATATAAAAATTGAAAATAATATCTAAAGTGCTTTAAGAGATATTAAAAAATAACGATTAAAAAATTCAGCATTCTGTAGCAAAAAATATAAGCTGTCTTTCTTCATAAAATGACATAAGTAATTACACTCTGATATATTAGCACGTCATTAAGAAAAACCCTGTATACCAATATAATAGATAATCATTAAACTAGATCAATAACAAATAGGCCAGTACATAAGCACTAAAGCGAGGAACACAGTACTTTTTGTCATTGTCGCTCTCGAGTGTCAACTAACTCTCTCGAGCGACAATGAGGCACTTTGCGCCCCTAATATACAAATAGCTTTTTGTATATGCTCGTTGAATAATGTACTATTATCCAACACTCATAATTAATATACACATTGATACCTTAATAACCAGGACATCATAAACCAAGAGAATATTTGGTTTATGCCGCACGCGTTCAATGATGTGACCCCACAAAGTATAGTAGACGTAAGGCTATCGAAAAGCATGCCGACAAAGCGACCGACAAAAAACACCTCCACACTTTTTGAACTTCGTGTCACTATATGTATTTCGTGTACTATGCATATTTAGGTTGGTACACGCCAGGATCGTCCAAATAGTCCAAGCAAATTGTTGACTGCGTTCGAGAATTTAAAACTATTGTTGTGTGCTGTTAATGCCATTCTTCACGTATGGAAAAAATATCACGAGGTATTGTATAGAATTATATTATCGATTTATTTCGTATAAGGCACTTTGTGCACTTAAGAGTGATCCATTTAAAAGCGGAGCACCTTTATAACTTTTTTCTTTGTTGTCCGACTTGAACCAAATTTTACCAAAAGACAGAACAAATTAGGATCTAGTTATGGCTAAAAAATCATTCGCATCTTACAAATGCAAAGCCACCTGCGGTACCAAAATAAATGGAAAAAATAAAGAAATAATATTAGGCATTTTTTGTCGAAAAACTTTATTAATGAAAGTTCTTCAGAATTGTCCAAAAACTTGGAATCCAAAATTTCAGCAAAATATCCGAGTCCAAAAATACAATTTTAATTGTTTTTTTTTTCTTTAGAAAATTGTGCTATGACAATATTGTTAGAAATTAAACGTAAGCTGCCAGGTAGTTGCCAAGTGATTTGTATTTTTTTTAAATTTTGCCGAAATTTTGGACTTCCATAACAAAATTCAATATTTTTAAATATTGCTGAAATTTTGGACTCTAGGTTTTTGGACAATTCTGAACAACTTTCATTAACAAAGTTCTTCGATATAAAAATTCCTAATACGATTTCTCTATTTTCTCCATTTATTTTGGTACCGCAGGTGGCTTTGCATTTGTAAGACGCGAATGTTTTTTTGGTCATAAGTAGATCCTAATTTGTTCTATCTTTTGGCAAAATTTGGTTCAAGTCGGACAAAAAAGACAAAAAATTTAAACACCGCTCCGCTTTTAAATGGGTCACTCCGTATACTTGACTTTTAAAACCAATTTGAAAAAGTTTCACCGAAATTTGTGTGGTATCTTACAGGTTAATATCTGTACTTTCAAACACGTAATGAAAGTTGCGGGTTTTTTATAACATATTTTCAATATTTGATTTCCTGCGAAATGAAAAGTTGGCTGGTGGAGCATCTGTAAGGGCGATGGACAAGGTGATGGAATGTATCTAACATGGAAATGAAAATTTTTACGAATGATACTTCTCTGAATTATTAAGCTCTTCTTGTATAATTTGCTGAAGCGCTGGAGGACCTACACATTTAATGTATCTTCGTTTAAAAAAATATATTCGACTTGGTTAAACAGCCAATTTATGTGAATCTGATACGAATTTTAGTAATAGTGGACAAAGATCGAAAAGAATGAAAGTGAATTTTCCAGAACAGTTAAGCTAAGCAACTCAAGACACATAATATACAACTGGAGAATGCGTTGTTGTTTGCGTAATAAAAAAACTTAGAAAGAGCTTCTCGTACGGTACAGCCGATTAAGATCCACTTACGAGTAATATTCGGAGAAGGCGGATTTTTAGCAGAAGAGGTAAGATCTGTTCTTGAAACTTTCAAAATCTACAAGAGACAGATATAACAACGTAATATACCGTGTAACAGTTTCATATGATATACAGGTACTTTAGATAAAATCTGCCATAGAAAAATATACATAGACTACCTACTTTAAAACTCAGTTGGTCTTTGAATTTCAACAAGAGGAACATATTCCGGGAGTAAATTTCCACAAAGTAACAAAATATAAGTTTGTATGCAAGATGTGTTAACTCCAACAGGTATTATGAAATACAAAATGATAATTACACATTTAAAATAAAAATATATATCAATTGGTAAAAATATAGTTCATGATATTTTCCTAAGTATGTGAAATTGACCATAGTGAGGCACTCACAGGTAAATTTTCAAGTTTGCTGGACTATTGCTCGGAAACTATTGGTCTAAGAAAAAACACATATGTATATAACTTTTTTTAAATAGATTATCTTTAACTTTGGATACCACCGAAGCGGAGCGTAAGATCGATAGAAAACGAGTTATTGCACAAAAATCTGGTACCTAGTTTGCTAATTAAAGACAGTTCTGTACCTTTGCAGTTTGTCAATTTTCGATGTGTTATTCCTGAACTTGAAGCAAAGCTGTTAAAATCACTGCCGCCTCAATTTGTCACAAAAGGACATTTTTCGCCCTGTCGTCCGGACTAAAACAAATCACAATAATGTCGACGTCCAACTAAATTTTACCCCTTAATTTTAATATGTACTGCCTCCCAAAATTAGACCCTTCACAAACAAGAGAAAACAATTAAAACACAATGTAAAAACTGTAAGCCTCTTTTAAACTCTATTAATAAAGACGTCCTGTCGACAAAACAAAAATAATTTTCAGTCAAACTACACTAACTAAATGTGAATGATTAATAAGTTGTAATTGAATTTTACACCAAAGAATGTTGTTAAAGGATCAAATATGTTCTCTGATTCTCCTTAGTGAAAATGTAGACTGCTCGTCCCTTTGCTAAATAACAATAATTTCCAAATTCATGTTATGTATTATATTAGTTCTAAATAAGGTTTTATTTAATTTTATAAAATTTATTTTGAAGTTTCCAGTCTTTTACAAAAAAGAATAAAATTCAGATTTAAAAAAGAACTCGATCCAAATACACTATATTATTCGAATATAATTTTCATGAAAAATAGATATTCTAGTAAGGAATTATTATAAAACGGAAATCAATAAGAAAATTGTTAAAAGTCGTATGCTGTATCCAAAGCAAAAATTTGAAAATAATATGAAGACTTTGAAATAAGAAAAAATATTGCGTCAGAAATGGGTACTATTTAAAGAGAAAATTGTTTCTTTGAGATAAATAAATTGAAATTATATTAAATCATTTTGAAAATCTTACTTGTGCAATCATTGTTGAAATGGTTATTAATGTTTACCTGCACACACTGATATCGATATCAAAATGTGTCTTTCTTATATACTTGCCAGAATTAAGTACATTCACTCATAATAAATTCAGTTTAATCGATACCGAGCAATATTGCTAGTACATATTCTAATCTAGACCCCAAAAACCTGTAACTGGTTAAACTTCTCTATTTTTCATGTATCCAAGAGGGTCGATGCAGAAAGTCGGACCAGTATGAGTATTTCTGAATTAAATTTCAATAATTGATATGTTGAATTGTGATCTATGTCAGTGTTAACGTTCAAATACCAAGAGACAAGAAAGTACGTTTCCAGTATACCTATTCATGTATTTTATGACAACATAGTATATCAATTAACTATTTAAAAATTACATAAAATCATTTTCAAAAAAACTCTTATTTCAAAATAAAAGTGGAAAAACATATGTTTTAAATTCATACATCTGGAAACCAAAAGCGGTCAACTGAACAAATTAACTGTGTAATAATGTCCCCAAAGCTTCTGGTTTCCAGTTGTATGAATTAAACAAACACATTTTTTAATTTTTAGTACATTTTACTTCCCTCGCATATCGAAGGGAAATATTGTATTCGAGAAAATATCACCACCGAGATTTTTTCGGATTTTCACGTTTCAGATCATGTAGATTACGAAAATATAGATTTTTCAATTCCGTCAGTCTGTCTGTCTGTCTGTCTGTCTGTCGGTCTGTTGGTGCAAAACTACTTGACGGAAGATAGTCAAATTTGATAGGTAGCTACTGCCACCGAAGAAATGGTTAGACTTTCACTGAAAAATATGCAGGGTGGACCGTCTAAAGGGAATAAATAGATAATGGAATAAAAAATGTTCCTTCAAATTTTAAAATTCATGAGATTCTAAACCTCTGTCAAAAACGGTTTTTTTAAAATTGTAATAGAAAAAAATTTGGAAATTTTGAAAATGTTTTATAAAATGGGTGAGGGAAAAAATTTGTTAGCTCAAATTTAAAATTTTCACGTTTCGTGACATTCTAAACCCATTTACAAAAAAATAATTTTATTTGAAAATTTAAAATAGAAAAAAAAATCGGTAAAGGAATTTGCACAGAACTTCCCTCTTTATTTGTGCGCGGGTCACTCTAAATAATTAATAGTTACGAAACGACATTGAAAATAATAATCGGAATATAGTCATCACTATTATTACAAAGAAGACCTGGTAAGTTTTCGTCAAAAAAATATACAGAGTACTCATCCAACAGCAAAAGTTCAATACTAAATAACAGGTGCCAAATATGGAAGGCTTGCGCAAATACCTTAACAAATGTCTACCATGAATTATTTCTTGGGATGACCACCCTGTATATTTTTCAATCAAAGTATAATAGCATATGTCAAATGTTGTTGCCATCTGACACATTTTCAATTCCACATTCACGTATTGGAGTGGAAGTATAATGGTGGTTAAAAAATTTCATTTTTTTTGAAAATTTTCAAAAATGTTGGTTCAAAATTTTCAAAATCTTTTTTCTTCTGAAACAGGTTTAGAATGTCATGAAACGTAAAAATTTAAAATTTCATAAAAAAAAAATTTTTCCATCTATTCCAGTGGTAAAATTATTTTCCAAAATGGTAAAACAATGATTCAAATTTTTTTTCCGAAATAAGTTTGGAATGTCATGAAACGTGAAAATTTTAAATTTAAGCAAAAAAAAATTTCATCTATTCTATAGAAAGTAGTGAAATAGATTAAAGATTTTTTCAATTTTTTAAAAATTTGTTTGAATAGGTTTAGAATGCCACGGAAACGTGGAAATTTTAAATTTGAGCAAAAAACATTTTTCGTCTATTCTATAGAAAGTAGTGAAACAGATTAAAGATTTAATTGTTTTTTTTTAAATTTGAATAGGTTTAGAATGCCATGGAAATGAGGAAATTTTAAATTTGAACAAAAAAAAAAAATTCTTGAAATTTTTCAAAAATGGTTAAAAAATTTTCAAAATTTTTTTTTTCTGAATTAGGTTTAGAATGTCATGAAACGTGTAAATTTTAAATTTGAGCAAAAAAAAAATGTTTCGTCTATTCTAGTGATATTTTTTTTTTTCCAAAATGGTAAAAAAATGTTGCAAATTTTTTTCTTCCTAAATGGGTTTGGAATGTCATGAAGCGTGGAAATTTTAAATTTGAGCAAAAAAAATAATTTCATCTATTCTATATAAGTACTTCCTGATTTAAAAAAAAAGTTAATTTTTCAGAAAAATTTCTACATTTTTACTTCCCTCGCATACCGAAGGGAAGTATTGTATTCGAGAAAAAATCACCCTCCGAGATTTATACGGATTCTGACGTTTCAGAACACGTAGAGTACGAAAATATAGGTTTTTCAATTCCGTCAGTCCGTCTGTCTGTCTGTCTGTTGGTGCATTTACTAAAAAACTACTTGACGGAGAGCAGTGAAATTTGGCAGGTAGTTGACGCTACTGTCAGCGCAGAAATGGTAGAAATTTCACTGGAAAATATACAGGGTGGGCCGTCTAAACGGAATAAATAGTGAAAAAATTTTTTTTTCGCTCAAATTTAAAATTTCCACGTTTCATGACGCGCTAATCCTATTTCGGGAAAAAAATTTTTGAAAAATTTTTTACCATGAAAAATTTTTTTTTTGCTTAAATTTAAAATTTCTACGTTTCATGGCACTCTAAAACTATTTAAAAAAAAAATTAAATTTTTTTTACCATTTTTGAACAAATTTTTTCTACTAAAATGATATATTTTTTTTCTTCAAATTTAAAATTTCCACGTTTCATGGCATTCTAAGCCTGATTCAGAAAAAAAAATTTGAAAATTTTTTGAAATTTTTTTTTTACCACTAAAATAGATGGATTTTTTTTTATTTCTTCAAATTTAAAATTTCCACGTTTCATAGCGTTCTAAATCTATTTAAAAGAAAAATTAGAAATTTTGTTTACTATTTTTAAAAAATTTTACCACTAAGATAGAATTTTTTTCTGTGTTCAGATTTAAACTATCCACGTTTCCATGGCATTCTAAAACTATTCAAACAAATTTAAAAATGTTTTTGAAAAATTTTTAAAAAAATTTGAAAACATTTTTCATCTATTTATCACTACTATAGAATAGAGGAAAAATTTGGTTTGCTCAAATTTAAAATTTCCACGTTTCATGACATTCCAAACATATTTAAAAAAAATATGTAATTTTTAAATCTTAAACTTCTTTTACCACTATTATAGAATAGACGGAAACTTTCCTTTTTGCTTAAATTAAAAATTTCTTCGTTTGACATTTTAAACCTATTTCAGAAGAAAATATTTTAAATTTTTTTTCTAACATTTTTGAAAAATTAAAATAAAAATGAAATTTTTTAACCACCACTATACTTCCACTCCAATGCGCGAATGTTGGATTGATGTGACGGATGGCAATAATATCTGACATATACACCTATTATACTTTTATTGAAAAATGTACAGGGTGGTCATCCCAAGAAATAATTCAGTCATGGTGGACATTTGTAAAGGTATTTGCTCAAGCCTGACATATGTGGCACCTGTTATTTAGTATTGAGCTTTTGCTGTTGGATGAGCAATCTGTATATTTTTTTGACCAAAACTTATCAAGTTTTCTTTGTAATAATAGCAATAACTATATTCCGATTATTATTCTCAATGTCATTTCGTAATTATTAATTTTTTAGAGTGACCGCCATGCACAAATAACGGGGGAAGTTCTGTGTAAAGACCTTTACCGATTTTTTTAATACGATTAGAGTACCATGGAAACGTGGAAATTTTAAATTTGAACAAGGAAAAAAAACTCCATCTATTTTGGTGGTAAAAATATTTTCAAAAATATTGGTAAAAAAATTTTCAAAAATTTTTTTTTTTAAATAGGTTTAGAATGCCATGAAACGTGGAAATTTTAAATTTAAACAAAAAAAAAATTTTTTCTTCATCTGTTTTAGTGGTAAAAATTTTTTCAAAAATGTTGGTGAAAAAAATTTTCAATTTTTTTTTTCTGAAATAGGTTTAGCGTGTCATGAAACGTGAAAATTTTGAATTTGAGAAAAAAAAATATTTTACTATTTATTTCGTTTAGACGGAATTGTGTATTTGTATATTTTCCAGTGAAAGTTTTACCATTTCTTCGCTGACAGTAGGGTCAACTACCTACCAAATTTGACTGCTCTCCGTCAAGCACTTTTTTTTTTAGTAAATGCACCAACAGACAGACAGACAGACTGACGGAATTGAAAAACCTATATTTTCGTAATCTACGTGTTCTGAAAGGTCAAAATCCGAAAAAATCTCGGAGGGTGATTTTTTCTCGAATACAATACTTCCCTTCGGTATGCGAGGGAAGTAAAAAATGAAAATTTTGTATGAGATGGATGAGGAAAAAAAAATGTTTTGCTCATATTTAAAATTTCCACCTTTTGTGACATTCTAAACATATTTTAAAAAAGCATTTTTTAGGAAATTAAAAAGAATTATTTTTCAAAATATAAAACAGAAAAAAATAGAAATTTTGAAAATTTTGACAATTTTTTATAAAATGGGTAATGGAAAAAACATTTTTTGCTCAAATTTTAAATTTCCACATTTCATGACATTCCAAACATATTTCAAGAAAGAAATTTGATTTGAAAATTTAAAAAATGTTTATTTTTTATTATTTTACCACTACAATAGAATAGATGATAGAAAACATTTTTTTCTTCAATTCTAAAATCTCAATGTTTCATTATATTCTTAACCTATTTCAACAAAAGAACGTTTTGAAAATTTAAAAAAAAATCCCACCACTATGCAGTAAATGATGGAAAAAAGTGATCAGGTTCTCTCTGTAATAATAGGGCTAAACTACATGGCGATTATAATTCTCATATGTCATCTCTTAATTAATAATTTTTTATAGTGACCGTCTTGAAATGAATAAAGAGGGAAGTTCTGTCTAAATACATTTACCGATTTCTTTTTAAATAAAACATTTTTTTTAATATTTTTTATTTTATTTTTTACTTTTTAGACTACTTATTTTACAGACAAACAGACACACACAAGCCTTTCATTTGATACCCATCTCAAGGGGGTTGTGAAGAAAAAAGTAATCCGCCGTCTTAGAGCATGTATTTCAGTAACTCAAACAGGAGGGTTATCTGACATCAAATCGGGTATCTATGTTTTTTAATATGTTATGTACGATGCTTATGACCTCTGCAGACCTCCGGGTCTTGCCCAAAAATCCAAAAAACTGTGAGATCTTTGCCTTACTATTAGTTTTTGTCGATTTTGACCCCTAAGGCCTACCTTTTCACCAAAAATAATTTAGAGCTATTTTTGCTAAATGTTGTTACTAGAACGCACTCTGTAGATCTAACAGTCTCCGAGACACAGCTGTTCCAAGTTTGGCAATTTTTTTTATATCTCACCATTTCTATAGCTATTTTTCCGGTCTTGCTCAAAACAAAAATAATTGTTTTCTGAAGTGAAATAGGTATTATGTACCTACCTTCCAATATAGTTTTTTAATGTGATGTGCTAGGGGACAGAGCCCCCTGCTTAATCTCGGGCGGAATCGCCGGTTGTTTTGTCGGGGTGAAGTAAAAATTATTGTGTAAAATATCAGTCTTGAATATATTTAAAAAATTTGTATCAGAAAATATAGAGATATTTTATGTAGAGATATGTACTTTTAGAGGGAAATAAGTATTTTCTATAGTGATTTAACTATAAACATACACTTCCCAGACCTCGAAGTAAAATCAGACGATGAGGCGTTCAACAATCTCTTCTGGCTCAAGAAGAAGAAAAAAAGTAAGAGAGACATTTTGGGACGTCTGCCATGTTGGGTTTACATGATATGGCAGTGTCATAGGACTTATATACGTGTGTAAAACTTCAAAGCTCTAGCTTAATACTAGTCGAAATTTTGATTGCAAGATTTGACCGAAACATACAATTAACAAACAAAGATATTTAAATAAAAGACGACACGGATGGCACTCCCGGACCGTCCAAGAGAGTTAAAGTTGTTTTAAAAACGTAAGACCTGTTAATAAGTAATTTTTAAAATAAAAACAAAAAATATTTCTTCTTGCTCTTCGATCTATTCGATATAATAGCACCATTTTATTTTTTAAATTCAGTTTCGCTCGAGTGAAATGAATGTCCTGAACCCCGTAGTAGTAGTAGTAGTAGTAGGTATTTCACAGATTTTTAAGTTAAAAATTGCTAAAAATGTCAAAATATGAAGACCTTGTATAACATTGGATAGCTGTATCTCAGAGACTATTTGGTCTACAGATTCCATTCTGGTACCAATTTGTTGCAAAAAGTATTAAAATGTTTTTACCCAAGGAGTAAGTCTTAGGGGTCAAAATTGACAAAAACTGAAAAAAGGTAAAAAATCTCTCAGTTTATTGGATTTTTGACCAAGATCCGGAGGTCTGACGAGGTTACAAATTTGGATTCAACATTAATTTATAATCATACACAATTAAAAAAAACATAAATACCCGATTTGATATCAGGTAGGATGTATAATGTTACGGGATTAATACGCCATATTGGATTTAGAATGACACTACATAGTTTAGTGTTTTACTCGCCAAACCCTCTCATTTTATATCCATATCAAGGGGGTTGTGAAAAAATATAATCCGCTATCTTGAACATAGGGCGTCCGCCATAGAACGGCGTCACATACTTTAGCGTATTTTACTCGTCAAACCCTTTCACTTGATAATTGATATACATATCAAGGGGGTTCTGGAGAAAAAGGAGATCCGCTATCTTGGAACGTTCGCCATATTGGGTTTAAAATAATATTAGATATAATGTTGCATTGTCATCGGACTTCATATACGTATTAACTATATACTGGTAACACGCTATAAGCCACTATGTACGGAATTGAGGCTAGAGAAGGAGATAGTTTTCCATCTCTATGGAGGACTCTGGATCCAACGCGCACGCTCCGACGACATATCGCTCTTTTGTAATAGGTCAGTGGCCATATGGCAAACTTCTCCGATTAGATTGTGACCATTTGCCTTTATTATTCAGTTCAACGGTCACAATCTCGCGTCACTAAGGCATGCGCACCATACCCAAAGTCCTCTTAAAGGATAGAGAGACAAGCTTTCCTTGGCGTCAAGTTACGAACGAAACTCATAGTATATAGTTAATATGTATATGTCGGACTTACATATGTGTGCAAAATTTCAAAGCTCCAGCTTAAATCAGAATTATATTTAATTTACCTTATAGACATTCTTGTCGACAAACATTTAAAAATTAAAAAATTGTCACATTACCGTGTATATATTTAAATTACTATGCTTTATTTCTAATAATATCGACAAATTTAGCCTCAATAGAGCAGTACATAATAACGTAACTCGCAGTGTAAATGATATACGTATCAATAATTATAGGCCAAGTAAATTCAAAAAATCTCCGTGCTGTGCTGGTGCCTATATGTTTAATATATTACCTTATAAGACCAATGTATTACGTCCGTACAAATTATTTAAGACAGAATTGAAAAACTACCTACTAGAAAATTGTTTCTATTCTTGTGAGGAATTCTGTTCAATAGGAAATCATATATAAAATATAACTTAGTCGCTAGGTTAATTTCTATTTATTCTTTATGTGTGTGCCTATCCTATATGTTATTATACTCTTCCAAATACAAAACGAAGAGCATTCGATCGGCACATTTCTAAACCGGTAATATTGGGCCTAGACAAAAAATTTTCATATCACTGTGTTGGTGATCGAATTCTGAACAACTTTCAAAATCCGTCCGTCCGTCCGTCCGTCTGTCCGTCCGTCTGTCTGTCTGTCCGTCTGCCCGTCCGTCACGTTTCTTGTAAGCACAATAACTTAAGAACGAAAAGTCCGATTGTATTGAAACCTGGACAGTAAGTTAGTGTTAGCTAGAGGAAGAACCCTATTGCTTTTGAGCAAAAGCGATCGATAAATAAAAAAGTTATAAATTTTTTTAAATCAAATGAAACATTTTTTTATGTATTTTTTTTGCTTTGTAATTAAACTAAACATGTCTAAAACCAATAATATTTACAAAAAAACTGCGAAGAGTATCCTATAGAATGTGCACCAATTATATAAAAAGTGCAGTAAATCGGCGAAGAGTATAACGGTTAGTTTGTTTATACATGGCATTTGATTTTTTTCTCTTTTCTTGTTTGTTAGTTAGGTACTACTTTCCTTCTTGTAGTTTATTTAATGTCTTTATGTACATTGATGAAACCCTTTTTCTCTTCTATAACAGTTTTCAACGATCAATATATTTTTTTCTGTTCTCTATGAATGTTTATAATTGTCTGTAATTGTTTATTTGTGGCATATTCAGATTTTCTTACTTTTTATTGGGTATTTTGCCACTGAAAAATATATAAAAATTTTAATGAAAAAACCTCTGCGCCAAACGGATCAGACAGAGGTTGGTTCTTGAGTACTTGACTATTTCAAAAAGTCTCACACCTAAAAATATATAAACTAGAACAATGTTGTAAACTAAAAACTCAAAATCAAAGCTATGGGTAGTTAACGTTTCGGAAGAGAATCTACTTCCGTTTTCAAAACTTTTTTGGCCGTCAACCATGACAGTTCTTTGTTTATGTATTTCCATAGTCACGTGAGACATTAAATTATATTTATCTTATTTTTACTTACTTCGTCTCTAAGGATGGGCAACCAACTAGTACAAAAATCTATTGAATAATTAGAAACGCATCTATCCTCGTTTAATAAAATAATCGCGGATTCTTTAAGTTTTCTTTCTTTCTTAGGAGTCTGAAATGGTGAGTCACTGCGGCTTTTTCCAAATTATTTGTTTGCATGGAAGCGCTAAGGTCATTCAAGGTCAAATTCGGTCATTATTTAAGTTATCCGGCAAGGAAAATCAAGATTTTAGAACTTTGCGATTTTTTACTCGAAAAGGAAAAAGTTTGGACAACAATTTTAAGAGGCAAAGAGAGTTTGGAATATACTCAAATTATTTCGGAATTAGCCAATGCTTTCTCAAAAAAGAGCATTGTGGAGTTCTCAAGTGCATCAAAAAGGGCATTGGACAATTCCGAAATAAATTGAGAATATTCCCGAGATAACTCCAAACTCTTTTTGCCTCTTGCAATTTTTGTGCAAACTTCTTTCCAAAAATTTTGATATTTCTCGCCGGATAACTAAAACAAATGACAATTTCAGCAAATATGTTTCGAACAGCAGTAGTTTATTTTTAGTCAGATATTCCGATTTAGCAATAAAAAATAGGGGTTCCCATTTAAAAGAAACGAATTTGACCTCGAATAACCTTAACCCTTTCATGCAAATAAAAAATTTCAAAAAAGCCGCAGT